>OZ014519.1:97169219-98375262 GCA_963966055.1 Lathyrus aphaca | reverse complement strand
ACGCGACCATGATTGAAAATGGAAAGGAGGTTCCATTGCCATCCATTTTAAACATTGCTGATGTCAGCCGAGTTACTAGAAGCGGGAGGGTATTCCCTAACAAAGCTAAGGAAACTGTGACGCATAAAGAAACCCCAATGGAGAATACTTTTAAGCAGACAGGCTAGTCGAGTAATGCAAATCAAAGCAAGGGAGATGATGAAGTGCTAAAGTTGATCAGGAAAAGTGAGTACAATGTAATGGATCAACTTCTGAGCACGCCCTCAAGAATTTCAATTCTATCTCTTCTGATGAGCTCTGAGGCACATCAGGAAGCTTTGCAGAAGGTCTTAGAGCAAGCATTTGTGGACCATGATGTCACCATCGGCCAATTTGACAACATTGTTGCAAACATAACTGTTTGTAACAATCTTAGCTTTTGTGACGAAGAGCTCCCAGAGCAAGGAAGAAATCATAACATGGCACTGAATATCTCTGTCAACTGAAAGATCGATGCTTTGTCTAGTGTACTGATAGACACTGGATCTTCACTAAATGTCATGCCCAAGTCAACTTTCTCGATGTTAGCTTTTCAAGGCACTCCTATGAGAGTCAGTGGGGTTATTGTCAAAGCCTTTGATGGGTCCCGGAAAACTGTTATTGGGGAAGTGGATTTGCCTATAACGATTGGACCTCATACCTTCCAGATCACGTTTCAAGTGATGGATATCAAGGCCGCATATAGTTGTTTATTGGGTCACCCTTGGATTCACGAGGCGGGGGCCGTAACTTCAACTCTCCATCAGAAACTCAAGTTTGTAAAGCAAGGAAAGTTGGTGACAGTATTTGGGGAACAGGCTATGCTTGTGAGCCATCTTTCCTCTTTCTCGTATGTGGAACCGGAAGATGCTATTGGAACTCGTTTCCAAGCCCTAACCATTACTGATAAAGAAATAAAGAAGAGAGGGGCATCCATTTCTTCTTTTAAGGATGATCGGCAAGTTGTTGTGAGTGGTTCGTCTGAAGGGTGGGGAAAGGTCGTGGTTTTAAGTGAGAATAAGGCCCGTGAAGGAGTTGGTTTTTCGCCCGAATCTACAAGATTTACAAGGGATGAAGGGGTCATTTTCCCAATACAGGAAAGCTTCTGTAGTGGAGGATTCATGAGTCCAACTCCGCCAGAAGTCGACGCAATTACGGAGGATGATCCTGAAGAGGATTTACCAGACTTCGTTGTGCATGGAGCATTGTGCCAGAATTGGACTGCTGTTGACGTCCCATCTGTTGTGCGTATTCCTAAGTAATGTCTTTGTGTTAACCTCTCGCTCTGCCCAAAGCGAGAGAGTATTTTGTAGGGCTTTCTCTTTATGCATTTTGGAATTTTTTTCTCCTCTTTGCTCTGCCCAAAGCAAGAGAGTTATTTGTTGGGCCATTTTGTTTCGAAAATTAAACAATCATTAATGAAAGTGTTATTTTTCGATTTCCTTTGTCTTTTTGATATTTTTTACTTTTTTCTTTTCGGAAAAGTGGTAATCCTAAAAAAAACCCATCTACACATTTGCCTAAATAATAAATAATAAAAAGGGTTTACTTTCAAATATCTGCATACACTCTCCATTTGTCTATTTCTAAAAATAAAACATCAATCATATGTGCAGATTAATCATAAAAAACCCCATTTAAAAGCATGACCCATTGCCTACTCCCAAATTTGAGTTCCCAGTATTTGAGGCCGAAGAAGATGATGACAAAGAGGTCCCTGATGAGATTTCATGGCTACTGGAGAATGAGGAAGAGACCATCCAGCCATATAAAGAGAGGGTGGAGGTAATTAATCTGGGAACAGAACAGGATAGGAAGGAAGTCTAAATCGGCGCACTACTCGTCCCCGACGTCAAGAGAAGAATGATAGAGCTTTTAAAAGAATATGCAGATGTGTTAGCTTGGTCTTACCGGGATATGCCGGGATTGGATACCCGTATCGTGGAACATCGCCTTCCTTTGAAACCAGAATGTCCGCCGGTCAAACAGAAGTTGAGGAGATCACGCCCAGACATGGCTATCAAGATTAAGGAGGTAGTTCAGAAGCAGATTGACGCAGGTTTCCTTGTCGCCTCAGAGTATCCACAATTTTTAGCCAATATAGTACCAGTTCCGAAGAAGGATGGGAAAGTCAGAATGTGTGTCGATTATAGAGATCTGAACAAAGCCAGTCCTAAGGACGACTTCCTGCTACCACACATCGACATGTTGGTCGACAGTACAACTAAGTTTAAAGTTTTCTCCTTCATGGATGGTTTTTCTGGATATAATCAGATTCGAATGGCCCCAGAGGATATGGAAAATATCTCATTCATTACACCTTGGGGAACATTTTGCTACCAGGTGATGCCCTTCGGTTTGAAAAATGAAGGTGCAACTTATCAGTGAGCAATGACGACACTTTTCCATGATATGATGCACAAAGAAATCGAAGTATATGTCGATGACATGATTGCTAAATCCAAGACTGAGGAAGAGCATGTGGAATACCTTTTGAAGTTGTTCCAGCGTTTAAGGAGGTACAAGCTTCGCCTGAACCCCAGCAAATGCACCTTCGGTGTTCGTTCAGGGAAGCTATTGGGTTTCATTGTTAGCCAGAAAGGTATTGAAGTAGATCCTGACAAAGTCAAAGCCATCCGAGAGATGCCTGCACCAAAGACAGAAAAACAAGTGAGGGGATTTTTAGGTCGTTTGAATTACATCTCTAGATTTATTTCTAACATGACTGCTACCTATGGGCCGATATTTAAACTCCTGCGAAAGAATCAAAGCTGCAAATGGACTGAAGATTGCCAAAGAGCTTTTGATAACATCAAAGATTACTTACTTGAACCACCTATCTTAATCCCACCAATTAAAGGAAGACCTTTAATCATGTACTTGACAATACTAGAAGATTCCATGGGCTGTGTGCTTGGGCAACAAGACGAAACGGGACGGAAGGAGCACGCCATTTATTACCTAAGCAAGAAATTTACGGATTGTGAGTCTCGATACTCCATGCTTGAGAAGACCTGTCGTGCTTTAGCTTGGGCAGCCCGACGTCTCCGACAATATATGATTAATCACACTACTTGGTTGATTTCAAGGATGGACCCGATTAAGTATATTTTCGAGAAGCCTGCCCTGACGGGAAGAATTGCTCGTTGGCAGATGTTACTATCAGAATATGATATTGAGTATCACACTCAGAAGGCCATCAAGGGGAGTGTTTTGTGTAACACCCTTCTACCCCAAAGAAAAATATTTGAATAATATCAGAGTAATCATCGAGAAAGGGTATCACATTTCATCATAAGTCAACACAAACAGTGTCCTGTCCCGTAACACGGGTTAATCATCATCAAGAATAACATAAATCATTTCGCAACGGAATTTAAACTTCATAACTCAAAACTTTATTAGTTTATTTCATAACATAATTTTTACCATCCTAAATTTAACATCATAAAATGGGAAAACATTTATCCAAATAATAACATAACTGAAAACAGTTTAGTAAAAGAAAACCCATCCCAGTGTTACATGACACAGAGCAGGACACATAGAACAGAACCACTTCTAAGGAACACTAAGCATGCTCCGAGACTCATGAAAAACTCCTATTGCACTGCAAGACTATTCTTCGACATCTGCAAGTTACCCACGAAGGAGGCAACATTTCCAAGAAGGCAGGGTGAGTAATCATAATATATCATAAACATAAAGGAATATAGAAGCATAAATAAATTAGTGCAACATATCATGACATCATCTACTATAAAATTCAGCAACAACAACAACACAATCATGAAATTAAGCAACACCAACACAATCATGAAAATCATCCAGAATATGCAATTCTAACATCCTGATATGCAATATGCATGTGGTACCATTTTCATCATGAGATGGATACATGACCATCAACCCTCCACAAAGGAGCGCATCGTAAATCATCGAGACACTTCAATCCACACAATGGGATTGAAGTAAATAAATAGGCCGAAGCCCCATCGTGAATGTTATGAAATGAAATGATGCACTACATCGTAAAATTCATCAAAATAATTCGCATCATTCATTTCACATCAGCAAACCAATCACAAAATAATCATATATATCATCATGACATTACACCCAGAACACTGGTTCTATAACCGCTATGACACATCAAGAGTTGACCCGTACCCGGTAAATTATGAGGTAAATACAAGGTTGTTTCATAAATTCATTTATCAAAACTATTGCATTTTTCTCATTTTTATTCATCAAAATAAAGTTCAGTTTATGCTCTATCCGACGCTTCAAACGGAATGCGAATCGGACTTATGGTTTGAAAGTTATGAATTTTTAAAGAATTATAATTTGCCATCCGAACAGTGTTAACCGGTTAACACATAGTGTTAACCGGTTAACGCCTGCGAAATTTCCAGAAATTCACCAAAATTACAATGGTTAACCGGTTAACCCATAGCGTTAACCGGTTAACGCACGTTTTCTAGCAACAATCTTATTTCACCTCAAAATCATTCCAATACATCAAACAAAACATCAGAACATCAGAACAATCATTTATACCATCATTTATAGGATTCAACACATTTTTCTAACTCTATTTCATCAAGAATTCACTCACAAACTCAACCTAACTCAATACCCCAAGAACTCATAAAACTCATACAATCCTAACCTATTCATAATCCAATTCCTACATATTTACAATAGATTATAAAAACTCCTCATACCTTAGAGAATTTCGCCGCTTTACGCTCTTCTCTGGGGTTCTCCACAACCTCCTGACTCTGAGCTTCTTCTTTCTCTCCCTTTTTCCTTCAGAGTACTTCTTATCCCAAAAACACGATAATGTTAGAAAACTAATCGTGTATTCCTTTTTACCAAAACATATCCCAGTTAAGTCTTTTCCCACTTTACCCTCATAATTTTCACAAAAGGACCACCTTACCCTTTTTCTTAATATTTCATAATAATAATAAAATAGTATAATAAAACACTATTTATCCTTATTATAAAAATACTCATTTTCTCCAAAATTCTCTAATTAATCCAAACTCTCCAATTTTTCTAAATTAAATGATTAAATAATTAAATTTAGATTTTTGGGGCGTTACATTTTGGCCGACCACCTGGCCCACCAACCCATTGACGATTATGAACCCGTAAAGTTCGATTTTCCAGATGAGGATGTCATGTATCTGAAGATGAAGGATTGTGACGAGCCTCCGCTTGACGAAGGGCCAGAGCCAGGATCCCGTTGGGGATTAATCTTTGATGGAGCTGTAAATTTATATGGAAAAGGGATTGGGGCAATGATTATAACTCCCCAAGGTTATCATATTCCTTTCGCTGCAAGAGTGACGTTTAATTGTACCAATAATGAGGCTGAATACGAAGCTTGCATCATGGGCCTAGAAGAAGCTGTTGATTTAAGAATCAAGAACCTAGACGTATATGGAGACTCAGCTCTAGTAATCAATCAGATCAAAGGGAAGTGAGAAGTTCTACAACCTCATTTGGTCCCATACAGGGACTATGCAAGAAGAATCTCGACGTTCTTTGATAAAATTGAGTTTCACCAAGTACCCCGCAATGAGAACAGAATGGCCGATGCTTTGGCTACCATATCCTCCATGATTGTTGTAAATCGGCAGAGCGATGTGCCGAAGATTGAAATCATGCTCCTTGATAGACCTGCTTATGTGTTCACCCTAGAAGAAGTTGTTGATAATAAACCATGGTACTATGACATTGAGTGTTTCTTACGACGTCAGGAATATCCGCCCGGGGCGTCATACAAGGATAGGAAGACTTTAAGAAGGTTGGTCGGTAACTTCTTTCTGAATCATGATGTGTTGTACAAGAGAAATTTCGACATGATCTTACTCAGATGTGTGGGTAAACATGAAGCAGAAATGCTAATGAGGGAAATTCACGAAGGTTCATTTGGCACTCACGCTAATGGACATGCTATGGCTAGAAAGATGCTAAGAGCAGGATATTATTAGTTGACGATGGAATCCGACTGCTGTAAGTATGTGAAGAAATGTCATAAATGTCAGGTTTACGCTGATAAAGTTCATATCCCTCCGACACTTCTCAACGTTCTTTCTTCTCCGTGGCCTTTTTCTATGTGGGGCATCGATATGATTGGTATGATCGAGCCGAAAGCTTCCAACGGACATCGCTTCATCCTAGTGGCCATTGACTACTTCATAAAATGGGTAGAAGCAGCTTCCTACGCCAATGTGACTAGAAAAGTGGTAGTCTGATTCATCAAGAACAACCTCATTTGCCGGTACGGTATCCCGAATAGGATCATTACTGACAACGGATCCAACCTGAACAATAAAATGATGAAGGAAATGTGCGCAAAATTCAAGATTGAACACCATAAATCCTCTCCCTACAGGCCCAAGATGAATGGTGCAGTGGAAGCCGCCAACAAAAATATCAAGAAGATCATTCAGAAGATGGTTGTTACTTATAAGGATTGGCACGAAATGCTTCCCTTTGCTTTACACGGATGTCGCACTTCAGTCCGTACATCGACTGGGGCAACTCCTTTCTCGCTCGTATATGGTATGGAGGCAGTGCTCCCTGTGGAGGTTGAAATCCCGTCAATGAGAGTTTTGATGGAAGCCAAGTTAACAGAAGCTGAATGGTGCCAAAGTAGGTATGATGACTTGAATCTAATCGAAGAGAAGATGATGACAGCTTTATGCCATGGGCAGTTATAACAACAAAGAATGAAGAAGGCTTTTGATAAGAAGGTTCATTCTCGTGTGTTCAGGGAAGGAGATCTCGTGATTAAGAAAATCCAACCTTTCATATCAGGTACCAGGGGAAAATGGGCTCCAAATTATGATGGCCCGTATGTTGTCAAGAGAGTTTTTTTAGGCGGTGCATTAATCCTCGCAACAATGGACTGCGAAGAGTTCACCCGTCCTACAAATGCAGATACAGTCAAGAAATACTTTTCCTAATAGAAATAAAAGAACAGCTCGGTAAGTCGAAAACCCGAAAGGGCGACTTAGGCAAAAAAGAGCATCTCGGTGGGTCGAAAACCCAAATGGGCGACTCAGGCAAAAGTTAGAGACATAAACAGAAAGTAATCATCCCGCTAGATTGAAAACCTGAAAGGGCAGTCTAGGAAAAAGTTAGGGATAACGACAAGTAACTGTACTGGATTGTGATGACAACATCGTGTGCAAAGAATTCTTCAAATCTAATTCGAGCTCGAGAATACTAGGAATTCAAAGTGGTTAGAAAAAGTAATGATTATTGTAATTTTAATGTAGCCCTTTCCATTTAATTACCATTTATTCCAATTTTTGTAAAGATCTATGGAATCCCGCTATTGTCAGATCACCATTCCATTAATGAAAATTCGAGCCTTTGCTTGCAGATTACCATTCTTAATAATAATGATTTTCGAAACAAAAAACCTTTTACTATATTTTTTTAACGTATGCGTGTGCTTACTGAATTGGCGAACCAAAAGATGGGTGTTAATGGTTGTTCCAAGAATGGTTAGACTGCAAGATGTGAAATAATTGTCTCATTGAGTGCGACATACTCAGGATTCTCTAATATGGGTCGCTGAAGTGTTATGTGTGTGACTCGTTTTTCTACAATAAAGTCTTGGTGTTACTCAGCGCCTTTGGTAAGATGCTAAGCCTGATGTACCCAGTTGAGCCTGGATTAAAGTCGCTCCGGTAGACTGTTGGTCTTCTTCCCCGGCAGAGAACAAGCTATTTCATCCTTGTCAAAGCAAATTGTGCTATGAGTAAAAAGTTGTTTGGGTATATTTCCCCAATTGAGTTTTCCTCTCCTCAAATAGATTTGGGCTCTATAGCGAGACTTTACTCCATGGTTGGCTCATTACCCTATCCTCATGTGATTGTGTACGCCTTGTCGAGATTGGTCGGGTATCCGAATGTTGTGTCTGTTTTGTCTGTTTGTCAGCATGAACATGACGCATATGCATACATGTACATCTTATTTGAATTCATATTCATATTCAGTTTGCATTCATTGGTGCATACCTCCTCTACCTTGGTCGTGTTTATCCCCAAGTGATGTGTCTCTCTCAAAATAGAGTTATCAGCCTTAGGCAGAAAATGAACGATTTTTCTAATTCCCCACTGAGTTCTTACCCTCGTGGAAGATGTTTGTTTCAGTTCTCCTTTCCGCGCTTGGATAGGATTAATCTCCAATTGAGTTCATTCCTCATGGGTTAGTGTCTTGCTTAACAGTTTCTTTCCAGCTCGTTCCTGGATTGAATTTTGGTCTTTGACAATTTTTTACGATTGAATTTCCAGATGGAAAGTGCATTTATTTTGCACCTTTGAATATTTTATCTCTCAGGAGGAATTCATTGAAGGTTCCCAGGTAAAGGCAAACTTTGTCTCCAGCAGTGTTACTACAACATTCTCTGGGAGTACTTATACCTGACAACAAATGGCATCTCATCTAGACAAGGTGGGAAGTTTGTTGTGATTTTTCAATTTCCGTCAAATGGCATCTCTTCCAGACAAGTTGAGAAGTTTGAGCGTGAAGTTGTTTTCCATCATATGGCATCTCTTTCAGAAAAAGGGAAGTATGATGAGGGTTCTATCAAATGGCATCTCTCCAATACATGTTGAGAAGTTTGGTATGAATCTCCTTTTTCCAACAAATGGCATCTCATCCAGACAAGGTGGGAAGTTTGTTGTGATTTTTCAATTTCCGTCAAATGGCATCTCTTCTAAACAAGTTGAGAAGTTTGAGCGTGAAGTTGTTTTCCATCATATGGCATCTCTTTCAGAAAAAGGGAAGTATGATGATGGTTCTATCAGATGGCATCTCTCCAATACACGTTGAGAAGTTTGGTATGAATCTCCTTTTTCCAACAAATGGCATCTCATCCAGACAAGGTGGGAAGTTTGTTGTGATTTTTCAATTTCCGTCAAATGGCATCTCTTCCAGACAAGTTGAGAAGTTTGAGCGTGAAGTTGTTTTCCATCATATGGCATCTCTTTCAGAAAAAGGGAAGTATGATGAGGGTTCTATCAAATGGCATCTCTCCAATACACGTTGAGAAGTTTGGTATGAATCTCTTTGTTTTTCAACAAATGGCGTCTCATCCAGACAAGGTGGGAAGTTTGTTGTGATTTTTTTCAAGTTTTATCAAATGGCATCTCTCCAATACAAGTTGAGAAGTTTAATATGAATCTCTTTTTTTTCCCCGTCAAATGGCATCCCTCCAACACATGTTGAGAATTTTGATATGAATCTCTTTTTTCCGTCAAATGGCATCTCTCCCAGACAAGGTGAGAAGTTTGGATGTGAAGTTGTTTTCTATCAAATGACATCTCCCTGATGCATGTTGTCATCTGTTAATCAGTTCTCGTCTGGTTACGTTTCAAAATTTTCTTTCGGATGGATTTGTGTCACAACTATGTGCGTCTCGTCCCCAGTGGCGTCAATTTTCTCTCTCGGTGGCGTTACAACCTTTGTCTTGCATTTTACATTTCATATCATATCATTCCGTCTGCATTTTCGGCCAAAATTTTAGGTATTCTAAAATTTAATCCTCTTCCACCCTGAATGTAAAAAAAAAATCTTCGTTACTTATACATTCAGGTTCAGGATGATTAAATAGGGGCAGCTGTCATACTCAAAATTTTGACCATAATATTTTCTTTTATACACTAGGTTGTATTCTTATTTGCATCAGATGCATAACATTTTACATTACATCTGCATATCGCTGATCCCTTTGAGATTACTATTTTTGTTACCTTCTTTTCCTCTTTGTTCAGATCAAGTTCTAGGTTGAGGTGCAGGCATGCTTATTAGGCCAAATGTGCATGTGCACTGTTGGACAAATTTAAGTTGAGACCAATCTAATTTCGGTCAAAACAAGAGTTTTGTCTCATTTATTTAAGGTCATCAATTTATGTTGGATTCCAATTGTCTCATGACAGAAATATTTAGGTTTGTTTCCGGCCAAAGCCAATCTCAAGCAATTAGGGTGGTTATAAAGAAACACTCTTTCTTTAGGCCCATCTCATCCTTTGCCACCAAGGACTCATTTATATGTTCAAGCGAAATGCAGGATTGCGAAGAAACGTGTTAAGTTCTAAGTACATGGCAATTTAGTTCAAGATTCATATTTTGTCTTCGTGGGTGGTTTAAAACCAAGGGAATTTGAATTCTTCTTTTTTTTGAGGTCATAAGAATTCATTCTTTCTCAATTCAATTAATTTAAGTCATATTGCTTACGTGGGCCATTTGTTTTTTGTTCTTTTAAAGTTAGTAGGTAGATCTTGTCTTCACAAATTTAATCATGTCTTAATGTCAATTAGATTAGGAGATACCATGCCAAGTACGGACTACATTGTTGAAACCATAAATTGCTCCAAGGCAAATTTCAAAAAAGAAGGAATAAAGGTCGTCTTTTGCAAAGTTCAATTTTTGGCACAAAGATTTGTAAATTGGAAATATAAGGCATATATTTAAATAAAAGGATTTTAACTACAAGACACTACTTGCATCACACATAAGAGTTTCTAAGTTATTGACACCAATTAAATAAGTCATAACTTTCTTCTTTACGTTTTCTCGACTTTGAAACAAGCCTTCATTCTTCAACCTAAGGCTTGGCCCCACTATACTTTTTAGATGATGCCATCTACCGTTCCCTTTCCAAGAAGAAGACTCCGCAACACATAACACACCAAGGTGATTAAGCTTGCCTCATCCATATAAACAAGTAAATGCAAATACCTGTGAAAAACAAAAAGGAAGCAGACATCAGAAAAGGTTATATCAGAACCTGCAAAAGCAAAGGTCAAAAAGGAATGAAGTGACTTATCAAGGGACAATAAGCCAAGGTTTGGGGATTTGCCCATATCCCTACACACAGACCCAAAGGGCCCTCTACGCCACTGTCTTTATGGCAGGAAGCATACCCCGAATTGAAAAAACCTGCGAAGAGAAAAGCCTCGATTATAAGCTTTTCACCAAAATAGAATCACCTGTTAATGTCTCAGACTAGCCTCAAACTTCACGATTAGGATTGAACCAAAAAAACAAACGGGGAGTCATAACCCAACGAGTTCATTTGAATTCAAAAGGAGAACCTTTCAAATTGCAAACCCTAATTGTTTTAGTTATAAAAGAAAAACCAACAACCAAATAGAGGGGGAGGACAGGAGAGCAAAAAAAGCATTCAGCAGCTATGTTAACACAAAAAACCTTACCTCGAAGCCACTGTTTCAAACCTTCCCATAAGCCCATTTGAATCCCTTCATGATACTCACTATGATTAACCTTCGTTCGAATCCCAAGCATACAGAACCACCATGTCAGCTTTTTGAACTATTCCACAGTGCCACAACCAACAACCACCGTATATCCTCCATCTTGCGTAGCTCGCACTACCCTCTCTCCAAATGACCACTAAAACCTCTTGAAGTTCCATTACCTGCATCACCCTAGAAATAACAACAAGCGGTTACAACATTGTGCGGAAAACAGAGACGGACGAAGGAAAACTGAGAGAGAGAACCAAGAAAAGCGATAAACAAATGTACCAGAGACCAAAAAGCATAAGAGTCAGAAAGCGAACCTTTGAATGTTGCCAGAGAAGTGCCACCGGACTAGATCTAGTCAGGTACCCACTTCGACCAATTTCGTTCGAGTAAATTGTATCTTTATTGTTTTCTTTTGATTTGAGACCCCATGTTTGTTTAAGCTTTTGTTTCTGTAAACCTCGATCTCGTCGTTTGAGGGTTTTTGTTTTATTTTGCAAAAGAATGAAGGTCGGATTCAGATGGAGAGAGTGAAAAATAGTTTGCGTTATGTTGATACTTTAGGGTTTAAGGGCGTAGGTTCGCCGGAGGGGGTGGCGGTGCCATCGCTAGCTGCTAAACCTCCCCTTATTCATGTTCAGAGGGAGAAAGATGACTTGAGAGAGATAACACAGAGAGTGTTGAGGGAGAGACAGTAGGGTGTGAGCGATTTGAGTTCGTGAGAGAGATAAGAGTTTGACATTTTAAGTTTTAGGGATTTTGCTTTTCCGTTTCCCTTTGCATGCCTCTTACGTTACTAATGGTTGTGGCTTGCGGTGATGGTGGAAAGTGTCTCCACCAGACACCTGTCACCATTTCGGTGGAACACGTTTTTGATCCCATGTGTACTATCCATACAGCCTTATCATGTGCATATTTTAATCACTTTGTTTTTTTAAGCTCCAGTCAGATCTTATGCGAATCGGACGGTCAAGGTTACTTGGAGTCAACCAGGTTGACCGGAGCCCCCACACTATACACCCCATTTGCGTTTTGGGCTCCCACTTACTTAGGCTTGAGTTTGTCTGCTATTTGTACCCCTATTTTACTGATTTCCAACCTATTTTTGTTGGGCTTTACATTCTTCCTATTTATTTATTTTTCTTATTATCATGTTTTTTATATATTATTATTCTGTTAAAATTCCAAAAAATACCAAAATTATTTTATGTTATTCAATTATTTTAAATTATTTTATTTTACTTAATTTTAATTAATTAATTTGTTAACTAATTTATTTTATAATTTTATTCAGTTTAGTTAGTTTATTTTGTGATCGATTTTATTTATGGTGCATGTTTAGGCCATTGCCCATTATTTAGTCGTATGATTATGTGTATGTCTTGTAAGGACTTATATTGACTTGTTTATCGCATTTCGACCTTATGTTGTCAAGTGAATAATAATAAACACGAACGCACACCAAAATAATCGTTTCAAAAGATAATTTAATTTCTTGGTCCAATGCCAAGTAAATCCTTACCCTGACGTATACATTTCACACACACGTAAGTCAGTCACTAAGTGATTGCCATCTGCACGACTTTACGCGTCTTAATTAATTGACGAAGAACTAAACTTCGGAATCCAGCATTCCGCGGGTTCTTTAATGAACCACTCTTGAGGCTAGCCTTCGATTTGTGTTTCATTTACTCCTTCGTTATTAAAACATTAAAAAACAAATAATCTCAAAACGTCTTAATATACATAATTAATTAACGTAAGAACTAAACTCAGGAATCTAGCATTCCTCGGGTTTTTGAATTGAATTACTGTTGGGGCTAGCCCCCTATTTGTAGTTCATTCGCTCTTTCGTCTTCAAAACATAAATCTCTAATTAAAAATTGTGGAAGAACTAAACTCAGGAATCTAGCATTCCTCGGATTTTGAATTGAATTACTGTTGGGGCTAGCCCTCGATTTGAAATTCATTCGCCCTTTCACAATGAGAATTCAAATTTAAGACTTACCAACAAACCCAAAACATTTTATAATTATTTAACGAATAACTAAACTCTGGAGTCCAGCACTCCACGGGTCCTTGAATGCAATCACTCTTGAGGCTAGCCTTCGAGTTGTTATCCATTCGCCTTTCGTTTTAAAACACTTAACAAAGGTCAAACCTTTTTTTCTTTAAACGAACGCTGTTTAAATCTTTCTATCTCGCGAGTAAGAGCCAATGCTTAGCAGACTAGAAAGCAGTTTTCAAACAGTCGTTCAATAAAAATCACAAACCGTAGTTGCACGAACTACGAAGCTCTGACTTTCCCATTGCACAAGGGAATACGTAGGAACGGGGATTTTAATCCTTCGCGAGCACAATAATAAAAAATTTAACCTTTTCCCATAACAAATGATAATTAAAATATTTCTTTAAAATAATCTTAGTAACTTTAGTAATTAAAAGAAGATAATAATACAAGTTAACATTTAAGCGCAAATTAGACTAAGAGGTTCCCGTTGAGTACAACGGACGTGAGGGGTGCCTAATACCTTCCCTTTGCTTAACTGACTCCCGAACTTATATTAGTGGTTTCGTTGACCATTTCTTATCCTATTTAGGTTGTATCTATATCTCCCTTTTCTTTAGTTAGAATAAATAGAATTAGGTGGCGACTTTGTTGTTTGTTTTAGGATCGTATTTTTCGAGGTACGACAGGTAGGCCACACCAAGAGCATGAGAAGTTACTCTCACCCGAAGACAGTCAATCAGAGACACCTACCCAAGGTTCAAAATACTAGGGAAGAATATCTCACAGTGACATGAGGTTTTTCATGGATCCTCGCGAGGCAAAATTCCTGCATGGACCATGTAGATTGGGCAGTTATTTCGAGATCCGATGAATCTCTCCAAGAGTTTGAAGACACTGAGGCATCTCGGATGTCAGGTTTTCTGTAAAATCCTCTTGAGACAATTTTTTCTAATAGACCCCTAGTCTGAAGCGATTTGAAAATTGCAAGGAACCGTGGTTCACTTATGATTAATAGGTCGCCGATTAGCCCAGAGGCTAGAAACAAAGCCATTTCCAGCACGAGGCATCAGGAAGTTTATTCCTCAGCAGGTTTCATTAAGCATGATTCCTCAACAAGTTTTATCAGACAATTCCTTCTCCAGCAAGCAACAAGAAGAGGTTTGGAACTCCCCGAGCAAAGGGTATCACCATCTCTCATCCCTAGCATGAGATGATGTATTTTCTCATCCCCAGCATGAGACTCCTCTTATTTCTCATCCCCAACATGAGACACTTTATACCTCTCATCCCTAGCAAGAGGCAACTTAAAACTCTTGTCTTCAGCAGGAAGTCTTCTCAAGGACATTCTCCATCATCCCCAATAGAGTTGGAGATTGAAATCTTCCCCAACATAACAACAGAAGGTTGATTATGTTCTCCCCAAGCAGAGAGTTTTCCTTCAATGAAGGAGTATCCCCCACCAGAGTCTTCTTATCCCCAGCAGTACAAGAAGAGTCATCATTCCCTAGCAGTGGTGAAGATAGTGGGAAGCCTGGTGGTTTTCCTTCGTGCACAATATTGTTCACAATTTTCCCCAGTGAAGTTGTCAACAAAAGTTCAATCCTCATTGGAATCTCTCCCCAAATGGAAGATTGTATATATGAGGAATTCTCCAGTAGTTTTCTACCTCAGCAGGGCATCAACTCATATATTTGATTCCCCAGCCGAGTCAGTAGGATATCACTTCCCCAACGGAGTTCGGTGGGTAGCGTACCTCGTAAGATGAGTTCATCCCCAACAGGATCCTGGCTCTCCAAATCTCAAAGTCCAATTTATTTTTGGCAATGACGGCAGTTCAGAGCCGATGTATCATTAACAATATCCCCTGCAAAGTTGTTTTCTCCTCACAAGGATTGACCAGATCAATGCAGTGATCATCATTTCTCCCCAGTCAGGCTACCTGGGAAACCTTTTATCTCCTTATCGGGAGATCTCCTTGCATTCAAATGTGCATAATCACCATTGCATTTGCATCCTCAACGCGTAGCATTTCCATCATCATGGAGCATTACGCCATAAATTCCAACATAGGCACATCAGCATGGGCTAATTTTGGGTCCCTTACACAAAAACCCCTAACATCTTTTCAACCTTGAACCCCAAGTTCATTCTCGAACCCCAAGTTTGTATTCCTTGTTGAACCCCAAGTTCATTCTCGAACCCCAAGTTCGTCTTCATTGTTGAACCCCAAGTTCAACCTTGAACCCCAAGTTCATTATCGAACCCCAAGTTTGTCTTCCTTGTTGAACCCCAAGTTCAACCTTGAACCCCAAGTTCATTCTCGAACCCCAAGTTTGTCATCCTTGTTGAACCCCAAGTTTAATCTCGAACCCCAAGTTCGTCTTCCTTATTGAACCCCAAGTTCATTCTCGACCCCTAAGTTCGTCTTCCTTGTTGAACCCCAAGTTCATTCTTGAACTCCAAGTTCGTCTTCCTTGTTGAACCCCAAGTTCATTCTCGAACCCCAAGTTCGTCTTCCTTGTTGAACCCCAAGTTCATTATCGAACCCCAAGTTTGTCTTCCTTGTTGAACCCCAAGTTCATTCTTGAACCTCAAGTTCGTCTTCCTTGTTGAACCCCAAATTTAACCTTGAACCCCAAGTTCATTCTCGAACCCCAAGTTCGTCTTCCTTCTTGAACCCCAAGTTCATTCTCGAACCCCAAGTTCGTCTTCCTTGTTGAACCCCAAGGTCAACGTTCATTCTCGAACACCAAGTTCGTCTTCCTTGAACCCCGAGTTCATTCTCGAACCCCAAGTTCGTCTTCCTTGTTGAACCCCAAGTTCAACCTTGAACCCCAAGTTCATTCTCGAACCCCAACTTCGTCATCCTTGTTGAACCCCAAGTTCAACCTTGAACCCCAAGTTCAGTCTCGAACTCCAAGTTCGACCCTCAAGTTATCATCCAAGTTATGATAGTTCATATCCACAAGTGGGATATATACATCGTGAATTTGTCAAGTTCGGTTTAGTGGCCTCAAGCCGTCATCCAAGCTATGTTGGTGTCTGGTTCGCCCCTTACAAAAGAAAAAAAAATAAAAAAAAATATATCCATCACCTTTCACTCCCCACAGAGTTTAAATTTTCCGGTTTATTCGAATATTCAATCACTCCATACCTTGAACGTCTAAAAGCCATTGCAATTATTCATTCAGTTCTGCAGATGATTGAATATGGGCAGTTGTAACACCCCAAAATTTGACCTCTTATTTCCATGTCATTGAGCATATCATTCCATACATTGCATAAAAAAATCATTAATCATTTGCATTTTGGCATAAGGCATGTGGTTGGGCAAGGTTGTCACCATTTGGAGCTCAGAAGCAAAAATCAATTCAAAAATATATTCAAGGGAAATGTCATGAGAAAGCCTTCCAAAAAAGGCAGAATTGGGATTTTTGTTCCATTAACTGGTTAACGGATTGGTTAACCGGTTAACGGTGGCGGATTTTGGAAAAGATCATTTGAAAAGTGGTTGGTTTCACTTTTTCCTCCATTTTCCCTTCACTTTTCCTTCACTATCTGTAGAACCCCAAATTTGCCCTCTTCATTTTAAGCATCATAATACACCATTTGCATCATAAGCATATCATATATATAGCATTATAGCATAGAAAAATAAAGCATGACAAGCATCAAGCCCTAGCATGAGGCATATGCCCATCTGGGGAGGTGTTGAAGGCCATTTAAGCCAATACAAGGGTTCCAATGGATTTTTGAGAGGCCTATGATGAGTCTAGACTCCTTTGGCAAGGCCAAGTTCACTTGCAAAAATTCAGAAGATTGCTTAATCATCACAAGTTTCAAGACAATGCAAGGCTTCTAGGCAGTGCGACCAAATTAGGGTTTTGGTTTCAAGGGCCTTAACCTCATAATTTTGGCCAACTCTTTTGGGCAATGTCTTCTATATGATAAGAGGTTCCTACATGTCAATTTTCATGGAAAAATTCCAAGTGGAAGTCAGTCTTTGCCTCAGTTACTTGCAGATGAAGTAGAAAGTCAACTGGGCCCAGAAAAAGTCAACTGTGCCATTCCAAGGGGTCCAACCCAACTTTTTTGGCCAATTGAGTTCTATTCAATGTTATAAGATGTTTGAAAAGCTTAAAGTCCAAGAATTTTGGTGGTTTGAAGGGTTTTGGCAAAAGTGCACAAATTTGGCTATGGAAAAGTTACTATTTTTGGCTATTTTGACCTAAAACTTCACAAGGCCTTAACTTGATCAAAAAATCTTCAAATGGACCAAAGGTAAACATGAAATTTGGATAGTAAGGCCTGCCATTTTTAAAAAGTACAAGAGCATTTTCTGGAGATTCATAGATTTTTCTATAAGTCCCTCAAAAAAATGGGTATTCTAGGGCAAATTTCAAAAATTCAAGGCCAAGCCATTTGCACAAAGGCTCAAAAGTGGATAGTTTACTATGCTATGTCTAAAGTGAGTTTACACAATCAAAATGCATCTCATTTAGGTCATTTGGCTCAAAGAAAAGTGGCAAAATTCGTGCACATGAGAAAGTTCCATAAAACTTCCATTTTACACTTGAATTTGCACAAGGCATGACAATTGTGTGATAGCTTACATCCAAGTGCTGAAATTATTTGCTGGGAATCATTGGTGGGATGGTGAATGCACATGCAAGAGAGGCCAGAAAATCATGAGCTTGGCATGCTTATGGCACACTTGGGCCAAATTTGCATTTTCACAAAAATCAGCTCTCTCTCACGTGCATTTGATCTAATCCTTTTGCATTGCCTTATATATTCCATAACAATCAGAATTAGGGTTAGAGGCAGCCAGAATACACACTCATTCTCTCATTCTCATCTCTTGTGCAAAATTTCTCATTCTCCACAAACTCTTGCTATAAGAATCCATTCACAAAACTCTTGCTGGATTCTTGATCCTCATCACTCATAGATCATTTCCATACCATTTGTTTGAGTTATTCTTCAAGAATCATCCATTTCCCATTTCTTGTGCACATTTGCATTTTGTGCCATAACTTTTGATCTAGGAAAGCTTTCTTCAATCCAATATCATATCCATACTCCTCTCATCTCAAGGATCATTAAGCACCCATGGATCTAGATTTATAGTGGAGTTTGCTCAAGTGGCCATTTGAGGAGCTTTGAAGCACAAGGAAGCTTATTGCTGGATTCACAAGCTTGCAAAGCCTTAGATGCATTTATTTTGCATCTAAGGGGATAAGGAGATCATTTGCCATCATTTTATACCATTCTTGACTTCAAATTTTGGACAACACCTCAGGTATGCTCAAAATTCGCATCTCATAGAAATGTGTTTGGTTGTGTGTTTTAGAATCCTCATGTTGCGCTGGTTACACTGCTCTTTGTAGTTTGTGAAATGGTTGAGTATTTACAAAGTTATGTTGATTTAAAGTTTGATGGACAATTTTATTTTCACTCATATCTTGAGATTCTTTGAGTTTTGATCCAATCCAAGCATGTATTCTTGTTTAATGATGTTGGTTTGTCCATTCTGGAAGGTTTCATGGCTGGCAGTGGCTTGATTTGAATTTTCGTGAGGCTAGGGTTAGGCTTAGGGTTTTAGTTCATTAATGGTGGTGAGAGGTTTAGGGTTTTTCATGAAGAAGAAGGTGCAGCAGTCCTCAGCGCTATCTGCACCCCCCCATGCGAGGCCCATTGAGTTTTTTAACTAAGCACAGTTGCTCTTCGCACCCCCTTGGCCCATTTGTTTTATTTTCATTTCTTTTCTTTACCAATTTTATTTCATTTGCTTTTAATTCATTTTAAATATTTCCTTAACTCTAAAAAATACAAAAAAATTCATATGCACTCCTTGATTCATCTAGTTTTTTATCATGATTTTTTCAAATTTTTATTTTCATCCCACGTGGCCAAATAAATTCAGCATTGAGCATTGCTTTCTTGTGAACTCTCATAGACCAATCTGCCTTGTCCAATTTCTATTTTTCTCATCCTTTAAGTTATGAACCCCATTCTTTTTGCATTAAAACCCTAAGACACTCTAATATTTTCATGATTTATCTTGGATTTTTCACAAACTTCCTTGCTGGACTTTGCTTGAGTTACTTGTGTCTTAAGTTTCAAAACCCTAAATGGTAATACCTTGCATCCTTGAGCTTCATTGACCTAGTTTGGTGCTGTATTTTTGCAAACCCTTTTGGATTCTCATTTCCTTGTGTTTGGAGAGTGATTTTCTGGTTGGATAGAATTTTTAAGTGCTTGGATCTTTTTCTTGGGTATTTTCTTCCTCACCTTGCCTTGTTTTGCATCCTTTGAGTCTTCTAGTCTCTTTTAAGTTTAGAAGGGCACTTGTGCCAACTTCTGTTCATCTTTTGGGGTCCTTTAGAGGTTTATGGTTGCTCCTGGTCTTAGTATAGGGTTTGTATCTCTTTGAGTCTTGGTGTTGGGTCTCTTTTATGTGCTTTATTTCTTTAAGTGTTAAGCATGCCTTCATTGCATTTGTTTCACTTCCAATCATCTCAATATGATCTTGTGTTGCTTTGCTTATCATCTTGTTAACTCTTTGCCATGCCTATATGCTTGTGTAGCTTCTGACTTGTTGGTCCATGCCTTGATTTTATGTTGTTACACTAACCTTGCAGGAGCTATGGTAAGTTTGAGATGTGGGAATTGAGTTCCACATCTCCATTTCTCATCTCTTCTCATATTGTTTATATGGACTAACATCTTCTTGTTGGGCTTAGGCCTTTCTCATCTCTCCTCTTATATTCTTCTTCTCTTGAGATCTTGTTTTTAGGTTATAAAGACCTCACAAACCCTAGGAACTCCATGCATGCTAACTTAAGATAGAAACTTCCCCCTAGTTTTTTCCTTCTTACTCCTTTGGTGCTTTCTCTTCTCATCTTCAAATTCATTTTTAATTCACTTAATAAAGGTTGGGTACTTCCATGTGACATGAGACTTTGCTATGAGATACTTGCACGCGTTCCGTTTCGGGGCGAGGTGTGAGTCATCACTCGTGGTGGATAGGTCTTAGCATGAGTACCTCACAAAGAAAAGCTAAAAAACACTTCTTAACCAAAAAAACCACAAAAATACTTAATAATGGCAATAGGCCAGTGTGCTTAAGCCTTCACTTGTGGGACTAGCTTTGGGGATTTCCTCCATAGATAGGTGTGCCTCTTGCGCATTCCATTTCGGGATGATGTGAGATGTACACATCCCATTGAGTAAGACTTAGGTACACTTACCTATGCAAACTTTCACTCGTAAAAGCTTCTAAAAAACACCAAACAAACAATAAGCGTCTTTCCTTCGGGAATTCTTTTCACACCTCATTCGCTCCGTCCGCGAACTTGCTCCTACTTTTCACTTTGCAAGACGGTTACACACTCGTCGTCCGAGTCTGCAACACCTGAGAAATGGCATAGGCAGTTCAAGCCCTAATTCACAGGCAACTTTCCTTTTCCCCCTAGTTAGGGGAACTACGGCGTCTCTGATCCTCATTTTCCCGATGAGGTACGTAGGCAGCGGGGTAGGGCCCGTTCGAGCACAATCTTTATTTTCCCTACATTTTTCCCTTTTGTTTTCTTATTCAGTTCTTTTCTCAGTTTCTTTTCCAGTTCATTTTCATTTCTTTGCTGCAGCTTTCATACCCTCACCCTTTGAAACAGTTTCTTTTGCAAGCGTGGATCCCGTCGGGTACGGAGGACGATCTGGGTGCTAATACCTTCCCAGGTCGTAACTGACTCCCGAACTCAGTCTCTTTGGTTCACAGGACCTGTGTCCTTCCTCTTTCTTTCTTCTGGTTTGTGCAGCATTACCATTCCCTTTCTTCGGGATAAAAATGCCTGGCTGGCGACTCTATTCTTTTTTCCGCGCCACTTTCGTGTTTGTACCAGGATGGAAATCCGGGGAGCGACAGCTGGCGACTCTGCTGGGGAACGAACCCAGAGTCTCTGGTTCCCCTATGAGTCTCTCCTAGCGCTTGTTTGTTTCTGTTTCATTGGGTGATGTTTGTTTGTTGTGGCTTGTTGTATTGTTGTTTGTTTACGGCTTTATTTACAGTTTTCAGTATTTATTTTCCGCATCATGTATATCATACTGGACTGTCTGGACTGGTTTTCTGTTTGGTGGGCTCGGGGGATATTATTTCTGAGAGATAAGCCAAGTACCCGGCTTGAGTGCACCCTAGGATTAGAGTGGACATATTGTACTCGCATGTGACATGATGAGTGGCGATGTGTTTCACGCCCAGATTGCGATTGTCTTGGAAATATCTTGTGTGGGGATTTCCTCCACTTCGGGATAGGACCTTGATAGTTATGTGCATCTGGGGACCGATCATTGAGAAACTTTGTGGAAACAACCCTCTCCAGTGGTGGCAGTGGCAGACCACATTTTGTGGCAAACCCATTCGCACCCGAGGGTCCACTGGGGACTCGCATAGGATGGTCTGGTTCTCTTATAGGAACTCAGTCAAAGCATCTGGTCGTATGACATTAGTACTGTATCCTACGGGCTGAATGTATTATTGTTTCTCGATTTCAGCGCTTGAAGCTGGGGACTTATAAGGGATGCTTGTTTTTCCTGGACTCAGCTGAGGCCTCCCTGCGTAGTATATAATGCCTAACCGATTCCCCGATTTGGTCATGAGCCATTTCTCGGAAATGGTGAAAGTATTATTGTTATTCGGCTTTGAGAGTCCGTGATGTTTGACCCGGAGCACACCTGTGATATTGGGGATGGGTTTACAGGTTTGCAGGAACCCTTGACCTCATCATACCCTTGTTACCAGTGCAGTTCATATTATGATACAGTTCCGGAGATCTGGTTTTCTTGTTCTGGTATTCTTGATATTGTGGTCCTGAGATCTTCTTCATAGGGTTGTGATTATCAGAGAGTGTGACTCAGTGGACTTTTGGTTTGTCAAATTATTCAGAGGGGCCCTTGTCAGTGTCCAGATTCCAGACAGTCTCAGATGACCATATGTCTTTGCATTTGCATCTGCATTGCATCATTGCATCATTAATCATTGTTTTTGTTTTCATTCACAGGTTCATATCTCTGCTTCCGGTTCCAGTATTCTCTTCAAAGATGGAAGATCCTCGCAAGCAAAATATTCATTTCAAGTTCTTTGATATCAAGGTTGGCTTGTTGAAAAAGATGGTAAAGTTGATTACACCCAACCAGGTAGAGAGATTCAGAAAAGCTTACGGGAGTATTCTTGATGTGGTGATAGAGATAGATCCTTCCGAGAGGAGTGCCATTCATACATTGCTTCAGTATTATGACCCTCAGCTCCGTTGCTTCACCTTTCCTGATTTTCAGTTGGGCCCTATGCTGGAGGAGTATGCTCTGATCCTGGGTGTGCCGGTTCGAGACCAAGTTCCTTTCAATTCTGAGATGAGTAGACCGGCACCTGAGGCTATTGCTAAGGCTCTTTATTTGAGCCCTTCTGCTGTGAAGTCTTTGACCATTATTAAAGGAGGTGTATCTGGGTTTTCCTTGGAGGCTCTGGTGAAGAAGGCGGAAGAATTGGCTGTTGAAGGAGAATGGGATGCTGTCTGTGCTATCTTGGCTCTTTCTATCTATGGCATTATCTTGTTTGCTGATATGGAGAAGTTCATAGATATAAACGCCATACATCTCTTTTTGCTGAAGAATCCTGTGCCTACCTTACTCGGGGACTTGTATTACTCAGTTCATTACAAAACTGAGAAGAAGAGGGGAGGTTTGGTTCATTGCTGTGCTCCATTATTTCACATGTGGTTCATGAGGCATTTGCCTAGTACGGGAGTGTTTAGTGACCACACTCTGGTATGGGCTCAGAAGATGGAAAAGTTGTTGGCCAAAGATGTTAGATGGTTCACTCAAAGGCTGTAAGGTGCACGTTTCATCACCAGCTGCGGGAGTTATCATAGTGTGCCTTTGTTGGGAATAACTGGAGGGATTAATTACAATCCAATCCTGTTAAGAAGACAATTGGGATACGCTTTGAGAGAGGTGCCTGAAGATTTGAAACTAACCCCTATTTTCTACTTCTCAGTGAAAGATAATATGCCCTTAGTGAGGAAGGTTGCGGGAGCTTGGAAGTGCATTAAGGGAGAAGGGATAGCTAGCTTTGGGAAGTGTAACAATCAGACATTCCCAGAGTACGAAGCTTGGTTGAAAGACAGAGCTAGAAGAGTTTTGTTACCATTTTCAACACCAGTTCCCCCAGTTGCTGAGTCCATTGATACTGTGCCTCTAGAGGAATTCAAGAAGTTGGAAGCCCAGCTACATGCAGTTAGAGTTGAAAATACTGAGATGGTAAGCCTGTATCACCAAGCCAACATGGCCAAGATTGAAGCTGAAGAGAAGTTGCTGAAGATACAAACGACTTTAGAGGCTAAGGAGAAGGACTTTGCAGGTAGAGAAGCACATTTCCGCAGATTGGGGATGATGGAATCCCAAAGAGAGGCTGAGCGCAAAAAGAAGTCAAAGACCCTCAGAGATGCTCGTCAGTCTATTGTCTGGTTGAAGGGACAGAGAGAGCAAGAGATGAAGCAATATAAAGAAAAAGAAGAGTTCTTTGAAGTTCAGATGGCTTACAAAAAAGAAGAGGTGGAGCAAGTCCACAAAATTCGCAGAGAGAAGACCCAACAACTCGCAGACAGTCAACAAGCCCTCGAAGCAGCACTTAAAGAGATTGAAGACCTAAAGTTGATGGCGGGAGTCAAGAAGGTCAGATCTGATGGGGGGCTTAGTGGTGGAGCTTCAGGGTCCTTAGGCGTTGGTTCTGCTTCTTAGTTTACTTTTCTTGTATCTGGATTACCTACAGGCATGTTGTAGGAGTCCTAGTTGGTTGTTTCTCCTTTGTAAAGACTTGTACCCTATGGGGAATTCTGTGTTATTCGCCTAATAGGTTGATTTGTGTTATGGTTTTTTCCATTATTTCTTGGTTTGCTTGCTGTTGGGGTTTGAATGTGGTTTCTCGCGAAGGTTTCTGGAAGTCGAGGATCAGTGCCCATCTGGTTTTCTTTGCTGAATACCAAAGCCGGGGCATAAATGACTTGTGATTGGAAACATAAACAACTGCATTGCATCCATATAACTTGTTTGTTGTTTTGCAGGTAGTGTCTCGGTTACTAACGTGTTTTGTGTTTCAGGCACTATAGCTCCTCGTAAAGTTCGGGGACAACCAGCAGTACATAGATATCCAACCAAGATTAACAGAGAACGAGTCATGGACCAGTTACAAGCGGACTTGACAGATTTGAGACAAAGGATGGATAATTTTATGACACTAATGGCCAGCATGGGGCAGAACCAAGAGCGTCTGCGGGAGATGGTTGAGAATCAGAACAGGAACACTGCGGCTGCTGCTACTGCTGACAATCATACCGGTGCGGGCGCACGTCAGGTTGAACCTCCTGTTACACAGCCAGGAGTGACAATAATCAACGATGGGTTGCACAACCTTCAGATGGACAATCATGACGACCAATTCACCCTACTTGATGAAACTGAAGGTCAAGGAGCAGAGATGAATAAGAGGTTCGAAGAGATGGCTGAGCAAATCAAAGCTATTCAGTCCCAAAGTTCTTTGGGATTTGACATAACCGACTTGGGCTTGGTTCCTGGGGTCAGGATCCCGTATAAGTTCAAGGTTCCAATCTTTGAGAAGTATGATGGCACTACTTGCCCGAAGACCCATTTGCAATCATTTGTCGGGAGAATTGCTGCTCACACAGATGATGAGAAACTTTGGATGTATTATTTTCAGGATAGCTTGGTGGGAGCTTCTCTTGAATGGTACATGAAGCTCAATAGGGTCAATATCAAGAGTTGGAAGGATTTAGCTGAGGCCTTCGTGAGGCAGTATCAATACAACATGGACATGGCTCCGAAATGCAAGCAGTTGCAGCCCATGGCTCAGGCGGCAAAAGAAAGTTTCAAAGAATATGCCCAGAGGTGGCGCCAGCTAGATGCCAGGGTACAACCACCCCTCTTAGAAGACGAAATGGACGACATGTTTATGGGCACTCTCCAAGGTGTTTTTCTGGAGAGGTTGGCATCTAGCTCGGCCACCAAGTTCAATGATATAGTGATTGCTGGAGAGAAAGTTGAGACTCTGTTAAAGATGGGGAAGATTCAGGACCCTAATACTGCTGGTAGCTCCGGAGGAGCGAGGAAAGCCTTTGGCGGACCTTCTAGGAGAAGAGAAGGGGAAGCTAACGCAGTATATGGCCGAGGCAGAGACAGAGGTTATAGACGAGAATACAATCAGATAGCTGCAGTCACAATTCCCACTACACCAATTGAACCAGCTCAACAGGCTCTACAACAGCCTTAGCAACAACAGCAGCGCAACTATCAACAGAGACCGTATCAACAGAGGCAGCCACGCCAAGCTGATAGGGTTTTTGATGTGATCCCAATGACTTACACAGCTTTACTCCAGAGGTTGTTGGAACTGAACTTAATTCAACTAAGTACCTTGGCTCCACCTACTGGAAATCTTCCTCCAGGTTACGACGCCAATGTTCGATGTGCTTTCCATTCTGGGGCACCCGGGCACTCAACGGAGAAGTGCAGGGCTTTGCACTATAAAGTTCAGGAATTGATCGACTCCAAAGCAATCAATTTTGCGCCGCCTCCGAATGTCACGACTAACCCTATCCGTAATCATGGGGGAGCCAGAGTTAATGCTATTGAGGTGGAGGAGAGGTTGAACTTGGTGGAGAGGGTTGAAGAAGTGAAGACCTCCTTGTTGCTGGTCAAGGAGAGGTTGTTGAAGGGTCAGGTTTTTCCGGGTTGTGAGCTCGATTGCAAAGACTGTGTTGAGTCAAAGAATGGTTGTGACAGATTGAAGACTGGTTTACAGAGACTGATGGATGATGGGCTGTTACAGTTCGACAGGGTTGATAAGAGGAATGATGAAGTGTCAACGATGACCATATATTATGATCCTGATGAAATGCCAATGCGAAGAGAGACGGTTACTATTTATGTCCCGGAAGTAAGTCCCGTCACCATCACGGTGCCTGGGCCTATTCCGTATTCAGATGAGAAGGCTATTCCGTGGCATTACGGATCAGAAGTGTATGTCGGAGGACAGAAAGTGGAAAATAAGACAGTAACCATGGACCCAGCTGTGGTGAATGTTGGGGGAAGTGGAGGTTTCACGAGAAGTGGTCGATTATTCGCTCCCCAGACTTTGAGAGGAGACACTGATGCTGAGGCTTCTGCTAAAGCCAAAGGGAAGCAAATAGCAACTGACGATAATGCCACTCCCGCTACTGGTCAAAGTACTTTCGAGAAGGAAATGGAGGAGTTCATGAGGATTATTAAGAGGAGCGACTACAAGGTAGTCGAGCATCTAAATCAAACTCCCTCCAAAATCTCTATCATGTCGCTGCTGATGTGCTCACCAGCTCATAGAGAAGCCCTCCTGAAGGTGTTGCAGATGGCGTATGTTCCTCAGGAGATTACCGTGAATCAGTTAGAAGCTGTGGTGGGAAGTGTAAATGCGAGCCATGGTCTGGGCTTTACTGATAGGGACCTTACTACTGAAGGGAGGAATCATAACAAGGCTCTTCATATTACAATTGAGTGCAAAGGGGCTGTGCTGTCCCATGTCTTGGTTGATACTGGGTCATCTCTTAATGTCTTGCCGAAGAAGGCGTTAATGAAACTTAATGTGGAAGGGGTTGTTTTGAGGCCAAGTGATTTGGTGGTAAAGGCTTTAGACGGTTCTCGGAGGTCTGTCTTTGGAGAGGTTGAGCTTCCAATCAAGGTTGGGACGCAAGTGTTTAAGAGCACGTTCTACGTGATGGACATCCAACCTGCTTATAGTTGTCTGCTTGGTCGACCCTGGATTCATGCCGCAGGGGCTGTGACGTCAACCTTGCACCAGAAGCTCAAGTACGTAGCGGATGGTCAGGTTGTGACTGTGTGCGGTGAAGAGGACATATTTGTGAGCCATTTATCTACATTCAAATATGTGGAGATGGATGGTGAAATTCATGAAACCCTGTGTCAGGCATTCGAAGCAGTGAATGTTAGTTCCTTGTCTCCTCTGAGTAGGGCTGAGGATAAAGAAGGTACATCTATTACCTCCTACAAGCAGGCCAAGGAGGTTGTGCAATCAGGCAGTGCCCAGGGATGGGGCAGACTACTAGAGCTCGAAAAGAAGGAAGACAAATTTGGGCTTGGGTATCAGCCTGATGGGCTCGTCCATTCATCAGACAACAAGACCATTACCTTTACTAGTGCTGGGTTGCTGGACCGCAACCATATCTGTGCTACCAGTGAAGACGGAGATAGCGAGTGCGATCTGGATAATTGGATCCGCCCGTGTGCACCGGGAGAGGAGCTTCCCAATTGGTCTACGGAAGACATCGTCGAAGTCACCTGGATCGCAAAGTAATTGTTTATTTGTCATTTTTCTACATACTGCATGTCAAATCCTGTACTCTGCCCAAGGTACAAGGATCCATTGTACGGGCCTCCATGTTTTGAAAGCATTTATTTGTCATAAATAAAGGAAATTTTTCAATCAAATCGTTCCTTTTCTTTCAATTTTAATTTTTGCACAAATAAAGAAAATGGCGATGTGTTTTTCTTTCTTGCTTTTGGTGTGTGTTTTCTCTAAACAGATTCTGAATGAGCACATCACTTGTGCAGTGTCGATCAACCGGATTCCATTGACAACTCTCCTGCTATGACTGAGCATAACTTCGACAATCCAATCTACCAAGCTGATGAAGAGGTTGAGGAAGATTATGAACTCCCTGAAGAACTGGTCAGGTTGTTGAGGCAAGAGGAAAGAGCTATTCAGCCTCATCAGGAGGAAATCGAGGTTATCAACATCGGCACTGAAGAGGTTAAGAAGGAAATCAAGATAGGTGCCAGCCTGCAGACTGAAGTTAAGAAGGGGTTGATTGAAATGTTGCGTGAATATGTTGACATCTTTGCCTGGTCGTATCAGGACATGCCAGGGTTGGATACAGACATAGTTGTGCATCGACTACCGTTAAAAGAAGACTGTCCTCCTGTTAAGCAAAAACTGAGAAGAACTCGCCCTGACATGGCGATGAATATCAAAGAGGAGGTACAGAAACAGTGGGACGCCGGGTTCCTCGCCGTGACTAGTTACCCACCTTGGGTAGCTAACATTGTTCCAGTGCCAAAGAAAGATGGCAAGGTGAGGATGTGTGTAGATTACCGGGACCTGAACAGAGCCAGCCCGAAAGATGATTTCCCTTTACCTCACATTGATGTATTGGTCGATAATACGGCTCAGTTCTCGGTGTTCTCCTTCATGGATGGATTTTCAGGATACAATCAGATCAAAATGTCACCTGAAGACATGGAGAAGACAACTTTCATCACACCCTGGGGAACATTCTGTTATAAGGTGATGCCATTCGGCCTGAAGAATGCTGGTGCTACTTATCAACGGGCTATGGTAACATTATTCCATGACATGATCCATAAAGAAATTGAATGTTATGTGGATGACATGATTGCCAAGTCCCTCACAGAAGAAGACCACCTGGTAAATCTGTTGAAGTTATTCAAGCGTCTGAGAAAGTACCAATTGAAGCTAAACCCCAACAAATGCACATTCGGGGAACGATCTGGTAAGCTGCTGGGATTTATTGTAAGTGAGAAAGGGATTGAAGTTGACCCTGACAAAGTTAAAGCCATTCAAGACATGCCTGCACCAAAAACTGAGAAAGAAGTTCGAGGGTTCCTAGGTAGATTGAACTACATTTCAAGGTTCATATCTCATCTTACAGCAACCTGCGAGCCCTTGTTCAAGCTATTAAGAAAAGAACAAACGGTCAGGTGGAACGAAGACTGCCAGAGGGCTTTTGACAAAATCAAGGAATACTTACAGGAGCCTCCGATCCTTATGCCTCCAGTTGAAGGAATACCTCTGATCATGTACTTGACGGTATTAGAAGAGTCAATGGGGTGTGTGCTGGGCCAACATGACGAGTCTGGTCGAAAAGAGTACGCAATATACTACCTAAGCAAAAAGTTTACCGACTGTGAACAACGTTATTCACTGCTCGAGAAAACTTGTTGTGCTTTAGCGTGGGCTGCTCGCCGACTGAGGCAGTATATGTTGACCCACACTACCTTATTGATCTCAAAGATGGACCCGGTTAAATACATTTTTGAGAAGCCAGCACTTACCGGACGGGTTGCAAGATGGCAAATGATTCTCACAGAATATGACATTCAGTACACATCCCAAAAAGCTATCAAAGGCAGTGTATTGTATGATTATCTAGCTGAGCAACCCATTGATGATTACCAGCCTATGAGATTTGACTTCCCCGATGAAGATATTATGTTCATGAAAGCAAAAGATCATGAAGAGCCTATTCACACTGAAGGGCCTGACCCAGAAGAAGAATGGACTATGATGTTTGATGGGGCTATTAATATGAATGGTCGTGGTGTTGGTGCAGTACTCATTACGCCTAAGGGAGTTCACATGCCTTTCTCGGCAAAACTCACCTTTAACTGCACTAACAACGAAGCTGAATACGAAGCCTGTATTATGGGTCTTGAGGAAGCCATTGACCTTAGGATCAAGACTTTGACTGTGTTCGGAGATTCAGCTCTGGTAATTAATCAAACCAACGGCAAATGGTACACGCACCAAGATCATCTGATACCTTATCGGGACTACACAAGGAGGTTGTTGACTTTCTTCACAATGGTCAAGCTTGAGTATATCCCTCGAGACGAGAATCAGTTTGCGGATGCTCTGGCTACCATTTCAACCATGATCAAAGTGCAAGCTGCCAACTTTGTGCCCCGAATTGCAGTATCCAGACTTGACAGGCCAGCATATGTGTTCTCAGCAGACATTGTCAAAGAGGATAAGCCCTGGTACCATGACATCAAATGCTTCTTAGAGGATCAAACATACCCACCTGGGGCATCTTCCAATGATAAGAAGACATTAATAAGGCTAGCTGGTAGTTTCTTCCTGAACACTGATGGTTCCCTGTATAAGAGAAACTTTGATATGATACTTCTCAGATGCGTTGATAGGGAAGAAGCAGACTTGCTGATGCACGAGGTGCACGAAGGATCCTTTGGTACCCATGCTGGAGGGCATGCGATGGCTAAAAAGTTGCTAAGATCAGGCTATTACTGGATCACAATGGATGCAGACTGTTGTGCCTATACCAGAAAATGTCATAAATGCCAGATTTATGCGGATAAAGTGCATGTGCCTCCAAATCCTCTGAGTGTGATGTCTTCACCCTGGCCCTTTGCCATGTGGGGCATTGATATGATTGGAAAGATTGAACCAACTGCTTCAAACGGCCACAGATTCATCCTGGTCGCTATTGACTATTTTTCCAAGTGGGTTGAAGCGGCATCTTATGCCAATGTTACTCGCTAGGTGGTAGCAAAATTCCTGAAAAGAGATATCATATGCAGATATGGAGTGCCCGAGCGAATCATTACTGATAATGGTTCTAATCTGAACAACAAGATGATGGCAGAACTGTGCCGGGACCTCAAAATCCAGCATCACAATTCCTCTCCTTACCGACCAAAGATGAATGGTGCGGTAGAGGCGGCTAACAAGAATATCAAGAGGATTGTACAAAAAATGGTTATCACCTACAAAGATTGGCATGAGATGCTACCGTTTGCGTTACATGGGTATCGAACGTCAGTCAGGACGTCAACTGGGGCAACCCCCTTCTCTTTAGTCTACGGCATGGAGGCAGTCTTGCCTGTTGAAGTGGAAATCCCTTCACTGCGGGTGTTGATGGATGTCAAGCTTGATGAGGCTGAATGGGTACGTGCTCGATACGATCAACTATGCCTAATTGAGGAAAAGAGATTAGCAGCTATCTGTCATAGCCAACTTTATCAAAGGAGAATGAAGCGAGCCTTCAATCAGCGAGTACGAACTCGGGAGTACCAAGTAGGCGAACTTGTACTCAAGAGGATCATTCCTCCCAGTTCAGATCACAGGGGCAAGTGGACCCCAAATTATGAAGGACCATTCATAGTGAAGAAAGTATTCTCAGGCGGAGCACTGATGCTCACCACTATGGATGGCGAAGACTTTCAATACCTTGTTAACTCGGACGTAGTTAAAAAATACTTCTCATAAAAGACCCGCTGGACGCAAAAACAGAATTATAGTCCAGGCAAAAAAAGGGCATCCCGGCGAGCTAAAAACAGAATAAAAGCTCGGGCAAAACAAGGGAAGCCCGGTGGATTGAAAAGCCACATCGGACAACTCAGGCAAAAAAGGGTAGCCCGGTGGATTGAAAACCCGAAAGGGAAATCCACGCAAAATCAGGGAATAAGCGAACAACTGCGCTCTGGGTTATCTGAACCACATCACTGCTTCAAAAAGCTTGACCATATCAGAAGGGAAGAGATCAACCCCCTCATTCTCTTCAGAAGGCCGAAGACGGAACGGAAAGTCTTGAGGATATGCCAGTCATAGCAGGAAGGAAACTCTTTGGAATGCCGTGTCATTGCCATTAGGATAGTTTCTTTTCTCAATTTTACAGTAGCTACCTCTTTCCAGGTGGTTATTTCCTGATGTAAATTTTTTCCTATTCAGAGGCCAATCAATAAAAAGAATATTCAGTCAAACACCGTGTTATGTTTATTTTGTTTACAAAAATGTCTTGAATTTTTGACAAATAACATTACATGCGAAACATGTTTCTTTTCAAACTGATAAAAATGACATTGAAGAGACAGTTAACATCGCTTTGAGTGTCAGGTGACGGCAGATGAATAGATCAGGCCGTACCAATATTTGTGCATACGTGTGTATTCTGTTATTGCAGGATTTGCAGGTTATCACCGTATCCCCAAGCAGAAGAGGGTTATTCTCCAAGTAGAGGTATTTCCCCGGCAGAGCGCCTGTTTACAAGTGACTTATTCTCAGCAGGTATCTGAACACCTACACTTCCCAGAGGTCGGATCAATCCCCAGCAGGAGTTAGTAGAAGTCTCCCATCCTCATTGGAGTTGTCAGAAGTTTATTACCCACAACGGAATCGCTAGAAGTGCTCCTTGCCCAGCAGAATTGCAGGTAACTTCATTTCCCCACAGAGTCATCGGGATTCTCGTTTCCAAGGGAGTTCCCCTGCAGAGCAAGAAGAAATTCTCCCCAATGGAGTCAGAGCAGGGTGATCAGATCCTCAGCAGATGTTCAAAGCAGTTGAACAAAGTATACCTCACGCGGAGTCGTCTTTCTTCCAGTGAAAGCTTCTCCAGCAAGCATCAGGTTGCTAGCGCTTCGTTCCCATCAGAGTTAAAAGTTTTGAGGCCCCAACAGGTTGCCGGAATCTTCTCCCACAGGTCGCCAGGACTTCATTCCCCAGCCAGAGTGGAATTGTCTACTTCCCCAACATAATCAGCCTTTTTCTGTGTTGATACTTATTCAGTGTTCGTTCGCACTCTTAGACACTTATCTGATGATTCAGTTTGCTCATCCGCAGTCTCCAGAAGAATTAGCACCTTGTGGCACTCGTCTGTGCACTTTCCCCAGAAGAGTCTATATCTACTAGCACTCGTCCGTGCTCGCATCTTTATTTGATGCTCATCCTCTTCCAGCACTCGCCTTTTCCTCAGCAGATTCCTCTTTATTTGAGGTATTCCTCAGCACTCGTCTGTGCTAGCATCTTTATTTGATGACCGTCCGTAGCTCTCGGCACTCGTCCGTGCTTATTAGTTCTTTGAAGTTTTTCCCCAGTGAAGTGGCCTGTACTCGTCTGTGCACACATCTTCATTTGGTGCTCGTCCGCATCCCTGCAGCACTCGTCCGTGCATTTTATTTTCGATTCCTCTTTATTTGAGGCATATCCCCAAGAAAGTCGCCAGTACTCGTCCGTACTCACATTTTTATTTGATGCTCGACCGCATCTCTTAGCACTCGTACGTGCTTGTTACTCCTTTGAAGATTGCTCGTCCGCATCCTTCGACACTCGTCCGTGTTTGGTATTTTTCTTTTGAAGATCGTCTGAAATAAGCTGATACTCGTCTGTATCTTTTCTGACACTCGTCTGTGTTAGATTATTCCCTATTGAAGATTCTGATGCTCGTCTGTGTTGGATTTCTGGTATTCGTCTATACCATTGATTGATACTCGTCCGTATCATTATTCGAAGCACTCGTCCGTGTTTCTTGGATCATCGTCCGGTACTCGTCCGTATCGTCGACTTATGACACTCGTCTGTGTTTCTTTGATGATCATTCCAATGCTCGTCCGCATTGAAGAGGTTGAAAATCCTGACGGTGGGATTAAAACGTCAAAACAATTTCCAGAAACCTGCGTAAGGGTTATCCGAAGAAGACTCGTCCATCTTATTCCACTTATCTGCGTAAGGATTCGTGAAGAGGGTTCATCTATCCTATTTTCCGGAACCTGCGTAAGGGTTATCCGAAGAAAAATCGTCCGTCTTATTCCACTTATCTGCGTAAGGATTCGTGATGAGGATTCGTCTATCCTAGTTGCATGTCTATCCCACAGACTTATATGCATTTCCGGAACCTGCGTAAGGGTTATCCGAAGAAGACTCGTCCGTCTTATTCCACTTATCTGCGTAAGGATTAGTGAAGGAGATTCGTCTATCTCAGGTTACTTTGAAGATTCTTAAGGGCTCGTCCGCTCTCTGCACCTGGCGTCACAGGTCATTCGAAGACTCGTCCGTCTTAGGTTTCATCAGAACCCTTGGTTTCATTGGAAGGAGCTTGTCTGCTCATCTCTCAGCTTAGTTGCAACGTCATTGGATAGGGTTTATTTCCCGTTTCTTGTATTCTGCATCAGAGCGCAAATTTCCGTTTTTCTTGGGTATTCAACCACAGTTTATCTTGAACGGCCGAAAGCGGAAGCAAACGTCCTTTTCAGATCAACAGTTGCTTGAATAGGGGCAGCTGTAGAACCCCAAATTTGCCCTCTTCATTTTAAGCATCATAATACACCATTTGCATCATAAGCATATCATATATATAGCATTATAGCATAGAAAAATAAAGCATGACAAGCATCAAGCCCTAGCATGAGGCATATGGCCATCTGGGGAGGTGTTGAAGGCCATTTAAGCAAAGACAAGGGTTCCAATGGATTTGTGAGAGGCCTATGATGAGTCTAGACTCCTTTGGCAAGGCCAAGTTCACTTGCAAAAGCTCAGAAGATTGCTTAATCATCACATGTTTCAAGACAATGCAAGGCTCCTAGGCAGTGCAACCAAATTAGGGTTTTGGTTTCAAGGGCCTTAACCTCATAATTTTGGCCAACTATTTTGGGCAATGTCTTCTATATGATAAGAGGTTCCTACATGTCAATTTTCATGTAAAAATTCCAAGTGGAAGTCAGTCTTTGCCTCAGTTACTTGCAGATGAAGCAGAAAGTCAACTGGGCCCAGAAAAAGTCAATTGTGCCATTCCAAGGGGTCCAACCCAACCTTTTTGGCCAATTGAGGTCTATTCAATGTTATAAGATGTTTGGTGAGCTTAAAGTCCAAGAAGTTTGGTGGTTTGAAGGGTTTTGGCAAAAGTGCACAAATTTGGCTATGGAAAAGTTACTATTTTTGGCTATTTTGACCTAAAACTTCACAAGGCCTTAACTTGATCAAAAAATCTTCAAATGGACCAAAGGTAAACATGAAAGTTGGAGAGTAAGGGCTGCCATTTTTAAAAAGTACAAGAGCATTTTCTGGAGATTCATAGATTTTTCTATAAGTCCCTCGAAAAAATGGGTATTCTAGGGCAAATTTCAAAAATTCAAGGCCAAGCCATTTGCACAAAGGCTCAAAAGTGGATAGTTTTCTATGCTATGTCTAAAGTGAGTTTACACAATCAAAATGCATCTAATTTAGGTCATTTGGCTCAAATAAAAGTGGCAAAATTCGTTCACATGAGAAAGTTCCATAAAACTTGCATTTTACACTTGAATTTGCACAAGGCATGACAATTGTGTGATAGCTTACATCCAAGGGCTGAAATTATTTGCTGGGAATCATTGGTGGGATGGTGAATGCACATGCAAGAGAGGCCAGGAAATCATTAGCTTGGCATGCTTATGGCACACTTGGTCCAAATTTGCATTTTCACAAAAATCAGCTCTCTCTCACGTGCATTTGATCTAATCCTTTTTCATTGCCTTATATATTCCATAACAATCAGAATTAGGGTTAGAGGCAGCCAGAATACACACTCATTCTCTCATTCTCATATCTTGTGCAAAATTGCTCATTCTCCACAAACTCTTGCTACAAGAATCCATTCACAAAACTCTTGCTGGATTCTTGATCCTCATCACTCATAGATCATTTCCATACCATTTGTTTGAGTTATTCTTTAAGAATCATCCATTTCCCATTTCTTGTGCACATTTGCATTTTGTGCCATAACTTTTGATCTAGGCAAGCTTTCTTCAATCCAAGAGCATATCCATACTCCTCTCATCTCAAGGATCATTAAGCACCCATGGATCTAGATTTATAGTGGAGTTTGCTCAAGTGGCCATTTGAGGAGCTTTGAAGCACAAGGAAGCTTATTGCTGGATTCACAAGCTTGCAAAGCCTTAGATGCATTTATTTTGCATCTAAGGGGATAAGGAGATCATTTGCCATCATTTTATACCATTCTTGACTTCAAATTTTGGACAACACCTCAGGTATACTCAAAATTCGCATCTCATAGAAATGTGTTTGATTGTGTGTTTTAGAATCCTCATGTTGCGCTGGTTACACTACTCTTTGTAGTTTGTGAAATGGTTGAGTATTTACAAAGTTATGTTGATTTAAAGTTTGATGGACAATTTTATTTTCACTCAGATCTTGATATTCTTTGAGTTTTGATCCAATCCAAGCATGTATTCTTGTTTAATGATGTTGGTTTGTCCATTCTGGAAGGTTTCATGGCTGGCCGTGGCTTGATTTGAATTTTCGTGAGGCTAGGGTTAGGGTTAGGGTTTTAGTTCATTAATGGTGGTGAGAGGTTTAGGGTTTTTCATGAAGAAGAAGGTGCAGCAGTCCTCAGCTCTATCTGCACCCCCCCCCATGCGAGGCCCATTGAGTTTTTTAACTAAGCACAGTTGCTCTTCGCACCCCCTTGGCCCATTTGTTTTATTTTCATTTCTTTTCTTTACCAATTTTATTTCATTTGCTTTTAATTCATTTTAAATATTTCCTTAACTCTAAAAAATACAAAATAATTCATATGCACTCCTTGATTCATCTAGTATTTTATCATGATTTTTTCAAATTTTTATTTTCATCCCACGTGGCCAAATAAATTCAACATTGAGCATTGCTTTCTTGTGAACTCTCATAGACCAATCTGCCTTGTCCAATTTCTATTTTTCTCATCCTTTAAGTTATGAACCCCATTCTTTTTGCATTCAAACCCTAAGATACTCTACTATTTTCATGATTTATCTTGGATTTTTCACAAACTTCCTTGCTGAACTTTGCTTGAGTTACTTGTGTCTTAAGTTTCAAAACCCTAAATGGTAATACCTTACATCCTTGAGCTTCATTGACCTAGTTTGTTGCTGTATTTTTTCAAACCCTTTTGGATTCTCATTTCCTTGTGTTTGGAGAGTGCTTTTCTGGTTGGATAGAATTTTTAAGTGCTTGGATCTTTTTCTTGGGTATTTTCTTCCTCACCTTGCCTTGTTTTGCATCCTTTGAGTCTTCTAGTCTCTTTTAAGTTTAGAAGGGCACTTGTGCCAACTTCTCTTCATCTTTTGGGGTCCTTTAGAGGTTTATGGTTGCTCCTGGTCTTAGGATAGGGTTTGTATCTCTTTGAGTCTTGGTGTTGGGTCTCTTTTATGTGCTTTATTTCTTTAAGTGTTAAGCATGCCTTCATTGCATTTGTTTCACTTCCAATCATCTCAATATGATCTTGTGTTGCTTTGCTTATCATCTTGTGAACTCTTTGCCATGCCTATATGCTTGTGTAGCTTCTGACTTGTTGGTCCATGCCTTTATTTTATGTTGTTACACTAACCTTGCAGGAGCTATGGTAAGTTTGAGATGTGGGAATTGAGTTCCACATCTCCATTTCTCATCTCTTCTCATATTGTTTATATGGACTAACATCTTCTTGTTGGGCTTAGGCCTTTCTCATCTCTCCTCTTATATTCTTCTTCTTCTCTTGAGATCTTGTTTTTAGGTTAGAAAGACCTCACAAACCCTAGGAACTCCATGCATGCTAACTTAAGATAAAAACTTCCCCCTAGTTTTTTCCTTCTTACTCCTTTGGTGCTTTCTCTTCTCATCTTCAAATTCATTTGTAATTCACTTAATAAAGGTTGGGTACTTCCATGTGACATGATACTTTGCTATGAGATACTTGCACGCGTTCCGTTTCGGGGCGAGGTGTGAGTCATCACTCGTGGTGGATAGGTCTTAGCATGAGTACCTCACAAAGAAAAGCTAAAAAACACTTCTTAACCAAAAAAAACCACAAAAATACTTAATAGTGGCAATAGGCCAGTGTGCTTAAGCCTTCACTTGTGGGACTAGCTTTGGGGATTTCCTCCATAGATAGGTGTGCCTCTTGCGCATTCCATTTCGGGATGATCTGAGATGTACACATCCCATTGAGTAAGACTTAGGTACACTTACCTATGCAAACTTTCACTCATAAAAGCTTCTAAAAAAACACCAAACAAACAATAAGCGTCTTTCCTTCGGGAATTCTTTTCACACCTCATTCGCTCCGTCCGCGAACTTGCTCCTACTTGTCACTTTGCAAGACGGTTACGCACTCGTCGTCCGAGTCTGCAACACCTGAGCAATGGCATAGGCAGTTCAAGCCCTAATTCACAGGCAACTTTCCTTTTTCCCCTAGTTAGGGGAACTACGGCGTCTCTGATCCTCATTTTCCCGATGAGGTACGTAGGCAGCGGGGTAGGGCCCGTTCGAGCACAATCTTTATTTTCCCTACATTTTTCCCTTTTGTTTTCTTATTCAGTTCTTTTCTCAGTTTCTTTTCCAGTTCATTTTCATTTCTTTGCTGCAGCTTTCATACCCTCACCCTTTGAAACAGTTTCTTTTGCAAGCGTGGATCCCGTCGGGTACGGCGGACGATCTGGGTGCAAATACCTTCCCAGGTCGTAACCGACTCCCGAACTCAGTCTCTTTGTTTCGCAGGACCTGTGTCCTTCCTCTTTCTTTCTTCTGGTTTGTGCAGCATTACCATTCCCTTTCTTCGGGATAAAAATGCATGGCTGGCGACTCTATTTTTTTTCCGCGCCACTTTCGCGTTTGTACCAGGATGGAAATCTGGGGAGCGACACTTTTCCTCCACATTTTCTTTCATTCTTTTCTCTCTCATTTTTCCACTTTAATTCCACTCCATTTCCCTTGGATGCTTCTACCATGTTCTACCATCTTCTAGAGTATTCCAAGGAATATTCCCTACTCCAAACCACTTTTAACTAACTCCATTCCCAAACTCATACCTAAACCTAACTCCATTTCCAAACCTAGCTCCAAGTCTAGCATCTATATAATCATTAATCCCTTCAATGCAAAAGGTTCCCAATTTTTCACTCTTCACAAATTTTCATTTCCAAAATCACTTCTTCTCTCAATTTTTCCTCCATTCACCAAAATCACAAGAGCTTTTTCAAAGAAGTTCTTCAAGTTTCACATTGAAACTTGAAGACTTTGAAGCTTAGCCTCCATTCAAGCATCAATTTATGGATTGAAGAAGAAGAAGCAACCATTTCGGTGTGGATCTCAGATTGTTGGAAGCAATTTCGGGAGAATTCATTCATTCGGCACCAAATCGCATTGATTTTGAGGATTCACAGTTTTCTTGGTTTTCTCTCCGTTTAAGCTCCGATCTTCACAAATTTCACTGAAGCAAGCCTCCGTTTCGTAGGTTGGTGCTTCTAAATTGCTTTGCCTTTAATTTATTCTCTTCATCTCGCTATCTCGGCATTCTTTAAGGACTTTTCATATTGCTTGTCATTAGTTACATTTTCGTTACGTTTTGCTTTCGATTTGGGGTTTTTTTATGGATTAGAAGTTAAGTTGTAGCTTGTCATAGGTTCTAGCATGTGTTAATAATCCATAATTGAGTAGAAATTCGTGTTAACATGTTCATATGTGTGTTAGGTATGTTTAGAAGTAGGATTATGGCCAAAAGCACTTATTTCCAAACAAATTTTCACTTTCTGTTCAGTGTTAACCGGTTAACGGATTGGTTAACCGATTAACACGTGTGTTTTTGGCCAAAATGCTGCAATTTTAGGTCCGTTAACTGGTTAACGGATTGGTTAACTGGTTAACACTGTTGGATTTTGGATTTTTAGCCTATTTCCCCTCTAGTTCTTGCTTCCTTGTGCCTTTAATATTCATGTATGCTTAGGTATTGATTTTAAGGAATTTTTAAGTCTATTTCCAGTAGCTGATTCATTTGTTTCGAGTCATTTTGACATGATTCCGTTCACTTTTCCATGTTTTGTGTTAAATATGCATATGTGCTGTGATTGATTCTTGATGTGTGTTGCTATTATTTAATCACTTGTTTCACGTGTCAAATGCTTGCTTAAAATTGATTTGTGCTTCATGATTATGATCCTTGCTTGTTGGATTGATTACATGATTAAGTGCCATGTGTTGATTTTTGCTTAAAAGTGATTAAATAGTTCACATGTTCATGCATGCTTCTTGTTCTTAATGTATCACTTCTTGACATGAGTTCAATTCTGATTTTTTATGCTATGCATGTGTAATAACTGATGCTGGTAGTGATATTTGTTCAATTTCATGATAAATGCTTATTTTGTGCAATATGGAAAAGTTTGGTTGTTCTTGATGATCATTTGTTCCTTTTAACAAACTAAATAATGCATATAAATTCACATGTTTGAATCCATTGTGTGATGTGTGTAAATCCATGTTAATTGATATTAATGTGTTATTTATCATTTACTTTGTTCACATAAATAAAAATGATAAAATATGCCCCATGTTTTCATAGCTTTTTTTTAGTGCAGTAGGTGTAAAATGTGTGTTTGCATGCTGTATATGACTTTTTTACACCTATGTTCGCATGCTGATTGTGGCCTGTAAAAAGTTGTCTTGTGTTGTATTTTGTTTGGTTGCTGCTTGGGCAATTAGGGGCTGTCGTAGGTGCTAGATTTTTGTTTTAGCATTTTTTTAATTAGGATAGAGTCTAGGTTAACTCCTAGAATTATTAGGATTTAATTGTTGTGTGTTTGTCTTATTACTTTTAATAAAATGCACATTAATCTTTGTTTTGTAGGGAGGGAAATGTATGTTTCTTTACACCTTATCCTCTTACATTTTATGCATTTTCTTTATGCATTTAATTTTCTTTTTACCTTCATAACTTGTGATTGGTAGGATTTCCCCTTTTGGCTAGGACCAACTTATCTTTCTTAAGAAGTAAGTTGTGTCCTTTTTTTTCTTTCTTTTCCTTTTTCTCTTTAGGATTAGAAAAGCTTCACTAACCATTAGGATCACCATTTATAATAAATGATTTAGGGTTATGTCCTAGTTTCCCCTAGTTTTTCCCTTTTTCAACTTGAGTCACTCTTTCTCATCTATAAAGAAAACTCAAAAAAACAATTAATAAAGGTCGAGTGTTCGCATACGACAAGAGACTTCGTTGCAGAGTTCTTACATACGTCTTGTTTCGGGGCGAGGCGTAAGTTATCTACCACGATGGATAAGTCTTTAGTATGAGAATGTTCAAAAACAAATTCAAAACACGTCTCATAAAAGACAAACAACAAACAATAAACGACTTTCCTGCGGGAATTCTCTTCTCATCTTACTCACTCACAACGCGAACTTGCGACAACATGTCTCATTTGCAAGATGGTAAACGCACTCGTACCAGACAAGACTAAAACACCTGAGCATAGACATAAGAAGTTCCAGCACATAAAAAATACAAACAAAGTTCCCGCCTGATTAGGCGAACTACGTCGACTCTGATCCTCATTTTCCCGATGAGGTACGTAGGCAGCGGGGTAGGGCCTGTTCGAGCATATTATTTATTTTCCCTACATTTTCCCCATTTTTTCTTCTCGATCTCTTTTCCAGTTCCCTTTTCTCATTTTATTTTTATTCCAGACAACAGTTTTATTCATCAACACTCATATTTTCTCACCCTTTGACAAAACAAACAAACAAGCATGGATCTCGTCGGGTACAGAGGACAATCTGGGGTGCTAATACCTTCTTGGGTCGTAACCGACTCCCGAACCCAGATCTTGGGTTCGCAGGACCTTGTCATTTCCTTTTCTCTTCGGTTTGTGCAACATTACCTTTCCCATTCCTTCGGGATAAAAATTCATGTCTGGCGACTCTACCTTTTCCGCGCCACTTTCGCGTTTGTACTAGGATGAAAATTCCGAGAGCGACACATGTTACTGGTGATTGCCTCGTAGGGAAGTGTACGAGTGGATGAGAGTTGTCTCCGGGGACGAGTTCGTTTCAAGGAGCATTTTTACTATCGAGCAGATGTGTGCGGGGAAGCTTTGGAGTTACCTTTGAAATACACAAGTTTGTCTTGAGAAGACAAAACATTTGGTATTTTTTTTGACACGTGAGACAGTGCAATAAATATTTTTCTAAGGCCTAGGGAATCTAGGCTTAGTAAATGATGGCTTTATCCTTTGCGCTTCCCCATGCGATAAAGAGTATTATAAAAGGAGGGATATTAACTTATTTACATACTTCACATGAATTCCCTTCTCACCGTCTTTTTGCTCAGCAACATTTTCCCTCGCCAAATCTTTCTTCGCCGCCGTTCAACTTCATCTTCTCCAACCGTCTAAATTCATCTTCTTCATGGATTCAGGTAAATGTTCATCTCTTTCCTCCATATTTTCTGCAAATAGGATGAATGTTCAAGGATCTTCATGAATTTCTGGATGAAGTTCATGTGTTCTTCGAAAAGCACATGAATTTTCTGGAAATCCTATGGAGATCTTGAAGAACGTATGAATATGAGGATGAACATTAGGGTTAGCGTAGAAGATGATTGTTAGATCTCTATAGGACCATTGTTAGGAATATTTAGTGTTTGTAGTCGGGCATTAGGAATTTGTCTAGGATAATTATGCATGTAGGGGATGTTCCCCGTTAGGAAATTGTAGTTTACAGTCAAGGAGAGGTTTTATCCCGCGAGGATGATCTTGACTTATTCAAGGTTAGTTCCTTGCAACCTTTTTTATGGACAAGGGTTTGAGTCAAGGATATGTCCTCGACTTTAATATCGCACTTTCTATTGACTTGCGGTGGAAGGGTGGATTTCATTTCGTCGAATTCACTTATTTTCCTCTGCTTTTCAGGTGAAACGACCAACAGAGATGTCGGCAATATTGTGGAAGAGAATGTCGCCCAGGACGACAGGGTAGGAGTCGCTGATGTCCCCATAGAGGATCGACCTTGGATCATGTCCGAACCTCAGGAAACGACATCCCTCTTTGCCATAGATGATTCTGATACCTTCAACATGGTCTAGAACTAGAAGAAAGGGGATATTGTTAAGTAGAGGAATTTTTATCCAAAGCCCGAGCATAGGATATGCTTGCATTATCAAGGACTGCGGTTTCCCATGTACGAGTTTTGTATTCTGGGAAGTCGGATATCATCTGCCCTTCTACGACTTTCAGGGGCTATTTTTGTTCACTTGATGATGGCACCTTCCCAACTCCATCCCAATGCTCTGGCATTCATCAGGGTGTTCGAACAAGTGTGTCGATACTTGGAGATAAGCGCAACGGTGAGTTTATTCTTCAGGGTTTTCCACCTTCAAAGGCAGACACAAGATGGTCGACATAGTTGGGTGTTTAAAGCAGTCGAGCAGGTTGTTCAAAACGTACATGAACTATGTTCATCACTTCAAGGATATGTTTTATGTAATTAAACCATTCTCACAAGAAGCCAATGACTCCCTTAACTTTAAGGAGGTTTTGGATGGCAAGGAGAAGATGGCGTCCAAGTTCCCTATTGAGTGGGTGGAGGCCCATTTTAATCCTGAGAGTGATTATTACCTTACAAAGTCTGAGAAGATGAGCATTGATAATAGGGATACGTACCGAAAGATCGTTCAGTTTGTGTCGGGCTTTCGTCCGATGTCTTGGAACTTCCCATCTGTGAATTGTGTTCTGTTATCCGTTATTTAAGTTTGGGGTACGCCAAAGTGAAAGTGTACGTTCCTCTTATAAAAGCGTAATATGTTGAACACAATGATTTTGCCTAGAGCATCGACCTCAATCCATTTGGTGAAATAGTCGATAGCCACAGTCAAGTATTTTTTGGTAGGAACCGACTGTGACGGGGCCGGGGATGTCCATTCCCCATTGAACAAAGGGACATGGCGACGACATAGTTTTGAGTTCCCCGTGGCACTGACATTTGTCACATTTTTTGAAATGTTCTTTTGCATCGTATTTCATCGTAGGCTAGTAATACCCCGCTCTCAAGGCCTTGCAGTCCAGGGATCTTCCTCCTAAATGTTGTGCATTGATACCGTCATGGATTTCTTGACGTATGTCGGGGACTTTATCCTCCCTGGCACATTTTAGGAGGGGGTAGAAAAGCCTCATTTGTAAAGTTTGTCATCGACCTGAACGTAGAAGCATGCTCGATGTTTCGTTGCACTGACCTATTTGTTGTTTGAGGGAAGTTCTCCGATTGTTAGGTAGTTATAAACTGGAGTCATCCAGTAGACACTATCGCTAATAGCGTAGATGTTGAGCACCTCGAAACTCTTCTCGATGTTTGGTCGAGGAAGTGTCTCCTGTATTATGAATTGGTTCCCTTCCTTCTTCCTTGTGCTAGCTAACTTTGATAAAACATATGTGCGGGAATTTTGCTCACATGGGATATGTTGGACTTCCCATGAGGTGAATTGTGCCAGCTTGTCTTGTACCATAGTTAGGTATTTGATCAGATGGTCGTTCATGGGCTAGTATTCGCCTTTGACTTGTGAAGCGATGAGTTGAGATTCAGTGAAGACCTTGACCTCTTCCGCATCCAGGTCTTTGGCCAAACATAGTCCTGCGAGGAATGCCTCGTACTCAACTAGGTTATTTGATGTTAGGAAGAACAGGACTAGGTATACTTCAATTAAGAGTCCCTCTTTGTTTTCGAGGATGATATATGATCCACTTCCCGTGAGATTGGATGCTCCATCAACGTAGATAGTCCATTTATGGGTTCGACTTGCCTGGGATGTTGAGGGAGTCATTTCGGATATGAAGTCGGTCGGAGCCTGGGCTTTAAGAGCTTTCCTGGTTTCATAGTGAATGTTGAACTCTGAAAGTTCCAACGAGCAACTAAGCATTCTTCTAGCCATGTATAGACGGCGAAGCAACTACTGTTTACCCCCAAAATTGGTAAACAAGCGTTGGTCCTCCAAAGATACCTAAAATACAATTAGTTACTCGTAGGATCGACCAGATTGATCCTAGGACATGTGCTAGATTTTGATTGCTTGTGTAATCAAGATGTTTTCGGGAAAGTGTCTATGAATCTTTATGACAAGACTTAAAGATTTGTTTTGACCAAGAAAACAAAATAAAAGACAAAGGCTTTTAAAAGATAAAGGAATGTAAAAAAAGGAAAGACTTGAAATTTAAATGAAAGTAAAGACAAGACATGAAAGGTAAATGAAAGTAAATACAAGGAAAAAAATGTAAAGATGCTTGAATTGTAAAAGAACACAGTAAATTGCATGAAAAGTAAATTTGCTTGGAAATGTAAATGGTTTTGAAATGTAAAAGGCTTTTAATGTAAAAGTTTGCAAAAGATAAATGACTTCAAAGGTAAAAGAATTGAAAGTAAATTTGACATTGAAGATAAAATTAACATAAAGATAAATTTGGTGGTGCTTCAATCACGTACATTCTCACTGCACTCGTTTCTCTAAATGCGGATACTTTGAGTCTACGAAGTTAATAGTACATATGATTTATGCACAATTATTGACATACTAAATGTAGATATTTCCATACATTACAAAGTAACCGATTTTGACGGTTTCTTCCTAAAACTATGCTAAGATGGTGACACTTGTCCCACTACTTTATGGAGAAACTTCATCTTGTGCCACTTGTCTCTATATTTATATTGAAGATCACCCACTTTCCCTTCCACGTTTGAATGTGTGAAGACCTTTGATAACTGCCATCTCTCTCGAACATGCCTTTGATCGAATCCTCTCAACACTTTGAAATTAATTCAAACTTAGAATTTCTCTAAGTATGAAAATAGTAGGTGGGTCCCTTCGACTCTCATCCTTTAAATAAGGTCAAAAAACCTCCTTTCAGCTCATAATATAATAATCCATTTATTAAGCCAAAATAACCTCATTAATTGCTAGCATTGAAATTTAGGGATAACAAATTGCCCCCCAAAAATGTTCTTTTCGACCATCATGATGAAAAGATCATTTTTGATATTCATCTTTTCGACACCAACTTATGTCAGATGAAAGTATGGTTGTGACTACCTACCCCACATTCTAAAATTGTTGTGATTCTTCGCCCAAGCGCATGACGTCATGTCATAATGACAAAAATCCCAAAGGTCCTATCAGCCGAATCCGATGGGTTTTAATCATGGGTTTTTTCTTGAAACAATGCGCGAAACGTCTTTCGTATTAACTGCCTCCTCAACGCGTCAGATCTTAAGTGCCACATGTCCCACCACTTCACGTCTCCATTAAGTGGCAAGACTTGACAACTTCACATTGTCTTTGCCTATAAATATAATCTTCAGCGAACAAAGAAACTTTTTCCAAACTCTTACGAACTTAGTTTCTTCCCTTGCTAAAGTCTTCTTCTTTCTCTAAGGAACTCTAAAAAAACTCCATTTTCAACTCCAATAATGGCGTCTTCCAAGGCTAAAGTTTCCCATAAGAAAGGTCAAAAGGCCAAGCCCTTCCACTTTAAGCAAACTCTCGAACCTTTCACCAGTATCACTGATTCCTAAGCTGTCTAAAATCTTCAGGTAGCACCTAAGCCTTTCATCAACGAAGCCAGGAGCGTATATCGTTCCCAGGTAATGATCCCTTTCCTTATGAATGATTGTCCTTTTGCTTTATCTGGTCCTCTAGCTGTTATACCCAATATAGATGAGAAGTTGAAAGAGTTCTTCCCTTGCTATCATAGAACTCAACCTTTAGGGCACAAATACCTCCCTAAAGTTGATGACGCTTCGACTGACCCACCAGCTCTCACTCAACTGAACCTGAAGTATCTTCACGATGGTACCAGACTGGTCAGAGCTGTCAACCAATTTGCTAATTTTGATGAGTGGCTGGCTAGGTTTGAGAAAACTAAGGTTAACCATTGGAAGGAAATTGGGATTTATGATCTTTTGATGTTGACGAAGACTCACATCCCTTATTTCTTAAACCTTATGGCCGCCTCATTTTATTTTTGGGATTGTACCCATTATACTTTTCACCTACCATGTGGGATGGTCACTCCCACCCTTTTCGACGTAGCCGTTATCGCAGGCTTCGACCTGATGGGCCCTCATCGCTTATCAACCTAACTTGGGGTCCAGGCAATTTGGGTTAGGTCAGAGTTTCCCTAGATGCCTTTATAGTAAAAAAGGTCAAATCATCTTTCTTGACAACCTGTACGACGCAGTCAAAGTTGACCAGTTCTTTGCCAAATGGGCATCCCAGAAGGCAGTTTTGTCTTCGGTCTTGTTTCGACCGTCAATACAGCGCACCCATCTTTTCCATGATTGGTGGCGTCAATATTACTGTGAGAACTTTCTTATTGTTAGTGAATTCTCTGTCCTCCTTGACCTGGATTTTATGAATGTACAGGAAAAGGTCAAGAAAAGTAAGTCCGCTCACATCCAAATGATACAAGCTTTTCAAAAGTACTTTGAAATTGTCTATCGACCAGATGAGCTTAGTCAAACCGTTTGTGAGGCTGTTGTCACCTTGAAGGAAACGTTTTTTAAAAAGAAGGATAACTTGAAAATACCCTCCAACGTTCCTCGTGAAAGGCGGTACGAGGTGGTTTTCCAACTATTCCCTCCAAAATTCCCTAGATTACCTTCAGGTGATTTCGGGGTGGCACTTGCCCCTCCATTTCCTTACTGATTTATCTGTGGGGATTCTATAAAGATCCTTTGACAGCTCCTTTAGTTGGATCCAATACTTCTGCAGCTCTTCCAGATAAGTAGGCATATCAGGATGAAGAATGGTATAAGGAACATCTCCTTCAACAATAGGCTCAATAACCACCAGAAGAACAGCAGGATGTGGCATCATAAGAGTTTGAGCACGAGACTGCACCCATCTGAGGTAAGACTCCATAGGGATGGAGTATTTTGGTTCTAGAGTATTGTTGTCAGTCTTATTCACCATGCTTCAAGCTCGTATAAACCTTTGACGGTAACCTTGGAGATCATTGTCATAATCGAACATAACACCTTGAATAATCATATCATGAGGACCATCGCTCCAAGCATAACCAAATCTATGTAGTGCTAAAGAAGGATTGTAGGTAATGCCCCCTCTTATGCTAAGGAGTGGTACATTAGGGAACTCTCCACAACGGTCAATGATAGTAATATTCTTCATAGATCTGGAACACCAATGAATGTCTGAATGAGTGAGTGACATTATCCTTCTAGGCCACCTTAAACCTTGTTCATTCTTTATCACAGATCGATGATGATGTAAAATAAACCACCTTGATAGTAGAGGTATGCAACACATCGGAGTTCCTCGCGCCTTCGTAGTAAGAGTGTGAAGAGAGTGCAAGATATCTCCAAGAAAGGTAAACACATGATTATGAGTCAGAAATATGTTGATGGCGTGTATATCTATGAATTAGTCTGGATTAGGGAACAGTACCAAACCATAAATCAGCAAGGCTAAGATCTCCTCAAAAGCATCATAGCTCATAGCATCTAAGAACACCTGAGCCTTCTCTATCAATATCTTAGCAAGAATACCCTTAACTCCACTTTTTGTTTCCAGTACAATGGCTGACTTCTTCAGATGTAAGGTTGCTGCAATAATTTTTGGTTTAGGCTCCTTCTCTAAGCATGTGAATGGTTTCTGATCAAGAATAGGCACACCAAGTAATTTGAAGAATTCATCCATTGTGGGTACCAACTGATAATCGGGAAATGTGAAGCAATGATGTTTAGGATCAAAGAACTGGAATAGAAAACTCATCATATCTTCATCAAACCCTGAAGTAACCAAATCAAGTAGATGACCATGCTTTTTGATGAACTGAGAGCTTTCAGATACTTTTGATACCAATTCCTTAAGCTTGGAAGGTATCCTTACAAAGTTGACCTAGATAGTGTTCTTACGAGCGGAAGCCATAACCTGCAACAAATAACAAAGATAAATCCCTTGGTCCTTGAAATGGTTAGTGAAAATGCTATGTTATGATATCATGATGTTATGATGTTATGTTCATACACAAACAAGTGGCATACACAAACAAGTCACACAATAGCCTCAGGTTTAAAGGCTTGCGTGAAGTCCATAGATAAGTACCCTCCCCATTGAAGTTTAGTTGGTTCATCTTGTAATATAAATAGTAACCGGGTTCTAAGGGATCTCAATATCACTGATTCTTCTCAAAGGTTGTTGTTCAGTATGGCAACTGACTTGCCAACCAAAACTCCCCAAGATTAGAATCTCAATGAGCGTAGCATTGAGTATCAACCAACTTTAGACTTCACCAAAGCCGGTTATCTCACTACTTTCTAATGGCCAAGATGGGTCAATTAGGGTTCTAAAGGGTAGTTATTGTTAATGAAAACATATGGAAGCCTCATGTTATCCTCAACTTACTTAAGGAACATAAGAACCAACCAAGAAGTCACACTAACTGTAGCCACTAGATCAACCATATCGGTATACGCCGTACAATTTCCTTGGTCTATTGCTACTTACCTAAGGTACACTAGATCCAGGTTAGGATATTTCACATAGTAACCCCCACAACAAGTAAAGATAAAGCAAATAAATCAAACAAGTATAATGATTTATTCCTAAGGTAACCCCTTTCTTACTTAGTACTCCCCAACAGAGTCGTCAGTTCTGTAACACGGTGGGAGACTGACTTGGGTGTTTTTGTTTAACACAAACCATGTGCGGATAGCAAGAGTCGCCACCGACTTTTATTTTATCCAACAGGAAAAGGAATAAAAGAATAGGAAAGACCTTCTTAAAAATATTTGAGTTTGGGGGGTAGGTTATATATAGGGAAGGTGTTAGCACCCTTTATATCCATGCTTATCCATGGGCTCTTAACTACTTAGCTCACTTTACTTTGTTTTAAAAAATGTGTAGTGTGTGTTTAGAAAATATTTTCAGAAGTCTTTAACTTAATAATGATCTTCGTATGGATATATACAAAGTGTTTAGCTTTGAGAGATGTTTTGAAAAAGTGGTGTGTAAATAGTGTTTTTGAAAGAGTGAGCAAGTATTTAAGAGCTACCTACCCTAAGTTGGTCTTTCTTGTTTTATTTCATTTAAGGGGTAAAACTGTCCTTACTATTAGTGAGTAAGTAGTCTTTACCTCAGATGTTATAAGGGGCGGGCGTAGGGTCATCGTATGGTCGTAGAAGGAAACTTGTAGGGGTGTCTTAGTAATTCGAAGGGACTATCATCATTTTTTTAGGGTCATCGAGGGACAAGATCATTTATTCGTAGGAGACTTTGAAGGGACCATGATCTTTTAATCTTGAAGGTACTATGACGATTTTTTTTAATATGAAGGGACTTTTACTAAGACACCCCCATGTTCGAGGGACTTGACCATGTATTAAAGGCAACCAATAGAGGAAACCCTAAGAGGGACTTGATCATTTATTCGTAGGCAACTTACGTATGTGAATATTAATTTATCTTGTACTTAGTGGGCTAGGTCCAATTTATTTAAGCATACAATGTTTGCACTCCCTAGATTACTAACCACGCAGTAATATTTGCAGAAATTAAAAAGTGGAAATTAAAGTCCTACGCTATTACATAAGGGGAGGGGTACATTTATCTTTTAGGGGGATTGCGGAAATTAAAACGCGGAAAATTAAACCTAAGCTATAACATAGAAGAAGCAATTACATAATCGAGAACAAAGCGGGAAATTAAAATTACATAAAAGTGTGACCTATACAATTTTCTAAGTAAAATAAATAAGACAAATAGAATTAAATTAAGAAAAGAAATTGTTTTTTATGAAACAAATAGGGTTTTGAAAAAAGTTAGGGTTTAGAAAATCAGGGTTTGATTGAATTAGGGTTAACAAAAAAATCAGGATTTGTTAAATTAACCTATACCTAATTAATTAAATTAATTTACAATTTTAATTAAAACCTAATAAACTAAATATTATAAAAATATTAGGTGAGAAAAATATTAAGAATAATATATAAAATTGTTTTTTAAGAAAAATATTAGAGGTAATTAGTTTAATGGTTAATTGTTAATTATGATTAGTTATTTACTTACTATAATAATAATAATTAAAAAAATATAGAAAAGAATAAGAATTAACGCCTAAAAAAGAAAGAAAGGAGGATGCATGGATTCGAACCCAGAACCCCCCTCTCACAGCCTCAACACGCTAGCCACCAGACCATATGCATCTCTGCGTCAAAGAACCACAAACAAATAATTATAAAATAAGTTAAACATTTAAATTCAGAATCGTGCGCGCTGAAGTCGTCTTCTACCTCCAACCCCAGGTTTTAGCTACGGTTTGGCTATGGATTTGCTACGATTTCTTTTGTAGCTAATTCCCTGTGAATTTCAAACAGTCAAAAATATGTACGATTAGTCCAATCTAAATATACCAATCAATTGCCCATAAGTTGTATAGTTCATATATACCATCAAATTATCTTGAAAACGCATAAATTGAAAGTCCCTAATCTCAAGCTCTAAACCCTAGACATGGTGTTCTTCGATTCCTGCAATGAAGCTTCAAACACATGGTCCAGAAAGACTCCAAACTTCAAAAAAAACATGAATACATGATCAAATGCAATTTATAACATGTATATGTAAGAAATCGAAATTCACAACAACAAAAAAAGAAAATATTGAATCGGATATGGCATTTTGTCATGTTTTTTATGAAGGTGATGATTGAAGCATGTTTAGAATGGTTCAAAGAATTGATTTCAACCTTCAAAACGCTTGGAGAATGACTTGATCAAGGAAACCGATTTTGAGATTTTTTGTGAAATTTTGAAGTGTGAAAGTGGTCCTCTTGCCTTCTGAAACTCGTCCCTTGTATTGTGATCATGTTATGCTTATATAATAGTGTAATTTAGGTCAAAATTTTGGGCCTAGATGAGTTGTTTTTGGATTGCTTGGATGTGAAGAAACCATGTTTACAAATTTGTCAAAAATCACATATAATCATATTTTTTTAATCTTGCATGAATTTGGATATAATCAATCAACTTAACCATCAAATATTTGATCCCAAAATAATTTTGGAATCAAAGATTTGATTTTTTATGATTTATTTCAATTAAAATTGAATTTAAATTATTAAAAATCTATATAATATAAAATAAATAATAAAAATTAGAAAATATGATCAATGAGTCATGAATGGTCTCATATTGAGTTTGGGTTGAAATATTATGGGGCCATTTGAAGAAAACTTGAATTTTGGCCTTTTTTGCTTCATACACCTCCTCAAAATTGTCCAACTTCAACAATGCATAACTCCCTCAATTTTTATCCCATGAAGGTGTTCTAGGACTTTTTATAAATATTAGAGTGTGCTATAACTTCTCCTTTTGGTCCCATGTCCATTTCATTTTCCATTTTTAAGTTATGAGCTTTTGAAAAAGTTGACTTTTTGTTGACTTTCAAAAGGACATGTAATCTCTTGGCTTATATCTCCCCAATGAAGCATTTTTGGGGTTGGCTTGTGAGATACAAAGTTGTAAAGAATTTAATTTCCTTAAAAATGACATTTGGATGGGAAATGTTTGATAAAGTATGTGAAAGTTATGGCTGGTCAAAGTACAGTTGACTTTTCCTAGACAAAACTCTAATTTAGTAACTCTTAATTCTTGATGATTCTGAGGTTTCCTTGACGAATCATGATCAACCCTTGATCAAATGATGAATTTCACCTCATAATATTGATGTAAACCAAAAATCTTGAAGTTTGACTTTATGTTGACCACAGTTGACTTTTTGACCAAGTTAATTGATTTTGATTATCTAAGCATCTGACTGACCAAACTTGTGGGGAAAACCTTAAAACTTGACATGAGGATTCTTTGAGGTATGTGGGATGTCATGAAGTCCACTTTAGGCTTTTAGAAGTCCAATTTTCTTTGTGAAACTCAAAACCCTAGTTTCAGATCCATTGCTTATGAGGAGGCTCTGTCTGATGAAACCTTGAATCCTTTTGAGCAATTGTGAATCTTATGACTATTAGGAGACCTCTTGAGACAAATTGTCTTGAATATGGGAGGGAAAATTTTGGGGTAAAACAAGGGTCTTCAGTAACCCTAGCCCCCATAGGCTCTGCTACGACTGCGACTGCCTCCAAGGCATCGTCATCATCAGCAGCCTATTCAACAACATCAACCAGATTGGTTGTCGTAGGCTCAGTGTAATTAGCTTCAGCCACTTGAAGAGGATCCGTATCAATCTTTATCTGTGTCTTTGGCTTATCTCCAAACTTGAGCCTTCCTTCCTGGAAAGCATTCTGCACCAAATCCCTGAAAAGAAAACATTGAGAAGTTTTATGACCCAAGTAGTTATGGTATTTACAAAAACCTCTTTTCTTTCATTGATCTAAAGGCAGAATTTTAGCGCCCGGTGGGACAAGTATTTGGCCATCCTTAAGTAATAAATCAAAAATTTCGTCACATTTAGTAACGTCGAAAGTATATGTTTTCTTAGGATATATGTTGTTCTTTTCAGCTTCGATAGGGTTTTTTCCATTAGAGGGAACTAGAAGTTTACAGGAATATGGAGGACCTTTCTTAAGTTCAGCTAGGTCTATCTCACTATCTTCTAAAGGAACAAATCGTCATTGACTTCCTCGACCTGATCTTGATAGTCCATGTATGCTATCTTTTTATGTTTATTCGCCCTAGCTTTTTCGTCCTTAAGACGTTCAAACTGTCGGACTCTATCTGCTAACTGGGCCATGTCCCTCAGGTACTGAGTATCCAGATTCTTCCTTATGTAATAATCAAGGTTACCAGCAGCCATTTCGACTAATTCACGTTCAGGTACTTGTGTAAAGTATCTAGCTTTGAGTAATCAGAATCTGTTCAAGTAATCATCAACAGATTCATTGAACTTTCTTTTGACACTAGCAAGTTCTTTCAGGCTAATCTTAGTTTATCCCATGTAAAATTATTCATGAAACAAACGCTCTAATTGAGTCTAATTACAAATTGAACGAGGTGGCAACGTGGTAAACCAAGTAAACTCATTCTTGGTGAGATAACCATGGAAATATTTGACCCTGAGGCTTTCGTCATTCGCTAATTCCCATGCTTCTATTACGTAATGTGCCACGTGCTCAACTGTAGATTCAGTTGTATCCCCTGAGAACTTATTCAATTTAGGAACCTTTGTCCTAGGAGGTAGTTCTGCTTGGAGTAAATATTCGGCTATTGGTGAAGTGAAATTTGGCCTAGAAAATCTTGTGTTTATCCCACTTCTGGCCATTATTTGTTCGACCATAGCTGCTAGATTGTTCTCTACTTCCAAATTGTTATGTCGAACCTGGTGAACCACTTGATCTGCATCTTGACGCTTGTTTATTACTCTTACTCTTGGTTCATCCTCCTCTAGGATTTGTCTTTGATCCCTAACAGGCTCAGGCTCGAATGGTTCGACCCTGGGGGATCCACATAATTTTGTGGTTGCGCAGCCTCTACCATATTCACTACTTGATTTGGACGTCGAGGCAATACTGGAACTCCCATAAATTATGCTATGCGCGCCATTTGGGCTACCAGCTGTTGATTCGTCTGATATGTATTCTGAATCAAAGGTTGAAACATTTCTCCCATTGTTTGATATAAACTATGAACCAGTTGCATTTTACTTTTATCCATCTGCTGCCTCAAATAGGTTGCGAACTCATTTGTCAGGGCATGGCTTGGCGTCGAATACCCCCTACACCAATTTGGCTATTTCTTATCATGTTTATAGCTGAACTAGACTCCCGCAGTGGTGAAGGAATAACATGATCATAAAATATAGGAGGTGCATTCCTTACTCCTTCCATGGAGGTAGTTGATGGCCCAAAGAGTAAAGGGTATTGCTGAGCCAGAGTAGGTCCAACAGGCCTAAATGCAGTCGAACTAGGTGGTGGAGTCTGTGTACTTGGCCCAATATATTCCAACACTGGTTGTGAATAAGGCCTGTTAACTTCTCCTGGACCTGTCGAAGGGGTTGGTTCTGACACCACTATTGGTGTTGTCGAAGCCCATGTCGAAGGGTTGGAGACTGACACGACCTCGTTTCTCGATCCATCTCGTACATTTTTACTACGAGTGTTCGAGCTACTCACTTGAGGATTCGATCCGCTCGTCACGGGGACTGAATCACTTAAATTTCGCTGGCAAGACACCATCTCTCTTGTGTTTCTTCTTCTTCTTGTTACATAGTCATCTGTGTTGGCTACTTTCCCGCTTCTCATATGCATGCACGAAAAATAACCGTCCTTTCGACTGATGTACCCACGTAGAGGAAGTTACAACACAAGGAAGTTACAAAAAATAGCACTATCACACTGGGCGTGCCAATTATTTTACCCACAAAATTGGTAAACAAGCACTGGTCCTCCAAAGATACCTAAAATACCCTTGGTTACTCGCAGGATCGACCAGATTAATCCTAGGACATGTGCTAGATTTTGATTGCTTGCGTAATCGCGATGTTTTCGGCAAAGTGTCTATGAATCTTTATGACAAGACTCAAAGATTTATTTTGACCAAGAAAACAAAATAAAAGACAAAGGATTTTAAAAGATAAAGGAATGTAAAAAGGAAAAGACTTGAAAGTTAAATGATAGTAAAGACAAGGCAAAAAATGTAAAGATGTTTGAATTGTAAAGGAATGCAGTAAAGTGCATGAAAAGTAAATTTGCTTAGAAATGTAAATGGCTTTGAAATGTAAAAGGCTTTTAATGTAAAAATTTGCAGAAGATAATTGACTTCAAAGGTAAAAGACTTGAAAGTAAAATACTTGAAAGTAAATTTGAGATTGAAGATAAAATTAACATAGATAAATTTGGTGGTGCTTCAATCACGTACATTCTCACTGCACTCGTTTCTATACATGTGGATACTTTGAGTCTACGGAGTTACTAGTACATATGATTTCCTCACAATTATTCACATACTAAACGTAGCTATTTATATACAATACAAAGTAACCATTTTTGATGGTTTCTTCCTAAAACTATGCTAAGATGGTGACACTTGTCCCACTACTTGTTGGAGAAGCTTCTTCTTGTGCCACTTGTCTATGTATTTAAATTGCAGATCACCCACTTTCCCTTCCATGTTTGAACGTGTGAAGACCTTTGATAACTGCCATCTCTGTCGAACATGCCTTTGGTCGAATCCTCTCAACACTTAGAAATTAATTCAAACTTAGAATTTCACTAATTATGAAAATAGTAGGTGGGTCCCTTCGACTCTCATCCTTTAAATAAAGGTAAAAAAACCTCCTTTCAGCTCATAATATAATAATCCATTTATTAAGCCAAAATAACCTCATTATTTGCTAGTGACAAAATTTAGGGATAACAACTACATGATGGGTTAGTCTATTCGAATAACTATGGTGTGATCTAGGAAATAATGCATCAATCTCCTTACGGAGTTGATGAGGGCCAATATCACTTTTTCAATCTACTGGTATCTAAGCTCTGGTCCTTGCAGGGCCTTGCTCGTGAAGAATATGGACCTTTTCCCCTCCTGAATTTCTAAGATGATGGCAGAATTGATTGCATCACTAGTGACAGATAGATATAGGTAGAGGGTCTCCCTGATGCTTGGTCTAGAGAGAACTGGGGGTTCTGACAATTCCTGTTTGATGTGGCACATGTCCTACTCTCACTCTTCTGTCCATTGAAAGGTTGCTTCTTTGCGGAGGAGTTTGAAGAAGGGTGAAGCGTGTTGGGCAAATCTGGCCACGAAACGAGATAACGAGGTGAGCATCCATTTGAGAGATTGTATGGATTTCTTCGATTTGGGCGTGGAGAACTCACAAAATGCTCAATATTTATTTGGATTAACCTCTATTCCCCTTTCCGTAAGATAGAACCCAATGAATTTCCCTGCTCGTTCGCCAAACGTGCATTTCTCTAGGTTAAATCTCATTTTGCATTTCTTTGCTTGGTCGAAGACCTTTTGAAGCTGGGCGATATGGTCGGATTCCTCAAGCGATTTTATGATCATGGCGTCCATATAGACTTCGAGCATGTCCCTAATCTTAAATCCGAAGACTTTGTTCATCATGCGTTGGTACGTGTCCCCAGCATTTTTTAGACCGAAGGGAATTACATTGTAGTAATAGTTGCCTGATGAAGTCATGAATGCGGTGTACCTCTTGTCCTTTTCGGCTATGGAGATTTGGTTATACCCCAAGTAGGCATCCATGAAGGACAAGAGTTTGAATCCTGCAGTTATCTACCAATTTATCTATACTAGGAAAAGGATAAGCATCTTTTGGGCAAGCCCAATTGATATCGGTGTAGTCAATGCATAGTCTCCGTTTTCCATTAGATTTTTTCACTAATACAATGTTGGACAGCCAGGTTGTGTAACTGGCTTCCGATATGAACTTATCCTCTAAGAGATCTTGTACAAGTTTTTCAGTAGCTAAGGTATTATCGTCGGACGGGTTGCGCTTGTGTTGGGCAACAACTCGAGCAAAAGGGTTGATGGTGCGTTGATGGCAGGAAGTTTTTGGGCCGAGGTCGAGCATGTTTGTGACACTCCAAGAAAATATATATGCGTTGTTGCATAAGGAATTCTTAAATTGTTTCTTTATGTCGTCAGGTAGTATGGCGCTTATACGCACTCCATTGTCAGGATTGTCCCCAAAAGCGATTACTTCAAACTCTCTTGCTGGTAGAGGGAGCCAGATGGTCGATGAGGAGGAGTTGCTCGTTGTTTGTATCTTCAAATTCTTCTAGGATGCGATTGTCAAGGTTGACAATATGGATCTGTAGCACAAGATTCTTTTCTGGATAGCTTTCATCAACTGGGAGATCCCCGTCTCTTGCTCGATTGCTGCCCTCTGACGTTGTGTTTATCACACTCTGATCCTTGGTCATAGCCTCAAAGAATCTTCTGGAAGCTTAGATATCCCCCGTGCAAAGAAGCCATGTGACCATTCTCAATGTAGTACTTTATCTTGAGATGGACAACAGAGGGTACCACGATGAGCTCTGCGAGAGTCGGCCTTCCTAGGATGCACTCGTATAGGGAGGGGCAGTGAATGACCAAGAAGTGAGTCTTGATTGTTTTGGATGCATCTTCCTCCCTAAAGGTGACCATGAGCTCGACATATCCCCAGGGTCCGGTAGTTTCCCCGTTGAATCCTTGCAAGTCGGATCCCACGTAAGGTGACAAATTTTTCCGGTTGAGCTGGAGGGCCCAAAATAGAGACGCGTATATGTTGTCGACAGAGCTTCCATGATCGATAATAATCCTCTAAACGTCTTTCTTAGCCATTTTCTCTCTTATCAGGAAAGGAATATGTAAGTTGGGGGAGCCTCCTATGATTTCCTCCATATATCATGTAATAGGTTGGGATTTTCCTTGGAATTTCTCGTGGAATGACAATTGATTGGGACTAGGGTCGACCGACTGCTCTAGATTTCTCATGATTGATCCCACAGTTAGCTAGTTGTAGCCTCCACCAGAAATGAGCATTTTTAAGGGAAAAGCTTCCACGAACTGTGCTCCACAAGGTATCCCATGTCCTCGAGATATTTGGGAATGAAGAAATATTCAGGGCGAGACACAGATATAACGACTTTCAGGGGAGTGGCCTCTCTCGAAACTTAGTCTACCTTCTTGGCCTCCTTTTGTCAAGGAGCTCCCTTTTTGACGTATTTCTTCATGTGACCCTCCTTCATGAGGATCTCTATTGCGTCCTTAAAGTGGAATCAATCCTCGGTGATGTGCCCGTGGCTGCGATGGAACCGACAATATTTGCTTTTGTTGATATTTCCCTTGGAGGTCGTAGGCTTTGGGAAGTGGAATCCTCCCTATTTGAACTCGGTGTTGATACATTCAGAGAGAATTCTCTCGTGGGGAGATTTTAATAATGTGTATTCGGTGAAACGTCCAGCAGGTCCTTTACTGTCGCGTGTGTGATCGTCTCTCCGCTTTTCACGTAGAGGAGCCCAAGATTCGTCTTTCTGCTTTGGGGACCTTGAATTCTATTAATTTCTAGAGTCTCTGGTCTTGTATGCAGCCTCCTTTTCCTCGTATTAAATGTAGGTTTGCGCCTTGTGGAGGAGTTCGGCTAGGGAGCGAGGTGTTTAAATCCCCACTGCCCTATGGAACCCACTGTTAAGGAGATGTCCCTTCTTGAGGAGGTACTTCTTCATGCATTCAGTGGTATAAATCTCTACAGCCTCCTTGTTAAACCTGTCATTATAGTCGTGTAGAGGTTGTAACGCCCTGATTTGATTTTCCCATTTGTTTTGTTGAGTCTTTAATTGATTTAATTGAGAATTGATTTGTTTGTAGAATTAACATGATTATGTGCTATGTTAATGTGATAAAATGTGAATATGTGTTGTGTTGGTGTGTTGGTGCGATTTTACCGTTTCGAGAGTTTCCGGGTAAGATTGATTAAGAGGGCATTTTAGACCTTTACTATTAGTAATAAGTTAGAATTGTTTATAATTGGTATTTTGAGAGAAAATAATATTTTGGTTGGAAAAGAGATCAAATGAGTTAAGTGTAGAAAATAGAATTAGTTAGTAGTAGAAATAGAAATAGAATTGAGAGAGAGTTATAATAGAAAGTTGGTAAGAGGGAAAGAGAAAAGAAAGAAAAGAAGAGAAAGAAAGAGGAGACAAGAGAAAGAGAAGGAAAAAAGGAAAAGAGAGAATTTCTTCAAGATTGGTCCGCGGAGAAGAATCGAATGGGTAAGGGTGATAAACTTTGTTATTCTAAGATTGTGTATGATTATGTATGTGTTTGGTTGATTGGGTTTATGATTTGGAGAAGTTTTAGAGAATGTTAGGTTTAGGGTTTTGATGAGAAAACTTGGAAATTGGTGGATTAATCGGTTAGAACTTGATATAGTCGAAGTATGAGGATGAATACATGTTAATAATCATGTTTGTTGAGTTTTGGAAGAGTTTTGGGGGTTTTTTATAGGTCTGTTGCGTAACTGAGCAGTTCTGAAATCGTGTTTCTCGCTCAGCGAGCATTTCCTCGCTCAGCTAGAGTTCCAGCACATTGCTCGCTCAACGAGCGATTCTCGCTTAGCTAGACCTGGAATTTTGGAATTTTGTTTTATTCATAACTTTTTATTCGAGTATCCGTTTTAAGCGTTCCACATATCGATTCGAAGCTAAAAACATGTAGAATCTATTGATGCTAAAATATGTAATTTTTAGCCGACTTTTTCCCGACTTTTCCGATAAAACGTAAATGAGTTAATTATGGAAATGTGGGTTTGTTATAATGTTGTGGCCATTGGGCAAGTGATTATTATGCTTTAATTGTATGCATATGTATGTTAATGGTATATGTTGAGTGTATAATTATGTTGTGAATAATATATGCATTTTCAAGGATGTTTTGTGTCATTTTGCATGTAAGCATCATGTCTGCATTCTTGTGGGTTCCTTGTGAATCCGTTGTAGCGTCGTGTGCTCATGTGGAGTGTGAGCGATGACTACAACATGATCGTGTGCTCATGTGGGGTGTGAGCGATCAGATTGTGTGCCCGTGTGGGGTATGAGGAATCTATAAACACCGTGTGCCCATGTAGGGTGTGAGCGATGGATGATTAAGTTCACATTGATCGTGTGCCTATGTGGGGTGTGAGCGATCGGATTGTATGCCCGTGTTGGGTGTGAGCAATCCTGAAACATTGTGTGCCCATGTGGGGTGTGAGCAATGGGGGACATCGTATTCCCGACGGGGAGTTACTTTAGGTAACGAGCGATGATTCTATTTGGTTCCTGAGTGAACTTGTTGAATGTTGAGTTGGTATCGCATTGCATTTGCATTGAGTCGTATGTCGGTCTCTATGAGTTGCATTTTATACATTGTATGTATATGCTGAAATAAACATGATTGTGCATATGTTTATTTGGAATGTTGTGAAATGATTGGTATGTGTGAAGGACATACTTGCGGATATATATATATGCATGTTTGATATGTGTATATGTATGTGATTTATACATTGAATGTATATGTGTGATTTAAATATAGCTTGTCGTATGTTTATGCGGAATGAATGTAAATGAAGAATAGACATAAATAATATAAGATTTATGTGTAATTGTAATTTGTGAATGATTGTACATGGTGATTGGTAAATGAAGATACATTGCGATGTATGTGTGTTATGTGAACATGATTGATATATGATTTGTGTTATGTGAATGAAATGGTGATAAGTATGCGTATAAGTATGCTTTATGTTGTGTATGAATGATATGTTGTGGTGAGAATATGTTGATGTATATGTTATATGTTGAGATATATGATTATATGCAATGTTATTATGATAATGTTTCTCACCCTTCTGTTGTTTTCTGATGCTCTGCGAGGCATTGTAGATTAGGTGTGCCGGAGTCGTTTTTGTGAAGCTTGTCTTCATATCTTTTGGTCGGTCGGCTCTGATATGTAGCACCGGGTAGTTAGGTGGCCTTGTGCCTTTTTGGGGATACATTTGTATATGTATTCGTTGTGGATATGTTTTGTATAACATGATATATTTGTACGTTTCTAACTTGTAGATATATTTTGATAAATATATAAGTTAAAGTTGTTGATGATTTAAGTTTTCCGTTGTGCAATTTATAATTGAGATATAGGTGTAAGGATTGAAATTCCTTTGCGGATAGCTACCCCGTTGTTGCATATCTGTTTGAGCAGGTGTTGTATGTTTTAATTTCACGTAATGTGGCATGCTCCTTTTTATGCTTGATTTAAATTATACTCTGACGAAATTTTATCTATGCCTAAATGATTTAATTTATTATTTGGGGGTATAGAAAGGGGGTGTTACATTAAGTGGTATCAGATCCAGTGTTCGAGTCAGTTGTGTCTGTCTTGTTTTGATGGTTAAACTGTTGTTTGCCATTGTTGTTGTTTTTGGGAATAATCAGAATATGGCCGGAAAGGGAAGTTGAGTTATCTATAATCTTATTCCTGGTACTAGACCGATTTCGATGGCACCGTATCGTATGTCAGCTTTAGAGTTGGTAAAATTGATAAAGCAATTGAATGACTTGTTGGATAAGAGGTTTGTTAGGCCGAGTGTTTCTCCTTGGGGTGCACCGGTATTGTTAGTATAGAAGAAGGACGGAAGCATGCGGTTATGTATTGATTATCGACAGTTGAATAAGGTGACAATTAAGAACAAGTATCCACTTCCGAGGATTGATGATTTGATGGATCAGTTGGTTGGTGCGCGTGTGTTTAGTCAGATTGATTTGAGATCAGGATATCACCAGATTAGGGTGAAAGATGAGGATATTCAAAAGACGGCTTTTAGGACGAGGTATGGTCACTACGAGTATTCTGTGATGCCATTCGGAGTTTCTAATGCGCCGAGTGTGTTTATGGAATATATGAATCGTATTTTTCATGAACATTTGGATTGTTTTGTGGTTGTGTTAATCGACGACATTTTGATTTATTCTAAGTCTCAAGAAGAGCATGAAGAGCATTTAAGGATTGTGTTGCAAGTTTTGAGAGAGAAGCAGTTGTATGCTAAATTATCCAAGTGTGAGTTTTGGTTGACGAAGGTGAGTTTTCTTGGTCATGTTATTTTTTATTGTTGTATTAGTGTTGATCCATCCAAGATTGATGATGTGATGCAGTGGGAAGTTCCTAGATTGGTTACGGAGATTCGAAGCTTTTTAGGCTTGGCGGGTTATTATCGGAGGTTTATTGAAGGATTTTCAAAGTTGGCACTTCCGTTAACGCAGTTGACGTGTAAAGGAAAGGCTTTCATTTGGGATATTCATTGTGAAGAAACGTTTATGGAGCTTAAGAGAAGGTTGACTACGGCTCCGATTTTGGTTTTGCCGAATCCTACGGAACCATTTGTGGTGTTTTGTGATGCTTCTTTGTTTGGACTAGGTTGTGTTTTGATGCAAGATGGAAAAGTTGTGGCTTATGCTTCGAGACAATTGAGAGTGCATGAAAATAATTATCCTACGCACGATTTGGAATTAGCGGCTGTGGTTTTTGCTATAAAGATTTGGAGGCATTATTTGTTTGGTGCGAGATTTGAAGTTTTTAGTGATCACAAGACTTTGAGGTATTTGTTTGATCAGAAAGAGTTGAACATGAGACAAAGGAGATGGTTAGAAATTTTGAAGGATTATGACTTTGGTTTGAATTACCATCCGGGTAAGGCGAATGTGGTGGCCGATGCGTTAAGTCGTAAGTTGTTACATATGTCTGCTTTGATGGTGAAAGAATGGGAGCTTTTTGAAGATTTTAGAGATTTGAGTTTGGTTTGCGAGATGAAGCCGAGGAGTGTGAGACTTGGTATGCTTCATGTTACGAATGATTTTCTTGCAACCGTTTGTGAAAAGCAAAAGTTGGACTTGAAATTTGTTGATTTGATGATGAATGAGAATGAGGACTTTAAGGTTGATAATTTTGGAGTTTTGATATTTCGTGGACGTATTTGTATTCCCGGTGATGTAGAGTTGAAAACGATGATTTTAGAGGAAGGACACCGGAGTAATTTAAGTATTCATCCGGGAGCGAACAAGATGTATCAATATTTTAAGACGATCTTTTGGTGGTTTGGATTGAAGAGAGATGTAGCTCATTTTGTGTATGCGTGTTTGACTTGTCAGAAGTCTAAGGTGGAACATCAGAAGCCTAGTGGTTTGATGCAACCGTTGGATATTCCAGAATGGACATGGGATAGTATATCGATGGACTTTGTTACGGGTTTGCCGAATACTCTAAGAGGTCACAATGCGATTTGGATTATTGTTGATAGGCTTACTAAATCTGCTCACTTTATTCCGATGGATATTAGTTATTCTTTGGAGAAGCTAGCCGAGATTTATGTTTCTGTGATTGTGAAGTTACATGGAATTCCTAAGAGTATTATATCAGATAGAGATCCTAGATTTACATCGAGGTTTTGGGAAAATTTGCAAAAGGCTTTGGGTTCTAAGCTAAGATTGAGTTCGGCTTACCATCCGCAAACGGACGGTCAAACCAAGAGGACAATTCAATCGTTAGAGGATTTGTTGCGTGCTTATGTGCTAGAACAAGGTGGCGTTTGGGATAGTTATTTAGAATTGATTGAGTTCACCTATAATAACAGTTTTCATTCGAGTATTGGTATGGCACTATTTGAGGCTTTATATGGTCGGAGATGTTGAACACCTTTGTGTTGGCATGAAACCGGAGAGAGAACGGTAGTTGGACCGGAGATGGTACAACAAACTACGGAAAAGGTGAAGTTTATTTGGGAAAAGATGAGAGCTTCTCAAAGTAGACAAAAGAGTTAGAATGACAAGAGACAGAAGGATCTTGAGTTTCAAGAAGGCGACCATGTGTTTTTGAGAGTTACACCGGTTACGGGTGTGGGTCGTGCTTTGAAGTCGAAGAAGTTGACTTCTCGTTTTATTGGTCCGTATCAGATTACTACAAGAGTTGGTGTTGTGGCTTATCGTGTGGCGTTGCCCCCGAACCTTTCGAATTTGCATGATGTGTTCCATGTTTCGCAACTTCGGAAGTATGTTCCAGATCCGTCACATGTTATTCCTATGGACGAAGTTGAGGTGAGAGATAACCTTACGGTGGAAGCTTTGCCGGTTAGGATTTTGGATCGTGAGATCAAGAGGTTAAGAGGCAAGGATATTGCGCTTGTGAAAGTAGCATGGGGAGGAGTTGCGGAAGGCAACATGACTTGGGAATTGGAGAGTGGGATGCGCGAGTCGTATCCGGAGTTGTTTGGATTAGGTATGGTTTTCGAGGACGAAAATTTCTAAAGTAGGGGAGAGTTGTAACGCCCTGATTTGATTTTCCCATTTGTTTTGTTGAGTCTTTAATTGATTTAATTGAGAATTGATTTGTTTGTAGAATTAACATGATTATGTGCTATGTTAATGTGATAAAATGTGAATATGTGTTGTGTTGGTGTGTTGGTGCGATTTTACCGTTTCGAGAGTTTCCGGGTAAGATTGATTAAGAGGGTATTTTAGACCTTTATTTTTAATAATAACTTAGAATTGTTTAGAATTGGTATTTTGAGAGAAAATAATATTTTGGTTGGAAAAGAGATAAAATGAGTTAAGTGTAGAAAATATAATTAGTTAGTAGTAGAAATAGAAATAGAATTGAGAGAGAGTTATAATAGAAAGTTGGTAAGAGGGAAAGAGAAAATAAAGAAAAGAAGAGAAAGAAAGAGGAGACAAGAGAAAGAGAAGGAAAAGAGGAAAAGAGAGAATTTCTTCAAGATTGGTCCGCGGAGAAGAATCGAACGGGTAAGGGTGATAAACTTTGTTATTCTAAGATTATGTATGATTATGTATGTGTTTAGTTGATTGGGTTTATGATTTGGAGAAGTTTTATAGAATGTTAGGTTTAGGGTTTTGATGAGAAAACTTGGAAATTGGTGGATTAATCGGTTAGAACTTGATATAGTCGAAGTATGAGGATGAATACATGTTAATAATCATGTTTGTTGAGTTTTGGAAGAGTTTTGGGGGTTTTATATAGGTCTGTTGCGTAACTGAGCAGTTCTGAAATCGCGTTTCTCGCTTAGCAAGCATTTCCTCGCTCAGCTAGAGTTCCAGCACATTGCTCGCTCAGCGAGCGATTCTCGCTCAGCTAGACCTGGAATTTTGGAATTTTGTTTTATTCATAACTTTTGATTCGAGTATCCGTTTTAAGCGTTCCACATATCGATTCGAAGCAAAAAACATGTAGAATCTATTGATGCTAAAATATGTAATTTTTAGCCGACTTTTTCCCGACTTTTCCGATAAAACGTAAATGAGTTAATTATGGAAATGTGGGTTTGTTATAATGTTGTGGCCATTGGGCAAGTGATTACTATGCTTAAATTGTATGCATATGTATGTTAATGGTATGTGTTGAGTGTATAATTATTTTGTGAATAATGTATGAATTTTCAAGGATGTTTTGTGTCATTTTGCATGTAAGCATCATGTCTGCATTCTTGTGGGTTCCTTGTGAATCCGTTGTAGCGTCGTGTGCTCATGTGGAGTGTGAGCGATGACTACAACATGATCGTGTGACCACGTGGGGTGTGAGCAATCGGATTGTGTGCCCGTGTGGGGTGTGAGCAATCCATAAACATCGTGTGCCCATGTGGGGTGTGAGCGATGGGTGATTAAGTTCACATTGATCGTGTGCCCATGTGGGGTGTGAGCAATCGGATTGTGTGCCCGTGTGGGGTGTGAGCAATCTTGAAACATTGTGTGCCCATGTGGGGTGTGAGAAATGGGGGACATCGTATGCCCGACGGGGAGTTACTTTAGGTAACGAGCAATGATTCTATTTGGTTCCTTAGTGAACTTGCTGAATGTTGAGTTGGTACCGCATTGCTTCTGCATAGAGTCGTATGCCGGTCTCTATGAGTTGCATTTTATACATTGTATATATATGCTGAAATAAACATGATTGTGCATATGTTTATTTGGAATATTGTGAAATGATTGGTATGTGTGAAGGACATACTTGCGGATATATATATATATATATATATATATATATATATATATATATATATATATATATATATATATATATATATGCATGTTTGATATGTGTATATGTATGTGATTTATACATTGAATGTATATGTGTGATTTAAACATAGCTTGTCGTATGTTTATGCGGAATGAATGTAATTGAAGAATAGACATAAATAATATAAGATTTATGTGTATTGGTAATTTGTGAATGATTGTACATGGTGATTGGTAAATGAAGATACATTGCGATGTATGTGTGTTATGTGAACATGATTGATATATGATTTGTGTTATGTGAATGAAATGATGATAAGTATGTGTATAAGTATGCTTTATGTTGTGTATGAATGATATGTTGTGGTGAGAATATGTTGATGTATATGTTATATGTTGAGATATATGATTATATGCAATGTTATTATGATAATGTTTCTCACCCTTCTGCTGTTTTCTGATGCTTTACGAGGCATTGCAGATTAGGTGTGCCGGAGTCGTTTTTGTGAAGCTTGTCTTCATATCTTTTGGTCGGTCGACTCTGATATGTAGCACCGGGTAGTTAGGTGGCCTTATGCCATGATATATTTGTACGCTTCTAACTTGTAGATATATTTTGATAAATATATAAGTTAAAGTTGTTGATGATTTAAGTTTTCCGTTGTGTAATTTATAATTGAGATATGGGTGTAAGGATTGAAATTCCTTTGTGGATAGCTACCCCATTGTTGCATATCTGTTTGAGCACGTGTTGTATGTTTTAATTTCACGTAATGTGGCATGCTCCTTTTTATGCTTGATTTAAATTATACTCTGACGAAATTTTATCTATGCCTAAATGATTTAATTTATTATTTGGGGGTATAGAAAGGGGGTGTTACAGAGGTTCTTCTTTGCATTGGACAATTCCTTCGAGCGTGGCCTCAGGTTTGGGATGGCGCCTTGAGGCAGTGAAATGCATCATGAAGTGGCTATTCAGGTTTCTCCATGATGTGATTGACCCTGAGGGATATGCTTATACCACGTCATATCTCACTTTCTCAGCGTGATGGGGAAGAGTATGCATTTGATAGCACCTCTCATGAATTTAACAATTCATTTGAAGATAGATTTCAATTAATGAATATTAAACTACTCTAATAGATATACGAATTCCATTGAAGTTAAAGAGAAATTAATCTCAATAATTTATTCCAAGGCTAAAATAAGAAAATAGGGGAAGAAGAAGCAAGAAAGCACCAAATCAACCCCAAACAAGTAAAAAAAAATCAATTCTGCTCCAGAGTAACCGGTTACACCATATAGGGTAACCGTTTACATAGTTCAAAAATGAAATTCATGGGAAAATTAAACACTGAGAAACCGGTTACTCTGCACGCAGAGTGACAAAAATAAGCAAAATTCAGCATGATCCTCTTTCAAAACTTTTTTCCAAACACCTGATGATCATACGAATTAATTTACACGAATTTTAAAGTAAAACCACATTAAAAACCAACAATAGAAAAACAATTACAAGATCCAAAGGATCATATAACACAAGTCACCAAATATCTACATTATGGAAGACGAAGATGAAACTTCAAAAATGGTGAAAGATGAATTACCACTCCAAATCTGAAATAGGTCCAAATTGCTTCAAGATCTACACAAACAAGCTTTGATCTACTAAAATTGATGAAGGAAAACAAATTGAATGAAGATTTAGCTTAAAGTTGAATAAGATTCAATGTGAATTCTTGTTAATTTTCAAAAGAAGAAATGTGAGCTTTCGTGAATTTTGTAATTTGGGGAGTTAATTTGGAAGAGGGTTTTTGGATCTCAAAAGCTTGATGAATGAATGAAATAAGGGTTCTATTTATAGATTTTTGGTATGGGAATTAAGTGGATTGCTTGGTTTGGAAAATCAACATTAGGCATGGAATTCAAATTTTTATGGAAATTAACAAAAGAGTGTTGATTAATGAAGGTACATGTGGAAATTAATTATGATGATGTATGAGAATTAAATGGAGGTGATCTAGAATATTCCACATGTGATCAAAGATGAATTTGGTGCCAAAACTGCAGAATTTTGAAGTTGCTGAATTTTTCAAAATTTCACGTGGGTAACCGGTTACTCAATATAGGGTAACCGATTACTCAGTGCAAAATTTGTGAAAATACGACTTTTTGTTGCACTACTGTGGTTTCGGCACGATTCTTTGGCTTGTCAAATAAGGAATGGAAATAAACACATAAACCTTGGAATTCCTTGAAAAATAATCAATTAAAAGTTGGGGAACCCTTGATCAGATAAATTTGAATTGCTTGTAGATCAACTTTGACTTTGTTCAGATGAAATATGTTCGGGCTGAGGAATTGCTTTGATATTCTTGACTTTTTCCTGTAAAGTTAATAAAAAGGAATAACAAAATATTTTTGGATTTTGATTAGAGGTTACTAAACATAAACAAACAAATAAAACAATTAAAAAACACACATAAGCATGGTGATCCCTGCGAGGCATAAACCCACAACTGAAAAGGAATAAGAGGACCAATGTGTTATCTCGTTTGCATGTAAATTATGTAAATGTAATGCGAAAAATATTAGGCGGAAAAATTATGGTGCTACATATAGTAGCCAAGGATGAAGATTCTTGGTTATGGCATAGGCGCTCAAGTTATGTGTATTTCGACTAAATGAATAAGATAACATGTAAGAATCTAGTAGGTGGTCTTCCTAAAATAAAGTTTTTAAAAGACAAACTATGTGATGATTTCCAGTTGGAAAAGCAAATAAGAGTGTGGTTTAAATCGAAGAATGTTATTTCGACATCAAAACCTCTTGAGCTTCTCCACCTAGACTTGTTTGGCCCTTCTCTTACAAGAATTTTAGGAGGAAAATATTATGGGTTTGTGATTGTTGATAACTACTTTTGATTTACTTGGATGTTGTTTTTATCTCATAAGGTTGAAACTTTAAAGGCTTTCGTTGATTTTGCTAGGCTTGTTCAATATTTTTTTTAAAATTATCACTCTCTGTAGTGATCATAGTGGTGAATTTTTTAACCATAAATTTCAAAACTTTTGCACCGAAAATGGGATTGTTCATAATTTCTCATGTCCTAAAAATCCACAAAAAAATGGTGTTGTTGAGAGTAAAAATTGTGTTTTGGAAGAATTGGTCCGAAGTTTGATAAATAAAACGATCCTACCTAAGTATTTTTGGTTTGATCCTATTAATACTACATCTCATGTCTTAAATTGGGTGATCATTCAATTCATCCTAGAGAAGACACCCCATGAGATACTTAAGGTTAGAAAACCAAATATTTCTCATTTTCACGTTTTTGGTTGCAAATGCTTTATTTTAAACAACTGAAAGGACAGTCTTGGTAAATTCGATGCTAAGTACGATGAAAGGATATTGTTAGAGTAATAATATATAAGTAAAGCTTATAGGGCTTACAATCATAGAACTACTTTAGTAGAATAGTCAATTCATGTTTCTTTTGATGAGTCCTCACTCCAAAAGATGGGGAAGGGGATTTGTTATGATGTTTCAGGTATGATAGCAAAAAAAAACTTTTTATCAACAAAGAAATTCCTAAAGAGGATCATCCACCTGCAATATAGGATGAGGACATTAAGGAAGACAAAGAGGAAAGCTTACATGAGGATGAAAAACAAGAGACATGAAATCAGCTAGCTCATGATTGGACATTCACAAAAGATCATCTGTTAGATCAAATTCTGGGAGATATCAAAAAAGGTTTATATACTAGGTCATATGTTAATAGTTTATGTAAGTACTTTACTTTCATTTCTTAGAATGAACCTAAATCAATATTTGATGCTTTACATGAAGATGGGTGGTTATTTTTTATGCAAGAATAACTTATCAAATTTAAGTGTAACGACGTTTGGAAAGTTGTTCTGCGTCTAGTTGATTAAATCGTCATTGGCACAAGATGTGTATTTAGGAACAAGATGGATGAAAATGGTGTAGTTACTTGAAATAAATCAATATTAGTGACAAAAGGATATAATCAAGCTAAAGGAATAGACTATGTTGTGACTTATGATCTTGTAGCCCGTCTAGAAGTTATTAGACTCCTGTTGGAAATCGTTAGCTTCCTGGACTTTAAGTTTTTCCAAATGGATGTAAAATATGTTTTTCTTAATGGTCGTATAAACCAAGAGGTGTATGTATCACAACCCATGGGTTTTGGGGATCATGATAATCCTAATAATGTTTTTAAATTGAAAAGAGCCTAATATGGTCTCAAATAAGCTCCAAGAGCTTGGTATGTGCTATTGAGTGACTTTTTTTATCCAATCAGGATTCAATCGTGGTAAAGTGAACACCAGTTTATTTAAAAGACATAAGGAAAGTATATTTTCTTAGTTCAAATTTATGTAGATGATATAATTCTACTAATGAATCTCTTTGTCGAGAATTTTCAAGTTTGATGCAAGGATAAATTGAGGCATCTCTTATGGGAGAGCTAACATATTTCTTGGGATTGCAAATCTATCAAGCCAAAGATGGCACTTTCATAAGTCAAATGAAATACTTCTTAGGCATCTCCTGCATATAAGTACAAACTGAAAAATAATCTAAAATTTTAAAGGTGATAAGTGTAATACCTAGAAAATTTTCCCTCTCATTTTCTCAACATTTTGTATAGAATTTAGTATGAACAAGTTCATGAAACAGTCAAAAACATTGCATCATGTTCATCATAGCTGAGGCATAGGTATGTGATCATTGATTGGAGCAATTGAAGGCTATGCAAAGACAACCAAAGAGCCAAAAAGCTTCTCAACCTTGTGCAAGGGGTTCACAACATCCCACAAGTCTTCACTTGAAGCCACAAGTCTTAAAAAGAATTGAATTGATCAAAGGAGGCAAGCAGTGCAACATCTCCTGATGAAATGGGCCAAATTAAGGTTTCCATTCTGTTGGGCTTCTCAGTGAAATATTGATCCAAAGTTGATTCCATTGTCTTGTATGTGATGTCAAGTTCCTAGGATTCAAATTTCATCCATAAAAACATTTTGGAAGTGGTGCAATTGTCCAGATGATTGAAAATCAGGGAATTGGGGAAAAGTCAACCATGTTGAGGAAAAAGTCAACTCCTGACTTTTAGAGATCAAAATCATGAAATTAGGGTTACAAGGATCCTATGGTTCAAGTTTTATCAATAAATGATGGATGATTCATGAGTAATCAAGAAAACCAAAACTTACCATTTTTGGAAAATTAGGGTTTCCAAAAATGGCAAGTTTTAGCCATTCTTGTAGAAACTTCAAGAGAGGCCTCCTACCAAAATACAAGGGCTATCAAAATTCTACTTTGAGCCAATTAAAGAGGGCATCTTAAGCTTCAAATCCATATGTGGAACTCATTCATAGCATTAAAATTGAGAGAGTTATGATCTTGCAAAGTTTGGGCAAAACAAGGCAAAACAAGGCAAGAGGCAGGGCATGCCTTGCAGCCTACACGCACGCCCTGCCAGGAAATTTGTCAAACTGGTGGTGTGCCACAAGTCAAGCCATTTTCCTCCATCAATAAATCTTCAAATGAATTTTCTTTGAACATCAAAGTTGTTCATGGTTGTCTTCTCTACAACTTTCATGTTTATGGATTTTTCATAGGATCAATGGATTAAGAGTTATGAAGGTTCAAACTGAAAATGCATAGGCCATTGGTCCAAGGCATGCCCAATCTCTGCAGGCCCATGTATTCAGTATTATGCATTGAGTTCAATGACAATTTTGAAGTACCTAGAAGCCATATCTCATCTTGGAGTAAACATCAAACTTGTTCTATGTTGCATTATCTTCAATTTGATCACAAGAATTGATTCAATTGATGCCTGGAGCTTGAGGTTTGGCATAAGGGAAGATCATAGTTTGCATCCTGATTTCTTGTAAGCTAAAGCATTGAATCATGAACTGGTTTTATTCAATCCAGGTTTGCAAACTTCAATTACCATGATATGATCACAAGGCTTCATTTTTAGAGTGTAAGTCATCACATGTATGACCATACACACCAACTGCCATGCACTATCATGAAGAATCCAAACAAGTGAAAGGCTTATGCGTTGAACTTGTGTTGCATTGATCTCAGCTTCATCATATATCACTCAACCTCACAATAATTTTCATGATCTGCATCACACATTAACACTAGCCACGAGTTGCATGAATTCAGCTTCACACCATTGATCTATACATCCTTCACTTAGGTCACTTCACCCTCAAGCTAACTAACTATAGTTCTAACGGTTAACTAGAGTTAGTTAACACTAACCAGGCATATATAAGCCAGTCTCTAACTGAATCAGACTCACTCTTCATTTTTTGCTCGAATCTCATCACAAACTTCATCACTCTCCTCTGAACTTCCCTCTAGTTTTGTGTAGAGAATGCATTGCAATTTGGCTTGATCAAACCTCAGCTTCCATTAACACTACTCAACCTTCATCTATTCATCATCATCATCATGAGTTGCATAGTTTCCATGGTCGTATTCCATTGAATCTCCCAATTGGAATCACTGTACATTTCTGCATTTGGCTTCAATCCTCACTGAGTTCCATTTCCAGCATTGAGCTCATCATCAAGCCATTTTCAGCATCATCACAAGGATGAGTTCTATGGTTGCAGTGGCTTGAAGCACCAAGATCGTGTCTCTGCATATCCTCTGCATCAGCTCTATTTTCATCAAGATTTTGGCTTCAACAGAGTGTTTATTTCACTCTGCAAAGGATCCAGATCAAGCACAAAGGAGATTAGAAGCAGGATCTCTGGTTTTCTTCAACTAAAAACAGCTCTGCAATTCAGATTCTTCTTTAATTTCCATTTGTATATTTTGCTTCTGTTTTAGTGGATTTGTATGCCTTGAAGCTTATTAGAAGCATTGCTCCCTCTGGCTAGATGATAGGCCTCTTAGAGGCATAGTTCCAGTTTTCAGGTTGGATTTTATGGTCTTCGATCTTGCTTGTTCTTACGTGAGAAATGAAAATTAAGGACATATTATTGATGTATGAAGTGTGAGGAATAGAATGATGGTTTTGATGTTCATTTTCATGGTGTTTTGAGGAAACCCTAGGTGAGGCGTGATCGGAGAAGATGACTGGAGACTAGCTCCGGTCGTCTGAACAGTAACCCTAGCTTTTATGTTAGAACATGTCATGGTTGTTTGATCATTGTCATCCAAGGGTCCACAGCACGCCAGCAATTAAATGACCATATGTCATACCCCAAATTTGTCCTACCCACACCATTTTATTTTACTGTCTAACCATTATCTCAAAAATCCGAAAAATAGGTCGTTTCTTTTCTCAAGGTTGGTGCGAAAATCAGTATTTATTTTGAGGTTGTCGAGTGCGTGTGCGTGCAGTGAGTTGTGTGAAGGTCTTTAGTTGTTTATCACCTTTTTTTCTTTTATTAATCATTTTATCACAAATTCTATAAAAAAAATCTCATTTTCACAATTTCTAATTTCTATTTTGCTTTCATCCATTTCATATTTTTTTATTTTTTTTATTTCACTTCTTATTCGTAATTCATATAGTTACCATTCATTTATGTTTTTTATTATTGTACAAAAATATCAAAAAATGTGTTTTCATTATTATTTTATTTTATATACCAATTTATTTCAAAAAGAAAAGATATCAAAAAATATTTGTATTAGTTTTATATATGTATATATTCATATCACTTTATCCGAAAAAATATCAAAATGTTAAATTATAGTTTTTATTTAATGTTATTTTATTATCATTACTGCTATTATTATTATTTTGTTCCTTTTTCTTTATTATTATATTAACTTTATTGTTATTATCCATTTTTATTATCTTTGTTATTATCATTTATTTATTTTACTATTATTACTATTATTCTATTACTATTATTATTATTTTCTTATAATTCTACCATTATTATTCTTTTATTGTTTTTATAATTATTACTTATTATTATTATTATTATTATTATATTTATTATTATATTTATATTTCTAGTTTCTATAAAAAAAATAATTCAATTCACAATGGCCCACAAATCTCTTTGATGCACATATCTTATAGCCTCTCCACTCACAAATGTACGAACGCATTTCACAGTCACAATCACCCCAACGTGAATCGCTACAACAACTTTCAGCGCAATTCCACTACTATTTCCGCAGCCACCAGCAACAAACTTTCAACATTTTCTCTCAATCCTTATCCCTTTCTTTTTCAAATCGTCCTCTAATACCCTCTGTTCGCGTCTCTATAAAACCATATTATTCGCATTGAGTAAGGGAGTGAAGAAAAATTCTGCAAAAAGTATATCCAAACTTTAAGTTTCAAAACCAAGAAAAAACTCCTTACAACTTTCCTCCATTAACAAACTGAACCACCACCTTCCGTAACTTTTCCTCGTCCATCACAGTAACCAAATACAAACCTGCTTTTTTTTTCTTTCACAACTCAAACAAACAAAACAAAGAACCCACAAAAATCAGAGAATACAGAAGCTGAACAGAATACAAAACAAAAATGGCAAACTTGTAAGAACCACTCACTCTCCAAATCAAATCCTCACCGCCACCATCAGCCACCATTGTGAAGCCTGAAACACCATCACAGAAAACCAACGAAAATATTCAAACACTAAACACCCAGAATCCACTGAAGCATCACAGCCACCACACCTTCGACATACCTCACAAAAATATAGATTAAGACTCTGTTTATAAACCTTTGTTAATCTTTTTTATATTTTTATTCTAAAAAGCAAAAATAACAAGTATTCATTTTAGAGTTATTATTATAAGATAGGTCTAGCTGTATTATTTGTTCAAAACCAAACTGCCTCTGACCCGTCTCCTTTTTTCCCGCAAGCTGGAGCGCCCTTTTTGGGCTTTTTGTTTTTTGCTGTTTGTTAGCTTCTTATTGGTTTATGATGTATTCTTTTTTTTTTATTATTATTTTGTAGCCTTATATTCTATTATAATTAAGTAGTGTTTTTTTTAGAAAAAAATTCTTTTAACGTTAACCTTGTTTTTTTAACTTCTTCCTTTTTCCATTATAACAAATTGGTTTGTATGAGACTTTTGTTTTTCTAATTAGATGTTCATTTCATTGTTTTTTATATATTATTATTATTATTATTATCTATTTTGGTCAATGATATAAATGCGCATTTTTCGATATTCGGTTTCAATCCGACATTATCAAAATCGCTATGAGGCCATTCTTTTGTTATATTTTATTTTAGATCATTAATCAATTTGTTTAAATTTATTATCATTGATTTATTTATTTTAGGACCAATGATATACTAAACGGCCAATTTATCGCCCGATTCTAATCGGTGATTTTTGGTCAATATGAGGCCCCCATTTGTATTTAATTTTTCATTTTTATTATACCGACAAAACAAATATGTAAATCAATTTAATTTATTTTATTATTCTTATCATTATTTGATTTATTTAATTTATTCAATTTAATTTAATTCTAGCAAATTCAATTTATTCATTTAAAATTACGTTTCGACTCCTTATAGAATGGTTCCCATTTTGAACCGATTCTAAGGCAGTTCACGAACAAAATTTTGTCGCGTCCCAAAAGGTCCAACGCCTTCGAATAGTTGTGCTCTATTAAAAGGTCCAACGCCTTCGAATAGTTGTGTTCAAAAAAGGTCCAACGCCTTCGAATAGTTGCGTCCCGAATAAACAGGCCGAACGCCTTCGAATAGTTCAAACACACTGCACACACGCTTTCTCTTGGGCTAATTACAACGAGACCATTTATTTTTCGCAATCCCCTGTATTTATTTTGTATCCCTCTCCCCTTACTTTGTACGCATTTTATTTTCCGCATCTTATTTAATTTCGAATCCTTGGTCCAACGCCAAGCGATCTCACTTGCACACTTGCACTTTATTTTCCAGTTATTATTTCGTTTATTAGGATTCTCCTATCCTTGCGAGCCGAGCGATTCGTGCCTCGCTAACAAAACCACAAAAATAAACTCCATTTGCATGCACCCTCTAAACCTCAAAAAACCAAAATATTTCGATTGGATCCAAACCCTTGATCCAACGTCAAGCGGCTTTAGGAAATAAAAAACACTTTAATAAATACGAGAAAATTTGTACGCCACGAGCCTTAAGCGGTAGAAAGGGGGATAACGAGCTTTCGTTACTCGCTCCGATTATTTCGACGCAGGACACCCGTCTTGTTGGGCGAAATAAACTATCCATAGTCTTTAGTGCATTTCAACTCCTAAACCCTTTCATCGACGAAAGGTAATAAAATCAACAACCATTACCTTTAGTAGGCCGAACTACGAGGCTCTGACTTTCCCATTGCACACGGGAGTACGTAGGCACGAGGATCTCAATCCTTGCCGAGCACCTAGGTTCAATCTAACTTATAATTCAACTCATTTCCCTCTAGCAAGCAACTCGTTTAAGCATAGACATCCTTTCTCGCGCGCTAACTTAAATGGTTCCCATCGAGTACGATGGATGTAGGGGGTGCTAATACCTTCCCCCTGCATAACCGACTCCCGAACCCAGACAATGGTTCCGTTGACCTTTGTCCTCATCCTTTTCCTCCCGGGTTGTATCTATATCTTCCCTTTCCCTCTTCGGGAATAAATAGAATTAGGTGGCGACTCTTCAGTCCGTCCAGCGCGCGGCTCCGTCCATTTCGGATCGCGTGAGGTCGTATTTTTCGGGGTACGACACCATATGCAAGTCACCTGTTCATTTTTTGTGAAGAAAATCTCAGAATCTTAATAGCACCCCCAGCGCGTTTGTTTTAGGCCCAACTTAGTTCAATTTATTGATGTTAGCACCCCTCAGGCCCAATCCTTTAATTCTGTCTATTTCATTTTATTTCTTTTCTTTTCTTTTTATTCCATTTTTGTTTTTTATTTTTAAAAATATCAAAACACCATCAAAATTTTCAGATTAATTCATATGAGATCCCCATATTTTTCTTGAATTTTTTATAATTTTTGTTCCTATTTTTATTTTATTTTTAAGGCAGAATTAATTTCCCAATTAATTAATTTCTTATTTTCTCCATTTCTGACCAATCCATTTGTTCATTTTTGTTCTCCTAAACCATAAAAGATAAATTGTTCATTCTTCTTGCATTAGTCATAGGACATCCTAAACTTCGTAAAAATATTTTCATTTTCATTTTTAGGTTATTATAAGTCATGTTTTGGTCCCTTCCTTTCACATATATGCACATAAACCCTAATTCACTTCCACACTTCATTTGGCCACTCAAAAATAAGTATTTTTATGAGATTTATTGGATATAAGTCACCTTCTGGATTTTGTATTAGATTGCCAAGTTTCATAATTTTTCATGATCATTTGGTATTTTTCCAAGTTGCTTAGGTCTTAAGTCACATTTTCTATCCTTTCATTCACTTCCTTTGGTCCCATTAGAATAAGGAATTTATGTCATTACCTTGGGGTATTAATTTTGAGGCTTATAGGTCTTAGGGGATGTCTTTAAGTGTTAAGTAACCTCATTAGGTCTTCACCTTTGACTTTTAGGGTTTCTTGAGTCATAAGTCACCTATGTTCCACTTTAACCTAATTCCACTTCTTCTTTCATCTTAGATCCCATTTGTGCATAAGATAACTTCATAATATCATTGTTTTGTGTTTCATATTTTTTGTGTGATCATCTCCTTATGTTTACTTCAAATTTAGAGCCTTTTGCATTCTTTTGAATTTCATTTGTCATCTAAAAGGCCTTAAAAACCCTAATTTGGACACCTAGCCTTAAGATACATTTTACCACTTCATTTGAGTATATTTTGTGAATCTAATTTCCATTCTAACTTGTTGCAAAGCCTCTGGTTTTTGTATGGGAAATTCAAGTCTCTTTGTTCATTTTTGAGTTTTTATTCTAAGTCATTTGGTTTCACATTTAGAACCATGTCTCCATGTGCACTCTTTCACCTTTCAATCTCATGTTTGAATACCTTTAACTTGAATCTCTTCTTTATTTTTTGATCTAATCCCATCGCTCACTTCCATATAGTGTTAAGTTCTGGATTTTTTACTTACCTTTGATTTTAGGAGATTTTAGTATGCTAAACACTTAGGGTTCCCTTTAACTTCATCCTTAGGTTTCATTAGGGTTTAATAACACTTTAGGGAATAGTTTGGTTTTGATTCACTTAACCCCTTTAGATACTTTTAATATGATTTAGCTACTTACTTTTGAAGAGTGTTACCTTATAGGATACCTTAGACTTAGGTATTAGCCTTAGAAGTTCACTAACACCTTTCTTAGGCTAGTGTGAGTTCTTAATTGAAGTTTGCCATGTTATATTTATTTAAATTACTCCATCACGCTAACATTTCTTTTGTAGGGAGGGAAGATGAGGTAATCATTACTTCATTCCTTTCTCTTATGCATTTTAATTATGCTTGCCTTAGCACTTGATGCTTTGTCATAGGATCCCTTTTGTTCTTTAGATTCAACTTAACTTCCTTAGGAAGTAAGTTTAACTTTAACTTGCTTTGCTCTTCCTTAGGTTTAGAATACCTCATAAACCATAGGACCACCTTTTGTACATAATAATATAATTTAGGGTTGTCTCTTAGTCACCCATTAGCTTTGACCTTTTGCTTCATGAGTCTTCTTTTCTCATCTTCAAACAAAATCAAAAAGATTTAATAAAGACATGAAAGGATCTCTTGTGTATAGCCTTATTCCATTGGGCACTTACATTCATTCCATCTTGTAATAGTGTAGGCTTGTCTAGCATGATGTACAAGTATGATCAAGAGGTTATTTTCACAAAGAAAATCTAAAAGATACTTCTTCACAAGCTGCAAAAACATGTAATAAGTTCAACAAGCTAGTGAACTTAGACCCTAATCCTTGGAAACAAGTCTTGGATAAATTCTCCTTGCTTGGTGTGCTTGTTCTATTATTCCATCTTGGAATGTAGTAGCAAATACACATTCCATGGAAAAGAGTTTGAATTCACTTCCTTGTGCCAAATTCATAGAAACTCTTAAAAAAACAAATAACAAACAATAAGCGACTTTCCTGCGGGAACTTCTTTTCTCACCTCATTCATTCTCAATACGAATTTCAACGAATTGTCTCGCATACAAGACGGTAAACGCACTCGTACTAGACGAGCCTGCAATACCTGAGCATAGACATACGCAGTTCCAGCTATAAAAACACAAACAAATAGTTCCCGCCTTAGTTAGGCAAACTACGTCGACACTGATCCTCATTTTCCTGATGAGGTACGTAGGCAGTGGGGTAAGGCCCATTCGAGCACATTCTTTATTTTCCCTACATTTCCCCCTTTCTTTCTATTTTCCTTTCCAATTCCTTTTCTCATTTCAGTTCCAGTTCCAGTTAACAATTCTTTTGTTCAGGAGCATCTTATTTCTCACCCTTTGAAACAGACAAATAAGCATGGATCTCGTCGGGTACGGCGGACGATTTGGGGTGCTAATACCTTCCCAGGTCGTAACCAACTCCCGAACCCAGATCTTTGGTTCGCAAGGCCTCATCCTTTCCTTCTTCCTTAGGTTTGTGCAGAATTACCTTTCCCATTCCTTCGGGATAAAAATGCCTGACTGGTGACTCTACCTTTTCCGTGCCACTTTCGTGTTTGTACTAGGATGAAAATCCCGGGAGCGACAATAAGTGATCATGGTGGTGAATTTGAAAATGAGTCATTTGAACTATTTTTTGAAAAACATGGAATTATCCTCTTCTCCTATAACTCCACAACAAAATTGAATTATAGAAAGAAAGAATAGATCTTTACAAGAAATGGAAAGAACCAAGATCCATGAAAATAACTTACATAAGTCCTTGTGTACAGAAGTTGTAAACATAACATGTTATATTCAAAATAGAATCTATATTAGAATTATTCTAAATAAGACATCATATGAGTTGTTCAAGGGAAGAAAGCCAAACATTTCTTACTTCCATTGGTTTGGATGTACATGTTACATTCTAACATACGAAGCCTATATGAATAAATTTGATGCTAAAGCCAAGAAGGGTATCTTTTTGGGATACTCAGAATGCTCTAAAGCATACATAGTGTATAACTCTGGAAAAAAAATTTGTTGAAGAGTCAATACATATTAAATTTGATGACAAAGTGTGTGACAGTAAAATCTCAGAGTTAGTTCAAATTTTTTCAAAAATTTGTTTATCTAAAGACACATTCGGAGCAAGATATCTAGAAAATAGAAGTTTATAATCAATTAATGCATCTAAAGCTGAATTTTCAGAAGCCACCAAACCTCCAGAAGCTAATGATCTAGAAATGATTCCTACCTCAGAAACTCATCCTGACAATTAAAGAATCTGGAGAAGCACAAGATGACTCCTTAAATGCATCACAATCCAAGAAGACATTCAAGTACAAGTCTTCTCATCCATAAGAGCTAATTCTTGGAAACAAAGATAGCTATAGGAAGACAAGATCTTCCTTTAGAGAAAACATTTAATGTTAGGACTACTCTCTATGAATGAACCAACTTTTGTTGATGAAGCACTTTGTGCTGATGGCTTGATTATAGTAATGTAAGAAGAGTTGAATCAATTTTGAAGGAATGATGTTTGGAATCTGATACCCAAACCTACACAAAATAACATTATTAGAACAAAATGGGTATTCAAAAACAAGTTCAACAAGCAAGGAGAAATGGTAAGGAATTAGGCCATACTTGTAGCTCAAATCTAAAATCAGCAAGAAGGTATAGATTTCTATGAAACCTTTGCACTAGTTGTGAGGTTATAGGCAATTAGGTTACTTCTCTCTTATGCTATTAATCTTGAAATTATTCTATAGCAAATGGATGTTAAAAGTGAATTCTTAAATGGTGTCATCTTTGAAGAAATGTATGTCAAACAGACACCTGGGTTTGAGGACTCAGTCCACCCATATTTTGTTTTCAAACTAAAGAAATCAATTCATGGACTCAAACAAGCTCCCAGATATTGGCTTGAGAGATTGGATAGTTTTATGTTTGAAAATGGATTTCAGAAGTGGACATTACACTCTTTAGATAAAATCTTGAGTGTAATATCTTATTGTCCAAGTGTATGTTGATGATATCATATTTAGTTCAACTAATAATTTTCTTTGCCAAAACTTTTCTAAGACAATGCAGGCTGAATTTTAAATGAGTATGATGGGAGAGATGTAGTTCTTCTTTGGTATTTAAATCAATTAATGCAAAAAGACAGTCTATTTTCATCAGTCTAAATATACAGAGGAGCTTCTAAAGAATTTCAAGCTTGTTGATTGCAAAATCATGAGCACTCTTATGCATTTAACATGCAACATGAGAAAAGAGGAAAGCAACACCAGGGTTTGCTAGAAGTTGTATAAAGGCACGATTGGCTATTTTCTTTATTTAACAACTTCTAGAATAGATATTTTATTTAGTGTTTGTCTGTTTGCAAGATTTTAGGCAGGTCCTAGAGAGACTCAATTAACAACTATTAAGAGGATCTTTAGATATCTGAAGGAAATAATAAATCTAGGACTGCTTTGTAAGAAAACCCTAGATTATAAGCTAGTTGGATTATGTGATACTCACTATGTTAGGAATAGAATTGAAAGAAAATCCACTAGTGGAAGTTGTTAATTCATAGGTGAAAACCTAATATCCTGGGCTAGTACAAGACAAGCAACAATTGCTTTATCCACAACAGAAGCAGAATACATCACAATTGCAATTTTTTGTTGTCATACCCTAATTTTTACCCCTAATATCCCACCTCATTTTCATCTTTACAATGCATCAATATCACAAACTTGGTTGTCTCATAACCCTCTCATGTTTGGATTTTCCTTTGTAAGGATCAACAAACACCTTTTTGTGTATCTTTTTTTAATTTATGTTCATTTGTGTATTTTCACTAAACACTAATCAAAATACAAAAATATGTCTAATTTCCTTTTGTTTTTCGCAAGGTAGGGATTGGAATCAAGAGTATCAAGTAATTAACTCCTCAACTAATGTTTGAGTTCTTCAAGTCAAAGTGTGGTCAACCATTGTTTCTCAAAGGCTACTCATCAATGCATGACCTATAATCTCAAAGCATGAGATCTCAAGCATCATTCAACATTCATTTGATCAAAGATATTTCAAAATTTGATAGCTTGTTTCTCAAGAAACTTCAAAGGTTCTTGTGTTTATTTCCATGCATTTATCAACAAGTTTCTTCAAGCTATTATACGATTCATCAAAGTACAATCAAAAGTACATCATTTGAAGTTCATATTATCATCAATATGCCTTGGAATGAAAGAAAAGTTCAAAGTTTTCAAGATTGTTCAAAGTGTTTGACCTAAAAAGTCAACATTTCAAGTTAAAGTTCAAAATATCATAAATTATTCATTATTCAACATTTTTTAGTGCTTCTTTAGGAAAATGACTCTTCTTGACATCTTCTACAACTTATCTTTACAATTCATGAACCAATTATACTTGGAGAATCCTTAAAAGCTTTGAAACATTAGATGTCACTTTGTGGACATAATGAAATTTGACAAAAATTCAAGTGTTATTTGCCTAATTTCCAAATATCATAACTCCTTCATCTTTCAACTTTTATGAGCGTTGTTTTTTCAAATATCCCATGTGATTCCCTCTATAAGTTTTTTTTACTAGGATCAAAGGCCAATTATGCTTGGAAAGGCATGAAAAGTTTGAAGACATTATTGGCCATTTTGGACTTAGAATTATTTTGATCTCTAATCATAGGTCATGATGATAACTTTGCAAGCTCACAAAGTTTTGTTCAAGCATCCAAATCAATACTTTCTTTTCACATTTCATTCTATTTTATGGTGTTCTCATAGGTCAAAGATGAAGTGTGCATAATTTTCCAATGGTTTTATATTGACCCCGTGGAAATCAATGTTGGTCATGACTAGTTTTGAAAATCCACTCAAATCTCAATTTAAAGCCAATGTTTGCATGTGATTAGTACCTGGTGATGTTAAGCGATGATTTGTGATGCAAAACGACCCAAAATTGGAAGTAATGCATTGGGTTTAGGCTGACTTCACAACCAAGAATGAACACACTTTGCTTGCTCATGATTCACACATTTTGCAACTTATTCTCACACGTATGAGCTTCATTCACGTCAGCTATAAATAGAGGAAAATTTGGCACTAAATTCCAAGCTTATAAATCCCCCAGAACCTCTGCCCGAGCTCACACTTTGTAGTGAAATTTTGAGATTTCGTTTTCAAATTATAAGATCTTTCAACCTTGTTTCTTAATCCATTAGCACCTTCGGCCTCCTTTGAAGCTTTTATATTATTTTTAACTTTTAAATTAGTGATGTATTCCTTCAGTTATATTTAATAATTGGAGGATTAAATTATCATATTTTACTATAAAAGAACTCGTTAATCAGGTTTTACCCAAAACCTATTTTATATGTGCCACCCCAAAGTATTGCGCATCATTCTTTGGGATAGATTGCAAGACAATACAAATCTACAATGGTCTTCAATCTTGAACAAAATGTTTTTTTCTTATCTTGCAATCTATCTCACATAATGATCTTGATGTTGTTAGTGTATTTATGAAATAATCTTCCTATTTTGTCAATCAAATAAAATATTGAGAAATTTATTGCTTTCCTCGGTTGACAATATTGAGAAATTTATTACTAAACACTGTAAACACCCCAAATTTGCCCTCACCCATTCACACAATGGCTTGTGATCTTCTCATATGCATAGGTTCAATCATGGCATCTCATACCACATTCTTGATTCACTGCATTGTTTCCAAGTTATCTGCATCTAGGGTTTGTGATCTAAGCAATCCAAGAGCCACTTGAGCCATTCCAAAGGTCATCAATCACTTCAAAGGGGTCCATGTGTGTTCAAACATCATATTATATCCTCTCAAAGTCAAGAAAGTCAAAGAATCACAAGAACTGAGAAAGGCACGGAAGCAGAGCCAGGTTTAACTACACAGGTGGCCTAGAATTAGGGTTTTGGTTTCAGAGGCCATAACTCCAAATTTTTTGGTCATTCTTGTTTCTATTGGTCTCTATATGGTATAGGGATCATGCATATCAATTTTCATGAAGAAATTCCATGGGGAAGGCATCTGATCAAGAGTTGACTTCTTGGGCAAGTCAGTGTAAAATCAGGGCATCTAAGGCCTCCAATAACCCAACCAAAGGGGTTTCTTCATAATTTTGAATGTGTATGATCTTTATTTGATCATGGAAGATGTTAGAAGTTCACAAAATTGAAGAATTTCAAGCCATTTGCAAAGTTGCCTTTTTGGGAAAGTGACTTGTAATGTAAACTTGCCATTTTGGGAAAGTTTTTCAACCCTTTCTTTTTGATTCAAAAATGCTTCAAATGAGAAAACTTTGGTCATGAAAGTTGTAGAATGGATCATTCCCTTTTCAAAAAGTACAAGAACTCACTCTAATTCATTTTGGATCAAAAGTTATGGCCTTGCAAAGTTGGATAAAATCATTGAAATTTCACTTTTGCACAAAGTGGAAAACTTGCAAATTCTCATGACAAGCCTTTATGTGATTTCAATATGACCTCTAATCATCATACAAATGCAATGCATGACCTAAAATTCAGTTTGGCCCAAGGAATTTCCCATTTTTATGCCTTAAGTTTCAAGTAACCATAAGCCATTCTTCATGAAAGTGCAAAGAGGGATTTCTTGAAAAATCATTCTCAAAGGGATTGTATGATATCTAGCTGGTCTCAAGACATTACCCTAATCTCATGAAGCATCTCACACCAAAAATTCAGCAAGACTTACCACATGATCATGGCCAAAAATCATGAAATGCAACAAGTTGCCAAATTGCAAAAACACTTCAAACTTGTGATCCAATGCATACAGTTGTCTTCTCTTGATCCTAGGGTCTTCCTTGACTCAAGCTGAGGCAGGACAAGCCTCAATATTTCCTCTGCCATGGCCCATACTCTCAAGGACACATATTTGACTTTTTGGCCAAAACTCCCATACTCTTGGAATAGTGTTTTGCAGCCATTCAGAACCTACCACATATTATATTCAAACAATATGGGAGAGATAAGTGCAAGCATTGGGGCCTGAAAACACACACAACCTCAGATTCACAAATTTGTGCACAAACTTGTTCTCTTCGAAACTCCTTTAAAACTTAACTAAATCCAGAAATTTCTTCACCCACAAACCACAAATCACTCCTAGAACAAGAAGCACCCCCTGAAACAGCATGAATCACCACACATAGAGACCTTCATTTCTGCTACACCAGAACCAACCAGTCACAACCAGCCACTCTCAAAGCATTCTAAGCTTCTTTCCATCATCAGGAGGATCAAGGGAGAAGGATTGCACAAAGCTTGAGGCCAGAAAGCTCAAAATCAGAGAAGCTTCATCTCAGGTAACATGAAGAACTTTTTTCCCAGAAATTGATTTTTAAGTTCTTTTATGATGCTATGTGTTCTCCCGATCATGAATATGTGTTTATTTTTTGAAATGGTGAAGAAACCAGCATGTATGGTATCTCTGAACATTTGCCTGTATTTTGTGTTTTGCTTCGATTCAGGATTGTGAGTGAAAATAAATGGATTTGAGATGAGTGGTTAGGTTTAGATTGATGAGAGGTTTGTTTTGTTGGAAGAAATTTCATGATTAGTAACCTGTAGAGGATTCTAGGGTTTTTGGTTCGCCGGAGAAGACGACCGGAACACTGTTCCGGCCGTCTGAATATGATTAAGCCCTAATTAGGTTTAGCAGCGTCATTAATGAGAGTTTGAATTTGGACCGTAGATGAAGTGGACTGGGGTTGACTCCCGCGCGTGTGTGTGGCCCAGATCACATCATTAAAACCCTAATCTGTTTTATTAATTTAATAAATCATATTTAAGTTAATTAAGCCAGAAGAGATCCTGACCTTCCAATAGCGCGCGCAGTTAACCATTGACTCCCAACTTTGAATCTCAGCCATGGATTGTGCATACTTTCTATTTAATTAATTTTTATTTCATTTTCTTGTCATTTAATTTGTACATTTTATTTAAAATAGCAAAAATCATTTAAAAATTATGAAAAATTTTGTCAAAGATTTCATTAATTTTTAAAACCCAAAAATATTTTTATTTTTATTTTTTGCATTAAAAACTATTTTTAAATTATTTAAATGTTTATTTTTAATTAGTTAATGAAAATTAATTAATTAAAAATGCATTTAGGTATTTAAAAATCACAAAAAAAATTCACATTGCATTTAGAAACATTTAGAAACATTATCAAACCCTCAAACCAAATTTCTTTTTTGTTCTTGATGCCTTTTGATCATTTTCATTGGAATTAAATTCATTTTTAGGCAATATTTTGGTTCAAACTTTGAAAAATTCATTCTGCCTAATCCTTGAGAGTTTGATGATGGTTCTTCTTGCATTGTATTCCTCATAGAATGTAGTTTATAGGATAAAATTGGTTTGAATTGATCTTACATTTTCAATTTGTTTTGCATTTTTCTTGTTGAGATACCCCAAAACCCTAGTAATCTTAGGAAATTCATAACTTTCACTAGGTTAAGAATTAGGTCCCCTCCTTTAGGCAGTGAACTTGTATAGGTCTAGGGTATCTTTGTTTGCACTTTGTATTTTTTTATCATGTCATTTGCTTCTGGTTTTGAATTTTTGCATTGCATGATGCATGTAACCCTAATTTGTGCCTTCCTTTGCATCCATTTCTCATTTGCTTGCATCCAATGACTTGCCATGACATTTTGTGCATCCACATGATTCATAATACATCTTAGGACATATTAGAATCATGTTTGATCATTGCATCTTGCATTTGCCATGTCATATGTCCATTGCATTTCATAACATTTCATGTACATTCATGGTTCAATGCATGCTTCATTTGCATCCTTGTGCTTGTATGATCATTCTCATGTCTTGCCTCATGTTTGTATCATCTCTTAGCATCATTAACATCATGTTTATGCTTCTGACTTTGGTTTGCATCATGACATTTCATCTCATTTGCATTGCATTGCATTCCTTTTGCTAACTTTTCAGGTGGTAAGTTGTTTTGAGAAGTGAATTTGCCTTCACTTCTCACAATCTCTTCTCATCTCTCTTGCATCATTGCTGCATTTTAACTTTGCTTTAGAGTGAGCTTTCTCATTCATGTTCATCTCTTACTTTCTTTCTTCAAGCAACTTGTCTTCTTAAGTGAAGCAAGTTGTTTTGCTTCTCTCTGCTTCTTGCTCCTTTCATCTTCCTCCTTCCTGGTGGTTTCTCTGAAGATCTTCTTGCAAACCTCATTAACCCTAGGAATAACCAAGCATGATAACAATTAGGGTTTTGATTAGTCCCCCTTTAGCTTTTACCTTTGTGTCATCTTTGAGTCTTCTCTTCTCATCTCATAATCAGGGACTAAACCCTAAAGGTTTTAAGGCTTTGTGATTAAGCTTATGCCTGCATCCTTCTATTAGGATGGAGTGTATAACTTTAATCCTAAGTGTTAAGCCCTTAATGTGTTTAAATACTTTAATTAATCCATTTAATAATCATTAAGACATTAAACTTGTAACTTGGGCCTTGCATTAGGGTTCCAATTCTTCCTTAACTGGTTAAGGAGGACTAACCCTAATGTTAATGGACAAGTCCCCTTCAAGTTGTCTTACAAATCATAAAATCCATTTCTTCATCTTTTCATTAACTAAAATCCACTTCAATAAAGGCCTTGTTATGTCATGAAGTTAATCCCTAACCATGGATTAAGTTGAGGAGCCTTCCTCAGCTTAAATGCTCTCATCTATTATCCTTCTATTAGGATGGTGTAATGAGTCCATTAAATCCTTGATTATGGCTTAAACTCATTATTTAACACTAAACAAAAACCCCAAAAACATCTAAATAAAAACAAGTAGGTTAATGATCTTAATCCTACATCATGGTGATTAAGTGTGAGGTGTTTACTTCATACTTAAGGTATTCTCATTACCCCTAATCAGAGGGAGGATGTGATGAGTTTACTAAACCTTTGGTTTAGGCTTAAGCTCATTATCTTATGACAAACACAAAAAGCAATAAAAGATTGAAAACACAAAAACAAACAATAATCGTCTCCTTCGGGATTCTTTTCTCATCTTATTCACTCATAAACGAGAACTCGCTTCTTCCGTCTAATGCAATACAGTTTGCACCTGAGCCAGACAGGTCATACACTTGAGCACAGACAAGTGAGCAGTTCACAAGTCAATTTATCTTTCAGTCTCTTTGAGTCGAACTACGGTGTTCTGACTTCCTCATTGCACGAGAGGATACGTAGGCATAACTTAACAGTTATCGAACAAAAGTCTCTGTATATTCCCCCTCTTCCAGCACCACTCTTTAAGCCTCATAGTCTTGAGCTTCATACTCTCTCCTTACACTGACACTTCTCTTATACACTCCACATTTCTTTTACACTGACACTTGCATTCTTTTCCAGCTTTGGTACACAAATTGCACTGACACTACCCCTTTAAAACACAAATCTTTTAAGCGTGGATCCCGTCAAGTACGGCGGACAATCTGGGTGCTAATACCTTCCCAGGTTGTAACCAACCCCCTTTCTCAGTCTCTCTGGTTCGCAACCGTCTTATCCACCTTTTCTTAGGTTCATGCAGCATTACCTTTCCTTCGGGATAAAAATGCCTAGCTGGCGACTCTTTTCTTTTCAGTTCACCCTTGTGTGTCCTCTCTCTTCTCGCCGACCGTTCGCGTCTGTACCCCTCTTGGCCCCGTGTCATCTGGTGGGAGCGACAGCTTGGCGATTCTGCTGGGGACCCTTATACTGTAACCAGGGCTTCTGGTTCTTTTTGTGGGTTCCTCCTAGCGCTTGTTTGATTTGTGTTTACTGGGGTGTTATGTGCTAATTGTGTTATATAGTTGCTTTATTTATTGCTTTATGTACAACTTTATTTATTGCTTTCTTTACAGTTTTTCATATTTCATACTGTCATTATCATTGCTGGACCTGTTCTTTTGTCTTGGTGGGTGGGGTTCCATTGAGAGTTTAAGGTCCTATACCTGGGACCTGAGTGACACCTAGGCTAGAGTGGTTCATGTTCTTTCCCATTCCATTTCGGTCTGGTGCGGGAATATGAAACACGGTTCAGATGTGGGTTTCTTCTTGAGAACTCTGTGCTACAGATTTCCTGTAGTGCTAGGGCTATCTGGGAAGCCTGCTAAGTCTGGATGACCTTTATTATGACCTTCAGAAACTGAGGTGAATTAGAGGAGGGTCTTTTATGGTTATTGTAAACATTGTACCTCCGGGTTAGAAGTGTTTACACTTCTTATAACTGATCCAAGTCTAAGGATCCTTGTTTTAGAACACTGCCTGTGAGGGGGTTGGCCTGTTTACAGGTTTGCAGGAACCCTTGGCCACATCATACCTTGATACTTATTTTGTTTAAGAATGCTTCACTTTGGACAGTTTCTTGCGACTCTTTATTTGAGTCCCCCACCTTGGTTACTGGATTTCTGAACCTCCATCTGGACTTCTCGAACATACATGGACTTTATATCAAGACAGATAATCAAATCCAGCTTGATCACAAACCCTTGCATATCATTTGCATACATCCTCATTGCATCATTTAACATTTGTTTATTTGTTTTTCAGGGTATCCACATTATATTTTGGCTTGGTTTTGACCCCTTCATCTGCATAGACCTCTGTTTCATCAGCTATCTGCTTCAGCTATCTTCATCATTTGTCTGCTTCAGTCATCTTCATCATCACCAACATCAACCCATCAGTGGCCCATCTCCAGTACCAGTCTTGATCTTCATCAGCACTTGTTTTCGGCCTTGCATTAGCAGTCATGGCACCCAGGAAGATCAACATTTCATACCATTTCTTTGAGCCTGTGTTGACTGGCATCAGGCAGGTCCAGTCACTTATCACCCCTGACCACATCCCATTATTCAGAGAGCATTATGGAGGTATCCTTGACATGGTTATGGACTTAGATCCTTCTCAGAGGAGTATGATCCACACCTGCCTACAGTTTTATGACCCTCCTTTGAGATGTTTCACATTTTCAGACTTCCAGCTAGGACCTCTGTTGGAGGAGTTTTCATCATTGATTGGAGTACCTGTCAGGGGTGGGATCCCCTTCAACCCAGAGATGACTTCTCCCAGCAATGGAGAAGTGGCAAAAGCACTGTACCTGGAGCCTACTTTGATTGAGCAGAATCTGACAACAAAAGCCGGGATCCCTAGTTTACACTTAGACTTCTTGATTTCTCAGGCCATCCTGAAGGCCTCTTTGGGAGAATGGAGGGCAGTTTGTGCATTGCTGGCCCTCAGCATATATGGGGTTGTATTGTTTGCAGATGAGCCTAAATTTATCAGCAAGAATACCATTCACCTTTTCCTTCTGAGGAACCCAGTACCCACATTGCTGGGAGATTTCTATTACTCCGTCCATCAGAGGAATGAGAAACAAAGGGGGAAGTTAGTGAGATGTTGTGCTCCTTTGTTTCACACCTGGCTGCTCAAACACTTGCCTAAGACAGATGCTTTCTTGAATCCTCACCAACAGAAGAATTGGGCTAAGAGACTTATTGCTTTGACTTCAGATGACATCAGATGGTGCACCCAGAGCACAAAAGGCAAAGACATCATCACTAGCTGTGGGCAATACCCAAATGTACCTCTGATAGGAGTAAAGGGTTGCATCAACTACAACCCTTTGCTGTTTAAAAGACAACTGAGCTATGCTTTGGTTCACCCTCCTAGAGTGCAAGACTTGGCTGAGACCTTGTATTGTGAGATAAAGCCTAATCTAGCTGCTTTCAGACAAGCATCCTGGGCTTGGGACAACATCCAGACAAAAGGGATGGCTATTCTTGGAAGGTGCAATAATGTTGCTTCAGCTCAGTACTATGATTGGTCTCGTGCTAGGGCTCAGATTACTAGAATGCCCTTCACCATTGAAGATATACCTGGACCATCCATAGCACAGCCAACAGCCACTGTCAGCCTGGAAGAGTTTGAAAAGCTGAAGGAAAGGAATGAGAATTTGTCTCAGGCTATGAGGAAGACCCTTTGGGAGAGGAGTGATGGTCGTCTGGACATTGAGAGGTTGGAGAAGCTTAAGGTGGAGCATCTGGCCAAGATTGAGAAGACAGAAGACTACATCAAGAAAGCAAGAGCTGGGGAGCAAATATTGAAGAATGCCTGTAAAGAAGCCAAGTACCAGCAGGCTAGGACTGATCTCTATCTACAAGAAAGTCAGGCTAGGTGGGTCAGGATCACTGAATCCCGGACACAAGAAGATCAGAAAACTCAGGCCAGGATTGAGCAGTTAGAGGCTAAGGAAATGAAGCAACAGGAGGCTTTGCTGGCAGCCCAGAAGGAGATTTCAGAGTTGAAGCTCAGGGCTGGTTTGAAGAGGTCAAAGGACCAGGACAGGCACAAGAAGCTGACCACTGCAATTGCCACCAGAAATCTCCTCATCAGGAACATTACAGAGCATCCAGCTGGTCCAGTGACTGAGGCACTTCTGAAGGAGGTTAAGGAAGATGAGTTTGGACTTGATGTCTGACCTTTTGATTGTTGTTGTTTTCATTTGATGTACTTTTCTTTTGTGTTATATTTTGACCCTCCAAGGGCATGTGTTGTAAAAAAACAAACTGTGTATTTGATCAAGTATTTGTAATATATTTTAGTTTGTTTCCATCGTGGGGGTTTCTTTTACAACATCAAAGCATCTTCCTCGGGGTCTGGAAAGGTCAAAACCAAGAACCAAGCCGGATACCTTGGAAAACAAATAAGCATATTGCATTGCATACTAACTTTTGTTTTGTTTTGTAGGTTTTTGTTATTGGTTTGTTTGTTACTAACTCTATTGTGGTTCAGGAATTATTGCTCGCCGCCGGGTGTTCCCTCTCAACCGTCTGCACCGGTATCCTACTCGCAACAACCTTCCTGGTATCCAAATGGATCAAGTACAGCAGGACCTGACAGAGGTCAGAACTCAGATGGCTAACGAAAGAGTGGAGATGAGGAACCAAATGGCCCAATTCATGACTGTAATGACTAACTTGGCCCAAAGTCAGGAGAGGTTAAGGGCATTGGTAGAAAGACAGACCCCCGAGGAACCTCATCCTGGGACTGGAGGAACTAGTAATAATGAGGGAGGTCAGCCTCATGTTAACCCACCATTGTTTGGACCTCATCTAGATCCGGAAGTCAACATCCCAAGGAATGTACCGGGCAACACTACTGCAGGCAGGATCTTGCAAGAAGATCCTCAAGAGGAGCAGTTTACTGTAATGGGAGCCGGAGATGAAGTTTATGATAGGAGGTTTGATGAAATTGCTGAGAAGTTGAGATCTCTGGAGTCTCAAAACTCTCTGGGCTTCGATGTAATGGATATGGGGTTAGTGGATGGAGTAAGGATTCCCCATAAGTTTAAACCCCCGTGCTTCGAGAAGTACAATGGAACTTCCTGTCCACGAACTCACCTGCAGTCTTTTCTGGGGAGACTTAAAGCATATACCATGGATGAAAAACTGTGGATGTTTTAATTTGAAGACAGTTTGACTGGGGCTTCAAGAGAGTGGTACTGACACTTAACCAGAGCTACTATCAGATGCTGGAAGGACCTAGCTGAAGCTTTCATCAGGCAGTACCAATACAATCTGGACATGGCTCCTAACAGAACCCTCCTGATGGGAATGTCTCAATCCTCCAGAGAGAGCTTCAGGGAATATGCCCAAAGGTGGAGACAGCTTTCTGCTGCTATCCAACCACCCATGTCGGAAAGAGAAATGGCCGACATGTTCATGAATACTCTGCAAGGAACATATATTGATAGGCTAGCTGCCTTTTCTTCCACCAGTTTCGCTGACGTAGTTATAGCCGGTGAAAGAATTGAAAGTCTGCTAAAAATGGGCAAGATTTCTGATAACGGTGCAAGCTCATCCAATAATCCCAGGAAGCCTTTTGTGGGACCTCGAAGAGCCGGTGAGACAAATGCCATTCATGCCAGTAGGGGCAGACCTCAGTATGTTCATAGATCAGTAGCAGCTGTCACAATTCCAGCTCCGGTTCCTCAGCAACCAGCATATCAACCACAACAACAACCACATTATCAACAGCAGGTTCAGTATCCGCCACAGAGAACCTACAACAACAACAACAACAGCAATCAACAACAAAGACCTTTTCAGTAAAGACCGTCACAGGCAAATAGGGTGATTGATCCTATCCCTATGCCTTATGCTTCCTTATTGCCACAACTCCTGAAGCTCAATTTGGTCGAGTTAAGGACATTGGCACCACCAGATCCCTCCAATCTTCCAAGGAATTATGATGTCAACGCCAGGTGTGCTTTCCACTCCAATGCACCTGGCCACAATACTGAGAAATGTAGGGCTTTACAAATGAAAGTCCAAGATCTGGTGGATTCCAAAGCCCTCAACTTTGCACCCCCTCCAAATGTCAACAAGAATCCGATGCCTAACTGTCGCTCCCACCTGATGACATCGGGCCAAGAGGGGTACAGACGCGAACGGTCAGCGAAAGGAGAAGAGAATGAATAGAGTCGCCAGCTAGGCATTTTTATCCCGAGGGAAAGGTAATGCTGCATAAACCTAAGAAAAGATATGGATAAGACGATTGCGAACTAGAGAAACTGAGAAAGGGGGTTGGTTACAACCTGGGAAGGTATTAGCACCCAGATTGTCTGTCGTACTCGACGGGATCCACGCTTAAAAGATTTGTGTTTTAAAGGGGTAGTGTCTGTGCTATTTTGTGTATCAAAGCCTGAAAGAATGCAAGTGTCAGTGTAAAAAGAATGTGAAGTGCAAAGCTCAAGACTATGAGGCTTAAAAGAATGAAGCTGGAAGAGGGGGGATATACAGAGACTTTTGTTCGATAACCGTTAAGTTATGCCTACGTATCCTCTCGTGCAATGAGGAAGTCAGAACACCGTAGTTCGACTCAAAGAGACTGAAAGATAAATTGACTTTTGAACTGCTCACTTGCTCACTCGTCTATTCTCAAGTGTATGACCTGTCTGGCTCAGGTGCAAACTGTCTTGCATTAGACGGAAGAAGCAAGTTCTCGGTTAAGAGTGAATGAGATGAGAAAAGAATCCCGGAGGAGACGATTATTGTTTGTTTTTGTGTTTTCAATCTTTTATTGCTTTTGAAAGTTTGTCATAAGAAAATGAGCTTAAGCCTAAACCAGGGATTAGTAAACTCATCACATCTTCCCTCTGATTAGGGGTAATGGGAATGCCTTAAGTATGAAGTAAACACCTCACACTTAACCACCATGATGTAGGATTAAGATCATTAACCTACTTATGATTATTCAGATGCTTTTGTTGTCTTTGTTTAGTGTTAAGTAATGAGTTTAAGCCATAATCAAGGATTTAATGGACCCATTACACCATCCTAATAGAAGGATAATAGATGAGAACATTTAAGCTGAGAAAGACTCCTCAACTTAATCCATGATTAGGGATTAACCTCATGACAAAACAAAGCCTTTATTAAAGTGGATTTTACTTAATGATAAGGTTAAGAAGTGAATTTTATGGTTTATAAGACAGCTTGAGAGGCACTTGTCCATTAACACTAGGGTTAGTCCTTCTTAACCAATTAAGGAAGAAATAGAACCCTAATGCAAGGCCCAAGTTACAAGCTTGATGTCTTGATGATTATTAGGTGAATTGATTAGAGGATTTTAAACACATTAAGGGTCTAACACTTAGGATTAAAGTTATACACTCCATCCTAATAGAAGGATGCAGGCATAAGCTTAATCACAAAGCCTTAAAACCTTTAGGGTTTAGTCCCTGATTATGAGATGAGAAGAGAAGACCCAAAGATGACACAAAGGTAAAACTAATAGGGGACTAATCAAACCCTAATTGTTATCATGCTTTGTTGTTCCTAGGGTTTATGAGGCTTAAGAGAGAAAGATCTTCAGAGAAACCACCAAGAAGGAAGCAGGATAGAAAAGGGATGAGATGAGAAGAGAAAAGAGGGAAGAGAGGCACAAGTGAGCAAGCTCACTCAAAGACAAGTAAAAATGCAGCAAGGATGTAAAATGATTAGGTGAGAAGAGGTAGGAGGTGAAGGCAAATCCACCTCCCAAACAAACTTACCATTAACCTGAAAAGTTAGTACAAGATGCACAAGGGAAGAAATGAGATGAAACAATGCATATGGATGGGCAAAGGCCAAATTCAGAAACATACACATGATGCAAATGATGCTAAGAGATGATACAAACATGAGGCAAGACATGGGAATGATCATACAAGGCAATGGGTGCAGGTGAAGCATGCTTTGAACCATGAAAGTACATGAAGAGTTATGAAGTGCAATGGACATATAACATGGAAAATGGAAGATGCAATGATCAAACATGATTCTAATATGTCATAAGATGTGTTATGAATCATGTGGATGCACAAAATGTCATGGCAAGTCATGGTATGCAAGCAAATGGAAGATGGATGTAAAGGAGGGCACAAATTAGGGTTACATGCATCATGCAAAGCAAAAATCCTAAACCAGAGGCAAATGACATGATAAAAATTTGAAAATGCAATCAAAGATACCCTAAACCTATACAAGCTCACTGCCCAAAGGAGAGGATCCAACTCTTAACCTAGTGTAAGTTATGAATTTCCTAAGATTGCTAGGGTTTTGGTGTACTTCATCAAGAAAAATGCTAAACAAATTGAAAATGCAAGATCAAATCAAACCAAATTTATCCTATAACCTACATGCTATGAAAAGTGATATGCAAGAAGAATCAACATCCAACTCTCAATGGTTAGGCAGAAGGGATTTTTCAAAGTTTGCACAAAAATATTGCCTTAAAATGAAATTAATTCCAATGAAAATGATCAAAAGGAATCAAGAACAAAAAAGAAATTTGGTTTGAGAGTTGGACAATGTTTCTAAATGTTTCTAAGTGCAATGTGAATTTTTTTGTGATTTTTAAATACCTAAAGGCATATTTAATTAATTAATTTTCATTAATTAATTAAAAATAAACTTTTAAATGATTTAAAAATAATTTTCAGTGCAAAAAATAAAAACAAAAATATTTTTGGGTTTTAAAAATTAATGAAATCTTTGACAAAAAATTTCATAATTTTTAAATGATTTTAGCTATTTTTAATAATTCGTAAAAGATAAATCAAATTAAATGAAATAAAAATTAAAATTAATGAAAGTATGCAAAGGGAAGGGCCAGGATTTGATCTGGGTTTGGACTGGTTGACTGCACGCCAGATCCAAAGGCCCAGATTCAAATCTGGCTAAATTTGTTTTAATAATTTAATTAAACTGATTTTAATTAATTAATCAGGGATTAGGGTTTTAATGACAAATTCTGGCCACACACACGCGCGGGAGTCAACGGGGGTCAACAGCATCTAAGGTCCAGATTCAAAGTCTCATTAATGACACAATTAGGGTTAAACAAATTCAGGCGACCGGAACAGTGTTTCGGTCGTCTTCTCCGGCGAAACCAAAAACCTAGCTTTCACTACAAGCCACCCCAACCCAAATTAATTGCCCAGAAACATTCTCCTATCAAAACTAAACTCAAATCCATCATCAAACATCATTTGTCAAGCATGAGCAAGGAGAATCGAAGCAAAACATTTTCACGGGTAAAATTTCAAAGCTTGCATACATGGTGGTTTCTCAACCATTTTCAAAAATAAACATATCCCCATGACCAGGGGAGCTCAAGGAATCATAAATGAACTTAAAAACAGGCTTCTGAGAAAAAAGTTCATGAAGTATACCTGAGATTGAACCTTCTGTTTCTGAGCTTTCTGGGCTTCCCTTTGTTGCAAATCCTCCCCTATGAACCTCTGGATGATGAAATGAGGCTTGGAATGAGTTTGTATGGCCTTGTTTGAAGGTTTTGTTTCTGGTGTAGCAGATTTGGAGAGTTGGATATGTGGTGATTCAAGCAGTTTCAGAGGGTGGATTCTGTTCTATGAATGATTTGTGGTTTGTGTGTGAAGAAATTTTGGTTGTTTGATGGTTGTATTGAGTGATTCGAAGAGGGGAAGGTTTTGACATAATTTTTGTGTGCTACAATGTGGGAGGATTCAGCTTGTGTATGGTGTGTTTTTGGATTGCTTGATGTCCACATATCATACTCTGGTTGGGCAGAGAGTTGGTGTGTCACTGTGGGATTGGTATGGGCAAAATGCAAGAAAGTCGAGATATTTTGTACCCTAAGCATGGCTCGGGTCAGAGGCAATCTAGAGGCTTGTCCTGCCTCAGCTTGAGTCAAGGAAGACCCTAGGATCAAGAGAAGACAGCTGGGTGCAATGGATCACATGTTTGAAGTGTTTTTGCAAAATGGCAACTTGTCACATTTCATGATTTTTGGCTATGTACATGTGAGAAGTCTTGCTGAATTTTTGGTGTGGGATGCTGCATTAGGTCATGGCAATGTCTTGAGACCAGCTAGAGGTCATACAATCCCTTTGAGAATCATTTTGCAAGAAATCCCTCTTTGCACTTTCATGAAGAATGGTTTATGGTTACTTGAAAATCAAGGCATAGAAATGGGAAATCTCTTGGGCCAAACTGACTTTTAGGTCATGCCTTGTGTTTGTATGATGATTAGAGGTCATATTGAAATCACATAAAGGCTTGTCATGAGAATTTGCAAGTTTTCCATTTTGTGCAAAAGTGAAATTTCAATGATTTTATCCAACTTTGCAAGGCCATAACCTTTGATCCAAAATGAATTAGAATGAGTTCTTGTACTTTTTGAAAATGGGAGGATCCATTCTACAACTTTCATGACCAAAGTTTTCTCATTTGAAGCATTTTTGAATCAAAAAGAAAGGGTTGAAAAACTTTCCCAAAATGGCAAGTTTCCATTACAAGTCATTTTCCCAAAATGGCAACTTTGCAAATGGCTTGAAATTCTTCAATTTTGTGAACTTCTAACATCTTCTATGATCAAATAAAGATCATACACATTCAAAATGATGAAGAACACCCTTTGGTTGGGTCATTGGGGGCCTCAGATGCCCTGATTTTTCACTGACTTGCTCAAGAAGTCAACTCCTGATCAGATGCCTTCCCTATTGAATTTTTTCATGAAAATTGATATGCATGATCCTCATATCATATAGAGAAAAATAGAAACAAGAATGACCAAAAAAATTGGAGTTATGGCCTTTGAAACCAAAACCCTAATTTTAGGTCATATGTGCAGTCAAGCCTGGCTCTGCTTCCATGCTTCTTAGTTCTTGTGATTCTTTGACTTCCTTGACTTTGAGAGGATATAATATGATGTTTGAATACACATGGACCCTCTTGAGATGATTGAAGACCTTTGAAGTGGTTCAAATGGCTCAAGGATGGCTCAGATCACAAACCCTAGATGCAGATGACTTAGAAACAATGCAGTGAAGCAAAAATGCAATATGAGATGCTATGATTGAACTTATGCATATGAGAAGACCACAAGCCATGGTGTGAATGGGTGAGGGCAAATTTGGCGTGTTTACACTAACCATGGTGGGCCAAGGATTAATGCCATTGAGGAAGACAAGCCATCTGTCTTGATCACCACTGTTGCACAAATTCGAACACCTTTGGTCGAAATTAAAGCTCAGCTTCTAGAGTGCCAAGTGTTCCCCGGGTGTGAGCTTGGTTGTGGGTATTGCAACATTGCAGTCAATGGGTGTGATAATTTGATAAGCGACATAGATGGTCTTATCAAAGATGGTATACTTCATATCTCAACAACGGCGCCTACAAATCCAGCAATTCCTTTGACAACAATTCCTGAGTTCCCTACAACTGCAGCAAAAATCATTCCGACCGATTCATCAATATCATCAACAATGGCTCCGTCCATCACTTCAACAAATCAAATGTCAACAACCCTTTCTTCTACAACATCAGCATCCATTTATTCAACAGAATCTTCTACAACGCCAACAGAAATTAATGAAGATATCTCAGCAGTCACCATCTACTATGATCCATCAAATGTTCCTCCAAACAACAACTTTCAGCAGCAAACAGTGGCACCTCCTGCCAGGTCACCGATCACAATTTACTATGATCCGCACACCATTTCAGTACCCTCCTTTGCTGCAGTCAGTCCAGTTACCATTACGGTGCCTGGACCAGTTCCATATGAAAGCAGTAATGCCATACCTTGGCATTATGGCTCTGATCTCTACTGCAACGGGGAGAAAATCACTTTGGATTCTTCAACCTCTTCTCCACAAATTGATAATGTTGGGGGAGGCGGAGGCTTCACCAGAAGCGGACGCCTTTTTGCCTCACAAGTGCAAAGACCTAACGCCGAAGCAGAAGTTGTTGCCAAAGCAAAGGGAAAGAGTGTGGTATTTGAAGAGCCAGCTATCAAGGAAACTCAGAAGACATCTTTCGAGCAAGATGTAGACGAGTTTATGAGAATCATAAAGAGAAGTGATTACAAGGTGGTGGATCAGCTTCACCAAACTCCCTCAAAAATCTCCATATTATCCCTGTTGATGTGTTATGAAGCTCACAGGAATGCATTACTGAAAGTCCTGCACGCAGCATACGTGCCAGAGGAGATCACTGTTAACCAGCTAGAAACTATGGTAGCGAATGTCAACACCAGTCATGGACTGGGCTTTACCAATGCTGATTTAACAACTGAGGGACGTAACCACAACAAGGCTTTACATATCACTCTAGAGTGCAAGGGTGCTGTTTTATCTCATGTACTAGTGGACACTGGGTCGTCACTCAATGTTCTACCAAAGAAAGCCTTGGTGAAGCTGGAGTACGATGGCTTGGCACTACGTCCGAGTAATTTGGTAGTGAGAGCATTTGATGGCTCTAAAAGATCAGTGCTTGGGGAGATTGATCTGCCTGTGATGATTGGCCCGCAGACTTTTAAAATTACCTTCTATATGATGGACATTCAGCCGGCCTACAGCTGTTTGTTGGGTAGACCTTGGATCCATGCCGCTGGCGCTGTTACATCTACCCTTCACCAGAAGTTGAAATTCGAGTGGGAGGGCCAGATCATCACCATCTGTGGGGAAGAAGACATCTTTGTTAACCATCTGGCTACGTACAAATACATAGAAATGGATGGAGAAATCCATGAAACCATGAGCAAGGGGTTTGAGGCCTTGAACATTAATGAAGCATCTGCTGTACTGGGAACCTCCATGACATCTTATCAGCAAGCCAGGAAGGTTGTTGAAGAGGGTACTGCCCAAGGCTGGGGCAAGCTGCTTCCCGTGGAAAAGAAGGAAGACAGATTTGGGTTGGGTTACAAACCAACTCAACAAGATCCATCAGAGGCTGCTAAAGAGCCCAACTTTGTCAGTGGGGGGATGCTCACCCCGGATGCTGTGAACAACTTGGAAGATGAGTCGGAAGATGAGTGCAACCTGGAGAGTTGGATACGTCCAAGGACCCCGGGGAGCCATGTCTCAAACTGGTCTTCCCAGGAAATTATAAGGGTTACTCCTGCAGAGTAATTATTATTTCCTGTATTTTTAAGCATGCATCAAGTCTTGCATCTTGCCCAAGATGTCAAGACTCATTTTGTAATCGGGCCATCTTGTAATTTTGTGCAAACAGATCAGTCATTGAATATCGGACATCTTTTGCAAATGAGTCTTTTCCTTTTCCGCTCACTGTTTTTCATTTTTCTTTTTGTACAAAAATAAAATGGCAATGTTTTTCAAAATGATAACTTCATTTCACTTTTTCTAAATAAGATAAAATCGATCACTAAAATAAATCAATCTAAACCCTTGCAGAGAGTGCCTGTCAGACTTCACCGACAACAGCACAGCTATGACTTCGTGTGACTTTGACAATCCAATCAATCAAGCTTATGAAGGGGTTAAAGAAGATTATGAGTTACCTGAAGAGCTAGCTAGGTTGTTAAGGCAAGAGGAGAAGGTTATCACTCCTCATCAAGAGGAGGTTGAAACGGTTAATCTTGGTACCGAAGAAGAAGTGAAAGAAGTCAAGATCGGGGCCTGCTTACAAGATCCAGTAAAAGAGCAACTGATTGATATGCTTCGGGAATATGTGGATGTTTTTGCCTGGTCTTATCAGGATATGCCAGGGTTGGACACCGATATTGTTATGCACAAGCTGCCTTTAAAAGAAGACTGCCCGACGGTTAAACAGAAATTGCGCCGTACTCGCCCAGATATGGCAATGAAGATAAAAGAAGAGGTACAAAAGCAGTGGGACGCCGGTTTCCTTGCTGTGACTAGCTATCCGCCATGGGTTGCTAATATTGTACCTGTGCCTAAGAAATATGGCAAGGTGAGGATGTGTGTGGATTACCGGGATCTGAACAGAGCTAGCCCGAAGGATGACTTCCCTTTACCTCACATTGATGTGTTGGTTGATAATACGGCTCAGTTCTAGGTATTCTCCTTCATGGATGGATTTTCAGGATATAATCAGATAAAGATGTCACCTGAAGACATGGAGAAGACAACTTTCATCACACCCTGGGGCACATTCTGTTATAAGGTGATGCCATTCGGACTGAAGAATGTTGGTGCAACTTATCAACGGGCTATGGTAACATTATTCCATGACATGATCCATAAAGAAATTGAATGTTATATGGATGACATGATTGCCAAGTCCCTCACAGAAGAAGACCACCTGGTAAATCTGTTGAAGCTATTCAAGCGTCTGAGGAAGTACCAACTGAAGTTAAACCCCAACAAGTGCACATTCGGGGTGAGATCTGGTAAGCTGCTGGGATTTATTGTGAGTGAAAAAGGGATTGAAGTTGACCCTGATAAAGTCAAAGCCATTCAAGAAATGCCTGCACCAAAATCAGAAAAAGAAGTTCGGGGGTTTCTAGGTAGACTGAACTACATTTCACGGTTCATATCTCACCTTACAGCGACATGTGAACCTTTATTCAAGTTGTTAAGAAAAGAGCAAACGGTCAGGTGGAACGAAGACTGCCAGAGGGCTTTTGACAAAATCAAGGAATACTTACAAAAGCCTCCAATCCTTATGCCTCCAGTTGAAGGAAGACCTCTAATCATGTACCTGACAGTATTAGAAGAGTCAATGGGGTGTGTTTTGGGCCAGCATGACGAGTCTGGTCGAAAAGAGTATGCAATATACTACCTAAGCAAAAAGTTTACCGACTGTGAACAACGTTATTCACTGCTCGAGAAAACTTGTTGTGCTTTAGCGTGGGCTGCTCGCCGACTGAGACAGTATATGTTGACCCACACTACTTTATTGATCTCCAAGATGGATCCAGTCAAGTACATTTTTGAGAAGCCAGCTCTTACCGGACGGGTTGCAAGATGGCAAATGATCCTTACAGAATATGACATTCAGTACACATCTCAAAAAGCCATCAAGGGAAGTTTATTGTGTGATTATCTTGCTGAGCAACCTATTGATGGTTACCAGCCTATGAGATTTGACTTCCCCGATGAAGACATCATGTTCATAAAGGAAAAAGATCATGAAGAGCCCGTTCACACTGAAGGGCCTGACCCAGAAGAAGTATGGACTATGATGTTTGATGGGGCTGTTAATATGAATGGTCGTGGTGTTGGTGCAGTACTCATTACACCTAAAGGAGTTCACATGTCTTTCTTGGCAAAACTCACCTTTAACTGCACTAATAACGAAGCTGAATACGAAGCCTGTATTATGGGTCTTGAGGAAGCCATTGACCTCAGGATCAAGACTTTGATTGTGTTCGGAGATTCAGCTCTGGTAATTAATCAAACCAACGGCAAATGGTACACTCACCAAGATCATTTGATACCTTACCGGGATTATACGAGGTTATTGACTTTCTTCACAATGGTCAAGCTTGAGTATATCCCTCGAGATGAGAACCAGTTTGCGGATGCTCTTGCTACCATTTCAACCATGATTAAAGTTCAAGCTGCCAATTTTGTGCCTCGGATTTTAGTATCCAGACTTGACAGACCAGCATATGTATTTGCAGCAGATGTTGTTAGAGATGATAAGCCTTGGTTCCACGACATTAAGTGCTTCTTGGAGGATCAAACATACCCGCCTGGGGCATCTTCTAATGATAAGAAGACATTAAGAAGGCTTGCTGGTAGTTTCTTTTTGAATACTGATGGTTCCCTTTACAAGAGAAACTTTTATATGGTACTCCTCAAATGCGTGGATAAGACAGAAGCAGATTTGTTAATGCACGAGGTGCACGAAGGATCCTTTGGTACCCATGCTGGAGGGCACGCAATGGCTAAAAAGTTGTTGAGATCGGGTTATTACTGGATTACAATGGACGCAGACTGTTGTGCCTATGCCAGAAAATGTCATAAATGCCAGATTTATGCGGATAAAGTGCATGTGCCTCCGAATCCTTTGAATGTGATGTCTTCACCCTGGCCCTTTGCCATGTGGGGCATTGATATGATTGGCAAGATTGAACCGACTGCTTCAAACGGCTACAGATTCATCCTGGTTGCTATTGACTATTTTACCAAGTGGGTTGAAGCAGCTTCCTATGCAAATGTCACCAGGCAAGTGGTAGCCCGATTTCTGAAGAGAGACATCATCTGTCGGTATGGAGTTCCCGAACGAATCATTACTGATAATGTTTCTAACTTGAACAACAAAATGATGGTGGAACTGTGTCGGGACTTCAAGATCCAACACCACAATTCTTCTCCTTACAGGCCAAAGATGAATGGCGATGTAGAGGCGGCGAACAAGAATATCAAGAAGATTGTACAGAAGATGGTGGTTACCTATAAAGATAGGCATGAAATGCTACCATTTTCCTTGCATGGGTACCGTACCTCAATCCGAACATCCACTGGGGCAACACCGTATCAGCTTGTGTATGGTATGGAGGCAGTCCTACCTGTTGAAATTGAACTACCCTCTCTACGGGTATTGATGGATGTTAAGCTGAATGAAGCAGAATGGGTCCGATCCCGATACGAACAACTAAGTCTGATCAAAGAAAAGAGATTAGCTACAATCTGTCATGGGTAGTTATATCAGAAAAGAATGAAGAAGGCCTTCGATCAGAAAGTCAGGCTCCGAGAGTACCAAGTAGGAGATCTTGTGCTGAAAAGACTCCTCCCTCCTCATACAGACCACAGGGGCAAGTGGACTCCGAATTATGAAGGACCATTCATAGTAAAGAAAGTTTTCTCAGGTGGAGCACTAATGCTCAGTACTATGGATGGTGAGGACTTCCTGTCCCCTGTGAATTCAGATGCAGTTAAAAAATACTTCGCATAAAAGGACCCGCTGGACATAAAAACAGAATGTAAGTTCAGGCAAAAATAGGGCATCCCGGCGAGTCAAAAACAGAATAAAAGACTTGGGCAAAAATAAGGGAAATAAATAAAAAATGTACACCCGCTGAGTTGAAAAGCCACATTGGACAGCTCAGGCAAAAATGGGTATCCCGGTGGATTGAAAACCCGAAAGGGCGATCCACGCAAAATAAGGGAATAAGCGAACAACTGCATTCTGAATTCGTCTGTATCACTTACAACATGGCAAGCTTTGAAAGGTTAAAGCAGCAATCTGAATCAATCTCCTTCAGAAAGCAAGATGAGAAGAACGTCGATGTCATACAAGTCATAGCAAGGGAAGCTCCTTGAAGCATCGTCAACATTGCCAACACCTTTTCTTTCAATTTTGTAACGATCCCCTCATTTCAGGGGATCTGTTTCTTTGACTGTATCTTGCCAATTCAGGGCACGTGAATTAATAAAAACCAGATTTTCGGTCATGTTTCGTCTCGTACATTTTATTTTCATTTGCAAAATGTCCGATGTCCTTGAGATATAGATTGCATAAATACAGATGCTTCCCTTCTAAAAATACATGCTTACAGGAAATATATTTGCTCCCGGGAGTGTCTAAACTCCTATGACGGAATCCAGTAAGGGATACTTCGGGAAACTTGTACGTTTTTTCGTCTTTACAGGATTGCAGGTGTTCAGAGCACAACATGGGGCAAGGAAAGTTTCTCCCTTGCAAGCTGTCAAATCACCATTCCCCCCGGCACATCTTCCAAACAAGACCAGGGCTGCTTCCTCCCCAACTGAGTTGCCAGTCATCATTCCTCCTCAGCCAAGTGCAAAGACAGGAAATCATCTCCCCACAAAGTTTCAGCCTCTACCCAGAAGAGAAATATCCGAAGGTCTTACAACAGAGTGACGAAGGCACCCGCAAACCCCAGCTGGGTCCCTCATTACTAAGGAGGTCTATCAGTGATCTATTTCCCCAAGCAGAATCATATATGTCAGATCTACCAATGATCTTATCCCCAGCTGGGAAATCCACTTCAAGCAGATCAGCCAGAGATCTTCACAGCAACGGGATCCGGATCCCGGATCGATATCTTTGCATAATCATAGCATTCGCATCATATTTTCCCCCAAAGCGTAGCATTCCGTCTAATACGGAGCATTACAGCAAAAATCAAACATATTGCATAATCATAAGCCATGTGTCGAACCGAACACTTGTAAATACTGGTAATTCATCAACAATATACAGAATATTTCCCAAATTCCCCACCAGAAAGCCAAAGCATTACACTCATAAATACAGATACACACTCCTTTTGGCACTCGCCCGTGTCATCACTCCCCAGTAAAGTCGCCCGAGCATTATTTACAAACAGACACTTATATGTATTACAGATACTTCTCGACACTCGTCTGTGTCATATCCCCAGCAGAAAGCCAAAGCGTCCCCTTTGCACTCACAGATTCATATATATATATATATATATATATATATATATATATATATATATATATATATAATTCCTTGACACCCGTCCGTGTCACCTTCCCCAACATAGTTACCTAAACACTTTGAAAAACCAAATACTCGTTTATAGTATACTTCTTCCGACACCCGTCCGTGTCATGTTCTCCACAGCAAGTTGAGCACTCGTCCGTGTCTCACTCATACCTCTCACTTATACGGATACTCGTCCGTATCTTGTATATACCACATAAATCCCCTCAGATCCGACACTCGTCCGTGTTCTTTGTTAACCAGTTGATACTCGTCCGTATCATCATCTCTGAACATGCGTCAAGCGTTTGTTTCTACTGATACTCGTCTGTATCATAAGGATGCTCGTCTGCATCTTTAATCTATACACCGTGTCAAACACTTATGTCCTCTTGAATTTAGACACCCGTCTGTGTCTACTATTCCCCAGAAGGATCACCATCAAACTTTACTAAATTACCTCCTTTCTATCTGACATCCGTCCTATGTCATGATGCCTTTCGGCAACCGTACCCTGCCAGGTAATCGTCCTTCACCTTTTTGATGATCGTCCTTCATCACCCAGTGGAGTCTCTATTCATTAGAACCCCTTATGATCCGACATTTGTCCTATGTCGTGATATTTTTAGCAGCCATCCCCTGCTAGGTGATCGTCCTTCACCTCTTGATGATCGTCCTTCATCATTTTATCCGATGGCCGTCCCCATCGTTGATCTTGTTATCTGGAATTCGTCCTATGTCATGATAAACCCTCAGAGCAGCCGTACCCTGCTAGGTGATCGTCCTTCACCTCTTGATGATCGTCCTTCATCATGCTTATCCGATGGCCGTCCCCATCGTCGACCTTCTCTATCCGGCATTTGCCCTATGTCGCGATACTTGCGGCAGCCGTACCCTGCCCGGTGATCGTCCTTCACCGTTAGATTACCGCCCCTCATCTTATCCCCGGCAAAGCAGCCGTTCCCTGCTAGGTGATCGTCCTTCACCTCTGATGACCTCACCTCATCACTTATTTCATTTATGCCTTGAAACTTGATGGTTGTCCCTATCATTTACCTTTAATCCCCAGGGAGTTCCGTAGCTTTACCTGATGGTCGTCCCCATCATAACCTCTTATATCCCCAGCTTGTCGGTCGTCCCCGTCATTGCTTTATTTCCCGCATCTTCCCCAGCATGTCGGTCGTCCCCGCCCTTGCTTTATCTCCAGCAGTCGTCCTCTGCTCGGCGGTCATCCTCCGTCGCCCGCACTTTATAAACATACTTTATTTTCTTTTACAATCTATATCCCTTTTCTTCTTCATTCTGTGAGTGCAAATTTTGGACTGTCTTTGGTATTCAACCACGAGTTATCTTGTTTGCCTGATAAGCCGTCGCTTACATCCTGCACAGCTAACTCATGTTTGAATAGGGGCAGCTGTAAACACCCCAAATTTGCCCTCACACATTCACACCATGGCTTGTGATCTTCTCATATGCATAGGTTCAATCATGGCATCTCATACCACATTCTTGATTCACTGCATTGTTTCTAAGTCATCTGCATCTAGGGTTTGTGATCTGAGCAATCCAAGAGCCACTTGAGCCATTCCAAAGGTCATCAATCACTTCAAAGGGGTCCATGTGTGTTCAAACATCATATTATATCCTCTCAAAGTCAATAAAGTCAAAGAATCACAAGAACTGAGAAAGGCATGGAAGCAGAGCCAGGTTTAACTGCACAGGTGGCCTGGAATTAGGGTTTTGGTTTCAGACGCCATAACTCCAATTTTTTTGTCATTCTTGTTTCTATTGGTCTCTATATTGTATAGGTATCATGCATATCAATTTTCATGAGAAATTCCATGGGGAAGGCATCTGATCAAGAGTTGACTTCTTGGGCAAGTCAGTGTAAAATCAGGGCATCTGAGGCCCCCAATGACCCAACCAAAGGGGTTTCTCCATCATTTTTAATGTGTATGATCTTTATTTGATCATGGAAGATGTTAGAAGTTCACAAAATTGAAGAATTTCAAGCCATTTGCAAAGTTGCCTTTTTGGGAAAGTAACTTGTAATGTAAACTTGCCATTTTGGGAAAGTTTTTCAACCCTTTCTTTTTGATTCTAAAATGCTTCAAATGAGAAAACTTTGGTCATGAAAGTTGTAGAATGGATCATTCCCTTTTCAAAAAGTACAAGAACTCACTCTAATTCATTTTGGATCAAAAGTTATGGCCTTGCAAAGTTGGATAAAATCATTGAAATTTCACTTTTGCACAAAGTGGAAAACTTGCAAATTCTCATGACAAGCCTTTATGTGATTTCAATATGACCTCTAATCATCATAAAAATGCAATGCATGACCTAAAATTCAGTTTGGCCCAAGGAATTTCCCATTTCTATGCCTTAAGTTTCAAGTAACCATAAGCCATTCTTCATGAAAGTGCAAAGAGGGATTTCTTGCAAAATCATTCTCAAAGGGATTGTATGATCTCTAGCTGGTCTCAAGACATTACCCTAATCTCATGAAGCATCTCACACCAAAAATTCAGCAAGACTTACCACATGATCATGGCCAAAAATCATGAAATGCAACAAGTTGCCAAATTGCAAAAACACTTCAAACTTGTGATCCAATGCATACAGTTGTCTTCTCTTGATCCTAGGGTCTTCCTTGACTCAAGCTGAGGCAGGACAAGCCTCAAGATTTCCTTTGCCATGGCCCATACTCTCAAGGACACATATTTGACTTTTTGGCCAAAACTCCCATACTCTTGGAATAGTGTTTTGCAGCCATTCAGAACCTACCACATATTATATTCAAACAATATGGGAGAGATAAGTGCAAGCATTGGGGCCTGAAAACACACACAACCTCAGATTCACAAATTTGTGCACAAACTTGTTCTCTTCGAAACTCCCTTAAAACTTAACTAAATCCAGAAATTTCTTCACCCACAAACCACAAATCACTCCTAGAACAAGAAGCACCCCCTGAAACAGCATGAATCACCACACATAGAGACCTTCATTTCTGCTACACCAGAACCAAACAGTCACAACCAACCACTCTCAAAGCATTCTAAGCTTCATTCCATCATCAGGAGGATCAAGGGAGAAGGATTGCACAAAGCTTGAGGCCAGAAAGCTCAAAATCAAAGAAGCTTCATCTCAGGTAACATGAAGAACTTTTTTCCCATAAATTGATTTTTAAGTTCTTTTATGATGCTATGTGTTCTCATGATCATGAATATATGTCTATTTTTTGAAATGGTGAAGAAACCAGCATGTATGGTATCTCTGAACATTTGCCCGTATTTTGTGTTTTGCTTCGATTCAGGCTTGTGAGTGAAAATAAATGGATTTGAGATGAGGGGTTAGGTTTAGATTGATGAGAGGTTTGTTTTGGTGGAAGAAATTTCATGATTAGTAACCTGTAGAGGATTCTAGGGTTTTTGGTTCGCCGGAGAAGACGACCGGAACACTGTTCCGGCCGTCTGAATATGATTAAGCCCTAATTAGGTTTAGCAGCGTCATTAATGAGAGTTTGAATTTGGACCGTAGATGAAGTGGACTGGGGTTGACTCCCGCGCGTGTGTGTGGCCCAGATCACATCATTAAAACCCTAATCTGTTTTATTAATTTAATAAATCATATTTAAGTTAATTAAGCCAGAAGAGATCCTGACCTTCCAATAGCGCGCGCAGTTAACCATTGACTCCCAACTTTGAATCTCAGCCATGGATTGTGCATACTTTCTATTTAATTAATTTTTATTTCATTTTCTTGTCATTTAATTTGTACATTTTATTTAAAATAGCAAAAATCATTTAAAAATTATGAAAAATTTTGTCAAAGATTTCATTAATTTTTAAAACCCAAAAATATTTTTATTTTTATTTTTTGCATTAAAAACTATTTTTAAATTATTTAAATGTTTATTTTTAATTAGTTAATGAAAATTAATTAATTAAAAATGCATTTAGGTATTTAAAAATCACAAAAAAAATTCACATTGCATTTAGAAACATTTAGAAACATTATCAAACCCTCAAACCAAATTTCTTTTTTGTTCTTGATGCCTTTTGATCATTTTCATTGGAATTAAATTCATTTTTAGGCAATATTTTGGTTCAAACTTTGAAAAATTCATTCTGCCTAATCCTTGAGAGTTTGATGATGGTTCTTCTTGCATTGTATTCCTCATAGAATGTAGTTTATAGGATAAAATTGGTTTGAATTGATCTTACATTTTCAATTTGTTTTGCATTTTTCTTGTTGAGATACCCCAAAACCCTAGTAATCTTAGGAAATTCATAACTTTCACTAGGTTAAGAATTAGGTCCCCTCCTTTAGGCAGTGAACTTGTATAGGTCTAGGGTATCTTTGTTTGCACTTTGTATTTTTTTATCATGTCATTTGCTTCTGGTTTTGAATTTTTGCATTGCATGATGCATGTAACCCTAATTTGTGCCTTCCTTTGCATCCATTTCTCATTTGCTTGCATCCAATGACTTGCCATGACATTTTGTGCATCCACATGATTCATAATACATCTTAGGACATATTAGAATCATGTTTGATCATTGCATCTTGCATTTGCCATGTCATATGTCCATTGCATTTCATAACATTTCATGTACATTCATGGTTCAATGCATGCTTCATTTGCATCCTTGTGCTTGTATGATCATTATCATGTCTTGCCTCATGTTTGTATCATCTCTTAGCATCATTAACATCATGTTTATGCTTCTGACTTTGGTTTGCATCATGACATTTCATCTCATTTGCATTGCATTGCATTCCTTTTGCTAACTTTTCAGGTGGTAAGTTGTTTTGAGAAGTGAATTTGCCTTCACTTCTCACAATCTCTTCTCATCTCTCTTGCATCATTTCTGCATTTTAACTTTGATTTAGAGTGATCTTGCTCATTCATGTTCATCTCTTACTTTCTTTCTTCAAGCAACTTGTCTTCTTAAGTGAAGCAAGTTGTTTTGCTTCTCTCTGCTTCTTGCTCCTTTCATCTGCCTCCTTCCTGGTGGTTTCTCTGAAGATCTTCTTGCAAACCTCATTAACCCTAGGAATAACCAAGCATGATAACAATTAGGGTTTTGATTAGTCCCCCTTTATCTTTTACCTTTGTGTCATCTTTGAGTCTTCTCTTCTCATCTCATAATCAGGGACTAAACCCTAAAGGTTTTAAGGCTTTGTGATTAAGCTTATGCCTGCATCCTTCTATTAGGATGGAGTGTATAACTTTAATCCTAAGTGTTAAACCCTTAATGTGTTTAAATCCTTTAATCAATCCATTTAATAATCATCAAGACATTAAACTTGTAACTTGGGCCTTGCATTAGGGTTCTAATTCTTCCTTAACTGGTTAAGAAGGACTAACCCTAGTGTTAATGGACAAGTCCCCCTCAAGTTGTCTTACAAATCATAAAATCCATTTCTTCATCTTATCATTAACTAAAATCCACTTCAATAAAGGCCTTGTTATGTCATGAAGTTAAACCCTAACCATGGATTAAGTTGAGGAGCCTTCCTCAGCTTAAATGCTCTCATCTATTATCCTTCTATTAGGATGGTGTAATGAGTCCATTAAATCCTTGATTATGGCTTAAACTCATTACTTAACACTAAACAAAAACCCCAAATACATCTAAATAAACACAAGTAGGTTAATGATCTTAATCCTACATCATGGTGATTAAGTGTGAGGTGTTTACTTCATACTTAAGGTATTCTCATTACCCCTAATCAGAGGGAGGATGTGATGAGTTTACTAAACCTTTGGTTTAGGCTTAAGCTCATTATCTTATGACAAACACAAAAAGCAATAAAAGATTGAAAACACAAAAACAAACAATAATCGTCTCCTTTGGAATTCTTTTCTCATCTTATTCACTCATAAACGAGAACTCGCTTCTTCCGTCTAATGCAAGACAGTTTGAACCTGAGCCAGACAGGTCATACACTTGAGCACAGACAAGTGAGCAGTTCACAAGTCAATTTATCTTTCAGTCTCTTTGAGTCGAACTACGGTGTTCTGACTTCCTCATTGCACGAGAGGATACGTAGGCATAACTTAACAGTTATCGAAAAAAAGTCTCTGTATATTCCCCCTCTTCCAGCACCACTCTTTAAGCCTCATAGTCTTGAGCTTCATACTCTCTCCTTACACTGACACTTCTCTTATACACTCCACATTTCTTTTACACTGACACTTGCATTCTTTTCCAGCTTTGGTACACAAATTGCACTGACACTACCCCTTTAAAACACAAATCTTTTAAGCGTGGATCCCGTCGAGTACGGCGGACAATCTGGGTGCTAATACCTTCCCAGGTTGTAACCAACCCCCTTTCTCAGTCTCTCTGGTTCGCAACCGTCTTATCCACCTTTTCTTAGGTTCATGCAGCATTACCTTTCCTTCGGGATAAAAATGCCTAGCTGGCAACTCTTTTCTTTTCAGTTCACCCTTGTGTGTCCTCTCTCTTCTCGCCGACCGTTCGCGTCTGTACCCCTCTTGGCCCCGTGTCATCTGGTGGGAGCGACAAACACAATCATCCATTTCTCTTTCATGTCCTCTTTCGTGTGAAAGAATTTTCCATGGAAACGTTTGCTCGAGGTAATGAAATCTCTCTGGGATGCATTGTAAGTATGGACAAAAATTCTCTTGGTTGAAACATATAACTGATCAAAAATTTAAAAACAATGTAAATATAAAAAAAAATCTCTTATTTGGAATAGATAACTCCTATAGGTTGTTCTCTAAGAATCCATTATCAAACTTTTGATTTATTTAAGTAATTTATTTTAATATTTTGTGTAAACAATGTAAATATATTAAAAAAAATCTTTTTCCCTTGTTTTCTAATAGAAACTTAGAGGTATGTTGCTTTGGATTGAACATATTTTATTATTATTTTAATTTCAAAATAAACACATTTTACCTCAGTTTTGAGTGATAACTGAGGTAAAATATAAGCATGTTTATTAAGTTTCTTTACAGTCCTTAAACAAATATTTGATGTTCATTTAATGAGTATCAACGGTCAAGACACTGCCATTAGTGATCCTCGTGAAACCTTCATTATAAAAAGCATTCTGAATATAAAATATTTGATAGTAGTGAATCCACAAGAAACTTAAATGTTGTTGTGAAACCCTCTTTGTTTAATTAGAGCTCCCAAGATATTTTATAAAGTAAAAGTATCAATGTCATAGATTGCAAGAGTATAAATATTTAGGTTTATTAAATATGTGGTTAGTAATATTATATTTACTTTGCAAAAGATTTATGTGATAGATTGCAAGAGAAACTTAATTCCTAATTGCTTGTATTGTTGTCGTCTTCTACCCTCAATTCAAAATTCCTAATTCCTAATTACTTTATTTCACTGATTCTTGATTTCATTGATTTCATTTTATAGGGTTTCTTCATTTCATTGATGGTGTACAAGTTGAAGAAATTTCCAAACAGAACATTGATAACAAATTTAATGGCTATATATGGGTTGAGCATGAAGTTGAATATATTATGCACAAGGTTCTAAGTCCTATTGTTTTTCAATTCACTGAAGGTAGTGATGATGGTAATAGAAGTGATGTTGAAGTTAAAGGCATTAGGTTTGATGATAGCAAAGAAGAAAGAACGTGTGAAAGAAATGAAGGCTTTGTGAAATTTGTGGTGAAAAGACCAAGTAGTGGTACAAGGGTTGATGTTAATGGAAAACCTCTAAGGTATAAAGTAAGGGGAAAAGGTGTGATAAATTTAGGCACAAATCAAGGAAATGACATAGCACGATATATTTGAAGATAAAGGTATATTTGATTATCATTGTTAGTTTATTGCACTGATTGCTTTATTGCACTTAACCATTATTGAACTGGCTATTTTATCATTATTGGTTCATAGTAGTTGTATGTGTGTAGAGAAAACACCCAAAACCAAGGGTAAGACTTTTAAACAATAGAAAACTGCAACTAAGGGTGAGTCCTTAACACCTATTGTATCTGTTGTTGAAGATACTTTCTATGACCAGAAATGGATGATAAAATTGAAGCCTCGGTTTCCTCTTATGGTCAACCTCCTGAAGTTGCTTGTCAACCACAAGGTACTGAAGTTGCTTCTCAGTCACTTCTTACTAAAGTTGTTTCTCAATAACAAGGTACTTAATATGCTCAACAATCTCAAGTAATTAATCCTACACCAAAGAAGAAGAAAATTGGAAGAAGAAGAAGAAAACACAAGTATAACACCCTATTTTAATTATTTAATCCTCGTATATTTATTATTGATTGTTGGCTTTGTGAAGGGTGTGTAGGTGAGCATGTAGGTGTGAAGTCCTTAGTGGGACGGTGTTTACCCCCAAAATTGGTAAACAACCTCTGGTCCTCTGAAGATACCAACATACCCTCCGTTACTCGTAGGATCGACCAGATTGATCCTAGGACATGCACTAACGTTTGGTAATTTGTAATTTTTTTGGGAAAAAAATGTCTTGAATCCTTCGATAGGACTCATGAGGTGTCTTACAACAAAGAAATGAAGTAAAAAAAAATAAGTAAACGACTTCAAAATAAATGAAGAAAGGGTAACTGAAAGAGTAAATGAAAGTTAAAGGCAAAGCAAGGAAGTTTAAATGACTGAAAATGTAAAGGAAAAGTAAGTACAAGGCAAGAATGTTAAAAGGCTAGAATTGTAAAGGAAAGACAATAAATTGCTTAAAAAGTAAATGACTTTGAAAGATAAATGCTTTATCATAAAAGACTTGTAAATTAAATGACTTCAAAGATAAATAACTTGAAGATAAATTAGTGGTGTCTACATCACGTACATTCTCACTACACTCTTTTCTCTACACACGGATACTTCGAGTGTTACGGAGTTACTAGTACAATATGATTTCCACACACCTATTCTAACACTAGACTAAGCTATTTATAGATATTACAAAGTAACCATTTTTTACGTTTTCCTCCTAAGACTACTCTAAGATGATGACATATGTCCCACTGCATGTTGAAGAAGCTTCATCTTGCGCCACTTGTCCCTATATTTGAATTGAAAATTACACATTTTCCCTCCAAGCCACAACGTGCAAAAACTCATGTAACTGACATCTTCGTCGAACGCATGCATGGTCGAATCCTATCAACACTTAGAAAATATTCCAACTCATAATTTCTCTAACTATAGAACCTGTAGATGGATTCATTCGAATCTCATCCATTTAATAAGCAAGGTCGAAAACCTTGATAACTCGAATTCATATCGATTATTTAATGCGGTTTCCGATTATTTAACATGTTTATTTATTTATTTGGATGATATCACGCGCAAATTGTGTTTGTTTTGCAGATATTCGATCGGACACGTCATTTGGAGGCAAGAATGCAAAAAGGAAGCTTTTAAGCAAAGAAACCAAAGAAAACACAAGAAAAATGACAGAAAATGCAATTATGCACTTTTGTTGTCAAAAGTTCATCTCATAAGCCAGACGATCGTCTCATTTGGCCAGACGCCAACTTGGCAATGAGTTAGTCATCTCATCCTTTAGTTGCCCGTTTCATTTCCAAGACGCTCGCTTCAATTAAATAATTTAGTAACGCAAGTTGCGCAAACAGAAGCAACAGAAGACAATTCAGTAGAGATTCTTCCGTTCAACGCAGAGGATTTTTCTCAACCCTAGTCCACTCAGTCTCACAAACTCAGTCAAAAGCTCGTCGAAGTCCAAGCATTATTTTTCTCAACAAACTCTATCACAACATCTATAAATAGAGCTCTTTGCCACTTAAACAAGAGAGCTTCAATTTACGTCCAATTGCTGCCCTTTTTATTTCGAAGTTCGCCTTCTATTTTCGTTATTCATTCGAATTTATTTCTTTTGCCGAACCTTAGTGATAATTTCCGCCATTAGGAAACTATCACCATTTTTATTGTTTCTAGCCACTGCATTTTTGTTTTTCGTTCGAGTTTCGAAGTTTGGTTGATCAAGGATATTGCAACTAGGTTTCATATTTTAATGATTTATTATCGCATTTATTTACTTTATGCAATTTCTCTCCTTCTACATTTCTTTATTTAGTATGTCAGCTTAAACCGTTAATCGGTATGTAATTGTATAAACCGGAACGAATTCGATAGAATTAGGCTAAAACCTTAAATTAAGTTATAATCTGGTTTCGATTTATTGTTTTAATCAACTTTCGTTACGAGAGTAAGAGAGTCTAAAAGATTAGGATTAAGACCACAGGAGTGTGAGATTCTAGTCAGATAACTGAAATCGGACATTAGTTTTAAATACAGCGATAGCGCTTTAAAATTGATTAGAACCTTTAGGTTTCAAAAATGTATTTCTAACTTAAGTTGATACAACAAGAGCGCTCAATTGAACTTAGGAGTATAGTATTAGGCAAGACCATGAGAGTGTGCGTCGAGGACATTTAAACCGAGAGTTTCTACGAAGAGATAACTTAACAAACCTTAACAAGTCGACCCTCGATTGAATTCGCGAAGGCAAAATCAATTACGTACCGATAATTTATATCATTAATTTAATTTAGTTAATTCTTAATCCGTTAAAACCTAAAACATCGCTCGCCTTACCTAAACATAGCAACACCCGACTACAATAGGTTGATTATCGAGTCTCTGTGCGATCGATATCTTTTATTACTACGCGATAGACTGTGCACTTACAGTTAGTAACTGTTAGACTCGGTGTGTCGCAATCAAACCTCACTTTTAGCTTATAACAAGAATTTTTTCAAGCCAATTAACCTCATTAATGCTAGCGTCGAAATTTGGAGATAACAAATTGCCCCCCAAAAATGTTCTTTTCGACCATTTTGATGAAAAGATAATTTTTTGATATTCCTTATTTCAACACCAACTTTGGTCAGACGAAAGTATGGTTGGAACCACCTAACCAACGTTCTAAAACTGTTGTGATCCTCCACCCGCGTGCATGATGTCATGTCATCATGGCAAAAACCCCAAAAGTCCCATCAGGTGTTTCTGATGTTTCTTGGTCATGAGCTTTTTCTTGAAACAATGTGCCTAGATGCCTTGTATTAACTGCTACCTTAACGTGTTTGATCCCAAGTGCCACGCATCCCACCACTTCACATCTACATTAAGTGGCTAGACTTCACAATTTTTCATTGCCTATGCCTATAAAAACTTCATTCAACACACAAAAGAAACTTTTCCAATCTTTGCAAACTTTGTCTCCTTCTTGCTAAAGTCTTCTTCTTTTCTTCCTAGAAACCCTAGAAAAACCTCCATTTTCATTTCCACCAAGGAATTCCATTTATACATTGGTCGACTATAAAATCTACAACCACTTGCCATTTAACACCTTTTAAGCGTTTATAAGTAAATGAATACTCAGTTAATGTTAATGCCCATTTTCCAATTCGACTATGCAAAATAGGTTTGGACAACATATGCTTAATAACATCAAAACAAGAAGAAACATAAACATCAACTGGTTTTATATATTGCTTCAATTCAGTACAAGAGTAATACAAACATAGGCATAATTTCTCTATCATGTTATACCTAGTTTCTGAATCATTTAAAACCCTACTAAGGTAATAAATGGCTCTTTCGACACCACTATCATCCTCTTGGGCTAACATACTCCCTAAAGTTCTATCTGAAGCAGTTATGTACAATCTCGTACTTTTCTTCCTACATGGTGGAGAAATAATTGGAGGATGACTCAAGTAATCCTTGATCTTGTCGAAGGCTTCTTGTTGAGCTTGCCCCCATTGAAATCCTTCTTTCCCCGTCTGTAGCAAAGGTGATAAGGCTTGTGTTTTTCCACTTAGGTTTTATATGAACCTCCTTAGGAAGTTTATTTTTCCTAAGAGTGATTGCAACTCCTTCTTTGTTGAAGGAGCTTTAGCCTCCATGATAAGGTGGGTAATTTCATGTTTCTTCTACAACCTCTCTATCCCAACGGAAACCTTCGACAGGATGGAGGTGTAGTAAGCATAATGCGTGTTCATCAGGTGTGAACTCAAATTTTGTCGGTGCACATGGGTCAATGTGTGCTAAGTTCTTGTCGAACTCTACACCTTCAACATGATTTATTGGCACATTGAAGTACCATTGACCAGCTTCAATGTTTTCAACAATTTCGTCTGGCCTCAAATGGTGATTGTTTGATGCATTGAAGATGGCACTGCACTTATGCCATGTATCCACTCCCTTCCCAACATAAGGTTACAGTTAGCCTTACTTTCGACCACCATAAATAGAGTGGGCCTTGTGACTGTTCCCACAGTCAAATCAACCTGTAAGACCCCCATAGTGGGTCCAGTTTTGCCCTCATAGTTCGACAGGACCAGGTTATGAGGTTTGAGGTCTGTGTCGAACATGCCAATTCTGGCCAGCAAGAAGTGTGGAATTATGTTCACTGTTGTGCCACAATCAACCAGAATTTTATTGATGGACACGTTCTCCACTTTTCCAGTGATATATAAGGGCTTTAGATTCCCCCTAATGGCTTCATTGGGTCTTTCAAAGAAAGCGTTATATTCTTCGACACATCCATTGTTCATCACATAGTAGCACACTAATTGATGTGCTTCCATTTCTGCCTCAGTGTTTGCATCCAGATTTCCTACTTCAGTAATACGGTCATATTCTCTGGGCATTACTGAAACTACATTGACTAAGATATCAAGAGAAGCTTCAGATTTACAGTCGAAATGGTTTGTCAAATCTTCATCTTAAACAACTCTCATTTCAGCCTTTATCTCTGCCTTGATCTCAGCTTCATTGTATCTGTACGAAAATCCTTTGCGCCCCATAGGAACCTTGTTTGTTATTTTTGTCTTAAGGTTGTATCCACCTTCACAAAGCACATTTGAGCTTGATCTAGCACAATTACCTTTGGAGACTTCTCTCTGAGCCTTCTTCCTACATTGTTCTCTGCGCCATTGTGACCTTGACATAGGGTTTTTACCCTTATAGTTTTTAGACACATATGCAGCTTTGTTTGGTGTCCTAACCTCCTTTTTGTATCCCATCGAAGGCCCTCTTTCGACATCGAACTTCTTCCATTTCTGGATTCCCTTTTTCCTGACTCATCCGGATTAACCCACTTGTCACTAGGGACTTCCCCACTTGGTTTGAATGTGGGTTGTCTCGTATTGAGAACCTGGGGCTTGTTACTTTATTGATAGGGGTTAGCACGCCTTGGGTTTAAGCGACTTTGCTTTTGGGTAGCCTTTAGCTTCTTCCCTCCATTAGCCTTATTCACCTTTTGAAGGCCTTTGGCAGCTTCTCTGTCGAAGATAGAACTGCATCTTGGACAAAGCATTACTTCTGACTTCTTACTCTGGCATCTATGCAAGAAGTCAACAATTGTCTCATCCTCTTTAGGATAAGCCTTCTTATAGTGATCCTCCTGAGGTGCAGAGTCATCCAACTCCATCACTTGGTCAATTTTCACTTCGACCATATTGACATTAACTTCATCCCTTAACTCCATCTTGGAGAAGTTTAATTCAAGGCCATCATCAGCCTTGTCCATCTTAACGAAACACTCAGCATTTTCTTTTGTAACCAACGGGAGATTCGATCCTTCGACCTCCTCATGTGAGACGATGGTAATCCCCATATTAAACCTTTCGACATCATGTGATATCTTAAAGAAACCATCAACTGCCATGCATACTAAATGTTCCTATTGCTTGTTGGTTAGCTTTTCATCAGCCTTAATCAGCATAGCATCATTGTCAAAGTTTTCAATAACCTCAACCACCACAGGATTCACCATGGTTTTGACTGAATCAAGTTCGTTGTTTTCATCAGAAAATTGCTCAGCAACTTCAATCCAATTCACTGCAGAAGGTTCAATATAGTTTGCCTTATCCACCTGAAGAAGATCAGTGTCAATCTTCATTTGTGCCTTGGGCTTGTCTCCAAATTTGAGTCTTTCCTCCTGAATTGAATTCTGCACCAAATCCCTGAAAAGAAAATATTGAGAAGTTTTATGTCCCAAATAATTATGGTATTTGTAAAAACCTCTTTTCTTTCTTTGATCTAAGGGTGGCATTTTAGGGCCAGGGGGCACAAGTATTTGGCCATCCTTAACTAATAAATCAAAAATTTTGTCACACTTGGTGACGTCAAAAGTGTATGTTTTCTTTGGAAATCTGTCAGTCTTTTTAGTTTCGACATGATTCTTTCCATTTGAGGGAACTAGAAGTTTACAGGAATAAGGAGAACCCTGCTTAAGTTCAGCTAGGTCTATCTCATTATCATCTAGAGGTAAAGTTTCATTGTAGACGTTTTCTACCTCATCCTGATATTCAACGCAAGCTATTTTCTTATGCTTGTTCGACCTGGATTTTTCATCCTTGAGACGTTCAAGCTGTCGAACTTTATCTGCTAATTGGGCCACGTCTCTCAAGTATTGGGTATCCAGCTTCTTCCTAATAGAATTGCCAATGCCACCAGGAGCCATTTCGACTAGTTCACGCTCAGGTACTTGAGTAAAACATTTGGCTTTGAGTTGTCGAAATCTGTTCAAGTAATCTTCAATGGACTCATTGAACTTTCTTTTAATGCTAGTCAATTATTTCAAACTTATCTTGGTCTAACCCATGTAGAATTGCTCATGAAATAAACGCTTTAATTGAGTCCAATTACAAATTGAACCAGGTGGCAGCATAGTAAATCAAGTAAAAGCATTCTTGGTAAGAAAGATAGGGAAATAATGGATCCTTAGACTTTCATCATTAGCAATTTCCCCAAATTCTATCATGTATCGCGCCACATGTTCGATCGCAGATTCAGTCGTATCTCCTGAGAACTTAGTGAACTTTAGAAACTTTGTCCTATGAGGAAATTCTGACTGGAGTATATATTCCATTATTAGTGAAGTGAAATTTGGCCTTGCGCCACCTATATTTATCCCACTTCGAGCCATTATTTGTTCGACAAGGGCTGCCAAGTTATTTTCTGCTGCCAAATTATTCTATCGAACTTGTTGAACCACATGGTCTACATCCTGATGCCTATTTACCACCATTACTCTTGGTTCCTCCTCTTCTGGCATTTGCCTTTGATTCCTGGCGGCTTCTACTTCTAATGATTCGAATATTGCCTAATTGCCTTAATTTGGTGGCTGTATAGAATCTCATACATTCGCCATGTGATTGGGATGTCGAACTGGTGGTGGGAATCCCATGAATTCTGCTATGCGCGCCATTTGAGACACCATTTGTTGATTCGTCTGAGTTGTATTTTGAATCAAAGGCTAAAAAATATCTCCCATGGTTTGGGATAAAGTGTGAACCATTTGCATATTACTCTCATCCATCTGTTGTCTTAAATATGTTGCAGACTTATTTGTTAGAGCATGACTTTGAGTCAAAAGTCCTAAACCAATGGTTTGGCTATTCATTCCCATGTTTATTCCAGATCCAGATTCCTGGTGAAGGAATCACATTGTCTGAAAAAACATGAGGTGCATTTCTTAGGCCCATCATCATGGTTGTTAGCATACCATGAGGTGGATTTCTAGGCAAAGGCTGAGAAAATCCTGGAGGGATGATGGTTCTGAACGTAGACGAGTTTGAGGGTTTGGCCCAATATACTCCAACACTGGCTTATTATAGTATCTATTAACTGTTGCTCCTGGCCCGGTCGAAGGAGTAGGTTCTAACACCACACTTGGTGTTGTCGACACCCCCGTCGAAGGGTTGGAGACTGGGATGGCCTCACTCATAGGCACATCTTGTGTATTCACACTATGAGCATTTGAGTTGCTCACTTGGGGATTAGACCCACTTGTAACAGGAATTGAATCACTTGGGTTTCCTTGGCTAGACGCCATCTTCCTTGTATTTCTTCTTCTTGGTAGATAATGATCTGTACTAGCTAATTTCCCACTTCTCAAATGCATGCAACAAAAGTAACCATTTTTCCGACCAGTATGCCCATATAAGAGAAGAAGTTACAAAAATAAAGAAGTTATAAAAAGGAGTTAAACAGAGAAGTTATAAAATTTCTAAAAACGTTTTAGCATTGTCTCACTGGGTGTGCCAATTTGTTTACCCCCAAAATCGGTAAACAATTGTTGGTCCTCTGAAGGTACCAAAATAACCTCAGTTACTCGCAGGATCGACCAAATTGATCCTAGGACATGTGCTAATGTTTGGTATTGTAATGTTTTGGGAAAAAAAGGTCTTGAATCCTTCGATGGGACTCAGGAGGTGTCTTACAATAAAGAAATGAAGTAAAAAAGAAAGTAAACGACTTCAAAATAAATGAAGAAAGGGTAACTGAAAGAGTAAATGAAAGTTAAAGGAAAAGCAAGGAAGTTTAAATTAATGAAAATGTAAAGGAAATGTAAGTGCAAGGCAAGAATGTTAAAAGGCAGGAATTGTAAAGGAAAGGCAATAAATTGCTTGAAAAGTAAATGACTTTGAAAGATAAATGTTTTATCATAAAAGAATTTTAAATTAAATGGCTTCAAAGATAAATAACTTGAAGATAAATTGACATTGAAGATAAATTGGTGGTGTCTACATCACGTACATTCTCACTGCACTCTTTTCTCTACACGCAGATACTTCGAGTGTTACGAAGTTACTAGTACAATATGATTTCCACACACTTATTCTAACATTAGACTAAGTTATTTATAGATATTACAAAGTAACCATTTTCGACGGTTTCCTCCTAAGACTACTCTAAGATGATGACATTTGTCCCACTGCAAGTTGTAGAAGCTTCATCTTATGCCACTTGTCCCTAAATTTGAATTGAAAGTTACACATTTTCTCTCCAAGCTTGAACGTGCAAAAACTCATGTAACTTCCATCTTTGTTGAACACTTGCATGGTCGAATCCTATCAACACTTACAAAATATTCCAACTCATAATTTCTCTAAGTATAGAACCTGTAGATAGATTACTTCGACTCTCATCCTTTTAATTAGCAAGGTCGAAAACCTCACTTTTAGCTTATAACAAGAACTCTTTTTTTAAAGCCAAATAACCTCATTAATGCTAGCGTTGCAATTTGGAGATAACTGACGGGTAGACTGAGGTGTCATTAGTAATTGTATGGTTTGGGTAGTAATAATGATGTGGTAGTATTAATATTATTCTTACTATGATTATTATTATTATCATTTTTAATATTATTATTATTATTATTTTTAGTGATATCTAATATTAGTAATATTGTTATTATTTCTTTTTATTAAAAATCAAAGGTTGACTTAGCAAGAGATTAATGTAAGGGTAATATGGGAAGTAGTCCTTAATCTGAAAAATTAGCAAGGGTTTAGTCATAACAACATTTTTGATCAAGAGAGAGGGATAGGAAGAGGAAGAACGGCTGATAGGGAATTCTCCAGAGATCATTTTCGCATGAATTTTATCAAGGATTTGAGGTAAGGGGGAGAAAGGGTTCATAATTGGTGATAATAACATGATAGGGTAGTGAGGGGCCCTTTCCCTAGTGGAATTTTATATGTATGATTATGTTTGATGATTCTGTTGTTATGTGGAACTGTTGTTGTGAAATCGATTTGAATTAATCGATTATGTGCATGAATTATTGTTGTTGTTGTTCTGTATAATCTGTGGTGTATACAGCTCTTGTGTTGTTGCAGATGAGGAGCGACGAATCTAGATCTAGGACTAATAAATTGGACTAGTAATGATAGATGAAAGATTAACATAATTAGAGGTTGTAGAATTGATACAGAAACCAAAATAGGACTGGATATGAAGTGTAGAAGTGAGACCCAAATGATGGAATTCGGAATGGTGTGGAAGAAATTAATTTTTGACATTGGATCTGCCCATACGTGTAACAAGAGTTGTATTACACGTATTGCATTGTTGTTCAGAGAGGCCTTACGTGTAATGTAAAGCAATACGCATAAGGGAGGACTTGTGGCACGACCATTTGCCCAAATGCATAGGATACATGTGTGATGGCTGGGCAATACGCATATGAGTTGTGTGGTACGCGTATTGAGCCCTGAGGAAAGAGATTCTAATAGGAAAATGGCTTTGCCCATACGCGTAAGGGACTACCCATACGCGTATGAGGCTGGGACTAGGTGGTGATACGCATATTAGGGGCGTAGGGCTTGGGATCGAGTGGGATGTGAAATTGACTAATGATTGAGATCGAGTGGTTTAATCATACGATTAGATAATTAAGGCTATGTGATGTAATTTCTTAGATGTATTGTGTAGGTTGAATTGATGGAACAAGTGTGGTGATACTATGGTGTGTTACGAAGGGTACTTATTCCTTATGTGATTAGGAGGATCGTGTAGATGCGTGATTATTGGTATAGGTGTGTCGTATGTGTTTTCTATGTGATCAGACAGATCGTGATTAAGAATGATTATTGTTATATATGTGTTGTATGTATTTCTATTGTGATCCGAAGGATCGTGAGAATGTATAATGTTTAGTATACACGTGTTGTATGCATAAAGCCATGTTGTGTATCTTATGTGATCAGCAGGATCGTGAAGATGTATAATATTACTATACATGAGTGGTATGCATAATTTTGTCATGCATATATATGAGGTATTATTGATGGGGATGAATCATTGTAGGATGGGCATATGTGATTCATATGAACTCTGTTGTGGAGAGTGTTGGAGATAAATCAATTTCGGATGGGTGTATGTGATTTATCCGGATTCTTTTATGAATCGGTTTTGATTGAATGAACCATGGTGATTTGGTACCACATGCATTATGTCATTATTGAGTCACATTTCATATTGATGTTTTTCGAATCATGCATCATGTTGATAATTATTATTGTGTATATGTGTTGGTTATGTTGATTGCGTGAGTTACTACTACTTAACATGTATTATATACTGTTAGTTATTGAATGTAGTTCTCACCCCTTTGTTGTTTGTTGTTGTGTTTGTGCTTCCTTGGAAGTACAGATAAGCCAGGTACTTGAGTATGCATGGATTATATGTTGCTTGATCGAGTCTTAGAAGTCGCTCTGATACGTAACATGGGGTTTTGGGGAATTTTAACTTTGATGTATTCTTTAATTTAATTTTGTTATGTATCGCTCTTTATACTAAAAGAATATAAACCATGAGATGATGTGGATATTTTTGATGATGTTGGAGGATGGCCGTGATTTGAATCAAATGATTACTTTTCCGTTGTGTATAATTCTTTAATAATAAAGAGGTTTTGTTGTTGATTTTTTTAGATGTGACATTCCACTCTTGGTGTTAAAAACTCTGAATTTTGTATTATTCTTATAATTTTCTTAAATGGGTAAGTGGGGTGTTACAATTGGTATCAAAGTAGGTCGGTTCGTCCGGCCAGGTTGTCGTATGTCGTTTGTTCCTTAGTACACGATATGTGTGTGAAACACTATCAGTACTTTTTTGTTTTCTAATTGTTTGTCTTTAGATGTGGGTTGAAAACAAGTGGTGGAGAAGTTATTTCTTCTCTTAAGTGTCTTATTGTAGAATGTTGTCTTGGTGTGTATTGGAATTGCAGAAGTTCATATGTTGATAAGGCTTGTGTCAACTAAGGATTTGTGCATTAGGAAACTTAGTTCACAAGATGCAAGGAATACTATTGGAGTTGGGAGATATGGTTTATGCCCCGTCATGATTGTCGACTATCTATTGACAAATGTAGGAATTGATAACCCTTAATCTCTTGTTGATAGTAGATGGAATCGTGTTGGATGGAATAGACATATTTTTTAGCTTAGATAGTATGTTTAATGGGTTGTTCGGAGTTATGCCAAGTGTTTATTAATTATTTTGGGTGAGTCGATGCAGATTCCTGTATCTAAATATGAAATGGATTTGAGGCTTTGGTATGTCGATCAAATATTGTTAATGGTTACTCCTTAGTGAGTAAATAGTGAAATTGAATTCGACGATGAGGAAGAATTAAGGTTTGTGTCTGCTGAGCAAGTAGAAGGATTCTTTGAGAAGTGACTCTGATGTTTGCCATGGTTGCGAAGATGGTGTTACGGAAATTAGAAGTAAGGTCACAATGATGAAATTTCAATTGTGTGTGAGTTCATGATGTGTTTCTGAAGAATATATCATATGTGTCGTTAGATAGATAGATAGATAGAGAGAGAGAGAGAGAGAGAGAGAGAGAGATGGAACTCTCCATTGATCTATCCCTGGTACGAGAAGGAGTAGTCAAAAGAATTACTGGTAAAGGGAATTGTGAAATCAAGGGTGTCGCCTGGGAGAACTTCAGTATTATTGGTAAAGAAGAGGATGATAGCATGAAGTTGCAAGCTGATCGGTGAATAGTATGGGAATTCATAGCTATGTTCGGAATATATTGGGTTTTGAATTATGAAGAATCACATATGATTTGAAATTTATTGGTGGTATTACTTTCGTTATGAGTTGGAATGTTGTATCAATAGAAATCTTGAGTGAGTCGGTACTTCGTAAGAAAGGTAGACATGGAATGTGATAATCTGAACTAGAGGTTGTTAAGCTATTTTGGATAAATTTTGTGTTTATGGGTATGAGATAATGAGATTCGTGATGTCAATGTTGGGTTATGATTAGGTATGATAAGGTGTGAAGTGGAAGTGTTTTAGAGGTATGAATATGTAATTCATTATCAAAAATTAATTAAAACCATGTATCTTCATGATGTAGTAATGTTGAATCATTTCCTTAGGAGTATCGTGTGTTAACGCGGAGTATGTATGATTTGTCGATGTCTTGAGATGATGAGCCACAAGATGTGGAATGGATTTAAAACTACCTGTTGTTGTTGTGGAATTGAGAGAGTGAGGTAGAAGTATAGTTATATTCCTTGGATTGATAAGATAAGTGTAAAATGGTAAGTATGCAATAAATGTCTTTCCAGAATTCATGAATCGAGGATCTGATTAACATGGGACTTGAAACATTAGAAGGATGGTCCAATGAGGAAATAAATGGAAATGTGAGGCCATGAATTAACCAAGGATGTTGTGTAGAGGATAGTAGTGATTGGTATACCTCAAAGTGTGTATATGGAGTATGAATTGTATCTTTCATATTTACATGGATCAGTTTGAAATGGTGTTCTTGGGGATGTCTTGATCTATTATAAAATCAAAAGAGCAATGTATGGAATATATGAGAATTAAGGTATAAATTTTGGAAAAGATAAAGTCATCTACTAAGTTATCAAGTGTGATTTTTGGTGGGTAGAAGTGGATTTTCTTGGTTATCTTGGTTCAGAGGAGGGTGTTATTATAAGTTCGTTTGAAGTATATGTGGTTCTACAATGAAGAAGCCTGGAGTAGGTTAAAGAGATTAGAATGTTTTTGGACTTAGTTGGTTATTACTGCAGATTATAGAAAGTTCTTCAGTGTTAGAATTTTTGTTGTCTCAGTTAACTTGTGAAAGATAAATTTTTTATGTAGGGAGGTTTGTTGTGAGAAAGTTTTGGGAAGCTGAACTAGAAATTGACTAAGGTTCCAGTTTGATTTTGCCTGATTCTAACAAACTGTTGGTGGAGTGTTGGGATGTGTTTGTGATGAGTTTACAAGGTGTTAGTACAAGATGGTAAAGTCATTGTTTATATTTTACGATTAATGAGGATTTAGGAACGTATCCATCTTATTCAAGGATTGGAATTAATTACGGTTTTAATTGAGTCGAGTACCTGGAAGCATTATTTTATCTGAGCTTGAAATGGTTAGTAATCACAAGAGTGTAGGATACCTGGTTGGTCAAAAGGAATGGGGTATGAAACGATAAGGATAGCTGGAATTCCTGATGTAGTAAGTCAAAAACCTTTTTCCTATGTTTGCTTTGATGGTTGAGGAGTTGGAATTAAGTTAGCAGTCTAGAGACTTGCATCTGGTGTGAGGTGGGTATATCAAAATGGACAATGATTTTTATGGTGAACGTTAGAAAGAGTCAAAGTTGGATGTGAACTTGATAGATTGGATAGATGTGAGTAACCAGAGTATGCATCGAAAGTGTGATGTGGTATAATATTTTTATACGTATATGATTTATAAGGGTTCAAGATGTCGAACGTTAGAACTTGCCGAAATAATGAGACTATTGCATGTCCCGGAATGGAAGTGTTATAGTGGGAGGTTTAATTGTTAAACAAGAACTACAGAGTATACAGGTGTATTATTTATGAGTTCTATTGGTGATTCGTGAGTATGTTGTTTCGATGTTGGGTGACATCGAGGTCGGTATTTTAATTATGTTGGCTTGGTGGTGACGATGTTGTATTGCAGAACTTTTGTTCTTGTCTTTTTGTTGCCTCGTTATCTATGGTGATGGTTTGAGGGTGGGTAACTAATTCCTTTTGTGGAGAATTAGGGAAGTGTTACCTATGGTGATGGTAACGATCTTGTTGTGTTCTAGTTCAAGTGTGAACTTGTGTGTTCGTAACTTAGTTATTCGTTGTGTTTTGTTGTTGTTGTTGTAGTTATCTGGGAATTATTATTGTTGTTTTGTGTTACCGTGGTGTTGCCTTTTATGGCAAGGGAGTGATTAGTAGGGTGTGAGAGTGTGTCTGGGTTGGTTTTCATCAATTACATTTTCGAGGACGGAAATATTTTAAGTGGGGGAGAGTTGTAACACCTCATTTTAATTATTTAACCTTCGTATATTTATTGTTGATTGTTGGCCTTGTGAAGAGTGTGTAGTTGAGCATGTAGTTGTGGAGTCCTTAGTGGGACGGGTAGACTGGGGTGTCAGTAGACATTGTGTGGTGTGGGTAGTAATAATAATGTGGCAGTATTAATATTATTCTTACTATCATTATTATTATTATTATTATTATCATTTTTAATATTATTATTATTATTAGTGATATCTAATATTAATAATGTTATTATTATTTCTTTTTATTAAAAAACAAAGGTTGACTTAGTAAGAGATTAATGTGAGGGTAATATGGGAATTAGCCCTTAATCTGAAAAATTAGCAAGGGTTTAGTCATAACAACATTTTTTATCAAGAGAGAGGGCTAGGAAGAGGAAGAATGGCTGCTAGAGCATTCTCCAGAGATCATTTTCGCAGGAATTTTATCAAGGATTTGAGGTAAGGGGGAGAAAGGGTTTATAATTGGTGATAATCACATGATAGGGTAGTGAGGGGTTCTTTCCCTTGTAGGATTTTATATGTATGATTTTGTTTGATGATTCTGTTGTTATGTGGAATTGTTGCTGTGAAATCGATTTGAATTAATTGATTATGTGCATGAATTGTTGTTGTTGTTGTTCTGTATAATATGTGGTGTATATAGATCTTGTGTTGTTACAGATGAGGAGTAACGAATCTAGATCTAGGACTGATAAATTAGACTAGTAATGATAGATGAAAGATTAACATAATTAGAGGTTGTAGAATTGATACAGAAACCAATCTAGGACTGGATATGGAGTGTAGAAGTGAGACCCAAATGATGGAATTCAAAATGGTGCAGAAGAAATGAATTTTTGACATTGGATCTTCCCATACGCGTAACAAAAGTGGTATTACGCATATGGCATTGTTGGCCAGTGGCCTTACAGATAATGTAAGGCAATACGCGTAAGGGAGGACTTGTGCATAGGATACGGGTATGATGGTTGGGCAATACGCGTATGAGTTGTGTGGTACGCATATTAAGCCCTGAGGAGAGATATCCCAAGAGGAAAATGACTCTTCCCATACACTTAAGAGATTGTCAATACGCGTATGAGGATGGGAATGGGCGGTGATACGTGTATTGGGGGTGTATGTCCTGAGGATGAGGCAGCTGGAAATATGTGTATGCCCTGGTGCATTATGCATATGACCAGTAGTGTTGAGTGACTTTGATGTTTTCGCGATGTTTTTCCCGATTTCGCGTCTGAGGTGATTTCTTATAGTTTGAGAGGTTAGGACAAGTGTTAGGACTTGTGAGAACCATGATGGGAGGTGAAATTGATTATTGATCGAGATTGAGTGGATTAATCATACGATTAGATATTAAGGCTAGGTGATGTAATTCATTGGATGTAGTGTGTAGGTTGAATTGATGGGACAGGTGTGGTGATATTATGGTGTGTTACAACAGGTATGTATTCCTTATGTGATTAGAAGGATCATGTAGATGTATGATTATTGATATAGTTGTGTCATATGTGTTTTCTATGTGATCATAAGGATCGTGATTAAGAATGATTGTTGTTATATATGTGTTGTATGTATTTCTATTGTGATTCGAAGGATCGTGAGAATGTATAATGTTTATTATACACGTGTTGTATGCATAAATTGTCATGTTGTGTATCTTATGTGATCAGCAGGATCATGAAGATGTATAATGTTTATTATATATGTGTGGTATGCATAATTTTGTCATGCATACATATGAGATATTATTGGTTAGGGATGAATCATTGTCGGATGGGCGTATGTGATTCATTTGAACTCCGTTGTGGAAAGTGTTGGAGATAAATCATTGTCGAATGGGTGTATGTGATTTATCCATATTCTTTTATGAATCGGGTTAGATTGAATGAACCATGGTGATTTGGTACCACATGCATTATGTCATTGTTGATTCACATTGCATATTGATGTTTGTTTAATCATGCATCATGTTGATAATTATTATTGTGGATATGTGTTGTTTATGTTGATTGTGTGGGTTACTGATCCTTAACATGTATTATACCCCATTAATTATTGAATGTAGTTCTTACCCCTTTGCTGTTTGTTGTTGTGTCTGTGCTTCCTTGGAAAGTACAAATAATTCAAGAACTTAAGTGTGCATGGACTGTGTGTTGCTTGATCGAGTCTTAGAAGTCTCTCTGATACATAACATGGGGTTTTGTGGAATTTTAACTTTGATATATTCTTTAATTGAATTTTGTTACATTTCGCTCTTTATACTAAAAGATTGTAAACCACAAGATGATGTGGATATTTTTGATGTTGTTGGTGGATGGTCGTGATTTGAATAAAATGATTATTTTTTCGCTGTGAATAATTATTTAATAATAAAGAGGTTTTGCTGTTGATTTTTGTTTTAGATGTGACAATCCACTGTTGGTGTTAAAAACTCTAAATTTTGTATTATTCTTATAATTTTCTTAAATGCGAGAGTGAGGTGTTACAACAAGCACCTATGAAGAGTGTCGCTCCCACCAAATGACACAAAGGTAAAAGCTAAAGGGGGACTAATCAAACCCTAATTGTTATCATGCTTGGGTATTCCTAGGGTTTATGAGGCTTGCAAGAGATCTTCAAGAAAAGCCACCAAGGAAGAAGCAAATGGAAGGAGGAGAAGCAGAAGAAGCAAGTCAACTTACTTCACTTAAGAAAATAAGTTGCTTGAAGAAAGAAGGTGAAGAAGGAACATGAATGAGAAAGCTCACTCTAAGACAAATACAAAATGCAGCAAGGATGCATAAGAGAGATGAGAAGAGATTGTGAGAAGTGAAGGCAAATTCACTTCCCAAATACTTACCACCTGAAAAGTTAGCAAAAGGAAATGAAATGAATGCAAGGATGCAAACCAAAACCAGAAGCATGTTCATGATGTAAATGGTGTTATGAGATGATGCAAATGTATGACAAGAGTTGTGAATGATCATACAAGTAATGAGAATGCAAATGAAGCATGAAAGAAGCATGAAAGTTCATGAATGTCCATGGAATGTAATGAATGCATAACATGGAAAATGGATGATGCAATGATCAAACAAGATTCTAATGTGTCCTATGATGTCTTATATGTCATGTGAATGCATAAAATGTCATGGAAAGTTCTCAAATGAATTCTTATGTAAGATGTATGCAAAGGAAGATGAGAAATTAGGGTTTTTATGCAACATGAGATGCAAAACTCAAAAACAGAAGAAAATGACAAGACAAAAAATTGAAAATGCAATCAAAATAACCCTAACCCCATATGATATCACACCCCAAAGGAGGAGACCTAACTCTTAACCCTAAGGAAGTTATGATTTTTCTAAGTTTTCTAGGGTTTTAAGGTATCTAAAGGGAAAAAATGCCAATCAATTCAAAAAGGCAGAAGAAAATCATGACAAAATTATGCTAGAAACTAAATTTCAAATGAAGATCAATGCAAAAAGAACCATTTTCATATCATTCTTGGTTAGGCAGAAAAGAATTCTTGAAGTTAGGGTTCAAAAATAAGAATTTTATGAATCCTAAATTCAAGAAAATTGTAAAAAAATGCTTCAAAACCAAAAATAAATTTGCGTGGATGGTGTGACAATGTCTCTAAATGTTTAAAGATGCAATATGAATTTTTTGGGATTTTTTAGAAACCTAAATGATATTTTAATTAATTAATTTTCATTAATTAATTAAAATAAACATTTAAATGTCTAAAAAATGATTTTTAAATGCAAAAAATAAAAATAAAAATATTTTTGGGTTAAGAAAATTATTTGAAATCAAAATGCAAGATAAAAATATTTTTGGAAATTTCTAGCTATTTTAAATAAATGCTACAAAATAAATGAGAAAAAATGAAATAAAAATTAAAATAAACTGAAGTATGCGCATCTGATGGCTCACAATGATTCTGGGGATTTCCTGGTTGACCATGCGCCACATCTAATGGTCTATATTCAAACTTACTTAATCTTGTTTAATTAATTAAATAAATCAGATTAAATGTTAATGACAAGATCTGGACCACACAACGCACGCGGGAAACCTAAATCCAACGACCTACATTCAAAATTTGCCCTAACCCTAATTAAACAAATTAATGACTTTCAGGTCACCGGAGAAGAGCTCCGGTCGTCTTCTCCAGTGACACCCTCCCCTGAAAGTTTTCAACTTCTTCCCTAGGTCTTTTCTGGAGCTCTAAAGCTCCAGATTCACTCCTCTCACTCTCCTAAGATCAAATCCATCCTCAAAAACAATTTCTTTTCACTCAATCTCATGATTCGAAGAGAAACATAAACATGGCAAAACTTTCAGACAAACAATACACATTCATTTCTCAACCATTTTCAATAATTCCAAGTTCAGTGTGATCAGTGAAACATGCTTAATCATTTTGTAACATAAAAGAGAAGTTTTGGAAAAATTAATTCGAATGACTACCTGAGATGGAGCTTTCAACCCTTGAGCTTTCTGGCCACTTCTTTGGTGCAAAAAGACTCCCTTGAACCTCTTGAGGCAATTGCAATGCTTGGAAATCTTTGTGGATGGCTGGTTTGTGAGCTTGCACTTCAACTGACTAAAAATCGTATTTTGTTTGTGGTGTGTTCTTCGTTGTTTTGATGGGTGGTTTTGGGTCAGTGAATGATTTAGAAATGAATGGTGGAATTTGTTGAGTTTGAGCAAGTATGCTATGAGTTTCGAAGGAAAATGCAAGAGGGAGAGTTTTTGTGAACTTGATGATTCTGAGCATTCAGCTTGGCTTGTTGTGTGTGTATGGTTATGGTTTGATCCACATAACATGTTGTGATAGGCCAGAGAGTGGGTGGTGGACTGTGGTGATTGGTAAGGGTGTTTTTGCATAAAGTCGACATTTCTTGTACTTGAGGTATGGGCAAGTGGCAGGCTTAGATTTGGGCATGTCCTGGTTCAGCTAAGATCAAGGAATGTTTGTGAATCAGATTTGATGAGCTGTAGCAAGTGGATGAGAGGTTTTGTGCCATTTTGCAAATTCATGACGTTTTGGCCCCTTTTGGATTTCTTGATGTGCAAGACATGGAATGACATGATTTTTTGGCCAATTATGAGTTTTAGGCAATGCACAATGTTTGTATGATGCTTAGAAGTGTGTTTGAAGTCACAAAATGAATTGGCAAGAGGTTTTGCAAAAATCTCCCTTTGGTGCATTCTTGAAAATTATGTGATTTTTGCCAACTTTGACAAGCCATATCGTGAGTTCCAAAATGAATTAGGTCTTGTTCTTGTACTTTTTGAAAAGGGAATGATCCAATATACAACTTTCATGACCAACAATGTTTCATTTGAAGCATTTTTGGTTGAAAAAGAGGAGGTTGAAAAACTTTCCCAAAATGGAAAGTTTACATTACAAGTCATTTCCATTTTTGGCAACTTTTGGTTTAGCTCCCTTTTCTTCAATTTTGTGAACTTCTAAACACTCCAATGATCAAATAAAGACCATATAACTTCAATTTGATGAAAAATCCACTTTGGTTCCATGTTGGGGGGCTTCAGATGCCCTGATTTTGCTCTAACTTGCTCAGGAAGTTACCTAGTGATCAGATGACTTCCACAATGAATTTCTTCATCAAACTTGGTATGCATGATCCTTATAGCATATAGAAACCAATAGAAACAAGGATGACCAAAAAATTTGGAGTTATGGCCTCTGAAACCAAAACCCTAATTTTAGGTCATCTGTGCAGTTAAACCCTAGCTCTGCTTCCATGTTTTGCCAGTTCTTGTGATTTTTTGACTTCCTTGATCTTTGGAGGATAAAATATGATGATTGAACATACATGGACCCTATTGAGATGATTGAAGACCTTTGGAGTGGCTCAGATGAATCTCGGATGGCTCAAGTCACAAACCCTAGATGCAGATGAATTTAAACTAATGCAGTGAAGCAAAAATGCAACATGAAATGGTATGATTAATATTATGTAAATATGGAAGATCACAAGCCATGGTGTGAACTTAGTGAGGGAAAATTTGGGGTGTTTCCAGCTGGCCCTATTCAAACATGAGTTAGCTGTGCAGGATGTAAGCGCCTGGCTTAATAGACAAGCAAGATAACTTGTGGTTGAATACCAAAGACAGTCCAAAATTTGCACTCGCTGGGGAGAAGGAGAAAAGGGATATAGATTGTAAAAGAAAGTATAGTATGATTGTAAAGCGCGGGCGATGGAGGACGACCATCGAGCAGAGGACGACTGTTGGGGATAAAGCATTGACGGGGATGGCCGACATGCTGGGGAAATAAAGAGATCATGATGGGGACGGCCATCAAGTAAAGTAACAAAGTTCTCTGGGGATTAAAGGTAAAGTCAATGATGGGGACGACCATCAGGTTTGTAAATTAAGGGTAAACAACGATGGGGACGGCCATCGGGTTAAAGAAATAAATGATGAGGGACGGTCATCAAAGGTGAAAGACGATCACCTAGCAGGGGACAGCTGCTCTGTTGGGGATAAGGATGAGGGACGGTCATCCAAGGTGAAGGACGATCACCTGGCAGGGTACGGATGCCGAAAGTATCACGACATAGGACGAATTCCGGATAGAAAAGGTCGAAGATGGGGACGGCCATCGGATAAGTATGATGAAGGACGATCATCAAGAGGTGAAGGACGATCACCTGGCAGGGTACGGCTGCTCTGTTGGGGATTATCATGACATAGGAAGAATGTCAGATAACAAGATCGACGATGGGGTCGGCCATCGGATAAAATGATGAAGGACGATCATCAAAAAGGTGAAGGACGATCACCTAGCAGGGGACGGCTGCTAAATATCACAACATAGGACGAATGCCGGATATAAAAAGGGTTCCAATAATGGAGACTCCGCTGGGAGAAGGATGTGGGACGGTCATCCAAAGGTGAAGGACGATCACCTGGCAGGGTACGGCTGCCGAAAGTATCATGACATAGGACGAATGTCGGATAAGAGAAAGGTTGTTCTACTGGGGACTTACTGGGGAATAGTAAACACGGACGAGTGTTTACATCCAAGAAAAAAAAAAAGTATAAGTGTTTTGACGCTGTGTATAGATTAAAGATGCGGACGAGCATCCTTAAGACTACGATACGGACGAGTATCGGTAGAAACAACGTTGACACATGCTCAGAGATAATGATACGGACTAGTATCAACTGGTTAACAAAGAACACGGACGAGTGTCGACTCTGAGTGGAAAAAAAGTGTGTATGCAAGATACGGACGAGTATCTGTATGAGTAAAACTAAACATGAGTGAGACACAGACGAGTGTTTAACTAGCTGGGGAGAATATGGCACAGACGGGTGTCATAAGAGGAAACGTATAAGTTATGAACTTATAAGTGTAAAAGGTAATCCGGTGGCTTGTGGGGATAGGATGACACAGACGGGTGTCGATGAGGGTATTATGAAGAAGTGTTTGGTTTACAATAAGTGATTAGGCAACCATGATGGGGAGTGGTGACATGGACGGGCGTCAAAAAGAGTATGGAAGTTTATGTATTCAACAAGGGATACTTGTGGCTTCTATTTGCAGGGAGATGATATGACATGGACGAGCGTCGAATGAGTATACATTAACGTGTACTTGTGTTAGAGAGTGCAAAGGGGACGCCTTGGCTTTTTGTTGGGGAAATTGAGAGGTATTTGTATATTACTGATGTGGTATTGTCATATTTACAGGTGACTGGTTTGAACCTGACTTGTGATCATGCAATATGTTTGATTTTTTCCGTAATGCTCCGTATTAGACGGAATTCTACGCTCTGGGGGATAAATGATGTGAATGCTATGATTATACAAAAGATACCGATCCGGATTCGGATCCCGCTGCCTATGGAGATCTCCGATTGATCTTCTTGAAAAGATATCCCAGCTGGGGGTGAGATCATTGGTAGATCTGATAAAACATACGACTCTGTTTGGGGAAATAGGTCATCGATAGACCCATCTTAGTAATGAGGAGCCCAGCTGGGGGATATGGAAGTTTTCGTCACTTTGTTGTGGGGGAAATTCAGACATTGCTCTTCCGGGAGGAGGCTGGAGCTCTGTGGGGAGATGGTCCCCTGTCTAGCACTCTGTTGGGGGAGAAAAGACCACTGAACAATCTTCTTAGAGATTTCTGTGGGGATCCTGCTGAGGATGATGATACCTAACAACTCAGCTGAGGAAATGAGCGCCTTCTAATGCTGCTCTGAAGAAAATGTGCTGGAGAAGTGATGCCCGACCACTCTAATGGGGAGAAAGCATTTCCGGTGTTGTTTGGAGGATGTGCTGAGGAAATAATGCTTTGGTAGCTTTGCTGGGGAAAACCTTTCATGCCCCATGTTGCGTTCTGAATACCTGCAATCCTGTTGTGACAAAGAAACACAAAAGTATCCCGAGGTATCCCTTACCAGATTCCGTCATAGGAGTTAGATATTCCTGGAAATAAAAAATATATTTCCTGCAAGCATGTGATTAGAAAGGCACATATGTTTTTATGCAAACGTTATATCGAGGACATCAGACGTTTTTTTGCAAATGAAATAAAATGTACAAGACGAAGTGTGACTGAAAATCTGATCTTATTAATTTGGGTGCCCTGCATTGGTAAATACAGTCAAAGGAACATATCCTCTTGAAATGAGGAGATTGTTTACAAAAATTTAGAAACAAAAAGGTGCTGGCAATTTTGACGACGCTTTAGTGAGTTTCCCTTTTTCTATGACCCGTATGACCTTGACGTTCTTCTTATCCTGCTCTCTGAAGAAGGCTGATTCTGACCGATGCTTTAACCCTTCGAAACTTGCCATGTTATAAGCGATACAGACGAATTCAGAATGCAGTTGTTCGCTTATTCCCTTATTTTGCGTGGATCGCCCTTTCGGGTTTTCAATCCACCGGGATACCCTTTTCTGCCTGAGCTGTCCAATGCGGCTTTTCAACTCAGCGGGTGTACATTCTTTTTTTGATTTTTTTCCCTTATTTATGCCCGAGTCTTTTATTCTGTTTTTGACTCGCCGGGGTGCCCTATTTTTGCCTGGACTTACATTCTATTTTTATGTCCAGCGGGTCTTTTTATGCGAAGTATTTTTTAACTGCATCTGAATTCACAGGGGACAGAAAATCTTCACCATACATAGTAGTGAGCATCAGTGTTCCACCAGAGAAAACTTTCTTTACTATGAATGGATAATCGTAGTTTGGAGTCCATTTGCCCCTGTGGTCTATATGAGGAGGAAGGAGTCTTTTCAGCACAAGATCTCCTACTTAGTATTCCCGAAGTCTGACTTTCTAATTGAAGGCTTTCTTCATTCTCTTCTGATATAACTGCCCATGACAGATTGCAGCTAATCTCTTTTCTTCGATCAGATTCGGTTGATTGTACTGAGATCGGACCCATTCTGCTTCATTCAACTTGACATCCATCAGTACCCGTAAGGAGGGTAATTCAACTTCAACAGGTAGGACTGCCTCCATACCATACACAAGTTGATATGGTGTTGCCCTAGTGGATGTTCTGATTGAGGTACGGTACCCATGCAAGGCAAATGGTGGCATTTCATGCCAGTCTTTGTAGGTGACCACCATCTTTTGCACAATCTTCTTAATATTCTTGTTAGCTGCCTCAACAGCGCCATTCATCTTTGGCCTGTAAGGAGAAGAGTTGTGATGTTGAATCTTGAAGTCCCGGCACAGTTCTGCCATCATTTTATTATTCAATCTGGAAACATTATCAGTAATGATTCGCTCGGGCACTCCATACCGACAGATGATGTCTCTCTTCAGGAATCGGGCTACCACTTGCCTGGTGACATTTGCATACGAAGCTGCTTCAACCCATTTATTGAAATAATCAATGGCTACCAGGATGAATCTGTGGCCATTTGAAGCAGTCGGTTCAATCTTTCCGATCATGTCAATACCCCACATGGAAAAGGGCCAAGTTGAAGACATTACATTCAACGAATTTGGAGGTACATGCACCTTATCTGCATAAATCTGGCATTTGTGGCACTTTCTGGCATAGGCACAACAGTCTGCATCCATTGTGATCCAGTAGTAACCGATCTTAGCAATTTCTTAGCCATTGCATGCCCTCCAGTATGGGTACCAAAAGATCCTTCATGCACCTCATGCATCAGCAAATCCGCTTCCGTCTTATCAACACATCTGAGAAGTACCATATCAAAGTTTCTTTTGTATAACGAACCATCAGCATTCAAGAAGAAAATACCAGCCAGCCTTCTTAATGTCTTCTTGTCATTGGATGATGCCCCAGGTGGGTATGTTTCATCCTCTAAGAAGCATTTGATGTCATGGAACCAAGGCTTATCATCTTTAGCAATGTCTACAGAGAATACGTATGCTGGTATGTCAAGTCTGGATACTGAAATCCGAGGCACAAAGTTGGCAGCTTGAACTTTGATCATGGAGGAAATGGTAGCCAGAGCATCTGCAAACTGATTTTCATCCTGAGGGATATACTCAAGTTTGACTGTGGTGAAGAAAGTTAGTAATCTCCTCGTATAGTCCTGGTATGGAATCAAATGCTCTGTGTGAGTGTACCATTTGCTGTTGGTCTGATTGACTACCAAAGCTGAATCTCCGAATACAGTTAAAGTCTTGATCCTGAGGTCAATGGCTTCCTCAAGACCCATGATATAGGCTTCGTATTTAGCTTTGTTGTTAGTGCAATTAAAGGTGAGTTTTTCCGAGAAAGGCATGTGAACTCCTTTAGGTGTAATGAGTATTGCACCAACTCCACGACCATTCATATTAACAGCCCCATCAAACATCATTGTCCATTCTTCTTCTGGGTCAGGCCCTTCAGTGTAAATAGGCTCTTCATGATCTTTTGCTTTCAGGAACATGATGTCTTCGTCAGGGAAGTCAAATCTCATTGGCTGGTAATTATCAATGGGTTGCTCAGCTAGATAGTCAGACAGTACACTGCCTTTGATGGCCTTTTGAGATGTGTACTGAATGTCATACTTTGTCAGAATCATTTGCCATCTTGCAACCCTTCTGGTAAGTGCTGGCTTCTCAAATATGTACTTGACTGGATCCATCTTTGAGATCAACAAGGTAGTGTGGGTCAACATATACTGCCTTAGTCGGCGAGCAGCCCACGCTAGAGCACAACAAGTTTTCTCGAGCAATGAATAACGTTGTTCACAGTCGGTAAACTTTTTTCTTAGGTAGTATATTGCATACTCTTTTCGACCAGACTCGTCATGTTGGCCCAGCACACACCCCATTGATCCTTCTAATACTGTCAGGTACATTATTAGAGGTCTTCCTTCAACTAGAGGCATAAGAATGGGAGGTTCTTGTAAGTACTCCTTGATTTTGTCAAAAGCCTTCTGGCAGTCTTCGTTCCACCTGACCGATTGTTCTTTTCTTAATAACTTGAACAGGGGTTCACAGGTTGCGGTAAGATGAGATATGAACCTTGAAATGTAGTTCAATCTAACTAGAAACCCCCGAACTTCTTTTTCAGTCTTTGGTGCAGGCATCTCTTGAATGGCTTTGACTTTGTCAGGATCCACTTCAATTCCCTTCTCATTACAATGAACCCCAGCAGCTTACCGGAATGCACCCCGAATGTGCATTTGTTGGGGTTTAACTTCAGCTAGTACTTCCTCAGACATTTGAACAACTTCAACAGATTTACCAGGTGGTCTTCTTCTGTGAGGGACTTGGAAATCATGTCATCAACATAACATTCAATTTCTTTGTGGATCATGTCGTGGAATAATGTCACCATAGCCCGTTAATAAGTGGCACCAGCATTCTTCAGTCCAAATGGCATTACCTTATAACAGAATGTGCCCCAGGGTGTGATGAAAGTTGTCTTCTCCATGTCTTCAGGTGACATCTTGATCTGATTATATCCTGAAAATCCATCCATGAAGGAGAACACCGAGAACTGAGCTGTATTGTCGACCAATACATCAATGTGAGGTAAAGGGAAGTCATCCTTCGGGCTGGCTCTGTTCAGATCCCGGTAATCCACAAACATCCGTACTTTTCCATCCTTCTTAGGCACCGGTACAATGTTAGCAACCCACGGCGGGTAACTAGTTACGGCAAGGAAACCAGCGTCCCACTGTTTTTGTACCTCCTCTTTAATCTTCATTGCCATATAAGGACGAGTACGGCGTAGCTTCTGTTTTACTGGAGGACAATCTTCTTTTAGAGGCAGCTTGTGCATAACAATGTCGGTATCCAGACCTGGCATATCTTGATAAGACCAAGCAAAGACATCAACGTACTCTTGCAGCATGTCAATAAGTTGTTGTTTCACTGAATCTTGCAGACGGGCCCCGATCTTCACTTCTTTAAAGTCTTCTTCGGTACCAAGATTAATTGTCTCAACTTCCTCCTGATGAGGAGGAGTAATGACCTTTTCCTCTTGCCTTAACAACTTGGCTAGCTCTTCGGGTAGCTCATAATCTTCTTCAACCCCTTTATCGGCTTGATTAATCGGATTGTTGAAGTCATACACAGTCATAGCAGTGTTGTTGTCGGTGCAATCTGGAGGGCACTCTCTGCAAGGGTTTAGATTGGTTCATTTTAGTGATCAGTTTTATCTTATTTAGAAAAAGTGAAAATGAAGTTTTTTTTTTTTGTTGAAAATATTGCCATTTTATTTTTGTACAAAAAATGAAAAATGAAAAACAGTGAGCGGGAAAAAAAGAGTCTCATTTGCAAAAGATGTCCTAATATTCGTTAATTGATTGTTTGCACAAAATAAAAGATGGCCCGATTACAAAATGAGTCCTGACATCTTGGGCAAGATGCAGGACTTGATGCATGCTTAAAGACAGGAAATAATAATTACTCTGTAGGAGTAACTCTTATAATTTCCTGGGAAGACCAGTTTGAGACTTGGTTCCCCGGGATCCTTGGACGTATCCAGTTTTCCAGGTTGCGTTCATCTTCTTCCTCGTCTTCTAGACTGTTCACAGCATCCGGGGTAAGCATTCCCCCTGACAAATTTGGGCTCCGTTGCAGCCTTCGGTTGATCTTGTCGAGTTGGTCTGTAACCCAACCTGAATCTGTCTTCTTTCTTCTCTACTGGCAGCAGCTTGCCCCAGCCTTGAGCGGTACCCTCCTCAACAACCTTTCGGGCCTGTTGATATGAAGTGATGGAAGTTCCAGATACAGCAGTGGCTTCATTAATGTTAAGGGCCTCAAATCCCTGACTCATAGTCTCATGGATCTCCCCATCCATCTCTATATACTTGTAAGTAGCCAGCTGGCTAACGAAAATGTCTTCCTCCCCACAAATTGTGATGATCTGGCATTCCCACTCAAATTTTAACTTCTGGTGAAGGGTAGATGTAACAGCGCCAACAGTGTGAATCCAGGGTCTACCCAACAAACAGTTGTAGGCTGGCTGTATGTCCATCACGAAGAAGGTAGTTTTAAAGGTCTGTGGGCCAATCAACACAGGTAGATCAATCTCTCCAAGCACCGATCTTTTAGAGCCATTAAATGCTCTCACCACCAAGTTACTTGGACGTAATGCCAAACCATCATACTCCAACTTCACTAAGGCTTTCTTTGGGAGGACATTGAGCGAAGACCCAGTGTCCACCAGCACATGAGAAAGAACAGCACCTTTGCATTCTAAGGTGATATGTAAAGCCTTGTTATGGTTGCGTCCCTCCGTTGTTAAATCGGCATTTGTGAAGCCCAGTCCATGGCTGGTGTTAACATTTGCAACCACTGTTTCCAGCTGCTTAACCGTAATCTCTTTCGGTACATATGCTGCGTGTAGGACCTTCAACAATGCATTCCTATGGGCTTCAGAAGTCGTCTTCGGAGTTTCTTTAGCAGTTGGCTCTTCAAGTACCACATTCTTCCCTTTTGCTTTAGCAGCAACTTCTGCTTCAACATTGGGTCTCGGTGTTTGTGAGTCAAAAAGGCGTCCGCTTCTGGTGAAGCCTCCGCCTCCCTCAACATTGTCAACTTGTGGTGAAAAGGTTGATGAATCTAGAGTGATTTTCTTCCCGTCGCAGTAGAGATCAGAGCTGTAGTGCCAAGGTATGGCATTACTGCTTTCATAAGGAACAGGTCCAGGCACCGTAATGGTGACCGGACTGATTGCTGCAGCGGAAGGAACTGTGATGGTGTGCGGGTCGTAATAGATTGTGACTAGAGATCTGACAGGAGGTGCTGCAGTTTGGAAATTGTTGTTGGGATGAACATTCTATGGGTCATAATAGATCGTGACCGTTGAGACATCTTCATTAACGTTTGTTGGTGTTATAGGCGTTTCTGTTGATAAGATGGGTGTTGATGTTGTAGAAGTAAATGTAACTGAACTTTGATCTGTTGAAATAATGGATGGAATAATTGCTGGAGTCGTGGATGAATCAGTGGGAATGATAGTTGTTGCAGTTGTAGGAGGATTTATTGTTGCTGAAGAAAGGATTGTTGATGATGAAGGAGAATCCTTGTTGTTGAAGGAAGAGTTGTTGAAGTTGAGGGAACCGTTGTGGTAATTTGCAAGATTCCATCTCTGATGAGGCCACCTATGCCAAGCCTTAGCTTCTCACAACCATTAATAGCAGTCTTGCACAATTCACAGCAGGCCTCACAGCTTGGGAACACCTGACATCTTAAAAGTTGAGCTTTGACTTCTGCCAGTGGTGTTTGAATCTGTGTAACATTATCAATCAGTACAGATGGTTGATCTTCCCCTATGGCATTAATCCTGGGCCCACCATGATTAGGCATAGGATTTCTGTTTACATTTGGAGGGGGTGCAAAATTGAGAGCTTTGGAATCGACCAGATCTTGAACCTTCATTTGCAAGGCTTTACACTTCTCGATATTGTGACCAGGTGCGTTGGAATGAAAGGCACACCTGGCATTAGCATCATAAGTCTTCGGGAGATTGAGGGGATCTGGTGGAGCCAATGTCCTTAACTCAACCAGGTTGAGCTTCAGGAGTTGTGGTAGTAAAGCAGCATAAGGCATAGGGATGGGGTCAATCACCATATTTGCCTGAGATGGCCTCTGTTGAAAAGGGCGCTGCTGTTGGTTGTTGTTGTTATTGTTGTACGTTCTTTGTTGCGGAAAATGGGATTGTTGCTGATAGTGATGTTGTTGTTGTTAAGGAAAAAGTGGTTGTAGTGGAACTGGATCCGGGATAGTAACGGCTGCTATTGATCTGTGAGAATACTGGGGTCTGACCCTGCCTGTATAGATAGCATTTGTTTCACCTGCCCTTCGGGGTCCTGTAAAAGGTTTTCTGGGGTTGTTGGAGGAACTTGCACCGTTGTCCGAGATTTTGCCCAACTTCAAAAGACTCTCAATTCTCTCACCGGCTATAACTACATCGGCAAAACTGGTGGAAGAGAAAGCAGCAAGTCTATCAACATAAGTTCCCTGCAAGGTGTTCATAAACATGTCAGCCATCTCCCTTTCAGACATGGGTGGCTGAACAGCAGCAGCAAGCTGTCTCCACCTCTGAGCATAATCCCGAAAGCTTTCCCTCGAAGACTGAGACATGCCCATTAGAAGAGTTCTATTGGGAGCCATGTCTAGGTTGTACTGGTATTGCCGGATGAAAGCTTTGGCCAAGTCCTTCCAACATCTTATAGTGGCCCTTGTCATATGCGAATACCATTCTCTTGATGCCCCAGTCAAGCTGTCCTCAAAATAGAACATCCATAATTTCTCGTCCATGGTATAAGCCTTGAGTCTCCCTAAGAAAGATTGCAGATGAGTACGCAGGCAAGAAGTACCATTATATTTCTTAAAGCAAGGGGGTTTGAATTTGTGGGGAATCCTCACCCCATCTACCAACCCCATATCCATTACGTCAAAGCCTAAAGAATTCTGGGATTCCAAGGACCTCAGTTTTTCAGCAATCTCATCAAGTATTCTGTCATACACCTCATCCCCAGCCCCAATTACTGTGAACTGCTCCTCCTGAGGATCTTCTTGCAAGATCTTGCCTGCAGTAGTGTTTCCTTGAATGTTCCTTGGGACATTAACATCTGGGTTCAAGTGGGGTCCGAATTCTGGTGGGTCGATATGAGGCTGTCCTCGTTCATTATTGCTGGTTCCTCCTGTTCCAGGGTGAGGTTCTTCAGGTGTCTTCCTTTCTACCAGCTCTCTCAGCCTTTCTTGGCTCTGGGCCAAGCCAGTCATCACAGCCATAAACTGGGTCATTTGGTTTCTCATCTCGACCCTTTCGTTTGCCATCTGATTCCTTACTTCATTCAGGTCCTGCTGTACCTGATCCATCTGAATTCCTGGAAGGTTGTTACGCGTTGGGTACCGGTGTGTAAGGTTGACAGGGAACACTCTACGACGAGCAATGTTTCCTGAAACCACAACAAAGTGAGAAACAAAATAACAAACCAAAACCTACAAAACAAAGAAAAATGTTAGTATGCAATGCAATATGCTTATTTGTTTTCCAAGGTATCCGGTTTGGTTCTTTGGTTTTGACCTTTCCAGACCTCGAGGAGATGCTTGATGATGTTGAGAGAAAGCCCACCAAAATAAAGCAAACTAATATATTACAAATAATGAAAATGCATAGTCTGTTTACAACACACGCCCATGGTGGGTCAAAAATACAACAATCAAAAGAAAAAAGTACATCAAAAGAAAAGAAAAACAAACATAAGGAATCAGACATCCAATCCAAAGTCATCCTCCCTGACTTCCTTCAGGAGTGCCTCCGTCACCGGACCAGCTGGGTGCTCTGTAATAGTCCTAATGAGGAGGTTCCTGGTAGCAATGGCATTAGTCAGCTTCTTATGCTTGTCCTGATCCTTTGATCTTTTTAACCCCGCCCAGAGTTTTAACTCTGATATTTCCTTTTGAGCTGTTAACAAAGCTTCCTGCTGCTTCTTCTCATTGGCTTCCAACTGCTCAATCTTGGCCTGAATCCTCTGGTCTTCTTGTGCACGGGCTTCAGTGATCCTGATCCACCTAGCCTGGCTTTCCTCCAGGTAGTGCTCAGCCCTAGCTTTCTGAATCTTGGCCTCCTTGCAGGCATTCTTCAAAACCAGCTCTCCTGCTCTTGCTTTCCTTATGTAGTCATCTGTTCTCTCAATCTTGGTAAGATGCTCAGTATTGAGTCTTTCCAATCTTTCAATGTCCAGACGACTGTCGTTTCTTTCCCAAAGAGTCTTCTTCAGGGCCTCAAATAGCTGATTATTCCTTTCTTTCAGCTTTTCAAATTCCTTCAGGCTAACAGTTGTTGCAGGCTGTACTGTAGAAGGTCCAGGTGTGTCTTCCAAGGTGAAAGGCATCCTGGTAATCTGAGCTCTAGTACGGGACCAGTCTGAGTACTGAGCTGAAGCAATATTGTTGCACCTTCCAAGGATGGCTGTCCCTTTTGTCTGAATGCTGTCCCAAGCCCAGGCAGCTTGTCTGACAACAGCTGAATTAGGTTGCACTTCATAGTATAGGGTCTCAGCTAAATCCTGCCCTCTGGGAGGGTGAACCAAGGCATATCCCAATTGTCTCTTAAACAGTAAAGGGTTGTAATTGATACAACCTTTTACTCCTATTAGAGGCACATTAGGGTATTGCCCACAGCTGGTTATAATCTCTTTGCCTTTGGTTCTCTGGGTGCACCATCTGATATCATCTGATGTTAAGGCAATGAACCTCTTGGCTCAATTCTTCTGCTGGTGGGGGTTCAAGAAAGCATCTGATTTAGGCAGGTGTCTGAGTAGCCAAGAATAGAACAGAGGGGCACATCATCTAACCAACTTCCCCCTTTGCTTTTCATTTCTCTGATGGATGGAGTAGTAAAAATCTCCCAGTAATGTAGGCATTGGGTTCCTCAGCAGAAAAAAGTGGATGGCATTCTTACTCACAAATTTGGGCTCATCTGCAAACAATATAACCCCATATATGCTGAGAGCTAAAAGTGCACAGACTGCCTTCCATTCTCCCAATGTAGCCTTCAGGATGGCTTGAGAAATCAAGAAGTCCAGATGTAAACTAGGAATCCCAGCTTTTGTTGTCATGTTTTGCTCAATAAGGGCAGACTCCAAGTGCAATGCCCTTGCTATCTCTTCACTTCTGGGAGCAGTCATCTCTGGGTTGAAGGGGATCCCTCCTCTGATAGGCACTCCAATCAACAAAGAAAACTCTTCCAACAGAGGTCCTATCTGGAAATCAGGAAAGGTGAAGCATCTGAGTGGAGGGTCATAAAACTGCAAGCATATGTGGATCATGCTTCTCTGAGAAGAATCAAGATCTATGACTATGTCTAAAATTCCCCCATAGTGCTCTCTAAACAGTGGGATATGGTCAGGTGTGATGAATGACTGGACCTGCCTGATACCAGTCAATATGGGCTCAAAGAAGTGATAAGATATGTTGCTTTTCCTTGGAACATCCATGAGTGCTGAAGAAGCTGAAGTCAAATGCTGATGAGGGTTGCAGACTGGTAAGCTTGAGGTAAGTCTCTGATAGACTGAAGCAGGTGAGTCTCTGACAGACTGATGGAGGTGCTGAAGGAGATAGCTGAAGCAGATGCTGAAGAAGATAACTGAAGCAGAGGTCTAAGCAGTAGAAGGGGTCAAAACCAAACCAAATATAATATGATGGATACCCTGAAAAACAAATAAACAAATGTTAAATGATGCAATGGTGATATATGCAAATGATATGCAAGGGTTTGTGATCAAGAGTTGGATCTGATTATCTGTCTTGGTATAAGGTCCATGTATATTCATAAGTCCGGATGGAGGCTCAGAAATCCAGTAACCAGGGTGGGGGACTCAAATAAAGAGTCACATGTCTAGGGTTAATCACAAGAACTGTCCAAAGTGAAGTATTCTTAAACAAAATAGTAACAGGGTATGATGTGGCCAAGGGTTCCTGCAAACCTGTAAACATCCCAACCCCCTCACAGGTAATGTTCTAGAACAAAGATCCTCAGACTTGGATTAGTTATGAGAAGTGTAAACACTTCTAACCCGGAGGTATAGTGTTTACAATAACAATAAAGGATCCTTCTCTAATTCACCCCAGATTCTGAAGGTCATAATAAAGGTTATCCAGACTTAGCAGGCTTCCCAGATAGCCCTAGCACTACAGGAAATCTGTAGCACAGAGTTCTCAAGAAGAAACCCACATCTGAACCATGTTTCATATTCCCGCACCAGACCGAAATGGAATAGGAAAGAACATGAACCACTCTAGCCTAGGTGTCACTCAGGTCCCAGTTGTAGGACCTTAATCACTCAGTGGAACCCCACCCACAAAAACAGAAACCAGATCCAGCAATGACAGTATGATGTATATATAAAAAAAACTGTAAAGAAAGCAGTAAATAAAGTTGAACATAAAGCAATAAATAAAGCAAATAAACAAGCACAAGTAGCACGTAACACCCCCGTAAACACAAATCAAAAAAGCGCTAGGAGGAACCCAAAAAAAGAACCAGAAGCCCTGGTTGCAGTATAAGGGTCCCCAGCAGAGTCGCCAAGCTGTCGCTCCCACCAAATGACACAAACATAAAAGCTAAAGGGGGACTAATCAAACCCTAATTGTTATCATGCTTGGGTATTCCTAGGGTTTATGAGGCTTTCAAGAGATCTTCAAGAAAAGCCACCAAGGAAGAAGCAAATGGAAGGAGGAGAAGCAGAAGAAGCAAGTCAACTTACTTCACTTAAGAAAATAAGTTGCTTGAAGAAAGAAGGTGAAGAAGGAACATGAATGAGAAAGCTCACTCTAAGACAAATACAAAATTCAGCAAGGATGCATAAGAGATATGAGAAGAGATTGTGAGAAGTGAAGGCAAATTCACTTCCCAAATACTTACCACCTGAAAAGTTAGCAAAGGAAATGAAATGAAAAATGAAATGAATGCAAGGATGCAAACCAAAACCAGAAGCATGTTCATGATGTAAATGGTGCTATGATATGATGCAAATGTATGACAAGAGTTGTGAATGATCATACAAGTGATGAGAATGCAAATGAAGCATGAAAGAAGCATGAAAGTTCATGAATGTCCATGGAATGTAATGAATGCATAACATGGCAAATGGATTATGCAATGATCAAAAAAAGATTCTAATGTGTCTTATGATGTCTTATATGTCATGTGAATGCATAAAATGTCATGGCAAGTTCTCATATGAATGCTTATGCAAGATGTATGCAAAGGAAGATGAGAAATTAGGGTTTTTATGCAACATGAGATGCAAAACTCAAAAACAGAAGCAAATGACAAGATAAAAATTTGAAAATGCAATCAAAATAACCCTAACCCCATATGATATCACACCCCAAAGGAGGAGACCTAACTCTTAACCCTAAGGAAGTTATGATTTTTCTAAGTTTTCTAGGGTTTTAAGGTATCTAAAGGGAAAAAATGCCAATCAATTCAAAAAGGCAGAAGAAAATCATGACAAAATTATGCTAGAAACTAAATTTAAAATGAAGATCAATTCAAAAAGAACCATTGTCATACCATTCTTGGTTAGGCAGAAAAGAATTCTTGAAGTTAGGGTTCAAAAATAAGAATTTTATGAACCCTAAATTCAAGAAAATTGTCAAAAATCGTTCAAAACCAAAACTAAATTTGTGTGGATGGTGTGAAAATGTCTCTAAATGTTTAAAGATGCAATATGAATTTTTTGGGATTTTTTAGAAACCTAAATGATATTTTAATTAATTAATTTTCATTAATTAATTAAAATAAACATTTAAATGTCTAAAAAATGATTTTTAAATGCAAAAAATAAAAATAAAAATATTTTTGGGTTAAGAAAATTATTTGAAATCAAAATACAAGATAAAAATATTTTTGGAAATTTCTAGCTATTTTAAATAAATGCTACAAAATAAATGAGAAAAAATGAAATAAAAATTAAAATAAACTGAAGTATGCGCATCTGATGGCTCACAATGATTCTGGGGATTTCCTGGTTGACCACACGCCACATCTAATCGTCTATATTCAAACTTACTTAATCTTGTTTAATTAATTAAATAAATCAGATTAAATGTTAATGGCAAGATCTGGACCACACAACGCACGCGGGAAACCTAAATCCAACGGCCTACATTCAAAATTTGCCCTAACCCTAATTAAACAAATTAATGACTTTCAGGTCACCGGAGAAGAGCTTCGGTCGTCTTCTCCGGTGACACCCTCCCCTGAAAGTTTTCAACTTCTTCCCTAGGTCTTTTCTGGAGCTCTAAAGCTCCAGATTCACTCCTCTCACTCTCCTAAGATCAAATCCATCCTCAAAAACAATTTCTTTTCACTCAATCTCATGATTTGAAGAGAAACATAAACATGACAAAAATTTCAGACAAACAATACACACTCATTTCTCAACCATTTTCAATAATTCCAAGTTCAGTGTGATCAGTGAAGCATGCTTAATCATTTTGTAACATAAAAGAGAAGTTCTGGAAAAATTAATTCGAATGACTACCTGAGATGGAGCTTTCAACCCTTGAGCTTTCTGGCCACTTCTTTGGTGCAAAAAGACTCCCTTGAACCTCCTGAGGCAATTGCAATGCTTGGAAAGCTTTGTGGATGGCTGGTTTGTGAGCTTGCACTTCAACTGGCTGAAAATCGTATTTTGTTTGTGGTGTGTTCTTGGCTGTTTTGATGGGTGGTTTTGGGTCAGTGAATGATTTAGAAATGAATGGTGGAATTTGTTTTGAGTTTGAGCAAGTATGCTATGAGTTTCGAAGGAAAATGCAAGAGGAAAGTTTTTGTGAACTTGATGATTCTGAGCATTCAGCTTGGCTTGTTGTGTGTTATGGCTATGTTTTGATCCACATAACATGCTGTGATAGGCTAGAGAGTGGGTGGTGGACTGTGGTGATTGGTATGGGTGTTTTTGCATAAAGTCAACATTTCTTGTACTTGAGGTATGGGCAAGTGGCAGGCTTGGATTTGGGCATGTCCTGGTTCAGCTGAGATCAAGGAATTTTTGTGAATCATATTTGATGAGCTGTAGCAAGTGGATGAGAGGTTTTGTGCCATTTTGCAAATTCATGAAGTTTTGGCCCCTTTTGGATTTCTTGATGTGCAAGACATGGAATGACATGATTTTTTTGGCCAATTCTGAGTTTTAGGCAATGCATAATGTTTGTATGATGCTTAGAAGTGTGTTTGAAGTCACAAAATGAATTGGCAAGAGGTTTTGCAAAAATCTCCCTTTGGTGCATTCTTGAAAATTATGTGATTTTTGCCAACTTTGACAAGCCATATCCTGAGTTCCAAAATGAATTAGGTCTTGTTCTTGTACTTTTTGAAAAGGGAATGATCCAATCTACAACTTTCATGACCAACAATTTTTCATTTGAAGCATTTTTGGTTGAAAAAGTGGAGGTTGAAAAACTTTCCCAAAATGGAAAGTTTACATTACAAGTCATTTCCATTTTTGGCAACTTTTGGTTTAGCTCCCTTTTCTTCAATTTTGTGAACTTCTAAACACTCCAATGATCAAATAAAGACCATATAACTTTAATTTGATGAAAAATCCACTTTGGTTCCATGTTGGTGGGCCTCGGATGCCCCGATTTTACTCTGACTTGCTCAAGAAGTTACCTAGTGATCGGATGACTTCCACAATGAATTTCTTCATAAAACTTGGTATGCATGATCCTTATAGCATATAGAAACCAATATAAACAAGGATGACCAAAAAATTTGGAGTTATGGCCTCTGAAACCAAAACCCTAATTTTAGGTCATTTGTGCAGTTAAACCCTAGCTCTGCTTCCATGCTTTGCCAGTTCTTGTGATTTTTTGAATTCCTTGATCTTTGGAGGATAAAATATGATGATTGAACATACATGGACCCTCTTGAGATGATTTAAGACCTTTGGAGTGGCTCAGATGAATATTGGATGGCTCGAGTCACAAACCCCAGATGCAGATGAATTTAAACTAATGCAGTGAAGCAAAAATGCAACATGAAATGGTATGATTAATCTTATGTAAATATGGAAGATCACAAGCCATGGTGTGAACTTAGTGAGGGCAAATTTGGGGTGTTTACAAAGAGCAGTGAAAGGCTAAAAAATATCTTCAGGAAAGAAAAATGTCGTGGAACAGGTTCAACTTCTAGTGCACAATTGGAAATTGAGGATCCTATTACTGATGCACCATTGGGAATTAAGGATGCTCCAGCTACTGCCCAAGCAAACCCCATACTAGGGACATGTGTGCGCATGATTAAATCATGGGATGAGATATATAAGAAACTATTCCAGTAATGTTTTAAATTTTATGTTGTGTACTGTCATTATGTCATTTTGGAAGTGTCATGTTGTGTAATGCCATTAAGTTATTTTGTATTGTAAGTTAGAAAAACAAGTATACACAATATCATAAGTCTAATGAACAATATATATATATATATATATATATATATATATATATATATATATATATATTTCCAATATATATATATATATATATATATATATATATATATATTTCCAATTGGTTTTACTGTTAAACCAAGAGGTTTATGGTGCTTGTTTGGAAAATATTTAAAAAAATTGTTGGGGTTCGAACCAATAACCATTTAAACTAACCCTTCGGTTATTTATAATATGAGGGGTAAAGTTCCCACTTTTCATGTCATCCTTCATTACCTTGGTATTTTAACCGATGTGATATCCATTTTACGTCAGAAAGGACATGTGTTATTTGTATTAGTGATTGTTTCCATTAAAGGTCAAGATGTGTTAAAGAATGGAACCAGATCGAATGACAAATATTACTTGTTGATATTTCAAAACAAAAGTCACCCCTTAGCATGTTTGATATCCAAGGTTGATGAGACTAAACTATGGCACTAGAAACTTGGTCATCTCAACCTCAAAAGTATGAGAATAACCATATTTGAATATGATATCATGGGAATGCTAAATATCAAGATTGAAGAAGTAAAAGTCATAGGTGAATGCCAAATAGGCAAGCAGGCCAAAATGTCTCATAAGAAGCTTTAGCATCTTGCTGCCACCAAAGTTTTAGAGTTACTTCATGTGGACCTCATGGGGCTTATGCAAGTTGTCTTGGTGGGAAAATATATTTTTGGGTGTGTGGATGATTTCTATAGGTATACTTAGGTCAAGTTTATCAAAGAAAAATATGACACTTTTGATGTTTTCAAATAGCTATGTCAACAACTCCAAATATTAAAAAATGAGTGGGATAGTGAGGATAAGAAGTGACCATGGTAGAGTTTGAAACCTCAAAATTCTCGAAGTTTTTTTCATATGAAGGGATTGTTCTTGAATTCTCTACAACTATCAGACCTCGGTATAATAGAGTGGTTGAGAGGAAGAATATGACTCTGCAAGAGTCAGCTAGAGTTATGTTGTATGCCAAGAACCTTCCTTACTATTTATGGGTTGAAGCGATGAGCACAACTTGTGACATTCATAATCTTGTAACACTAAGATATAGAACCAAATGCTACTCACTATGAACTATGGAAAGGGAGAAAACTACCTGTGAAATACATTCATCTATTTGGTAAGTGTTACATCTTGTCATATCATGAGAAAAGAAGAAAGATGGATCCCAAGAGCTATTAGAGGTATATAAAAAAAAACATACCAATAAAATGATGAATTAAATAAATATTGTCATTGATGGTACTCCTGAAGATAAGCATGAAGATGAAGAAGAAGATGTTGTATCTCTTCAACAGACAGATGTCTCAGGCATATAACATTGAGTCTAAAAGCATAAACTTTTAAGATACTCCTATCAACAATGGACCATCTATCATAATTCATAAGGATCATCCCATTGAAAATTTCATAGGAAATATAAATGAAGGAGTTCTAACCAAATCAAAACATATGATTGTCAACACATGCTTCATTTCTAAGATTGAACCCAAGAACATCAAGGAAACACTAACAGCTGAATTTGAGATAAATACTATGCAAGAGGAGTTGTGTCAATTCAAAAGAAATAATGTATGTGAATTAGTTCCAAGACATAAATATGTGAATGTAATTGGTACCAATTGGATCTACAAGAACAAATATGATGAACATAGTAATGTTACTAAGAATAAAGAAAGGTTAGTTTCCCAAGTGTACACTCAAATAAAAAGAGTTGATTTGGATGAAACCTTTGCTCCAGTGGCTAGACTTGAGTTCATTAAATTATTAAATGGAATTTCTTGCATGTTTAAATCCAAGTTATTCAAAATGGATGTTAACAGTGCTTTCCTAAATGGCTATCTGAATGAGGAAGTTAATGTTGAGAAACCAAAAGGATTTGTCGATCCTTGGTTTCTAGATCATGTGGACAAGTTGAAGAAAACTCTTTATGGTTTAAAAATTTTTACAAGTTGAAAGATTAACTAAGTTTTTAATCAACAATGTATACAAAAGAGGTGGAATAGATAAAAATACTCTTTGTGAATAATGATGGAGGATAGTTCATGATAGTACATATTTATGTTGATAACATAACATTTGGTGGGATGTCAGACCAGATGGTGGAACATTTTGTCCAATAAATCACGTTTAAATTTGAGATGAGTCTTGTAGGAGAACTCACTTACTTTCTTATTCTTCAAGTTAAGCAAATGGAAGACATTGTTTTTGTATCTCAAAGCAAGTATGCTAAGAGTATAGTGAAGATGTTTAGGCTTGAAAATTCAGGTCACAAAAGAAATCCTACTGCAACACGGGTGAAAGTAACCAAAGATAAAAAAGGGTGTTGATATAGATCAATGCTTATACAGAAGCATGATTGAGAGTCTGTTATACCTCACTACATTATAGGTGTTTATGCAAAATATCATGAAAAACCTAAGGCTAGTCATATCACTCATGTGAATAGAATTTTGAATTATATAAATGGAATTTGTGATAGTGGTATTCTTTATTCATATAGTACCATTTCAAATTGTGTAGGGTATTGTGATGTTGATTGGGTTGGAAGTGAAGATGTTAGAAAAAGCACATATGGTGGATATTTATTTCTTAGATATAATTTAATCGCATGGTTCATCAAGATGAATAATTGTGTATCATTATTGTCACTCCCAAAGATTTTACAATCCCGGTGCAGACGCGAACTGTCGGCGATGTTGGAAGTTGAGGTTGAATAGAGTCGCCAGCTAGGCATTTTTATCCCGAAGGAAAGGTAATGCTGCATAAACTTGGAAGGGTATGGATAAGACGGTTGCAAGCCAAAGAAATTGAGAAAGGGGGTTGGTTATGACCTGGGAAGGTATTAACACCCAGATTGTCATTCGTACTCGACGGGATCCATGCTTACTTGATTGTGTTTAAAAGGGGTAGTGTATGTGATGACTGTGTGTGAAAGCTAGGGAGAAAAGAATGTACAGAGTGTCAGTGCAAGAAGAGAGAGTGAGTTCTCAAGAATGAGGCTTAGAAAAGAAAGCTGGAAGAGGGGGGAATACAAAAAGACTTTTGTTCGATAACTGTTAAGTTATGCCTACGTATCCTCTCGTGCAATGAGAAATTCAGCACACCGTAGTTCGACTCAAAGAGACTGAATGATTTTGACTGTGAACTGCTTGCTTGTCTATGCTCAAGTGTGTGACTCGTCTGGCTCGAGTGCTAACTGTCTTGCATTAGACGGGAGAAGCGAGTTCTCGTTTGTGAATGAGTGTGATGAGAAAAGAATTCTAGAGGAGACAATTATTGTTTTTTTTTGTGTTTTCAGTTTTTATTGTTTTTGGTGTTTTGCATAGGATAATGAGCTTAAGCCTAAATCAAGGGTTGTAAACTCATTATATCCTCCCTAATTAGGGATAATGAGCCTACTTAAGTGTGAGATAAGCATCTCAACTTAATTACCATGATGATATAGGATTAAGATCATTAACCTACTTGGTAATTAGTAAGATATTTTTGGGTTTTTGTTTAGTGTTAAGTAATGAGTTTAATCTCTAATCAGGGATTAGTGAACTCATTACACCATCCTAAGAGAAGGATGATAGATGAGAACACTTAAGCTGAGGAAGATACCTCAACTTAATCCATGGTTAGGGACTAAATTCATTATATAATAAGCCTTTATTAAGTGGATTTTAATTAAAGGGTGAGATTAAGAAGTGAGTTTTAAGTTTGTAAGACTTATCTTGAGGGGGACTTGTCCATTAAACACTAGGGTTAGTCCCTTTTAACCAGAAGGAAGAGATGTAACCCTAATATAAGGCCCAAGTTACAAGCTTAAGTCTTAGTCATTATTAGGGTTTAACACTTAGGATTAAAGTTATACACTCCATCCTAAGATGAGGATGCAGGCATAACCCTAATTCAAAGTCCTAAAGCTTTAAGTGTTTAGCCTCTGATTATGAGATGAGAAGAGAGACTCAAGGAGACTCAAAGGTAAAAACTAAGGGGATACTATGTACAACCCTAAAAATTATCATGCTTGGATATCCTATGGTTTGTGAGGCTTAAAGAAAGATCTTCAGATGGCCACCAAGGAAGAGAAGCAGATGAAAAGAGAAGAGAGAAAGAATAGGTTACTTACTTCCTGAAGAAGATAAGTAACCTAGAAGAAATAAAGTAAGAATGGGAGAGCATAAGTGAAGCAATTTCACTTCAAAGACAAGTAAATAATTCATATGAAGAGATGAGAATGAGTGAGATGTGAAGGAAAATCCACATCCCAAACAACTTACCATAAGCCCCTGAAATGTTAACATGAATGCATAAGATGCAAAGCAAGAGGAAATGAGAGGGATAAAGATGAAAAGACCAAAACCAGAAGTGTATATGCAAGGAAAATGTGTTATTAGATGATACAAAGTCACACATAATGCTTATGAATGTTCATACGAGGATGAGATGTAATGGAAGCAAGTTGGAAGCTTAGAAACACATGGATGCACATGGAATGTAATGAATGTAAAGCATACCAAATGAATGAAGAAATGATCAAGCAATGTTCAAGCATGTCTTAATATGTCTAAGATGTCATAAAAATGCTTGAAATGTCATGGCAAGTTCATATGATTGAGCTATGCAAAGATGAATGCAAATGAACATGAGAAATTAGGGTTTCAAGACAACATGAGATGCATATGACAAAAACAGAAGCATACATCATGATAAAAATTTGAAATTGAACTCAAACAAACCCTAATCATACACAAGATCACTACCCAAAGGAGAAGGTCAGAAGCTAAACCTAGTGAAAGTTATGGATTTCCTAAGTTAACTAGGGTTTTTGGATGGTTCTAAAGGAAAAATGAAAATCAAATTGAAAATGAAATGCAAAATCATGAGATAAATAACCTAGATACTATATGCAATATGTGAAACAATGCAAAAAGAATCAAGTTCAAACTCATCATGGTTGACCAGAAGTGATTTTTTCAAGTTAGGGTTAGAAAATGTGATTTTTAAGAACCCTAATTCAAAGATAATTGTGAAAATGTGATCAAACCTAAAAATAAATTTGTGTGGTGAGTTTGTAAATGATTCTAAATGTAGGAGAATTCATCATGAATGTTTTGGTGATTTTTAGAAATCTAAATGTATATTTAATTAATTAAAATCAATTAATTAATTAAATAAAACATTTATATGTTTTAAAAATATTTTTTTTAAGAAAAAATTAAAATAAAAAATGTTTTTGAGTTAAAAAAAATATTTAAAGTACAAATCCAGAAAATGAGATTTTTTTTAAGTGTTTTTTTCTATTTAAAAATAAATATGGAAAGAAAATGCAAGAAAATGAAATAAAAATCAAATAAAATGGGAAGTTAACTTTCATTGAATCATGTGGTTGTTCTGAAGATCAAGTTTGAAGATTGATTTTTCTAGGTACTTTTGTTCCTTTGTCTCTTGTATTTGGGCATGTTTTATTTCCTTGTTCTGGATCTGCAATGGTTTGATAACCTTATGATTTTTGTCACCAATAACAAATTCCAGATGTTCTAGCAGTATGTTCAACATATGTGTTCATCGTTGATGTGTGTCTACTTTTGACTAATATGTTCACTAATCGTGCTAATAGCTTTGCCAAATTATGACAAAAAGGGGGAGTATGAATATTTGGTAGGAATATGTACCTTACTAACTGTGGTATCATGATTGTGTGCTCACATGTTGAAGCATCTGGCCTAACATCTAACCCTCAACTTTGGATGCCTAATGAGTTGATCTATTTCTATGTTCTGGGTGAACTAACTTTTTGTACTGGTCTATCGTGGTGTGTTGACCTAAATGGATCTTAACCATTATGGACCTTGTTTTTGTGCATGTATGTTTGCTTGTGTGCTTGATTGATTATGGGAGCATCATTGTGTGGTTGATTGACTGATGTATAGAAAACACTTGAACTTCTGATATTTGCTATTGAATTCTGTTGTAGATGTGTGATATTCTCATTTATACTGCTGCTTCTACTAATGTTTGCTCTGGGTGTTTGTTTGTGGTGTGCTTATGTTGCTCAATGTGTATTGCACATCTTGTAATGTGTGAAAGAGTTTTTTTTTGCCAAAATTTTCCAAAAGGGGATATTGATGTTCATTTTCAATTGACTGCATTATGTAAAACAACATGGAGTGTACACGATGTTTTGGTGAAGAAATGACACATGTTGGACATGATATTCCAGTAGGAGTGACACATTTGCCCCTTAGTTATATAGTTCAAGCTTTAGCGTATTTTTGTGATTTTTTAGCGTGCTTCTGGATTCACGTGCGATTGATTTGTTACTATCTTTTAGGAATCTAATTAGTTAGATTTGTTTGATAATTTAATAAGATCAAATTTAAATTAGGGAGATTTAAATTTAAATTCACATAAAATCAAATCTTTTAGTGGAGATTTTTTAATAGCAAAACTTAACCAAATCATCAACATATTTGGTGATTAAAATTCAAATGCCCATTGGAGAAAAGTCCATCTATGGATTGCTATTTAAAGAAACTCATCCTAACAGTAAAGACAACGAGCTTGTTGGAAGATTCTTTATGTCAGGGTTTTATTTGAGTCATTTGTCTGTGTTGCCTGTACACCGTGTTAGTTCCCACATTTAGATCATAAGGCATAATGTTGGTTTGTTTAGTTGAGTTATAATTCAACATTCTTTAAGTTAGAGGTGTGCATGGTTGGTTATTTTTAGAAACCAAACCATAACCATTTTCAAACCATTTAAATGGTTTGGATTTATAACCAAAACCACAATTTAATCAAAATTGGTTATAAAACCAGTTATAAATTTGGTTATGGGTATATAACCGTTTTTTTTAAATCCAGTTTAAAAAAAATCATAAAATATATATATTTTTTATTTTGAAAATTAAAAAATTTGGATTTTGGATAATAACCGGATTTTAACCGAACCCAAAAAAGATTTAACTGGTTAATAATCATTTAACTATATCCGGATTATATGAATGGATAACCAAAACCATTAAAAACTAAACCGGTTAATAACCATTCAATTGTATCTGGATATTTAAAACGGATTTGGATTTGATTATGGATTTGGTTCTTACAATCAGATATTTTGCACATCCGTACTTCAAGTTGTTTATCGAAGTTAATCACTAAGGTTAGTGATTTAGAGAAAATGAGAGGTGTTTCATATTTAGGGGAAGTCCCAGATAGAAATTCATTCGATAGTATTAGGAACAGGCTACGAACAAGGTGTGTTCATGTAAGACTAAGTGTATTAATACTATTGAAAATAAATTTCCTTTCATGGGCCGGAGTGTACAACATATGTCCCCAAGAACATAATTTCATGCAAATTCATTAAACCATTGATAATAAGAGAGGGAATCATAATCCAGGGTCTATGAATCATCATCTCATAGAAAATTCACTTGACAATTAATACAATTCGGGATTCAAGGGAAACCCTATACTCTAAATGTCAAAATACAAAGTCATAAAACAATCTCCCCTTTATTTAGTTAGTGCAGAATTTTTCGTAAAACTCTTAATAAATATGAAATCATTCCTTGTTCAATCTCTAATGATATTCTCTTGATGAATCAAGATTTTCTTGCAAATATTTGGAGTAAGAGGAAAGTGTTTTGAGACTTATGATTTTTTCCTCAAAATTTTAGTATCTCTTTTTTTTTCTTCTTTTTCTTTATCCCTCTTTTCATTTTTTAACTAAAATTCTTATTTTTATTTTCATTCCATTTATTTCTATTCACTTTTCGCTGGCTTTTTCTTTTCACAGTAAATCTAAAGTTTTTTAAATCAAATAATTAATTTATAATAATTCATAATGTTAATAATAATAATAATAATAATAATTCTAATGATAAAATAACAAATGCGATGATGATGATAATAATAATAATAATAATAATAATAATAATAATAATAATAATAATAATAATAATAATAATAATAATAATAATAATAATGATAAAATCATAAAACAAGTTAAATAAGAAAATAATATTTAAATTTATTTGGGGTGTTACAATAGACAGTGAGAAATACAACATGAGAGAGAAAGACAAAAATATCAAGGGTGGAAATGTTTTCCGAGAAATTGGCAACAAATGTTTTTCAACATATTTCTTCTGAGACCTAATTATAAAGTTACGATGAGTAGATATAATTAATTTTCTCTTTTGTTGAGGTTAGATACAGTTATGCTAATATTCATGTTTTGATCCCGATCATGACATTCTATGTATTTCTTTTTAAGCTTTAATGTTGATGAGTTCTTTGTTTTCCATATTTGTTTTGAATTAGCTACCTAAAACATGTTTTCATGACATGATTTGATATAAGAAAAATACTACTAATTACTATATCCTAACTTTTCTTCTATCGGATATGGTAAAGTCTAGACATATATTTATGTTGAATATTCATATGAACGGTTGAAACTTAATATTATCGTATTAGTTATTAGGTTGAGAAATTGTCTATTAAATAATATAACTGATTTCACATTGTTAACTTAAACATGAACTACAATGTCTCATTTCGATAAAAACTGCACTTACTAGAGTGGCCAAAAGAGAATCTCAATTACCATCTTGTATTGGCCCTTTAATCTTTAATTATATTAATCTATTTTAGAAAGAAAGTTGATTCCTTGTTTGAATATAATATTATATGATGAGATGAGATGAGATGAAATGTTTGGTGTATATATATGTTGTATGGTCACAAAATGGAATAAAAGGATAGCATTGATGAGAAGTGGAGTTTGATTACATAGTGAATGTGGAAGAACAGGAAAAAGTAACTGAACCCTTGCAGAGGCTTATAAGGCCAGCCTAAGTGTGGGTGGGGACACTTGGACTCAAATATGGGCTACAAAGACTTTTCTTCAATCCATAACTGTGCACCTATAAATTACTGTTCTATATTTATTTATTTACTGCTACCACACAACACCAAAATAATATAAATTCTAAGTAAAAATTGATCGGCCACATATTTGCTATGGTGAGTTTATGAGAGTGAGAAAAAAGCTACACAAATATTTAATTATGGAGTTAGCAAGCCAAGGAATTGGGGAGGGTGTGAGTTTTGTAATTAGTTTGACCATATAACATTGAAGACTGTGATAATACTTAGCAGTAAGATTTCCCATAAGTATATCATAGTTACTTTAATTTCCACGAGTATTTACAAGTATCATCTATAGTTTAGCATATTTTCTTTCGGTTACCAAAGATTCCTTGTTCCCTTCTCCCATCATTTTGCGCAAATTCACGTTCTTTTGTTCCCTCTTTTAAGGGTTAATTAAATTATTTGGTTGTGTAACTTGAGTTCTAAGCGAGTTCCCATGTCAACTAGTGTCCTCCAACAAAAACTAGACCATAATAATAGTAAGATCTTAAAACAAATTTGAGGAATCATGAGTAAACTTTAAGATTTAGGAGTGTGTTTCTATCTAGATTTCAAATTTTAATTCTTTAGAAACCAACAATTTTTATGTTGAATCTTCCAAAATACGACTTTAATTGACCTCATATTCATCTTCCAAAAGGTACTCCATCTGAATACAAAGGTCGAGACAAATCTCGCTAAAACAAAAAGAAATTATCGATCAAATTCATTAACAAAAAAAAATAAGAAATCCTTGTCAAAATCGTATAAATTGCAATTGGGATGAATAATTTCTGCCATCAAAGACCATTTCCAAATAGATATTTTGACCTTCCAAACTACGACTTTAATTGAACTCATATTAGAGGTTAATTATAAAAATCTCTAAGTTTGGACGTGTTGTGGTATTTGACAATTTATATGATATATATCCTATACGTGTAGGAAAAATCATTCATATTTATTACAAAATAAATATTTTTATTATTTTGACACTTTTTGAATTGATGTCGAAAAATTATATATGATACTAATTGTCATGTGTTACATACAATTCAGACGAAATGTTATAAAAATATTATTGTATATTAAGCGTCGTCAGTATCTTATATTTTTTTATATTACCTGTAATGACATGTTTGCATCCATATTGTGTGAGGTGTCTCTTTTAAAGTTTGTGTTTGATAGCCCTGAATGATGAAAATTGTTGTATGAATTAGTCAAATTTGTGAATTCAAATTGAAATGTCTTTATCTAAAAGGAATATTACATTTTACCCAACATATATAGTCGACAAAATTCAATGCTATCCACATGGGTCATGTTGAAACCAACACACATTGTTCTTTTGGTTATTATTAGTATCATTACAAACTTGATCTTTGTGCTTTGTTGGAAAATTAGTGTTGAATTATAACATAACTTTGCACACAAGATTTTGTTAAACAGTGATATGATAAATATTTAAAATAAGAAAAAACAAAAGTGGAAGATGATGTAGCAAAACAATGTCAAATATAATGATTTTCACATTGAAGTGAGTCCAAAGGAAAAGTGATTCAAAGATTGTATAGAAGTAGTAAATCTTCTGTGCTAGATCTTAAATTGAAGGCAGAAACTTGTGAGTTCTGGGAAAGCACACGAGCAACACTGCTTCTTGGGAGCCACATGCAGATGCAGGCAGACCTACACAAAGACTCAACACCCTTTTGTACGGATATACATACAACCCTCTAACATGTACAACCACACACACATTAATAAATTTTGCAATAACTATAAATAATACTTTATGCTGATAATATTAATTGTATGAATGTATTCATTCAATTATGAAAGTTTATAGTTGGAGGAGAGACCATTCGTAGAATACACTATTAGTTGATCATTCAATCGAGATCTGATAGTTTAGTAAAATATATATTTTCTTTTTGTTTGATAGGAGTTTTTTCCAATTTAATCAGAGTTTTGAGTTCAAATTCAGTCATGAACCACATTACTATTAAATTTTTATGTGGAAGAGTTTTGTCATTTATTATTATTCTGATTTCGAACTCAGCTCTGAACATGCAGTATATTGTGGTCATGGTTTCTGTCGAAACCTCTTGAATCTTTATGGAATAATTATTCATATATATTATTCTTTCAGATTGGGTCATGATGACATCATCAGATCCATTACAGATCAATCCATCGAGATATGAAAGTTTAGTAAAATATAATGTATGTTTTTTTGTTTGATATAAGTCTTTTTCCAATTTAATCAGATATCTTGAAATCAAATTAAACATTGAACAACTTCATTGTTAAATTTTTGTGTGGAAGAGTTTTCTTGTGGATTGTTATTCTGATTTCGAACTCGGCTCTGAACATGCGGTTGATTGTGGTCCTCATTTCTACCAAAACTATTCAATCTTTATGGAACAATTATTCATACTATTCTTTCACATTGGACCCTGATGACATCACCAGGTCCATTTAGATATTTCTGGGCCTTGGACCTGTCTCTATCAAGTCCATTGGAAAAGCCCACTACCCTCTTCATGCACTCATTTTTCCAATTTCTTCCTCCCTATAAACATCTTCACTTCCTCCATTCCCTCCCCATCTTACCATAACAAAAATTCCAACTCCCTCTCTCTCTCTTTCCCATCTCTCTCTTTAGTCTCTTTCAATCTCTTGAGATAGAGTAGAGAGAGGTGAAAAAAAGCCTCAAAGATGAAACCAAAAGACAAGTTTCTCAAAGGTAATAATAAATAGTATTGTTGAATGTAGAAAAAATCTCCATAATGATTTCACTTTTATCATAGTCTTACCTCAAACAGTTATTTTGAACCTTTTTCATATGCTTAATTAGTGTTAGTTATTTCTATATTAATATTCTATATTAATATTTGACTCAGATCAACCAAAAAATTTTCTTTATGTTATAATATATATTTTCATATACTTTATTGATTTAATCTAAAGCTGGCTACTGCTACTGTCACTCTTGTTCATTCTCTGCAATCACTAATTAAGAGCATGATTCATATGATACAGGTCCCAATAAGGAGTACCATCACATGCATGTGATGACCATTAGCAACTTCATCATCATCATCATCATCACCATGGTCAACCCTTTGAGATTCTTTGACAAAATAGAAGAAGCCATTGGTGGCTCTGAAATTGTAGTTGACATTTCTTCACCACCACCAGAAATTGCAGCAGGTTCATTCTAATCAAGGGTGCTATCCTATCTGAGCTTTTATTCACCTTTCTCTTTTATTTTTTTCTTAATTTTTCTCTTTTTTTTTTCTACTTACATCTGTGTCTTCTTGACCTTGTAAGACCTTTTCTTGACCTTGTAAGACCTCACTCTGAGTCTGTGTTCTTCGTTTTTGCTTTTGTGGAAGACTTTATATCGAAATTTTTTGATATAAAGTTTTTTCTTCAATTTTCCTTTTTACCACCCAACTCATTCTCTCTTTTCTTGTCTATCCCTCCTGAGCTATCTCCATTTTCACCATTCTTGTTTATCAACAATTTATGGCTTGAAAATTGGAAGAAAAAAAACTTTATAAATTGTAATTCATGAAACTTCATATTACAATTTGGGTCTAATTCATGAGAAATTGTAAATAAATTTATCCTATTTGATCTTATTATTATTACTATTATTTGTGTAATACTAATATTATGTCCTTAAGTATCCTCTTTAGAATGAGATATAAATAAAATTAACTAAATTACACATATTAAGAAAAAGTTAAATATATTTAATTTATGCAACTCCAATTCTAAATTAAATCTTTGTCTATATTAATCTCAATAACCATTAAATAAGTTTATTAAAATTAATAAAATTAAATTAAATGAGTGCATTTAAGAATGTAAATTATTGACGAAAAAAATCACTGTAAATTTGAAGAAAAAAAATCACAGTATCACTAATTAAAGTGTAATTTTATGTGGACCTTTTTAATAATAAAAAAATTAAACTAAATTTATGTTAAGAATTATAATAAATTTGAGAATTATTAGTACAGTAACTATAGTAGTAGAATTTGAATATGAAAAACTAATCATAGTTAAGAAATAATTTGTATGGTATTGTGTTAAAGGAAAGCAATTTGGCTTTGTATCATTGATTATATACACAGAATATTTATGCAGTTTTTGCAGTGCATTCAGTTTCTTTGTTTTATATATTGTTTGGCTGAAAAAAAGTGTGTAAAGCAACTTATAATTATTCTTTTAGATCTAAGTTATAAAGTCTCTCGTGACTGTTTCAATGTACTAATGCATCATATCCACTGTATTATTGGACTTATCTCTGTGTCACAAAGCTTTACTAATTGTACCTTTTTATTTATTTATTAAATAAATAATTATTTAATGAAATATAGTAAAGGTGATTGCTATTTATAGAGATAATAATAGAGTTATTAGAATTAATTAATGTTCAAAAGAAGCAAACAAAAATCCAGAATGAAGCACTAGAGAGAGAGGGAGAGATAATTCCCTGACCTTTCTCTTTCTTGTTGATTTGTTTTCTTCTTTTATATAAGTAAAATAAATGTCATATGCAAGCTTTATTTGGCACTATTATGTGTCCTAGATAGCTAAAATAAATGTCATATGCAAACTTTAAGAGCATTAAAGTTACCTAGTTTTGTTAAATAATTTTGGAGTCATGTTTTGATTCTTAGAAAAATTCTAATAATGTTGGAGTTTCATGGTGATATAAATAAAATGTAATTAAAAACCTTTAACTATGAAAATGAAAATATATAGTTCTTTTTTCAATTTTATCTTTATTATTTTAATTAAATGTATGTGTGTTTATTTTTTTTAAATAGTCTAATGATAAAAATTAAAAACTATTTATTTAAAATAAGTGAATCAGAATAAATTTGAAATCGCTCATGCAATTAAAATCTTTTTAATTTTTTTTTGGGATCAGCTAGCAATTATTTTAGTGCAACACAAAAGCGACACACAAGAGACCCAATAACAAGCTTCTGTGATGGCATTTTCCCTTGAAGCATTTGTGATTTTTATGAATAATAACACTTGTTTCAAACAATGATTTTTGAAAAGATAAAATAAAATAGCAAGTTGAAAATTTGAATTGTACCAAGCAAAAATGAGATGCAATAAATTAGCATCCAAGTGAAGTGGCTGCAATTTTAATGCCTGATTTCCTAGTTTTGTATCTCTCTCTTTATTTGGAAGTATGGTTTTGTAGCTATTCCCTTGTTATGGCAGGGCAAGGACAAACAAAATGGGATAGACTACAACCTGAGCCCATAAGGGAATATTATAACCCCAATGTTTTGATGGGTGCAGAGATAGTGACATACCCACCTCAATTTTTGAAGAATAATAATTGCTTCATTTCTCTTAAATTATGGCAATTTTTTTTTGATGTGTTTTTAACCATATGTTGAGTCTGCCTAACATTGTTACCATCAATCACCTTCACGTGGTAGACCTACCTATTAAAATGATAAGGTTAGAAATTTATCTTTCTCAATATGTTTCCACTATGCATTATGTTTCTCACAGGTTGCATATAATTTTGTGTAAAAGAGTGCATGTATATCAATTAAGTTGCACAATTAAGTTTAAACTGAGTTTTACATGTCTTAAGTTTAAAATGATAAAATAAATAAATAATTATTTTACTATAATTTAACTGTAATAAATATTTTATAAAATTTTATTTAATTATAATTTGAACATATAAATTTTAGAACATTAGGACAACCTTGCTTTATATGCCATGAGTTTCAACAACAAAATATTGTGTTAAATTTTGTACACATATTTTGACTAGTTATAAAATTTTACAGAAACTATAATTTTTTGTATTTTTACTGCTGATATTTGAGAGTGACAACAAAAGTTCCCAGTTTCCATAAAAATGAATGTGGTCTTAATTAAATTTGTAATGTGTAATGTGTAGCAGCCCCATAGAGTGACAGAAAGGTCTGACTCAGCAGTTATATGGAACTGTCAATGGTAATTATTAGATAAAGGACAGTGTAAATAGTATATAAGTATATGCAAGAAGAGTGGTCTACAATATTTAAGTCCCTAAAAGGGATCTTAAATTAGGTGACTTCTTCCTCAAAATGATTATGTCTACGAATGGACATTCAAAAGTTAAATGCCTTTCCCTTATTCATACAAATTATTTTTACCCCTTTACCCCACTTTTGGGGCCCTTTTCCTTTTCTCTCTTTGTAGTTTGTGTCAATAAGAGACACATTAGGTTTAAATATAGTCTACTCGTATTCACGCATTCAAATATAATATAGTCTACTCGTATTCACGCATTCAAATATAATATAGTCTACTCGTATTCACGCATTCAAAATATATTTGCAGGTGAGTGAACTGTGTTTGTCTGTAATCAGAAATTCAATATAATCACGTTGTCATGCATTTTTAACAGTCTGATTAAGATTGAACGGTTGTGACTTAAGTAAAATATTTTTGATATTTTTAATAAAATTTACATTTTTCGGTTTTAGATTATCCGATCAAAATCGAACGGTCACAACCATCATGATTGCGTGAAAATCATTACAATAAAGAATCCATTTTTCAAGTGGACGCAATAGATATTCAAATTTAGAATTATAATTTAGATTGTTCGACCTTCGTATTGACTTTACAATTATGGTTCAAATAATGAATTTGAATTGTCTGACTTTTATTGACGGTCACGAAAATTTTTGAATGTGTAAAAGCGGGAAATAATTGAATCAAATTTGTTGGGGGAGCATGATCCTAAAATAATGGCTAAGGTTGAATTAAGTTATAATTTTTCATGTACTTATTCATGAGTTCCTTTTAGGTCATTTTGTTTTAGGCACTGCCAGCATTGGCCCCATCTTGGTCAAGCCTTTTACCAACTTTGGGATACATGAGAACATGGGTCCTTCATTAGGTTTTACTTTTGAACAATATCATTTTCATTCAAGAACATTGGAAAGTAAGAAAATGACAATTCAATAATGGCCTAATGGGAAAATAAATAATTTTCAATGCTTATTTTTTAAGAGGGTATTCTATAAGAATTGATATTCGTCTATAAAAGAAGTATAATATTATGATTTTATGATGATGATTTTAGCAAGTATATCTTGTTGTGCAAGTACAAATAATGTAAAAGATGTACTAGTATATGTTTTTCTCCTATAATACAAGATTTGAAGCTATTATTACTTTAGTTTCCTAGAATAAGAGTAACTACAAAATAAATATGAGTAGAAGCAGGGGAAACCATAAATTAAAACTTGAAGGTACAATGTTCATAATATACTATTTAGTAAAGAATAAATATATCTACAAGAAAGTTAAGACCTTCTAAAATGTATTTATAGTTTTTTAAACAAAATGTCATATATTATTATTTATTAAGGATAAGCCATTTGAGCCCAATTTACAATTTCATTAGAATATTTTCTTTTCAAATCATGTTGGAAGTCTTAATAGCTAGTTGGGCTACCATGTGGACCAATTTGGTAATTTTTATAGGAATTTCTTAATGCACCTATAGGCTATTTACACACCACACAAAAATAATTTTAAATTTCGGAGATTTCGGAGATGCATCATTAGAAGTATTAAATTATGATCGAACATTAAAATATTCTGAAGATGCATCTCTGTGACAATTTAACACGTATATCATGGATTACACTCAAAAGGCATTATACAAGTTTATTGAATCAGAGATGTACAATTCATAGTATTACTACTATATACTAATGCACTACTATGCATGTCGGACTACATTTCATTTACCTCCTCGGGCTCCTCGACCATCAATGTTTCATTGGCTAAAGATAGTATTTTAAAGGTGTTGATACATTGCGGTTGTTAGGCCACTTACCTAGAGCATACACAAAGTGTATAATATAAAGTCTAGGAAAGTAGGACTTAGACATTCTTTCGTGAGAATATTGATTAAGGATGTAATCATTTCATTCACAAATATATGATCGAGCTGTAATTTGTCTGATCCATTTACCAAACCATTTGCCATTGATTTAGTAAAGACCACCTCGAGAGATATGAGATTGAAACTCTTTGAAAATAGGTTCTAACAATGGTAGCAACCCAATTTGAAGGTAACAAACCTTAAATTAAGATTCAATGGGTAACAAGTCGTTGATTTGGATGTTAGTCCAACATTTGCGATAATGTTGACTATTACATATTGAGGGTTGAGTTTTTTCAAACTTTAAATGATTTTCTATATCGAAGATATGTATCTCAAAAATTAAATACAAAATCACTACTAAAAAATATACCTTTGGTAATACTAAATTACAATGGTCTGACAGTTAGTCGTGGTAATACCTCATTTTTGGATATGCTTTGTTTATTTATATTTATGAAAAAACATTGCATTACAGCCAAATTAATTAATCGTGATTATATATTCATGAAGTGATATGGTTCGAATCCCATCTCCAACATTTCTATCACCACGGTTGTTAATATCAACATTATGAAAGGAGTTACATTTCATCACGGTTTTTGAATACGACTTTAGTGAAATTGTTTACCCATATATAAGTGAATTAACTCTCGCTTCTTGATAATGTCGTTGTATCTCTCACAGCAAAATCCTACCATACATTTTCCTCTTTCTTTGTCATTATCTTTCATATTCTAAAATATAGCCTCAATCTTGTTCTTGATACATAAATGTATTCTTCTTCTTCCTTATTCTCTTGTTTTTTTGTATGTTGTTGTTATGTTTCACATGATTTTCTTCTTGTTCGAGAGTTTGTGGGGTTTTGTTGTTATATGTTGTTGTATGTTATTTTGAAATAAGGTTTCTCTTCTTGTTCAAATTGCAGATCCTTCTCTCAACATGAATAATGGGAGAAAACTTGTCCACGAGATTGAAGCTTCAAAGGAGGTTATTGATATGTTGGAGTTACAGTTGAACAAAGAAAAGGAAGTTGAATCTGTTAGGGGTCACATTAGTGTTGTTGAACCGTCTGGTGGAGCAGGTTATAAGAAGATTCTTTTTATGAATCGTAACCCTGAAAAGATAAGGAAGGTAAAGGCTATGGTGAAAGACCTAATGAATCTGGATGCAACTGATTTTGAATTAGATGAAGAACTTGAGAATGAATACCTTGAGAACTACATGAATTCAACTAAGCATGAAAATTGAAGACCTTATTATGTTTCACACGTTGTTGATTTAACTTTTGTTTGATTATAATGTACTGCTAATTAACCTTTTTTGGATCACATGTTAACGTTGTATGTTGATAAATTTTTGTTGGATTACAATGTACTCTTATATTAACATGTTATTTTATGTTAACCTTTTGTTGGATTACAATGTACTGTTAGTTTATGTTAACATGCTGTTTTTTCATGTTTTCCACGATTTTTTCAATTAAAGGTATATATGTTGTTGCATATTATTGATGTTGTTGTTGATGTTGTATCCATCAAGTGGTTATGGTTGTTTAATTATCATTAATGCATCTGGTTGTGTGAACATGGATCTAAGAGTGAACTTGTGTTCGCTGTGGAAATATTATATGAGTCTTTCATATAATATTTCCATACTTAACACATGTTTTATACTCCCCTTCTACTTTATCATTTTCAGAGCTTTTAGGAACAATTAGTTATCAAGTTCTCCTAATATATGTTGATTAGTTGGTGTTTTTATTGATAAATGTTGTTAGTGAGTTTCTTATATCATATGTGATTTCTTGTTTCACTAACCCCTTATTGAACTTGAATTCATTTAAATAGATTTTTTAGATAATAATTAGAAAAAATAAATCATTCTTGTAAAAAAACTTAGACGATCTAATGTTTATCGAATTGCATGCATCTTGTAATTCAGTATTTCCTCTTTAGCCTATAGAATTTAATTAAATGCCATAAATTCTTCAAAACAATGATGATAAATGGATGTCAGTCTGAGTCTTTCGCAAAAAGTTTGATGTTTGCATAAACTACAAAGAAAGAAAAAAAGAGGAAATCAAATTTTGTGCGAAAGACATAGAAGACATCTGTTCATTATCTTCACTTTGAAGAATTTAGGATTGAATCAAATTATATAGGTTAATGAGGAAATCATAAATTATAAGATGCATGGAATTCGATAAACATTGGATCGTTTAAGTTGTTTTTAAGAAAATTTAATTTTTCATATTATCATCTCAAAAATCTATTTGAAAGGTTGTATATGGTTAATGAGGGACGAGGAATGACAAACAATCCCATATTTTATAATAAACTCTTACACATACCATCATGGCTAGTACATATAATTGTGATGAAATATTAAAACGTGGGACTGGTTTTGTTGGGATTCGAACCCATGACCTATAAATTATTTCACAATGGTTATTTTCTTTACTCGTTATAAGTAGCATGCTACCTCGCCCGTTGTAGAAACCATCATACATACAATCACACGCTACCAAACAACGGACGTGAAACCATTATTATATGTGTTTCACAACCGACAGGAAAAACACGTGGCCATAAATAGTGTTAGGCGAGAGATGCAGGCGAATAACCACTAAAGATTATGTGTAAGGTAATGTCGATTTAATCATAATAGATAATGGTTCAAAGCATTTCTACCTAACATTCCGATTAGACTTTACGTTATCCTTACTAATATTAAGTTCAAATCGAAATATACCTAACCGTATTAACATTCATTGTTTCTCTATTTGTGAAAGTGGTCTTATCATTATCAGAACAAGAGGAAGATTGTTGTAAATTATTAACAATTAATAATCTTGAGCGTGTTCCAAAAATGACAAGAAAATATGGAAGTGGATGTTAATTTTTAAATTTAGAAATAGGCAACACTTGTGAAGTGTTGTAGTAGGCAGTTTGTATTTTGAATTTTGAAATAGGAAACACTTCTTGAAGTGTTGCAGAATGAGAAACATTTGAAAACTGTTGTTGTAGGCGAAACAATGCAACATTTGAAAAGTGTTGTTAAAGGCAAAACAATGGAAAATTATAAAAAAATGTTGTTGAAAGTGTGTGTTTCATCAAGGGTCGCAACCTTATGAAAGAATACCAGTTTGGCCTAAAAATTGAACATTCCGGATTTAGAAAAATACATTTGAAAAGCATACCATCTTCACATAAAATTTTGGATTTAATATTCTCTATGTACGAGTTTTCATTGGTCTTATGAAAACTCTAGTACAAACCGAATCATCTTAGGTATTCCTACGTATAAAATCTACGAAAATTTGAGAGTGCTTGAAATACTATGAGGAAAGTGATCTGATCACGATTTTAGCCTTGATCCATTTGATTTATAATTTGATTTCCTAACAATAAATCTATTATTATCTTCTTTTTTTTAAGAATGATAAATGCTTAAAAGGTGTTAAAACGTGAACTTGAAGTATTTGTCAATCAAAGGAGAAGTGTGGAAATAAACAGTGTCATTTGAATACATGATACAATTTTTTAAAAAATGGATTTGCTTAAATTGACATCCATTGTGATTAAACCGACATCCAACGTTCATGCCTCTTTCTCACCGTCAAAATCTCAGATTTCCTTAAGAAATCCAGAGAATAATATAAGAAAGGATTTCAGATATAGATATAGATATAGGTTGCATAGGGGTCCGAAGACAATTTCCATGAAAGTCGTGTCGAAGCCTCACAATCTATCGTCTGACTTAGTTGCGTCCATACTTCCCAGAGAGGGGAAACTTCTTAAAGATACCACAAATTTGTATTCAATGACGCTCGAATACTACAAGTTCATAGTTAACATTGGGCGCCGACCCAACCTCGAGATGCATCATATGGTACCGACATCACTCGAGAATCATTTCGGTATGATAAACCCCAGGTTTACTTGGGAGTAGTATCCTTCCATGAGTAGGAAAGAAGGAGGGTACACTCGACTCCAATAATAAAAAATTGCCTCGCTAAAGTATCGGACAGAGAAACCCCAGATTTACTTGAAATGGGAAGTTTCTCAAGTTACCTTGAGATTTGAGGTAGTACACTCAGTAGAGATTAAAAACTAAGAAAACTCTTATTGATTCTATAGTAAGTGGTTTATTAACTACTTAGTAAATTAAGTTTATTTTCTACTAACCTAAGGTTAAGTTTTAAGTTCTCTTGGAGCAAAGGGGTTCCAAATACAGTACGCATAGAGCCCCATTTTAGTCTAAGTCCCAAAGAGGATTAAAATAGGATGTCTAAAAGATTTCTTATGGAAAAATGATTATCTATTAGAAGGAATCTGAGTAAGAAATAAGTAAACTTCTAAATTTTCTCCCGATTCAGAAAGCTTCAAAGCAATTTTAGTTTGGTTCGAGAAATATTCAAGGGGGGAATTTCTTTAAAGCTTATCTAAAGGTTGATCTCAGATATAGATGCTACCTTCCGTAGGGAGAAGTAAGTGCTTAGATGCTACCACTACTACAAAATTCGCAAACAACAACGACATGTTTACAACTGATTCACATACAACATTGTAATTGGTTAAAAATTTTACAGCGGGTTTATAACGCTAGATTTAACGATGGTTGTCTTAAAAACTGTTGTAATACATGATGTGTAACAAGCATTGATTCCCATTAACTACTTTTTTTTTCTTCCATATTTTTACATTTTAAACATATATTTTATTTTATTTTTTAGTGTTACGGGGACTTTAACCTCAAAAGAAAAAATTCATCTTTGTTTTGCTATTTTTAAGTGAAAGAGAATAGTTTGATCAAAACTTCATTAAAATTCAAATTCATCTTATTATTTCCTTTTTTAGTGTTATTACCCTAAAAACTCAAAACTTCATTTTAAAAAAAGTGAAAGAGATGAGTATATATAAAACAAAACTTCATTAAAATTCCAGAAAAAAAGAGTACATTGATAATCATATATTACGTATATTTATCAAATGTATGAGCCCATAACAACAAATGCATCTTCATAATTTGGGACTCTATCCTCACTAACCTCATCAGAATCATAAAAACAAAGTCCTCATCTTCTTCTCCTTCTTCTTCTTGGCCTTCCTCACCCTTAACGTATCCCTGACAGCCAACGATCCAGATGGTTGGACCACCTCATTTGGCCGCTGACATTGTTCATTTGTGATCTCATTGGTAATGTTTCTATTAGCATTATCATTTGTAGAACTCATTGTTACGAAGAATATATTATGAAGAAATGTAAAACTGTCTATTTATAGATGAGGTTGATGATGAAAAGTCTGATAGTTTGGTGCTTGCAATGATGATAACTTGTTATGGTTGATATTCTCGAACGATAGTTTTGAAAAACGGAGAAAATTTTAAATTATTATACTTTGGATGAGCATTTCTCTCTTTCGGGAAGAAAAAAGGTTGTAATATTACAACGACTTCTTATTATAAGCGTTGTGATATACTATGTAAAATTGAAAAGATATTGTTGCCAGAAGTTTAACCTTGTACCAAATAAAAATGATATTGATACGGTTCATATGATTAACCGTTGTGATATATTTATAATAAATATATACTTATTATTACGGTTATTTTCGATAACTGTTGTGAAATATTTACCCATATAAGCGAATTAACTTTCCCTTATTGATCGTAGCGCCGTTTTCTTCACAACGAAACCCTAGTACCCATTTTCTCTCTTTTTTTCACCATTAACTGTGAATCTTGTGCTTCATACATTAAGGTATTCTTTTTCTTCCATCTATTGTTAGATATTTCTCATTAGCACCCATTTTGTTTAAGCTTCTTCCTCCTTGTAAGCGTAATGGACATGGTGATGATGCTGGCTGTAGCAAGTGTAATGTATATATTTTTTGTGTAACTATGGAAAATAAGGTATTCTTCTACTTCAATCTTCTTGTTATATAGTTCCCATTATCTCGTTTTCTTCATATTGTTTTTGTTGATTGTTCTCATTTTTGCATATTCGTATTTAATGCATTAACAAAGACCAATCTTTGGCTATGAGAGATATTGTTTGTGTAGCAATGGAAAAAAGTATAAGAAGTATGAAGCTATGATGAAAACTTCATCTACCTTATACTTTTTCTTCATTGTTTCATCAACAAGATGTTTTCCATACTCAAAATGCTTCACAAGTTAGGTGAACTTCATTGTAATGGTACATATGACAACAATGTATCTTGTTTTGTTACAGTCTCACTTAGTTTACAGTCCCACTTCTTAGGGTTTTGTTTCAAATTTTTTTAGTTTTGTTTTAAATACTAACTAATTTTATTTTATTTGAAATAGTTGATGTTGTATAGTAAAACTGATGCATGGTGATGATGATGGTGGTAGCAAGTGTATAGTTTGAGTTGATAAGGTACATATATATGAAGTCCTTTTGATATTGTATATGAAATTTAGTTTATTATATACTATGTATATTGTTTGTTTCACTATCCTTTTATTGAAAATGACATCATTTAAATTGACATAGAAACTTATAATTTGAAAATTAAGATGAATTTGAAAACCAACCTATATCAATAAATGTTTTCCGAATAGCTTGCATCTCATTCTACACATTTTATGTTCATTGGCCCATAATATATGGTTCAATGGTCTGTTTGCTTCAATTCATCGATATCTACTATTTTACTTTACCTCATCATCGTCAATTATCATCGTGATTGTTATGATCATGATTGTTATGATGATAAGTCATCATAACAATCGCGATGATAAGCGACGATGATGAGGTAAACTATAATAAAAGATATTGATGTCTTGAAGGAAACTGACAATTGAACCATATTTGTGCTAAGGAACATAAGAGTGCTCGATGAGACACATGCAATTCGGAAAACAGTGGTGTATTTAAGTTGGTTTTCAAGAACAATTTAATTTTCATATAGTTCTTTACCAATTTTAATGGTTGTATTTATTTAATTAGGTGTATGGTAAAACAAGCAATATATATTGGTATATAATAAACTAAGGATACATTCCACAACTGTTGAAACGCATAACCGTTGTGATATTCAGTGTATATTACGATTATTGTTATACATAACCGTTGTAATATACCACACACTTTCTAGAATACAACAATTGTCCCAGGTCCATGATTATAAGTAGCGTACTTACAAAAACGCTCTACATAACAACGCCTACACACGTGTCATTATACATCTTTCCCAATCGTTGTTAAATGCCTTTTCTGTTGTAGTGTACTTTATGCCTAGACCACTCATATCCATCTCATTATAAGGTAACTTGTTCTTTTTACATATGATTTATGCATTATATTTGCTTTCCTCCTTTTTTATCATGTCAAAGGGGGAGAAGTATACTCTCAGGGGGATAAAGTGTACTCTCTACTTAATTGAGGGGAAGTTAAAAACCTCCAATTATCTTTTACCACATCCTTGAAAGATGCCTTGTCATTATAAAAAATGGGAGAATGTGGATCTATATGTTGCAGGTATAAAGTTAATAATACCGCAAATGATACTCTCTGAAGTTTTGATGACGACAACATTTATTGATGTTGAAGTCAGTGGCAATAGCTTTCAACTCTCTTTTGATGTAACCCAACTAGAAAAACATCCCAAGCCTCTTCAATAAAAGAGACTTAAGATTGAAGAGCTTATATGACCAATGTATCTAACAAAGAATCTTGAAGCCTCAAAGTAATAAAAGAGAGGAAGTGTGAAAGTTCACCAAGTTGTGTCTGTCTGAGTGACCATAGTTTTGTAAAAGTAAGGAAATAGCTCCTAAGTTCTATGTCAACTCACACACAAACTCTTAAAAATATTTTATAACCTTTTCATATCTTAAATATATTTTCAAGATCAATCCAATTTAATAAATATTGTCCAATTTATTTTAAAAGGTTTTTTAACAACCCAATCGATTGAAATTTTTTTAGATCAACAAATCGATTAGAGAATTAAGCCAATTGGTTGAAGAAGGCTTAAATGATTAAGACAACGTCTTAATGACTTATAACAACTTTATATCCTTTATTTCCCTTTAAACAATCATAATTGATTATCTTTATGGCTTCCAATCGATTGGGAATTCAATTTCACCCATGTACCTTTTTCCTTTTTTGGATTTTCCTTCTCCTATTTAAAGGAGGATCACCTCCTCTTAACTTCACACCATTTTACGAAACTTTACATTTTCTTTGGGATTTATCTATATTTTCTATTCTCTATCTCTCTAATCTCTCTCTCTCCCTCTATCTCTCTCTCTAAATAACTTTTCTTATCACTTAAGTTGTCATGGTGTTTTTGAGTGAAACATTACTCGCGAGGAAGAAATTGTATTGGATGTGCTGTTGTTTTAATTTTCGAGAGTGAGATACTTTTGAAAATTTGAATTTGGTTCGTGAGATAAACCAGACATAAAACTTCTATTTTTGTTTCTACAACTTTGTCGAAATTTTTTGGTTTTGTCATTAAGATAAACCCGCAAAATCTATAAAATCTTTGTCAGCTTAGCCTAGGTAACATCTATATTTGGTTGGGAATAATTCTATAAAATACCAAGATTGTATTATATTATGGTTTCGTGGGCGTAACCTGTAAAAACTCAAAGTTTAAAGTCAAAATCTCAAGAAGATCTTTAGGGTACAAGATAGGGCCAATGTTCAACTAAATCTGGATAATTCTCTAGTGCAATCTCTCTAGCCCTTATCTTCTTTAATTTCTACTATTTATTTATACTATGTTTATTTTCGCTTCAATTTACTCTATTCTCAAGAAACTACTAACATGATTTCAAGTGTAATTGAGAAAACCACTAAGGTAATTACAAAGTTTAATTACCACAATTCACCATATTCTCTTGTGCTTGAACTCACTTGTCCAACACTATATCCATTTTTGTATCAGAACGAACAGTAACAACAACAACATTGTGTTGTCTCTCAATAGATTGCACACATGATAACACTTTTGTTCGGGAGATAAATATTTGTCAATTAAAACATCTAATGAATGAATATGTCGTAGATAACATAACTCAAATAAAATATGCAAGTAAAACATACAAAATCAGTGGTGAAAAACTGAATAAAATTTCTAGAAGAACCATCCACCCTCGCGCACATAAAGAGAGAATGTTGAATTGAACTAATAAATTTTTCAGGGGTTGGGGTAAAAATACGTTATAACAAATATTTAAATATCCAGTAAGACTTAGACACCTATATATATATATATATATATATATATATATATATATATATATATATATATATATATATATGGTAAAAACTCGTCGATTTTTTTTTAAAATCGAATAAGTAAAAACTCATCGATTTTTGTTTCTCGAAAAGTAAAAAGTTTATCAAATTTTTAAAACAGACTATCGAATTATTTTTACGGATTCTTTGAGAGTGTGTTTTTTTTTTTAAATTGTAACTTTTAAATGGGGGTAACTAAGATAAAAATGATTTTATCATAATTGAAAAGTGTATAAATCAAACGTTAGTTGGTTCAGTGGTGATTGACGCTGAACTTGATAATGAAGACTGCAGTTCGATCTACTGCAGTTGCGATTTGGAGGAGGTTAAAATTAATTGATGTCATAACTAACTCCTGAACCGAATTAATCGGTTCAACCGAATTAATCGGTTCAGTGGGTTAAATAGTGGTGATGAAAACAAAGTGTGGAAATGCCAGAACGGAAATTAAGGGTGCCAAATAAAATTCTCATTGTCTTTGGGAGTTTCACATAAGTTGGCCCAGTTGCTCTCACGAAAGCCCAATGCACTAAAAGAAGTTCAATAAGAATAAATTTGTTTGAATCTACTAAACACTCTATCGCTTCAATCCAAGAAACCTGCATTTTCATTAAATGAGTACCACTAATAAATTTATAAGATTACATTTAAAAAATTATTTATTTATTAAATAATAATCATCTTATTTTAATTTGAGTCTCATGCGTTAATGAGGAAAATAATGCTTGCTTAAATAATCATCTTTCATAACAAATCAGACCAGTTACTTTTATTGAAAAATCACTATAAACAACAAATCTAAACTAATGTTGAATTTATGATGAAATCGCAAGCAGGATATTTATAATTAAACTTATTAATTTAAATTGAACAATTAATTCAAATACAGTTTGAAAAGATAATTGGTTCGTTATCAATTAATAATAATCATATAAACAGTCTTATGTAAGATTAACATGTTTTCTGCAAACAACATAAATAAAAAAGAATATTCACAACAAAGTCTATACTAATTCCCTAATCTAGTATTAATAGATAAACCATCAATATTGTATTATTATTTGAAGTTTATTAAAGAGTTTATAATTTACAATTATATTTGAATAACTATTAACATACTACCAAACAACTATCTCTTTTTTTTCTTTTCTTTTTTTCCTTCAAACTATCTTGAATTTGGAATAAATTTCAAGACCTTTAGGGCACGAAAAGCATGATACATTTTCCTCTATTTCTCACCTACAACTCTATCTCTCTCTCTCACATCTTATTTTTCTTTTTCTATTATTTTATATTTAATAAAAAATGCTAAAAACTGTCTAAAGTAATCTAAAATACTGAAGTTAAAGTTACATAATCATTTTCTCTTGAATTAAGTTAGGTTTCAATATCATTAGGGCGTAAAAGGCATAATACATATCTCTCTCTCTCTCTCTCTATATATATATATATATATATATATATATATATATATATATATATATATATATATATATATATATATATATATATATATATATATATATATATATATATATCCCTCTCATACATATTTTATTTATTTATTTTTTAATTTTATATTTTATAAAATTCTAAAACGTGCCTAGAGTTACCTAAATGCACTAAATCTAAAGATACACAATACCTTTCCCTTTATCTGGAATTGGGCTAGATTTTAGTACATTTATGACGCGAGGTACAATACCTTTCCCTTTATCTCTTACCTACAACTTTCACTCTCATCTTATTTCCTTGTTTTTCTTTTATTTAATATTTTATAAAAAATACTAAAAACTACCTAAAGTTACCTAAAGGCATGGAAGCTAAGGTTACACAATCCTTTTCCCTTAAATCGGGCTAGGCTTCAGTATGTTTAAGGTGCGAAAGACATATTACATTTCCCTTTATATCTCAATTACAACTCTCTCTCTCTCTCTCTCTCTCTCTCTCATCTTTTTTCTTTTACAAAAAATGCCATAAAAAAACTACCTAAAGTTACCTAAAGACACTGAAGCTAAAGTTACGCAATTTATATCATGTGACTCATGCTAGGTTTTAATATGTTTATGGGGAGAAAGACTCTAACATCATGCGAATAAATGGTACATATGTCAGTAAGAAACAAAAATATGTTGAATCGGATAAAAGAATTGATTCATTTAAGTCATGATTCAGTAAGTTTAAATTGAACAAAATCAAACAACTTCAATTCATTTACAGTAATGAAGAATCAAGTTAGCTGATGAATGTTTTGATTCATATAAATAATGGTTAAGTTCATATGAAGGTATTTTAAGTTTTTGTGATCCCGATGCAAAATGATTCTATTAAAAAAATTGTGACTCAATTTAAAAGATCTAAATCTTTGAATCGACTCGAGTAAATGGGGTGAATTTTTGCCAATTTTCAAATAAAAGAAATCCAGGATATGAACGCAGAATTTGATTTATGAATCAATTTAAGTAAAGATAAATTCCTCACAAATAACTTGAATTGATTCCAAATTCAATTCAAGAAAATAGAGATAAATGGAAATCAACTTAAATCAATTATGATTTAGTCATGATTCAATTCATGGAAACAAAGATTTGAACCAAATAAAAACTATCATTATAATTAAATTTGAAAATAAATGTGATTTAATTCAAGTAACTTGATTCTCTAAAAAAAATTATATACATGAAAATTATTTCAAAATATTATGCAAATAAGATTATTTAATCTTGAGAGACACATACACAATAAATAACTCTATATTATTGACAACATTTGTTGTAAAAAAATACTAATGAAAACACTCAAACTACTCTAGGAATTAAACCTAGATGCGATAACACATTTACATACTTTCACTTTTCTTATTCTTATCAATCAATTTTTTTTAGTTATGTGTGACATGTATTATGCTTCATCAGAATAAACCCGAAAGAGTGGAAATATTGATCGAAATCGATGATACCATATTATGCTTTATGCATGACAGCCATGGAAACACGAAGCATTGCATGAAGTTACTCAAAGTTAACATGGAGAAGATGAGAAAAGGAAAGGATAACTCTCATAGTATTGATAGATGGTGGATGAAGTATATATATACAAGAAAATACAAGTTAGTTACTTATAGTACAAGCAAGTTAACTAACATAACTAACTGGATCATATTATAACAAACTAAACTAACTACACCATTATCTATTTATTTTTATCATCTATTAACATGTTATCTCTAAATTCGAGCCAAATTTTTCTTAATTTTTTAAAGAAATTCTTTCCTTTGTGGAAATAGTAAAAAGAGAAAAGAAGAACAAACATAAGAAATAATAACAACATCATAACATGCAAAATTTTAACAAACTCAACAAGCTATAAACGTTGAAACCGAGACATAAAAACATAAATTAGGAAGAAACATATCACATTGACATAAGTCGGTTCGTGAAATACAAACATCATAACTCAACGTAAGATAAAAAAAAGATAAAAAAGTTTCCAAGCACCATAGTTCATCATATAAGAACGAGTATAAAAAGGTCGCCAAACACCATACAATATAAATTCAAAGACAAAAAACAATTACAAACAAATAATAAAAAGTAACATAACAACAATCAAATATATATATTTCAATTAATGATAATTTATTAATTGGTATACATGTTAGGATTAGGGCTAGGCTTATGAGTGAAGTAAGTCTTTTGTGAAAGTAGAACTTGTCGTAACAAGAAACACAATCAACAATTTTAAAATAGAGAGAGAAAGATAGAATATAATTGAAAGGGAGAGAGAGAGAGAGAGAGAGAGAGAGAGTTTTCTTGATTAAACTCTTAAAGAGGTATATACAACATTGCACACAAGACTCAATTAACTGAAAAACGAAAATTCCCCACTTGTAGTCGAATACATACACTCTATAATTGGCTACCACAATATGGTATTCGACTACCACTGTCCGTATTTGAATATCCCATAACTTTAAAAAAAAAATGTATACAACACACCACCTTAATTCAAGTTATATAATGTCTCCAAGCTCATTAGTTTCTTCAATCTCTTGAATGTCTTAATTTTTACTCATTTTGTTAGCAGTTCAGCCACTTGCTATTGACTCTTGTAATATTCCAATTTCAATCTTCCTTCACTTATCTTCTCCATCAAATAATGAAACATCTTTTCTATGTGCTTACTTATCCCATGATCAACGAAATGTTTGGCAAGGTTTATTGTAGGCACATTGTCAATCTTTAATGTCACTTTTTCACATTTCTCATTACACAGTTCATGTATGAGATTCATCAACCACACTGCTTGATAAGCACATAATGATGCTGCAATGTACTTAGCTTCACATGATGATAATTACATAATTGGTTCCTTTCTTAAGCACTAAGAGATTTATGCTTCTCCGCATAGAAATATGTACTCAACTGTTGATTTTCTACAATATTTGTCACCACCTCAATTGAACTCAATGCATCCAAGTAATTTTCAGCTTATTCCCTTATCAAGTGTTTGAAACAAGATTCCACAATCCATTTATTCTTTGATGTACCTAAGGATCCTTTTGACTACAGCTAGATAAGGCGCTTTTGGTTTCTCCATAAACCTATTCAGTATTCCCATACTATATGTTAAATTCGGTCTTGTATTGCATAAATACCTTAGATCCAATGGGCATTCTATATTGTTTTAGACCAACCCCTTTATCATTCTCTTCTTATACTTTCCACCTTGCTTATGCAAGTGTTGTAGCATGATTACTATATTTCATTTCAAACTTCTTCATAACTTCAAGTGCATACATTCTTTGATGCATAAACCATTCATTGCTTGTCTTATGAAATTCAATTCCAAGGAAGTATATGATGTGGCAAAGATCGGTAATCTCAATCTCCCTCATTAGGTTACTCTTTAATTCTCCAATGTAGTCAGCATTACTTCTCGTGATAAGTAGGTCAACAAGATAAAGACATAAGATGATCACTCTTTCACTTGTATCTTTCTTGATATACACTCCATGTTCATATGCACACTTGTTAAATACCAAATCCTTTACAAATCCATCAATTTTCTAGTTCCAAACCCTAGGTGTTTGGTTGAGGTCACACAATGATTTCCTTAGTTTGTAGACTTTTTATTATTGGCCTTTGAAAATAATGCCAAGACCTTGTGTTACATAAAATTTTTCCATCTAATGTTCTCCTGTAGATGATGTTGGACCTTCCCATTATGAATGGCCTTCAGTTGATGTGTAACCGCCTTCACTTGATATGACATACCAACTACAACAGCAAATATAAGCACTTATTTCAAATAATCTCATGGGTTTGGTAAATCCAAGTGGTAAGGTATATGCAGGATTACTTAGATAACACACACACATACATTTTCTGTGGGGGACTGATGTAGATTTTAATTATTTACTCATTATTTATTGTCACTATCATTATTTTAGGTTTGTACTTAATTATTATATATCATTGACACTTTATCTTAAAATTGTATTAAATGAAAAATAACATTAAATTATTGTAGGATGAACATAACTTAACTTGAACATTGTTTAACATAACATAACATAAAAATAACATAAAACATTACTAAATGATTTAGGACGTCTCAACATCTTGATAATATCATCCACAAATCTCACAATTGTCGCATTGACCTCGGTTGGACCATTTATTTTGTAATGTTCATATGTGCTCCACATAACTCTTGAACCTTCATCGCCCTTCGACTCAAAGTTGTTAAACTTTATCTTTCTTTCATTATTAAATGATGATGAACACTACTCGATTTTAATCCCCCTATATTGTTTGGCAGGGCCGGATTTGGGCCCGTGCAGCCTGGCCCATTGCACATGACCTCCGAAAAATTAGGGCCACAAAATTATTATTTTTAACTATAAACATTAAATAATTATGTAGATAACTTATCTATGCTTTCATTATTATGCTATTTGTTAACCAGCTCAGCGGTTAAGTGTTCTTCTTTTGAACATTCGGGCATAGGTTCGATACATGTCGAAACCAATTTGAATCTTTAAACCCATCCGTCCATGTTTACCATTTATTTATTTTTTAAATAAATTTTGGATAATATTTATATATAATAATTAAATAATTTAGGTTTATCAATTATTACATTATTAAATTTGTTGCGACTGATAAAAAAATCTTGCAAAGTTTAGTTAATATAAAAAATAGGAGAATATTTTTTAATATTATGAAAATATGTGGGGTGATAGCTACAATTGAGGAGGTGCCAAGTAGATTCTTTCAAAAATTTCTTGAGGGGAAGTTTCCATAGAAGCTGGCTCAATTGCTTTCATTAAAGCCCAATGTACTAAAAGGCCTCCCAAGTGGCTTGTAGGATATAAGAATAGGTTTAGATTTTATAAGATTACATCTAAAAGATAATTTATTTATTAAATAACAATTATCTTATTTTAGATTGGGTCTCATGGTTAATGAGAAGAGAGTGCTTCTATAAATAATGATGATTAATTGGCATTTATTTTTTTCTTCCTTTATTGAAGTTGGATAATAAGTAAGCCACTCTCCATTGGAGATGTTCTACGAATAATGACTTTAACAATAAATTATCAAGCTAATTTATTAAGATGGTAGTGCAAAACACGAATTATCAAGATAATTTAAAAAATATTCAATTAATTGGCCTTTTGAATTTAGATGTGATTATCTCATTTGAGTCAGGTACTAATCCCAAATATATTAAGATGGCAGTACTTATTTTTATTACTACAACAAAGAACAAATCAAACCAATTATGATGAAATTAATGTTAAAATTATGATGAAATTGCAAGTAAGATATTTACAATTAAACTTATTTATTAAATTGAACAATTAAATCAAATACAGTTTAATCAAATATTTTTAAAGAATCCCTTTCCCTTTAAAATCTCATACACTTTTAAAATATCATACACTTTGAGAGAAAGTGAGGGGATAACTATAAAAAAAAAAAAAAAAAAAAATGGAGTCCAATGGATTAAAGGATTTTGATGAGAATTTTGAAGTGTTTGTTTTTATTCATAACACTAAAAAATATATTTAATTTGAATTTTGAAGAGTTTGTTTTATTCATAATACTTAAAAAAATCTTTAATTTGTTAGAATTCGAAATTTGTATCGGATAGTTTTTGAATTTTGGAGGATTTACATAAATTCTTCAAATATATTTTATGTTGCTGTAATATTTTCAAAAATTAAAAATATAGTAATTGTTAGATTGTAGTCATTTCAATTATTATTTAGGTGTAATTTAGTTTGCATTTGAATTTTATTTAGTATTGGATGTGTGTATATAAACAATGTTGAGATATCAATTTGTAATAGAATTTTGTAATAGTTTCCGTTAAAAAAATAGTTACAACTTTTCTCTCTTTTCTCTCTCTTCCATCTTCATTATCTCCACTTTCTTCCTTCTTGTGCACAAACAATTGCTATCTAGAGCTCCGGTTCGGATCCACGAAAACACCATCGGGAAATTTGAGTGAACGTGAGGTGTGTGTGATTGATTTCAGTTCTGAAATTCACAGTGAATTGAAGTTCGAAATCGTAACAGAATCACATTTCTTGATTCAGAGGGATTGGAAACACGAGTGATTGGTGAGATTTGAGTGAATTCTTACACAAGATTGAAGATGAATGGTGAAAATTATAACTTGGATATGAAGCTTCCAGTCTTTGATGGAAAGCATTGGCACCGATGGATGATTCAGATGTGTGTGTTGTTTGGTGTTCAAGATGTTTTTGATCTCGTTAATGGCGGTTACATAGTGGTTTCAACAGATACAACTGAAGCACAAAGGAACATGTATATAGAGAGATAAGAAAGAAGGATCCGAAAGCTCTGTTCTACATTCTGTAGGAATAAAAGTTGTCCTTGCATTTCATCTCTATGTTTTTATGATAACAATTGAGTATTTATGAAAGAACCATTCTATGTTCTGATGTTTGTTAAAGAACAAATCATGAATATTTTATAAGGACAATGCTATTATGCTAAGTTACTATGTGTAATAATAGTCACAAGTGTGTTGAGAAGAAAATGTGCTTCTGAATCTGAACACAATCAGAAAGATCCAAGGATGCAGGTATTGCATTGGCAATGCTCTTGTGGATAATGTTCTGAACGTGGTTCTGATCAGATAGTGAAGCTTATGAAATTAATCTTCTAAAGAACTAAGTTCTGAAGACTCTGGTGACTTGAAGTCCTGAAGACTTAACGTCTGAAGACCAAGTTCCTGGAAGATTCTGAAGACTTACGAGTTCTGAAGATTAAGATTTTAAAGAACTAAATTCTGAAGATTCTGAAGACAATGTTCTATGTGAACAAAGTTCTGAAGACTCTAAGACTTAAAGTTCTGAAGAATGATTCTAAAGAACCAAGTGCTGAAGACTCTAAAGATAATGTTCTATGTGAACAAAGTTCTGAAGAATCTAAGACTTGAAGATATGAAGACCATGGGTTTCAAGCCAAATGTTGAATTCCTGAAGAACGTAGTTCTATGTGAACAAGTTTTGAAGACTAAAGACTTAGGTTCTTTGAATACCCAAGTATCATTGTCTCTAACTCATGCTTCATTCAGTGATTTATAATCAGAAACCTCTGAAGTTTAGATAACAATGTCACAGTTGGCAAGGATAGTACACAGTATGATAATGCTTTATCCCACTACCTCTCCACTATATTTGAATTGTGGAAATGGACAATACGTGGATGTACTATTTGATTCCTTGTGTAATGGATTCCTTAGTAGCCAAATTGGGTTGTAACAAATCTTTTTGTGTTTGGCTATAAAATGAAAACATCACATGCTTTGTGTTGTTGTTGGTACAAGTGAACCCAACCGTTGAAGGTCCTAATTGGATCCCAACCATTGTTGGTTTTGCTTAAGCGCAACCTGGTTAATTATCCACAAACTGAACATTCTTCTATATGAAGTAATCAAGGATACAACCATCTGGTTTATGTGGTTGTTGTACCCCAAAATTTTCCCTCCTATATTCAAGATAATGTATTCCAGGAGGTCTCCTAATGGTCACAAGATTCACAATTGCTCAAAAGGATTCAAGGTTTCATCAGACAAAGCCTCCTCCTAAGCAATGAATCTGAAACTAGCGTTTTGAATTTTCCCAAGAAAAGTGGACTTCCAAAGCCTGAATTGGACTTCATGACATCCCATATACCTCAAATAATCCTCATGACAAGTTTCAAGGCTTTCCCTACAAATTTGGTTAGTCAGATGCTCAGATAATAAAAAATCAGTTAACTTGGTCAAAAAGTCAACTGTGGTCAACATAAAGTCAAACTTCAAGATTTTTGGTCAACATCAAGATTATGAGGTGAAATTCATCATTTTATCAAGGGTTGATCATGATTCATCAAGGAAACCTCAGAATCATCAAGAATCAAGAGTTACTAAATTAGGGTTTTGTGTAGGAAAAGTCAACTGTACTTTGATCAGCCATAACTTTCACATACTTCATCAAGAATTTCCCATCCAAAGCTCATTTTGAATTAAATCCAATTCTCTACAACTTTGTGTCCCACAAGCCAAGTCCAAAAATGCTTCATTTGAAAGATATGAGCCAAAACATTGCAGGTCCTTTTTGAAAGTCAACAAAAAGTCAACTTCTTCCAAAGCTCATAATTTAAAAATGGAAAATGATATGGACATGGGACCAAAAGGAGAAGATATATGACACTATAAGATTTATAAAAAGTCCTAGAACACCTTCATGAGATAAAAATTGAGGGAGTTATGCATTGTGGAAGTTGGACAATTTTGAGGAGGTATTTGAAACAAAAAGGGTCTAAACTCAAGATTTCCCCAAATGGGCCTATAATATTTCAACCCAAACTTGAAGGTATGGTTATTCACGACCCAATGATCAATTTTTATGATTTTTATTATATTGAATTTTAAACATTTAAATTCAATTTTAATTGAAATAAATTATGAAAAATCAAATATTTGATCTAAGATTTATTTTTGGATCAGATATTTGTTGTTTAAAGTGATTGATCATTGCCAAATTCGTACAAGACCAATATAGCATGATAAAAGTTGATTTTTTTGAAATTTTGTCAATGTGGTTTCTTCATCTTCATGCAATCCACAAAACCCACCCAAAGACCTAATTTTCTTAACATAAATGCCTCTCAACATATATACAACAAAGCCATAAAGATTGAGGACGAAAAATTGCAAATAAAGTGCATCTTCAACATTCAAAAAAATCAAAGAAAAGTGAGAATTTGGTTTCCACTTTGCAAGCCTGTTTCAAGAGATTTAAAGGTGGAAAATCAATTTTGGAGGTTCCCAAAACCTATCCCAATCATCATTACCATCGAACTCATGCAAAATTTCATAAATCGAATCCTCACATGTTCTTGAAAATCCAATTTTCGATTTCTCATATATGCATTCTAACATGTTTTTGGTTGTTGATTATTGTTTATTGTCAAATGTAGATTGTTTCTGGTAGCTTTGATTTGATTTTTGATGCAGGATTAGTCATGTGCAAAGGTTTTTAGGTCGAAATTGGTCCCTCATGATTTTGGCCATTTAAAGACCTTTTGAGAACATGGTTGAATTGCACAGGTCATGGGTGATTGATTGATACAATTAATTTGGCCTAATTTTACATGTTATATGTTGTTTGAGAAAACACAAAAGTTTCTACAAAAATAAATTCGCAGCAAAGCTTGTAGCAAATTTCGCAGGAAAATCCACAGGTCTGGAGGTAGAAGATGATGAATGGCACGCTGCAGAAATTCAAATTTTAAGTTGTTTTTTTATTTATTGGTTCCATATAATTATCAACAATGCGCGTTTGGTTTGGTGGTTGGGTGCTTGACCTTGGAACGATAGGGCGTGGGTTCAAAGCCAGCCTTCAACATTTTTTTTAATTCATTTTTTTTTGGGTTTATTATATTATGAATTCTTTCAGGTTTATTCATACCATGCGCACATGGCCCAGTTGATGAGTGAAAAAGCTTCAAGGCTGAGGGCGTGGGTTCAAACTCTGGCTCCCTCATTTTGGCAAAAACCTGGTTATTTTTCTCTCATTTTCTTTTATTAAATTATTTTATAATTAACCAATTAATCAAATAATAATCCTAATTAACCAAAACTAATTTAATTACTTTCACTAACCTTTTTTCTTTAAATAAATCTCATAATACTTTTTTATTTAATTATTTTCTCTAAAATAAATTAATTAGGTTTTTTTTTCTTTTTAATATAGTTAAGTGAATTTTCATAACTAACTACCCTGATTTTTCCTAAACCCCAAATTTGCCAAAAACCCTATTTTTTCTCTAAACCCTAAATTTTCTTTCATTAAACCCTAAACCTTAAAACCTAACCCTAATTTCTTTAAAGCCTTAAACCTTTTTTTAAAACCTTTTTAAAAAAAATCTTAAACTTTTATTTATTTTTATAATTTCTTTTCTTTTAATTGCTTTATTTATTTTTTAGAAAAAAAATTGTATAGGTTGCATTTGTTTTATGTGATTTATATTTTCTCTCGCCTATATTATTATGTAACTGCCCTGAAGCCATGTAATATCGTAGGAATTTTAAATTTCTATCTTTAAATTTCTGTAAATATTTAAATTGCATGATTAGTAATTTAGGGAGTGCGAAGATTAAATGAAATAATTTGGACTTAAATCACTAATAATAAGATAAATAATTGAAAATAATATTCACACACGTAAGTCGATCGTTCTACAATCGCCATCTGCACCTCCTAGGGTTTCCCCTATTGGTTGCCTTGATAAATGGTTAAGTCCCTCGAACGTGGGGGTGTCTTAAGCAAATGTCCCTACAAATAAATCACCAAGTTCCTTCAAAGTTAAAAAGATCATAGTCCATTCGAAGTTGCCTACGGAATAAATGACATTGTCCCTCGATGACCCTACGGAAAAAATGATGATCGTCCATACGAATTGCTAAAGACACCCCTACAAGTTGCCTTCTATGACCATACGATGACCCTATGCCCGTCCCTTATCAAATCCAAGGTAATGGCTAATTACTCCTTAATAGTAAGAACAGTCTTACCCTTGAAAGGAAATAGAAAAACATGAAAGATAAACTTAGGGTAGGTAGCACTTAATTACTTGCTCACTATTTCAAAATCCTTTCCACACCCCACTTTTAAACATTTTCAAACTCAATGCTTTGTATACATCCATACGAGGGTCATTATAAATAATTCTGAAAATTTTCTAAACACACACTACACACTTTTCAAACAAGTTAAAGTGATCTAAGTAATTAAGAGCCCATGGATAACCATGGATATAAAGGGTGCTAACACCTTCCCTTTATATAACCTACCCCCCGAACTCAAAATCGTTTTAAGGTCTTTCCTGTTCTTTTATACCCTTTACTAAATTGGATAAAATAAAAGTCGGCGGCGACTCTTGCTATCCGCACATGTTTTTGTCAAACAAAAACACCCAAGTCAGTTCTCTCACCATGTTACAGAACTGGCGAATCTGTTGGGGATTACTTAGTATATGAGGGGTTACCTTAGGAATTAAGATCACTTACTTGTTTGATTTGTTTGCTTTATCTTTAAGGGTTTGTTGTGGGGTTACTGTGTGAAAGATACTAACCCGGATCTAGTGTACCTTAGGTAAGTAGCAATAGACCAAGGAAATTGTACGACATATACCGATATGGTTGATCTGGTGGCTACAGTTAGTATGACTTCTTGGTTGGTGCTTATGTTCCTTAAGTAAGTTGAGGATAATATGAGGCTTCCATACGTTGTCATTAACACTAACTATCTTTTAGAACCCTAATTGACCCATCTTGGCCTTTAGAAAGTAGTGAGATAGCCGGCTTTGGTGAAGTCTAAAGTTGGTTGATACTCGATGCTACGCTCATTGAGATTCTAATCTTGGGGGTTTTGGTTGGCAAGTTAGTTGCCATACTGAACAAAAACCTTTGAGAAGAATCAATGATATTGAGATCCCTTAGAACCTGGTTACTATTACTAGGACAGGATGAACCAACTAAACTTCAGTGGGGTGGGATGATGCGTGTTTTTTGCAAGTGTACGAACACGTCAGAGTAATATAAAAGATTGTCGAATCCATAGAGACCAAGTGTCAATCTATCGTACATGTTGTTATGATGTGTATCTAAGGCAACTAAATATAAGGGTTTTAAGGAGTGCGCAATGGTAAAAAAAAATTTTTTTTAAACAATTAATAAAGACAGGCTCGAATGTAATTCCCATAATCAATTGATAATCTGGTACTTGTTAATAGAACTACTTATGGGAAATGTTTTCTACTTTGAAAAGAACTAATTTAACAGGAACTGTCGCTTTCGCGTATTCAGAACTGAGTTGTACTCTCTAATCAACCCCTTCTATTGTCACGGATAAAAAGGTGCGTACTGCGTTAGAGTAGTAAACCTATTTTTAAGAAATATAGTATCTTAACTAAGTTGAAAAGTATTTTAACCTGGATTTCTTAGCAAAAAGAGGTTCTCACGAACCAGACTCTAAACTTCTTAACGCGTCCGATAATCGTTTTAAAATCCCTTTTCTTTTTAATCCAAAAACTCCTAATGAACTAGACAAAGCGCTTTTGGCTGTTTTTGAAATAGTAAAAAACAATTACTTAAATTGAAAGATAAAATAGCCCTTAAGTGTTTCCACGAACAATTGTACGGATTAATGGTTCAATTACGATCCTTACATTCTAACCTTTATAGATTTAGTTAGACATGGTAAAGTAAAAGTTCATTTTATATTTTTTCATAAAAGTAATTAGTGCGAGTGCGGAAAGTAAATAAAGGTAGTGCGAGTGCGAGAAATAAAGGTATTTAAAGCGAGTGCGGGAAATAAACGAAAGTAAAGCGAGTGCAGGAAATAAATAAAATAAAGTGCGAGTGCGGATAATAAATAAAGTAAAGAAATGCAGAAAGTAAATGAAAGTAAAGCAATGCGGAAAAATAAAATACGAACTGGAATTAAAATGGCGGCAGGATTAACTTTCTCCCAGAGTGCTCCAAAACTCGATCACACAGACGTATACAGACTCGATCACTCGATTGCAGTAACACCCCGATGTGGAATGATAACTGCTTTAAAACTGATATATGCCTAAGAGATTCTAAGTTTGGATGATTAAAAACGAAAATCTAAGGCCCTATTTATAGGAAAACAAAAAGTAGGAAAAAACCAGGATGCCCCCTCCACTAAAAAGTGGAGGGAAAAGTTTTTGCCTTGTGGCGCCCGCCACAGGCACATGGCGCCCGCCATGAGACTAATAGGGAATGAGAGAGTGGGGATCATGGGTCTTGGCAGTTATGGAGTGGTCTTGAGACGTGGCCACGTCATGGCAGACCCCATGGCGCCCGCTATATATGTGAAATTCCACTATATATTGACCCAATCATTGGCACAAGAGGACACAGACCAATACCTGCAAAACCCAGCAGCCACCATAGACATACCAACACTGAAAAATACACAGCTACCTATGACAAAAACCCTAACAAAACTCTGCAAGAATCACCCCAGAAACCATATTCATCTAAAGCTCGAAAATCACATAAACTCCTTAGAATCTTACACTGAGATTCTAAGGTAGTTGAGTAAAACTACACTCACTCAAACACAACATTTTCAGAAGAAAAGCTGAGAGAAGAAGAGCATGCAAGTAACAAGAGACGGACCCGAAAGCGGCCATTAAAACACAGAGAAGTAGGAAAAGTTCACCTGAAGCCGCTCTCATAAACATCCTTCAACATCGGTAGTTCCTTGGTGATGTTGATTTCATTTTTTTGCTCTCACTTCGTTTACCTTTCTGCGTGCTTTAATTTGTACCTTGTATTGTGGAGTATGTTTCTGAAATAGTGAATTGGGGTGTTAGGGTTGCGATTTGGGGATGAGAGTATGTTCTTGATTTAAGATTCTATGTGTTTATGTTCCTTGTTCGCTTTTTGATGTTGATGACGATGAGGTTTTTTTTTTGTGTTTTTTTTAAGAGAAAGCCATAACTTAGTTTAAACAGAGAGAATAAGTTTTTATCGTGTAATGTGTTTTTGATTTTCGCTTTAAAACAATTAAATGCCTTTTTATGACAGATTAGTGTCATGGATTATTTCCAAGTTTGATATCACCTTATCTGATGACTGCAAGATCTCTCCTTTAATGCCAAGTGGTTGTCGCTTTAATGGTTTATTATTGCTGACTTGATGACTGTGATACTCATGCGGCTAGGGTTTGTGATAAACCTATTGTATATTTGGGATGTATGTCACAGTCGGGTCCCTGTTGGACCGCCTCCTTTTAGTCAGGGCCCATTTCTTTTGGACTTCATTGCTAATCACACACTTCTTGAACCAATACCGACCCTTCTTTATTTTTTTCTTAAGATTTTCTTTTATTTTTTTATTTTAATTTTTTGGGAAACATATCTAAAAAATAATAATAATGATAATATATTTTGAAATATTTTAGTTTCTTCTTGATTTTATTTTATTGGGCCAATGATATAATTGCGGTTTATCGATATTTGACTTTTCTAATCGACGTTATCTAAACCTTTATGAGGCCAACTTTTCCATTTTTCATTATTTATCGATTTCTCGATTTATTCCTTATTTTTATTATTCGGTCTATGATATGATTATCCGATTTGTGACATTCAATTTTTCGACGTTGTCCGAATCGATATGATATTGTTTTCTATTATTTTTTATGGTTTCTACATAATTTAGATCCATTATTTATCGACTTTATTATTAAATCGGCCTATGATAAATGGTGATGTTCAATTTCTAATAAATCGACGTTATCCCCTAATTTGAGGTCACTCTTTTATTTTCCTCATTATTTCCTACTTTCCTAATTTATTGTTTTGGTCGATGAATAAATATTTAAATATTCGATTTCGAATAAATCGACGTTATTTAAATTAAATATGAGGCCAATTCTTTTATTTACTATTATTTTTATACTTTATTTTATTTTTATGGTCGATGATATAATAAACGATTTAAATATTCGATTCTAACAAATCGACGTTATTTAAATCAATATGAGACCAATTTATTTACTTCTTAGAAATTCGACTTTTATTTATTATCTTTTATTCCCATATTTATTACTTTTTATCTTGTTCATAAATCAATCGATTAATCTCCATTAGAACTTTTCCTTATAATTTGTTCGCATCGTGCACCGCCATCGAACTAATCAAATTGTTTTTCAAACTATTAACGGAAGAATTGAATTTTGGAGTCTAGCATTCCTCGAATTCTTAAATAAACGCTCCCGAGGCTCGCCCCACGGGACGTGGTTCATTCAACCTTCAGTAATTAAAATGCTTAATCCACACATCAAATAACGAAAGAACTGAATTCTGGAGTCTAGCATTCCTCTAATTCTTGAATGAACGCTCCTGAGGCTCGCCCCACAGGACGTGGTTCATTCGCCATTCCGTTCCTAAAACACTTAACTTATCAAACATCCTTCTTTAAAACGAACTTTGTTTAAACTCTTTCTATCTCGCAAATAAGCTAGCGTTTCCGCCTCCTATTGCGAGCAGATAAGCCAACGCTTAGCAGTTAGAATGCGGTTCAAACGACTGTTCACTAAAACGGACTAATCTAATCGTAGAATCACGAACTACGAGGCTCTGACTTTCCCATTGCACAAGGGAATACGTAGGCACACGGATCTTACTCCCTGCCGAGCACCCTAGGAATAAAACCACCCATTTCCCTGTAACCTTAAATTAGAACCGTTCACATTTATTTCAGTCAAAGAAAATAGAAAGCATAAGTTAACATTTAATCGCAAGTTAAACTAAGAGGTTCCCGTTGAGTACAACGGACGTAAGGGGTTCTAATACCTTCCCTTTATGTAACCGACTCCCGAGCGTAGAATTTGGTTTCGATGACTTTGTTCTATCCATTTTTCCTTATTAGGTTTTATCTATATCTTCCTATTCTTTCATTAGAATAAATAGAATTAGGTGGCGACTCTGTTATTTCCATTTGTTCCGCGGTCGGCGCGAGGATCGTATTTTTCGAGGTACGACAGCTGGCGACTCTGCTGGGGACGAGTCAAACCTAACTTAGTTAACTTCTCAATTATTGTTGACTTTGCTTATCTGTTTTTTTATGCTTTCTCCTCTTACTTTTGTATTTACTCCTTTATTGCTCCCTCTTTATTATGCTCATTTTTTTCCCTTGGATCTTGGGTTGGTATCATGTGTAAAGTTTTACACCTGAGATTTGGAAAAAGAAGAGGGAACATCTAAGTTAGAATTGGAAGTTATTAGTGTTAGTCTCCGAGGACTCGCTCCTTGAAAGCCTAGCATGAAAGCTCCCCCCGAGAGTAGACTTATTTGTAGATCTTGTCGTAACGCAGCTAGCCTATCGCATGACTTGATTTGTGAAAGGTCTGTGACTCGGGGAACTCCTAGAACCAGTTTCATTATTGGTAGTTGTGTAGTGTTAGTCTCTGAGGACCCGCTCCTTGTGTGCCTAACATGAGAACTCCACTCAAGGTAGACCTTATCGTCACTATCGTCATAATACAGCCAGCCTGTGGTAGGACATTAGTTCGATTAGCGTCCGTGACCTTGAGTATCTTAACCCATCACCGTAGAAACTATCATATGAGAGGTTTGTATGGGTAAAAAACTTAGAACTATCATTCTAGTGCATACCTGTAAAGTTCCTTTTATCATAGATATTGGTTACTCCCTCGTTTTGGTGATCAACTTTGGAATTTGATTTATCATCCTTTGAATTACAACTACTCATTGCATCTTATTCTCATATTGTTGCATTCATATTTGCATTAATTTTTCATACATCATAGTCGCTCATGTTCATCCGTTCTCATCTTCAGAGTTGTTGAGTACCCGTCAAGCTGATTCCTCCACGCAGATACAAAACTAGGGCCCACGATAGAAGAAGAATGGCTGAACAAGAAGAACACAACAAGCGAGTCAGGGAAGACATTGATGACCTGAAGAGCAGTGTGAGCAAGATCATGGATATGCTCCAAGTCTTGGCTACTAAGGACGCTAAATCTCAGAGGACCGTTACCTCTGAAGTCAGTAGTTTCGTCATTAATGCAGAGTCTTCAAGGGCCGCTACCACTTGGGCAGAATTTGGTTTGCCGCTAGGTGACACCCCGCCATTTACAACTACTCAAATGACTGGTACATCCACTTTTTTCGAACCTGGAGTGTTCACTGAATCTCAACCTAATGTGCATACTGTTGCCCAAAATGCTTATGTGAATCCTCCCTTCGTGCACAATCCACCATCTTCGGTACAAGGAGAGGTTGGAAATTTTGAGGATGTTAAGGAACAATGCATGACTTTGGAAAAAAGGATAAAAGCTGTTGAGGGGTTTGATGTCTTCAACGCTGCCGCGTCAGACATGTGCTTGGTTTCGAACTTGGTTATGCCAGACAAGTTCAAGATGCCAATATTTGAAAAATACAAGGGAGACACTTGCCCAAAAAGCCATATGGTCATGTACTGCCGCAAAATGGCCGCCCATGCTGATAAAGACAAACTGCTCATCCATTGCTTCCAAGATAGCTTGAGTGGGGCATCTTTGAAATGGTATATGGGACTCGAGAAAAGCTGTATCCAATGTTGGCAGGACTTGCTTGATGCATTCCTGAGACAATACAAATATAATCTGGACATGGCGCCTGACCGCCTTCAGCTTCAAAATATGTCTCAGAAATAAAAGGAATCATTCAAAGAGTATGCTCAGCACTGGAGAGAGCTAGCTGCTTAAGTTGAGCCTCCCTTGGCAGAGAAAGAGTTGACTGGTCTGTTCATGGACACCCTTCAACCTCTATACTGGGAAAGGATGATAGGTAGTGTATCATCTAGTTTTGCTGACCTAGTCACTATTGGAGAAAGGCTAGAGGAAGGAATCAGAAAGGGCAAGTTTGGAAGTGCTGAAGCTTCTAATGCTGCGAGAAATTCCTCTGGGAACTTTCAAAAGAAGAAGGAAGGTGATACTCATGTTGTCAACACTGAAAGAAGACCCTACTACAAGCAGCAACAATATGGTGAAGCCCAAGTAGTTGCAGTTACTCCTATGGTTAATACTCCACCAGCTCGAGCTCATCCACAAAGGAATGTTGTTCAGAATCAGACTCGCAATCCCAGGCCCAGGGCTCCTATTGATCCTGTTCCCATGAAGTATGCTGAGATTTTCCCTACCTTGTGCAAAAAAGGTCTTGTCACTACTATACCTCTCAACCCTCCAAATCCTCTTCCACCTGGATTTAGGACCGATCTTCATTGCCCATTCCATGAAGGAGCTGCAGTTCATGATATTGAGAATTGTTATGCTTTCCAAGCTCGAGTTCAGGACTTGGTCAGAGGAGACTTGCTCACCTTCACGCAGAGAGGGGCTCCCAAGGTTGAAATAGATCCCATGCCAAAACAAAGTGGCTGATGATTTGGTCGAAGAATCACAAGTTACTACCTAAAGCCAGTGGGTCAGACGGGAAATCTCATCCTTGCTACTGATTAGACACTAGGCCTTGTTTCTTTTCAGTTTTAATTTCCTTGTTTGTATTATATGTACTTGTTTAAAGACTTTGTTTGTTCTCTAATGTTAATGTTAATGAAATAAGCATCGCATGTTTTTGATCAATTAATTCACCTTCATATTTGTGAGTATTCATGCTTTTCATTTTCAAAAAATTCCGAAAAAATATATATACCATTGTTTCTCTTATTCATCTATTGTATAAGCAATGATTGGAGGGAGGATGACGAAAATGAAATACCCAAACTGTTGAATGGTATGCTTTCAAAATAAAACCTTGCTGATGATATACAGACATTGTTTCAATTCCCAAATACTGGAGAAATAGGGAAGTTAATCCATTGTCAACGCCTTTGAGCCTAGAAGTTGGAGTTTCTTTCTACATGAAAAAACCGTAATCTTAACCCGAGGCAGGGTAGTTCTCAATTAATTCTAATATGTATTCAATTTCAGGAGAATCGTTCCTTGCACTTTTAATAAGGGTTTCAAGCCCAATTTTTGTAGAAGCACGCCTTCAACCTCAAAGATTTTGATGAAGACAACATGACTATCATGCGCTTCATATTTGCAAAAAGTCAAGAGCTCTCAAACATGGTCTAGCAACAAGCATCGGCATTGTGATCAAGCTTCCTTCGCACACTCGGTTTATTTTAAGCTTGGACACAAAACATTGAGGTACATCAAAACTCTTTACAAATTGATGTACAAGTGTTCAATAAACTATTTCACATGTTACCATATTGCATACAATTTTTGAAAGGTTTTTAAAATGGTTTAACACTTTTAAAACAAAGAATTTTTCTGTTTTTAACAGTGTTAACCGGTTAACCATTTGGTTAACTGGTTAACGACTTCAATTTTTCAAATACAGAGTTAACATTTACATGCGTTAACCGGTTAACCATTTGGTTAACCGGTTAACATTGAAGAATTTTTGAAAAATTATTTTCTTTGAAATTAAAAAATGTACCTTTTTACTATACCTCTTCAAATTAAATTTTGTTTCATAATTTCTCACACCTTTTTGTAAGGGTGTCTTAAACTTATATATGTTGAATTTTTTTAAATTCAAAAACACCTCCTAGAATTTATATAAGAAATCATTCAATCAAAATCACTTTTTTGAGATATATTTTCAAACTTCAAAAGTGTTCATATTGTGATTCATAACTTTCTCATACTCATCTTTGAACACTTGTATTGATATTTATAAAGTGAATTTTGATCAAAGGAGAAGATCAACTTAGATTGATATCAAACATTGTACTACTCTCAAAAATACAAAGTATTATAATAGATTTTCTATTGTGACTTGTGATCCAAGTTTGTTGGACTCAAGGGATAGTGATTGCAAGAGGATTGTTCTTGCACACTAGGTTGTTTAGTTGTTTAGAAAGTAGGTCTCACCAATTGAAGGTGCGATAGGTTGTACGTTTCTAAAAAACTAGTGAAAATCTCTTTCGTGTTGGAAAGAGGATTGGATGTACCTTCGGATTGTGAAGGGAACCAGGATAATTTGCCGTGTCACTTTTACTTTCTCGCTTTATAGTTTTCATCCCATAAACAATTAAAAGATAAATCCATCCATCAACAAAAATAGTCGAAAGGTTTTATAACTCCTAATTCACCCCCCCTCTTAGGCGTACTTCGAAACTACAATTGGCATCAGATCAGGTTTAGGTAACCTGTTCCTACAAGATCCTGTATGGCTTCCGTAAACTCGAATCCTGTTTTCAAAGATGGTGGAAGTAGCAACAAGCCTCCACTCTTCTCCGGCGAATACTTTGATTTTTGGAAAATCAGAATGAACGCACATCTTGAAGCCCAAGGAGAAGGCATATGGGAAGCGATCGAAGAAGGTTCTCATAATCCTGTCAACGTGATCAATGGCGTTGGAACCGCAAAGTTAAAGAATACTTATGATGAAGTTGATAGGAAAAAGATCCTGAATGAGAAGAAGGCAATCAACATACTCCAAAGTGCTCTCAGTATGGACGAGTTCTTCCGCGTATCACAATGCAAATCGGCAAAGGAGATTTGGGATACCTTGGTAGAAACGCATGAAGGAACAACAGAAGTAAAAAGATCAAGGCTTAATACCTTGAGTCAAGAATATGAAATGTTCCGTATGCAGCCCGGGGAATCTATTGTTGCCTTACAAAAAAGATTCGTTCATCTAACAAATCACTTGATTGCTCTCGGGAAGACCTTCACCAACGACGATCTCAACTTGAAAGTCCTAAGATCCTTGACAAGGGAATGGCAACCGAAAGTGACCGCTATTTCGGAAAAGAAGAGTCTCTCAACGATGACATCCGCATCTCTATTTGGTAAACTTCAAGAGCACGAATTGGAACTTGGAAGGCTCGAGAAGCACGAAAGTCAAGAGAAAAAATCCAAGGGAATTGCCTTGAAGATTGACACGAAGGATGACAAAGATGACGAGACTTCCGAAGATGAAAACTTCATGCTTCTTGTTAAGAAGCTTGGTAAGTTTTTTAAGAAAAATAAAAATTCCTCTTTTCCTAAAAAGAATAAACATTTCAGGAAAAAGGATGCATCCACATCGATTCAAGAAGTCACATGTTATGAATGTGGGAAGCAAGGTCACATAAAGCTAGATTGTCCAAGACTTGCAAAGGAAGGAGGATTCAAAGGCAAGAAGGATTTTAAGAATAAAAAGGCTTATGTTGCTTGGGACGATAATGAAGTTAGTTCCTCATCGGAATCGGAAAGCGATGAATATGCAAATATGGCTCTAATGGCTTCACATCACTCCGATGAAGAAAATGACGAGGTTAGTAGCAACTTTTAAATTTATGAAAATGATGCACAAGAAGTCATAGATGAACTTCTAAAAGAATGCAAGACTTTGTACAAAAATATTTCATCCCAAAAGAAACGAATACTATCTTTAGAAGAACAAAATGCATCTTTTGGAAAGTACATTGAAAATGAAAAATAAAAATTAATGGATGAAAAACAAAGCCTTGTATGCAAAAATTGTGAGTCATTATCTTTTCAAATTGTTCAACTTAAAAGAGTCTTAGAAAGATATGAAAAAGGTCAAATTGGCTTGGAGGAAATTCTTAGGCACCAAAGATATCCTAATGACAAAAGTGGTTTAGGATATTCTAAGTTTTCCAAACCAAGCACAAGTGAAACCGTTTTCGTAAAAGCTAGTGAACAAATTGTTAAAGAAAAGACTAACAATTCTAAAACTATGCATCAAAGTCATAAAAAGAAAAGAATCATTAAGAAACAAAAATATGTTCCTAGATATAAAAGTCAATTTCAACCTACTTGTTTTTATTGTGGAATCAAAGGCAATACACCTAATGTTTGCTATGTGCGCAACATTGGTGTTGCTAAAGGGCATTATGTGTGGGTTGAAAAGGGTACTAACTACCAAGGACCCAAAGCAATTTGGGTACCTAACAATACTTGACTTTTTTTTGTAGGTATGCTTAAAAACAACTTCTACTCAATGGTATCTCGATAGCAGTTGTTCAAAGCATATGACGGGCGATATCAACAAATTTTCAAGTCTATCACTTAAGGCCAAAGGATACGTTACTTACGGTGATGATAATAAAGGAAAGATTATTGGAGTTGGAACCATTGGTGCATCTCCTCATACAATCATCGAAGACGTCCTTTATGTGGAAGGCCTTAAACACAACCTTCTTAGCATAAGTCAATTGTGTGACAAAGGGTTCCGAATCAACTTCACAAAGGAGGAATGCTTGATAGAACATGAAGTCACTCATGACCTCTTGCTAAAAGGTAAAAGATTTAATAACATTTTCATGATTTCTTTTGATGAATCTTCCTTGAAGGTAAAGTGCTTAATGGCAAACAACAACGAGGCATGGCTTTGGCATAAGAGGTTTGCTCACATTCACATGGAGCATTTAAACAAATTAATAAAGCATGATCTAGTTGTTGGTCTTCCGAAGATAAAGTTCATCAAGGATAAGCTTTGTGACGCATGTCAAAAAGGGAAGCAAACCAAAACATCCTTCAAGACCAAGAAAGTGATATCTACTTCAAGACCTCTACAATTGTTACATATGGATCTTTTCGGTCCATCAAGAACAAAAAACTTCGGCGGTAACGTTTATGCCTTAGCTATTGTTGATGATTTCTCTCGATACACATGGACATTGTTTTTAGTGCAAAAAAGTGATGCCTTCAAAGCATTCAAGAAGTATGCCAAGCAAATTAAAAACGAGAAGTCACTCTCAATAGTCTCCATTAGAAGCGACCATGGTGGAGAATTCTAAAACTCATCATTTGAAGATTTTTGTGAAGAACATGGAATCTCTCACAACTTTTCCGCACCAAGGACTCCTCAACAAAACGGTGTCGTAGAAAGGAAGAATAGGGCATTAGTGGAACTTGCAAGAACAATGCTTAGCGACTCAAATCTTCCTAAATATTTTTGGGCAGATGCGGTTAGCACGGCTTGTTTTATGAGCAACCGTGTCAATATTCGACCAATTCTTAAGAAGACCCCGTATGAGTTGTTCAAGGGTAGGAAACCCAACATATCCTTTTTCCACATATTCGGATGCAAATGCTTCGTTCTCAACAACGACAAGGACAATCTTGGTAAGTTTGATGAGAATTCCGACGAAGGTATATTTCTTGGTTATTCTCTCTCAAGTAGAACCTTTAGAATTTTCAATAAACGAACACTTACTATTGAAGAATCTATTCATGTTTCGTTTGCTGAGACTAACCCCTCGAAAGAGGATAATATTATTGTGGATGATGATGATGATGTAGTAGATCTATCACAACAACAAAAGGAGACATCAAAAGAACAAGCAATATCACAAGAAGATGATTCACCAATCATTGAAGAACATCAAGATCTTCCGAAATAATGGAGAACTCATAGAGATCACCCGATAGATAAAGTTATTGGTGATATTAGCCAAGGCGTTGCAACTCGACTAAATCTCAAGGATGCTTGTCTCAACATGGCGTTCGTATCTCCAATTGAACTAACCAAAATTGATGAAGCCTTAGGCGACGATCAATGGATAATAGCTATGCAAGAAGAACTCAACCAATTCGAAAGGAATCAAGTTTGGACTCTTGTACCAAGACCGGACAACAAACACATCATAGGAACAAGATGGGTGTTCAAGAACAAACTTGATGAGAACGGAATCATAGTTCGTAACAAAGCAAGATTGGTCGCACAAGGTTACAACCAAGAAGAAGGAATCGACTTTGATGAAACGTTCGCTCCGGTAGCAAGGTTAGAAGGAATTAGATTATTACTTGCTTACGCTTGTTCAATGAATTTTTAGTTGTACCAGATGGATGTCAAAAGCGCTTTCCTAAATGGTTACATCAATGAAGAAGTCTACGTCAAACAACCTCCAGGCTTTGAAGACTTCAAGAATCCCTCTCATGTCTACAAGTTGAAGAAGGCTTTTTATGGCTTAAAGCAAGCACCAAGGGCATGGTATGACCGTCTTAGCAACTTCCTATGTGAGAAGGGTCTTACGAAAGGAAAGGTTGATAAGACTTTGTTCATCAAGAATTTCAAGGGCAACACCTTACTAGTTCAAGTCTATGTCGACGACATCATCTTCGGATCTACAAACAAAGACCTTTGCGAAGAATTATCTCTTATGATGCAAGGTGAATTCGAGATGTCCATGATGGAAAAGATGAACTACTTCCTTGGATTACAAATCAAGCAAACAAAGGATGGCATCTTCATCAATCAATCCAAGTACTGCAAGGAATTGTTGAAAAGATTCGATATGGACAATTGCAAAGTAATGTCTACTCCAATGGGATTCGGAACATACGTTGATCAAGATCTATCCGGCATTTCAATTGATATTACAAAGTATCGAGGTATGATCGGTTCACTATTATATTTGACGGCAAGCCGTCCTGACATTATGTTTAGTGTTTGTTTGTGTGTCCGCTTTCAAGCTAATCCAAAAGAATCACATCTCACCGCCGTGAAGAGGATCATGAAGTATCTCAAAGGAACGACGCACGTCGAATTATGGTATCCAAAAGGTAGCACATGTTCTTTAATTGGTTATTCTGACGCTGATTATGCAGGATGTAAGACCGATAGAAAGAGTACAAGTGGTACTTGTCACATTCTCGGGAATGCACTAGTGTCGTGGGCATGTAAGAAGCAAGCATGCGTTGCACTTAGCACGGCCGAAGCGGAGTACATCGCAGCAGGAAGTTGTTGTGCCCAAATCTTGTGGCTTAAACAATAACTCCTCGATTTCGGTATAGACCTTGTTTTCTTGCTGTTTTTTTTACCATGCTTTAAGTCTAGTTTATGTAATTTTGTCTCAAACATAAGTCCTATGGTTATTAGGCAATTTTGGTTTCCATGTTCTAAGCTTTTCCGCTTTATGCTCGTACTCTTGTTGGCTATGTTACAATTATGCTTATGTTTCTATGTGTGTTTTGCTTGCATGTCTTACGTGATGCATACTTTCTAGTCCATGCGTGTATGTTGCTTTTCTTTTCATTTCATTGCTTGTTGGTCTATTCCTTTTTGCTAATGCCAAAAGGGGAGAAGACTTTGTTTCTCTAATGCCTCTCGATGCAGAATTTCTTTTGCTACTGCCGCTATTATTTAGGCGAAGTTGCTATCTTTAGGGGATGGATCATCTTAGAGAAACGTCGATCAAGATCTCGCACTTCTTTGGTTGTCATCATCAAAAAGGGGGTGAATGTAGAAGCACGCCTTCAACCTCAAAGATTTTGATGAAGACAACACGACTATCATGCGCTTCATATTTGCAAAAAGTCAAGAGCTCTCAAACATGGTCTAGCAACAAGCATCGGCATTGTGATCAAGCTTCCTTCGTACACTCGATTTATTTCAAGCTTGAACACAAAACATTGAGGTACATCAAAACTCTTTACAAATTGATGTACAAGTGTTCAATAAACTATTTCACATGTTACCATATTGCAAACAATTTTTGAAAGGTTTTTAAAATGGTTTAACACTTTTAAAACAAAGAATTTTTCTGTTTTTAACAGTGTTAACCGGTTAACGACTTCAATTTTTCAAATACAGAGTTAACGTTTACATGCGTTAACCGGTTAACCATTTGGTTAACCGGTTAACACTGAAGAATTTTTGAAAAATTATTTTCTTTGAAATTAAAAAATGTACCTTTTTATTATACCTCTTCAAATTAAATTTTGTTTCATAATTTCTCACACCTTTTTGTAAGGGTGTCTTAAACTTATATATGCTGAATTTTTTTAAATTCAAAAACACCTCCTAGAATTTATATAAAAAATCATTCAATCAAAATCACTTTTTTGAGATATATTTTCAAACTTCAAAAGTGTTCATATTGTGATTCATAACTTTCTCATACTCATCTTTGAACACTTGTATTGATATTTATAAAGTGAATTTTGATCAAAGGAGAAGATCAACTTAGATTGATATCAAACATTGTACTACTCTCAAAAATACAAAGTATTATAATAGATTTTCTATTGTGACTTGTGATCCAAGTTTGTTGGACTCAAGGGATAGTGATTGCAAGAGGATTGTTCTTGCACACTAGGTTGTTTAGTTGTTTAGAAAGTAGGCATCACCGATTGAAGGTGCGATAGGTTGTACGTTTCTAAAAAACTAGTGAAAATCTCTTTCGTGTTGGAAAAAGGACTGGATGTACCTTCGGATTGTGAAGGGAACTTGGATAATTTGTCGTGTCTCTTTTACTTTCTCGCTTTATAGTTTTCATCCCATAAACAAGTAAAAGATAAATCCATCCATCAACGAAAATAGTCGAAAAGTTTTATAACTCCTAATTCACCCCCCTCTTAGGCGTACTTTGAAACTACAATTTTGTCTTCGCACACATCAAATAATTATCGAAGAAGTTGATGGCAGTTGTTGTCCAAATCAAAAATAAAAAAAGCCGCTAATTCAACACCCAAAAGGCGACTTAAGCAAAAATAAAAGCATCCTGGTGGACTGAAAACGTCAAAGATACAGTCCAGGCAAAAGTTAGGGATAATAAAAAAATCCAAATCAAGAGAGGTCATTAAAATTCCTCAACAAAGACAAGGATGAGTTGACCCAAAATCCTCAACAAAAAAAACAACAAAATGTTATGTTGAAGCAATGACTGCTGTCCAATAATCCTTTGGCTTCTGAGCCATCCTCATCAGTACAACTTCAAATAAATGCATAGGTGGAATTATTTGAGCGTAGGACAAATAGAATTAGGTGGTGACTTTGTTATTTCCATTTGTTTCGCGGTCGGCGCGAGGATCGTATTTTTTGAGGTATGACAACCATCAACCTAATGTATAAGATTACAAATTTGCAATCGATATGCCTAAATGGCCCTCAACACAAAATAATTAAAAATTACAGATTTTTGCATCCAGTTGCCATGACACGGGCCGCGTCGTGTGACACGGGCACCCATGTCAGGCTGCTGAGACCTTTGTTGCGCACACCTTCAGTGGGGGCCATGACACAGGCACCCGTGTCATGCTTCTGCATTGCCTCAAGTTTTGTTCAAGCCTTATCTTCCATTTCCATTCTGACACGGGTCGTGTCAGGTGACACGGGCACCCGTGTCAGGCTTCTTAGACCCCTTTTTTCTCTGTTTCCTTGCACTCGGATCGCCACTGCATTAGTATATGATCACTAGTTTGTTAAATGCCTGAAAACACACTAAAAACAACCAAATTAAACACACCAACGGTAGAAACGATAAACATATAACATGCTCGCCACATACAGGAATAACAAGAAAAACATACACACAAGACTCAAAAACACACAAAAACATAAGAACCAACAACTAAAATAGCTTGAAATATATTACTGAAAATCACCGATCAATACCTTAGCATAAGTATTGATATGACAGTCAGTTTAAAGGTTTTCTTTCACCTAATGGTGGGTATTGATTTAAAATCCCTCGTAACTATGTTTTGGCTATGATCTTAACGTCTGGTATCTCCATGTGGGTCGGAAAGTCCAAAAGTTTAAGTGATGAATGATCTCCACTGGTCTTTCTCTCATATCCCCAGTAGGTCTGCGTGTGATGGTTTCCAGCAGGTCCTATGTGATCCTCAACAAATCTTGCACCCTTTCCACAAGCGGAGAAAGAATTATATGATGATTATTTTTACCGAGTTTGATACTTCTGTCCCTAGAAAGGATTGTGGAAACTTTTCCCCATCCCTGGAAGATTATCACCTTTCCTCAGTAGGGTGGTACCCCTATGCAGAGTTGATGCTTGGTGTTTGATACTCCAATAGGCATTCTTTATTCGCATCACTAGTAGATCTTTATCTTGTTTCCCCAAGCAGAGTTGTGAAGATAATTTCCCTCATCAAAGTTTAGCAGGGACACTTCCTTATTTCCACAAAGAGTGGAAGATTTTGTGTTGTTGTATCTCCGATATGTTTTCCTCTCAGAGTGGAATTTCTGATGTTATCCTTAATGGATTATTGAAGATTTATTTTCGAATTGATTTCTTAGAAATTGTTTCCTCAGCAGGAGTTTAGCTTTGTAGTGAAATTTTATTCCTACGAAGGCTTTTAGTTCGTGCCCCGCAGGATTTCCAGCCCGATTCCTCAGTTTTGCTGCTGTGGATTGGCCGAGTATCCGGTTGTTGTGGTGTTTCTGTCACCCGTTGCTTATCTTTATGTCTGTTTTATCAGCATATTCATACGCATATGCATGGCATCATATGTTTGCATTCTTGCATTTATCATTGTTTCCTGCTCTTTGGTGTGGATTTTTTCCCACAGAGTGTGTGTGTTGTCTTCCTCTCAAGTTAGGGTGTCAACCATTAAGCATAAATTGTTTATCCTTTCTAAATTCCCCATTGAGTTTGTTCCTTGTGGATGATTTTTTATTCAATTCCCCCAGTTTATTATCTGGATGAAATTTTCCCCAATTGAGATATTTCCTCATCGGGATGAGTCTTGTTTGACCGTTTCTCTCCAACTTGTTCTTGGATTGAACTTTGGTCCTCTTTGTGAGTAATATTGCTTTGGAATTAAGCTATCACATGTTTGGTAGTAGGAATTTTTTTTCTCCAGCTTGAGTATATTACTTTGGAATTAAGTTATCAGTTGTTTGATAGTGGGTAACATTTCTCCGCCTTTTGATTGATTACTTTGGAATTAAGCTATCATTGTTTGATAGTGGGTAATCATTCCTGTTGAGTCTTATTACTTTGGAATTAAGCTATCACTTGTGTGGTAGTGGGTAATATTTCTCCCCTCCTTTTGATTGATTACTTTGGAATTAAGCTATCGTTGTTTGATAGTGGGTAATAATTCCTATTGAGTCTTATTACTTTGGAATTAAGCTATCACTTGTGTGGTAGTGGGTAATATTTCTCCCTTCCTTTTGATCGATTACTTTGGAATTGAGCTATCACTTGTCTGATAGTGGGTAATCTTTCCTGTTGAGTCTTATTGCTTTAGAATTAAGTTATCATATGTTTGATAGTGGGCAATATTTTCTCCAACTTGAGTATATTACTTTGGAATTAAGCTATCACTTGTTTGATAGTGGGTAATATTTTTCCTCCTTTTGATCGATTACTTTGGAATTAAGTTATCACTTGTCTGGTAGTGGGTAGTCTTTCCTTCCATTTATTATGGATTCGAACATTTTTGTTCATTTGATATTTTCTCCAATGAATTGATATCCTTCTCTGTTGAGCATTGTTACCGATTGTGTTGTGATTTATTTTCATACATAATCATTTCCCAAGTTGAGTCAGCTATCCAACGATTTATTTTCCTGGAAAACTCTCTTGTTGTCTGTTGTTTTTCTCTAGCGGGATTTTCTTCTTGTGTCCCCAAGCTTTTGATTTCCTTTGATGGTCATTTTCTCCCCACAGAGATCTTGGGTTTGCATATCATATCATATTCATATCATATCATGGTCTATTAGGATAAAAATTGGGTTTTCTATATTTAAGTCTCTCTCATCTTGTAGAGACGAAGATGTCCATCTTCATATCTCCAAATTGAAGAAACTTAAATAGGGGCTGATGTAACACCCTAATTTTTGCCCTAAGATTTCTTCGCATTTCATCTATATCTTGCATACAAACAAGATCACATTGGTTGCTCGATTTTTCTCGGATGTAGGTTTATGTATCACAGGGGATCACCATTGCTTTTAATTGCTTTATTTGTTCTAAGTTTACTAACCATTAATTAAAATCCAAAAATATTTTGTTTTCTTTCACTAACATTTTCAGGAAGAGGAACAATTGAAAATGCCAAAAATAGAAGTCCTGCAGCTCGAATAAAATTTCACAGACAAAAGTCGAAGTTGATCCGCAAATAATTCAAATTTACCTGATCAAAGGTTTCTCAAGTTAATTGATTTATTCAAGGAATTCCCAAGGTTCATGTGTTTATTTCTATGCCTTCTTCGACGTGCAAAAGAATAAGGCCATAACAACCAAGCAATCACATTTGAATAAAATATTCAAATTTTAGCTTGGTTAACTGGTTAACCCTATGCGTTAACCGATTAACCAGTGTGAAATTTGAATATTTTATTCAAATTCAGCACACTTTGATCATTGATCTCATTTGGAATATTCTAGATCCATTTCCCTCTGAATTCTCTACATCACTTTGATCATTTCCTACCATAAACCCTCACTAATCACCACTATTTTCCATTTCCCTCCAAATTTTCAATTACCAAACCTAATTTGAATTACCAAAGCAAGCTCCATTCCACCAAATTCTCATACCTAAAGTCTTTAAATAGCACCCTAATTTCATTCATTCAACAAGCTTTTGAGAGCCAACAAATCTCTTGCAAAATATTCCCCCAAAACCAAAACTTTCACTAAAGCTCTTATTTCCTTCATTTGAAGTTATCAAGAATTCACATTGAATTCTCGATCAACTTGGGCTAAACCTTCATCCTACTCTTTTCTTGTTCATCAATTTCAGTAGATCTGGCTTGATTTGGTCCAACTTGAAGAAGTGCTTTTGGTAATTCACTTTTTCCATGAATCCATCTTCATCATCAACATTCAAGATGGAGATCTTTGGTGTCTTTGATTCTAGATCCATTGGATCTTAAATTGTTGCTTGATTGCAGGGATTTCACAGTGTTTTGGTTTTAAAATCCGTGCTAATTCAGATCATGATCATCAAGTGTTTGAAAAAAGGTTTTGAAAATCAATCATGCTGAATTTCAACATTTTTCTGCCACTGGTACAGCGTTAACCGGTTAACCATTCCCAGTATATTTTGGTTAACCGGTTAACCAGTGTTTTGTTGCATAGGATTTGAAAACTGACTGTGTTAAAAGGTTAACCTATTTGGTTAACCGGTTAACACGAGTCAGAAGCAATTTTTTGGCTTATTTTGAGCTTATATTTGGTTAATCTTTCCTCTTCTTCTCCCTTCTTTTGATTTTTACCTTGGGAAGAACTTATGGGAGTGATTTCTCTTTAATTTCAATGGACTTTGGGTGTAGATTAGAGTAGTTAATGTTCATTAATTCAAAACTACCTTTAAATGAATTATTCAATTCATTTAAGGTACTTTGCATTAGTGATACATTTTCATGCTTGAATCCACCAAGATGAGTGATTGAACTTAAAGATGGAAGAATACCATAAGTGTCACTCTATTTGGTATTCATCTTTAGTTTTATGCGGTATTGCGTTTGGATAGCGATTTACATATCGTTTTATCTCACATGCATTAGAACTAACATTGTTCATCTTAATTGGTGGTGGCCGGCCTCATTTGTAGGGTAATTACTTCGTAAATTACTCGGTGATTTCTTAACATAGACCTAAATGTGTCCCGAATTCGGAATAAAAATCCAATTGGATACTCGCACTTTCGTGGACCGGACCTCGTGTTGGTCGCGTAATCCCAAATTGATTGATCATTTTGAATTAAGAATCAAGACTTATGAATGTTTGATTCGTAGGTGCTTTGGGTCTCCCAATCTCCTTTCAAACTTCACTGAATTTGATTCTATTTGCCTTGATTGATTAATATAGTGTAAGATACTAAGCGGATCCGTTTACTTTTCGTTTTGGTTACTCTTTTGGTTGTGGTTGATTAAGTTTACCATACCACTATTATGTAAATATTATAATACTATTACTACTACTAATATTTTAGATTCTTGCATTTTAATTGCTTTTGCTACTAACATTTAAATTCTTGCACCTTTATTTCTTTTATTTTAATATGCTTTATGATATTTTATTCATCCATTATCATGTTTATATTTCTTGCTCTTATTATTGTTGTGTTGATTTTCCTTTTGTCCATTTGAACATAAAAGGAAAACTTAATAAAGGCTTAAACCATAAAAAACTTAATTGTTCCCCATCTTGGACTATTGGTTATTATCCTAAGCATTGGAATGGAGATTTGGACTTAGATTTTAGGACACCTTCCCTTTGCTTTAATCTTCATGGAGTTGGTATACTTGCCTTTATTTGGTCATTCCTAGCTTATAAGGATGAAACTTTTGTGCTCATAATGTGAAGCATCATCAAGTTTGGTTAGATCTTTCCTCCTTTATCTCTTTATTTTCTTTTTTTAGGATAGTCTCTTCATCTCCTCTCCTTCTTTAATTTTCAAAACTTCCCTCTTTTTCAAAGGATTCTTGTTTTTTTTCAAAATCATCATCTCTTTAATAAATAAAACCTCGACTTTAGTCAAGTGGATTTTACTATGTTCTTTTCTCCTAAAAAATCAATGAATTTAATCATTTTGACTTTAATTCAAAAAATAAAAAGAACCAAACTCATTCAAGTTGTTTTGTGCCTTTGTGCACTTTTGTTTGTTTTCTTTAAAAAAGTGCCGATTATGAGTCATTATTCTTTAGTCAGGTGCAAGTCTCTCAATCTCCATGGTTGTAGTTTGATGTAATTGAGTCTCTTGTCATTCGTGGGGGTTTAGTGGCATACTCGTTGATTTTATCCGAGTTGGCGCCCTCCCCATAATGATGTATGAGTTCATGCCTTCATTCTCATGGTAGATTTGTTAGGCTATCCACTTGAAAATGACAAATTCTCTTCACTTAATGAAATCAATTGCAACCAACTCTTTTCACTATTTGTACCATGAACTATAGGATTTTGATCTCGCATTGCACTTTGTGGGTACGTAGGCATGAGGTGGTAAACCTCTCCAAACACAAAAATATTAAAAAATAATTCTTTTTTCAAAGGGCTCCCGTCGAGTACAACTGACATTTTGGGTGCATAAAACCTTCTCATTGTGTAACCTATCCCCTTACCCGGTTCTTTGTTGTGTTTCTTTAGCTTTTTGATTTTAGATTCATTAGGATTTATTTGCTCTTTTTTCCTTTTCCACTTGAAATAAAATAAAAGCGCGGTGGCGACTCTATTTACTTTGAGTTAAGTTAACCAATAGCTTGCACTCATGTTTTTACTGCTACACATAGACAAATACAATAGAGTTTCCTCTAAAATATTTATGAAGTTCTTCTTTCCAAAAGAGGCTCTCTAGGGATCTAACAGAAACAGTATTTGTTTCCATGCAAATGTTTCATTGAATCAAAACATAATACCAGAAAAGAATAAACATACCTTTTTTCTCTTTCTAGACTCGATTCAATATTCAGAATTGGCTAATAGAATCTGAGCATAACTTTGAGTTTATTATGATTCAATGGTTGTCTAACCACTGATTCCACTACTCTCACCAAAATCAGTAACACCAGTACTTGAATTTGGGTTCTTAGCTCTTTTTCTAGCAAAATATTTTAAACAACCTTTAAGAAGATGCATTTGCTTCTTTCCTTGACATCTGCGGCAAATACATCATGATACTCATATTTCTATAAGACCATACATGTATGTACAAACAAAATTGTCCTTTCCTTATGCCTTAGTCTAACAAAAACATCATAAATCACTCCAGAGTATAAGTCTAGAATAAGATATGATATGAACATAATATTGTTCTAAGCAAAGTTACTAATCTCATTGTCTAAGATCAAATTTTGACTATGAAATTACTAACAAGCTCAGGATCAGATAGTGTTAGCTATCGGACTTTGTCACAAAGTAAATCAAAGTACTGTAACAGTAAAACTGACAAAAACTCAAAGATAAATTGAAGACTTCTCACAGAAATGTCTTTTACCATAAATTCAATGATGATCCTCAATCAAGAATCAAATGAAGTCTCTTAAGATATCATCTTAAAGAGCAAACTCCATATTATCAAGTATCTCAAAGTAAGTAGATTTGACACCATTTCCTACCTTTTAATACATGATTTTTTTTATTTCATCATACAAATGCTTCTCTACATATGTATCCTGCAGTAAAATCAACTTCAAAGATTTGGTCAATGAATAGTATCTGGCATTAGGTCCTGGTAGTGTACTTTCTTGTTTTCCGATTTACAATCAATTTGAAGTACAAGTATTTAAGAAGCTTTTGAGTTAACTCATCAATCAACAATAGACACAATCCATACAAGTAGTGACGAAGTTCTTTTGATAAGAAACACAAGTCCATTATCATTAGTCCTTCCAAGGAACTAAGCTTTATAGAAGAAGTGATCTTTTGAATAGGATTTCATAATCTAATTCCATTATTTTATTGAAAGACTTCAAGACAAACCTTCAGAGCACAGTAAATTCAAGCAGTAAACTACTTGAAGAACTGTCACTTTAGACTTAAGTCATAAAGTATCTTCTTTGAATTCGATTGAAGAGACTAGAGGAAATGTAATGTTCAATCTTCCAGAAACTAATTCCAACAAATTTGTTCACAAGATTTCAAAGATGGTCCAAACATCAGCCATATCAATAATGTTGATATACTCAGAAGTGAGATAGACCACCTACCAGAATGCAAATATCTTCAGAAGATATTCAATAATCTTCTTTAGAGTTGATGAAAGAGATTTTCAAATCTGATCTTCTCAATCATCATCAACTTCTATAGTGATATCTTTTGCAAGGATATTCTATAGACCTTCAGCAACCCTTTATCAAGACCAATGAGTTAAAAATATGTTTAAATCCAGTGGAATCACTCTTTGGATATGGTAGGAAAAGCCTTATGATATTTTTCATTTGGCTCTTAATTCCTTCTTGAAGAAGAAATATACTTTTCTTATTGGATCAATATTTGCACCATTGTTAAGTGTTAAGCACATATCATGCTCTGATACCAATTGAAGGTGTGAAAAGTACATAGAAGGGGGAGGTTGAATTTTGTTTCAGGTTTTCTTTATTTTAACTTCTGATCAGAGTTTTAGAATCAGAACTGATGTTCAAATTCTGATTAGTTCATTTGGCAGCGGATACAAAACAAAACAAATATAAATAACAAAATACACAAAAAAATTATCCTAGTTCCTCCCTTAACCGAGAGTAGTACAGTCCCCCTTGTCTCACAAGAGATTTTCATTATAATCACACTAATTACAATCGCTTGTGCTTCTGCACAAGTCTTTTACACTTGCTCAGACCCATGGTCTGAGACTCTACTTTGATTAGAGCATATGTCTAAGACTTACCCTTTCATAGAGCACATGTCTATGACTCACCTTTTCTCACGCCCTCTAATCGAGCTACCTATTCCTAGATCCTCTGAATGAGACTTTCCTTTTCTTTGAGTACAAGTCTAAGACTTCTTGCTCATGTTTTAACAGAGCACTTACTCCAAAGGTCATCCAGACTAAGACACAACCTGCTCAGGCTTCAACCAATACTTCTTGCTCTCACCCCTCAGGTGGAGTCTTTACCTTTGCTCAATCAGACTAGATGAATTAGACTTTCACAACTCAAGCACTTAAGCAATGATACTTACGTGGCTTAAGCATTTTGGCTCAAGATTTGTTACTTGAATCCCAATGAGATAAGATTTGTTATCAGAAATGGATGTTTTGTTAGGTGAGTCATGGAGGTGGAATCTTGCTTCGAACATGGCAGTAGTTGTCCCTGTTTTTCAACAAGAATTCTTCGATTTTGACCGTCTTCTTAGTGATATCAAGCCGAGTCAATTTAAGTTAAATAAGGTATTGTGGCTCATTCACACTTCTAATAATTTTTCGGCAAAGAACAAGTAGGAACATCTCTTAATCATGAATACTTGGAAGGTATTCACTTGATTTGGAAAAGCTCTTGTCCTTCAAAAGTTAAAATTTTCGGTTGGAGACTTTTATTAGATAGAATTCCGACGAGAGGGAACTTGGCTTATAGAGGAATACTATCTAACCCGCATGATTTGGTATGTGTTTTTTGTTTTCGTCAACCGAAAAACTCTAACCACTTATTTTTTTTCTTGCCATAAATCGCTTTTAGTTTGGAGAAAAGTATGTGATTGGTTAGGAATAGATGTGATTCATGATTCTAATATTTCTAATAATTTGCTTATTTGGGTTTCAAAATTTAGAGGTAAGATCTCTAGTTTTTTGGCCTGTAGCTTTTGGATAATTGTGTGTTGGAATATTTGGAAAGCAAGAAACAACATCATTTTTAATGACGAAGTGGGCGATCCGGATGTTATATTCTTACGGATTATGTTTCTTTCTTGGTGGTGGATTTTGGTTATCACCAAGGGTCAATTGATATGTAACTTTTATGTGAAATATTGGAACAAATTCTAGGATTAGCATGTCGTCGAAGTCTGCTCCCATGTTGTTTAATTGGGCCTTGTGTTATGGATCCAATTGTTTAAGTTAGCTTGTACCCTAAGTTAGCTTGTAATGGGCAATTTTTAAAAATCCCGTTAGGTTAGGGTGTTAGTTTTCTTATAAATAACATACTAGTCTCTCATATTTTGTATAAGGGAAAATAGGAAGATAAACCCTAATTCAAAAGTGAGAGGTGTAACACCCCAAATTTGCCCTCTCTTTTTCATAGCATTTAGCATGTCATATAGCATACTTTGCATTGCATCTACATAGAAAAATGAAGCATAACATCCATAGCATAATATAGAGCTGGAAGTGATTTCGCTTCGGATGTGATTATCCAGTCCGCGAATCGATTCAGATGGACGTTTGACCTAATCTTGGTCAAACTATCAGGAGATTGCTTCGTTTGCAAGTTATTTGCGCTTGTGGTTATTTTTTAGGCGACGCGTTTCAAGGTCTGTTGAGTGCAGAGGTCATCTGTTTGCTAGGCAGTGGTTCATGCGATGGTTTTGGATTCAAAGATTCAGGCTTATCATGATTATATATTCAATTGTGTGCATCTGTGGATTTATTTTTCCAGAGAGCGATTCAGATTAATCTGAGGTGATTGATTCTAAGTTCATTTGATCAGAAGCTCAGAGGGTAATTTGTCCAGAAGATCGGTGATTTCTGTGGAAGTGATGTAAAATTGGTTTGGATTAAGGTTTCGTGGCTATGTGCGTGTTGGTGGTAATTGGTCCGTTTCACAAAAATATCTAGTTCCATATCCATTTCTACTCATTTTTATCATTCAAGCCATAAACTCTTTCTCAGTTCGATTATTCTAATTACCATTTTTGTTTATACCTTTATTCATAATCCATATCCGACTTCTTTTCTAAATTCATAATTTTTACTACCAAATATTTCCAAATAAAATATCCATATTAAACCCATTGTCCATTAGTTCTTATAATTTTTTTGTCTTTCTTTCATTTACATTAAAAAAATTAAAATTTAAAACAAATTATGTAACTTTTACTGCCAATAGCTCACATGAGCTACATCATGAAGCCAATACACATTACTTGCTGACAGCTCCAACCAATACTCCACAAGCCGCATCTAACACGTACCCAGTCATCATCTCAAACCTGCATCAGCTCCAAAACGCACTCACTGGCCCCACACGGATTCCTCACTCACGCTTATTCCCCACAAGCAAACGAAACACATCGTCCAAGTATACAAAACGCAAGAAGCCAGTAACACGCACAAACCGTGATCAAGAATGCAATACCTTGTGAAAATTCAAAAAAAAGGTGAATAACAGAATTGAAAAAGGGAGAAGTTTGTTATAGGGAGAGTCACACTTTTCATGACAAAAAGAGGCAGGATCAAATATAACAAAAAAAAAGGGAAGTAACGGAATGAAAAAAGGAAGAATAACAGAAATTTCATCATTCCTTTATCATCACCAATAACAGAAAGAAAAAAAAACGGAATTCACCTTTTCTTCATCACAAAACCATAACAGAAATCATTCTTCTCGCCATCACACGAAATTCGTCATCCTCAATACACTACCACAATTTCAGATTAAAAAAAAAACTGAACCTCACAAATATACTTCCCTCAATCCTTGATCAATCGCCAAGCAAGAATCAGTGTGGCTTCAACATCACTCCTTCATCACACCAAAAAAATCGCAACAGACTTTTCAATCTTCATCATCATCAATAACAACACATAAATCCATATCTTCATCAATAACCAAACGTATCATTGCAACTCATCATCGTGGAAGCACAAAACAGCGAAACTCTGCGAATCCGTCATCGCGAACTCATCGCGTTTTATCAACCAACCATCCTCGGCATCCGTCGAACCAAGTGGAAGCAATAACTTCGTCTCTCTTCATCAATCAAAGCGAGCTGATTGTTTCTCTCCGCATATAAACGAGGACATTATATATTCATACCTTCGGATCTTCTGTGTTCGTCAACGAAAGGTACGCTTCAAATCATATTGATGGAGGACCTTTTGTTTGTTTAATATTGTGGCGGTCTGGTTATTTTGATTATCTCTGAGAGCTTAGTTTAGAATTCGCGGAGAGAGGAGATTATGAGTGATATTTGTGTTTGTGTTTTGCGTTCGGATTCAGTTTATTGTTGAAGATTAGGGAGTGTTTGTGTTGGTGAGGTGAAGGTTGGATGGAGACGAACGGCGGCAAGGTCGCAGTGATGGATGAAGGAGATGCGGCGGCGCTAGGTCACCAGGTTGGAGAAGAAGAACGTTGCGGCTTTGCTGTATTCTTTTTGTTGTTGATTTTGTTTTAAAGTTTAATAAATTTTATGAGATTAATAGGAAGTGATAAAGAAAGTGTGAAAACCAATGAGATAAGAAGATAAGAATAATGGATTTTGTTGATTTCGTCCATACCGGCGGTGACACTTGTCACCGTCCGATAGGACCCTCCTTCTTGCTTCCATGCGCACAGCCCCACCGTAACAATCATAAGCTTGCGTTTTATAAGCCGTTCGATGCAATTACTTTTAGAATCTCCAGATCGTGCGTTCCATAGCTGGTCAGCGTGTTGACCGCATTTCCATTCCATACTCCCTCTCTTTTCATTGCGTTTTGGGCCTCTTGTTTCTGCTGTTCGCACCTCACCTCAGGCCCAGCTCGTTATTTTTAACTGATTTTATTGTTAGGCGCACCCCTTTCCTCCTATTCTTAGTTTTTTAATTTCATTTTCATATAGTTTAGTTTTATTTCTTTAAAAATATTAAAACATATTAAAAAATGCCATAAAAAATATTTTTAGTCTCATAACTCATTTTAGAATTTGGTCATATTTTTTATTTCCTGATTTTATTAATTTTTATTTTTATTTCAAATTTTCTTTTATTTCCTTGTCATTTAATTTCCATAATTAACTCCTTATCTTGTAGGATTTATTTCTTCCGCCTTGATTAATATTTTAACTTCATTCTTTTTGCATTATTTCAGAGACTCATAAAAGTACATTAAAATAATTTTGTCTTATTTTTAATTCCATTTTATCCATAGTTTTGTAAGTCGTATTTGTGCGATTTCGTTAATTGTTCCTAAGCGGTTTTGTGCGATTATATGGTAGAGTTTCATTGTGATTTTTTGAGAGCCATTTTGGCACGTTATTAAATGCTGGTTGTTGGCTTTAGAAATTTAATTTTACAATTTTCTCATGTCCTTTGGTATTTGTTTGGTGTTTTGTTTCTTAGGTAGCGTTTCGTGCTTCTTTCTTTCTTCTTTCTAACATAGTTTGAGGAAGGCATTTATGCCATCCTATTAGGTTTTATTGGTATTTGTTTTAGGTCACCTATAGGGTTTAGGTACTGACTTTTTGATTGGTTTGGTTTATGACCTTTGTTTGGTTTGCGTAGTGTTTAAATGTTCTTATTTTCATCGTATGCTTATGTGGTTCGCTAACCTTTCCTTTCAGGGGCTCATGGTAAGTGAAGTATGGATGATATCCACATTTCAAATCTTCATCTCATCCTTTATTTTTTATTTCTCATTTGTCTTTGTGATGTGCTTTATTCCATCTTGTGAATAACTTCATTACTCCCCTTGTAGAAACAACTTAACTTCTTTAGAGAAGTAAGTTGTCTTCTAGCGTTTTCCGCTCCTTTATTCTTCTCTTATTTTCTTTTATTCTTCATTAGGATAGACTCCAAACCTCACTAACCTAGGAATCCCATGCATGATAACATTAGGAGTAGTCTTCCCATTAGATTTTACCTTTGAGATCCTTTTGGTGCTCTCTCTTCTCATCTTCAAATTTAACTTTAAGTCACTTTAATAAATGACGAGTCTTCTCATGTGACACGAGACTTTGCTATGAGATACTTGCACGCGTTCCATTTCGGGGCGAGGTGTAGGATATCCCTCGTGGTGGATAGGTCTTACCATGAGATTACTTCACAAAGAAAACTAAAAAACAGTTCTTAACCAAAAATCACAAAAACACTTAATAAATGTCAGTAGGTCAGTGTGTCTGAGCCTTCACTTGTGGGACTAGATTTGGGGATTTCCTCCATAGCTAGGTGTGCCTCTTGCGCATTCCATTTCAGGATGATGTAAGAAGTACATATCCCATTAAGTAAGACTTAGGTACACTTACCTATGCAAACTTCAAAGTAGAAAACTCATAAAAAACACTGGACAAATAATAAGCATCTCTCCTTCGGGACTTCTTTTCTTATCACCTTCACTCTCATCGTGCGAACTTGCTCCTACTTGTCATTTTGCAAGACGATAACGCACTCGTCGTCCGAGCCTGCAACACCTGAGCATTGACATAGGCAGTTCAAGCCTTAAGACACAAGCAATCTTTTCCACCCCTAGTTAGGGGAACTACGGCGACTCTGATCCTCATTGTCCAGATGAGGTACGTAGGCAGCAAGGTAGGGCCCGTTCGAGCACAATCTTTATTTTCCCTACATTTTTTCCTTTTCATTTATTTTTCAGTTCCCTTTTCGTTTCTTTTATCCAGTTTAATTCCTTTTCTTCGCTGCAGTTTTCATTCCTTCACCCTTTGAAACATATTTCTTTGCAAGCGTGGATCCCGTCGGGTACGGCGGACGATCTGGGTGCTAATACCTTCCCAGGTCGTAACCGACTCCCGAACTCAGTCTCTTTGTTTCGCAGGACCCGTGTCCTTCCTTTTCTTTTCTTCTGGTTTGTGCAGCATTATCATTCCCGTTCCTTCGGGATAAAAATGCCTGGCTGGCAACTCTACCTCTTTCCGTGCCACTTTCGTGTTTGTACCAGGATGGAAATCCGGGGAGCGACAAGAGGGGTTATTTGTTATTCTTGTATACTTGTAATCTTGTTTAAAGAGAAAGGAAAGAATAACAATTTATAACCAATCCTTGTTGTTTTCTTTGGTAACCCTAAACCCTAACCCTTGTGGGTTTCTTGAGAAACTTATTATAATTTGTTTCTAAGGTATCCAATTCACAAATAACTGGTGCGGTTAGCATGGAGAAGATTCTTTCAACAAAGTATGATATTGAAAAGTTCACTGGATTGAATGATTTTGGTATGTGGCGCTTGAAGATGAAAGCCCTACTTGTTCAACAGGGTTGTTTGGAAGCATTGAAGGGAGAGATGGCCATGAATGTTGCATTGACGGCAGCTGAAAAGACGACCATGATTGAGACAGCACACAATGCAATATTGTTGAGCCTTGGTGATAAGGTTCTTCGATAGGTATCAAAGGAGACGATAGCGTCAGGGTTATGGTTGAAACTTAAAGGTTTGTACATGACCAAATCGTTGGTGAATCGACTCTACCTGAAGTAAGCCTTGTATTCATTCAAGATGAGTGAAGACAAAGTGTTGGCTGAGCAGTTGGGTATGTTCAACAAGTTGATTCTTGATCTTGAAAATATTGATGTGAAGATCGATGATGAAGATCAAGCGTTGTTGTTGTTATGTGCTTTGCCCAGAACACATGCTCACTTCAAAGAAACCCTCTTGTATGGAAGAGAGTCCCTGACCTTTGAAGATGTTCAATCTGCCTTGTACTCTAAGGACTTGAATGAACGAAATGAGCATAAACCTTCGATGATTGGTGAAGGTTTGGCCGTTAAGGCGAAATTATTGAGAAGGATGGTAAGTTCGACAAGAAGAAGGGAAAAAGTCAATAGAAGTCTTATAATGGTGAATCATCTGGTGTTCGATGCTATCATTATAAGAAGGAGGGTCACATTCGAAAGATGTGCCCTGAACACCTGAAAGATCGTGGAGGTAATGATCATGGCAATGCTGCCATTGTTCTAGATAATTTTGAATCATCTGATGTTCTTGTGGTTTCAAGCGGTGACTCAAGAAAATAGTGTATTATGGATTCAGGTTGTACTTGGCATATGAATCCAAACAAAGATTTGTTCGAGAAATTATGTGATCAAGATGGTGGATCAGTGCTGCTGGGAAACAACAAATCTTGCAAAATTGCAGGTATTGGATCTGTGAGATTCAAGCTCCATGATGAGTTAATAAGGTTATTGACTGAAGTTAGGTATGTACCTGACTTGAAGAGAAATTTGATTTCTCTAGGTGAATTCGAAAAGAAGGGATATATTTTTCAAGGAGAGAAAAGTATTCTAAGAGTCATGAAGGGGTCGAAGGAAGTCTTGAGAGGCGTAAAGAAACAAGGCTTGTATACCCTTAAGGCTGAAGTTGTAAGTGATTCGACAAATGTTGCATTCACGAAACTATTGACGAAGACAAAATTATGGCACATGAGATTGGGCCATGTCAGTGAGAGAGGCCTGGTCGAGCTAGGGAAAGAGAACTTGCTAAGTGGTGACAAAGTCGAGAAGTTGGAGTTTTGTGAGCCTTATGTAACAAACATAAACAAAGAACACATGGATCCCTTTATTACATCCATGCTGATCTTTGGGGGTCTGCAAGGAATCCTTCACATTCAGGTGAAAGATATTTTATGTCCATAGTTGATGACTATTCCAGAAAGTTATGGGTATTCATTCAGAAGACGAAGGATGAAACTTTTGAGAATTTCAAAAGTTGGAAGATTTTGTTCGAAACTCAAACTGGCATAAAGGTAAAGAGGTTGAGAACTGATAATGGCCTCGAATTCTACAATGAAGCTTTCAACAGTTACTATGTCGAGTCTAGGATTGCAAGGCATAAAACTGTAACATGTACTCCTCAGCAAAATGGTATAGCTGAGAGGTTCAATCGAACAATCCTCGAAAGGGATAGATGCATGTTGGTTAGTGTTGGATTGAAGAAGGTGTTTTGGGCTGAGGTTGTTTCGAAAGCAACTTATCTGATTAACATATGTCCTTCGACTATGTTAGATATGAAGACACTTGAAGAAGTTTGGTCGGGACATCCACTAGATCTCGACAAACTGAGAGTATTTGGCTGTGTAACCTATGCTCATATTAGGCAAGACAAGGTCGAACCTAGAGCTCTGAAATGCATGTTCATGGGATATCCTGAAGGAGTCAAAGCTTATAGGCTATGGTTCCTAGAGTCAGGTCACAGGAGGTGTATCACCAGTCGAGATATAATTTTCAATGAAGCTGAGATGGCTTTCAAGAAAACTGACGATGTTATCGAAGAGATGGAACAAGGAGAAATTCCTATTTAGGTGGAGCATAATGATGCTGAATTGCATGACCCAGATGAAGTCTAAGAAGAAGCAGAAAATGCTGTCAAAGATGAGAAGAATGATAATGACTACCTGCTGGCAAGAGATAGGTCGAGAAGAGTCATCAAGCCACCTCAGAGACTTGGGTATGCAGATCTTATAGCTTATGCCTTAATCTCTGTAAGTGAGGTTTTAGACGAAGAACCTAGAGACTATAAGGAAGTTATGAGGAGTCAAAATAAGACTGAATGGCTTAAGGCCATGGATGATGAGATGAAATATCTTCATGATAACAACACCTGGGAACTGATTGAGAAACCTGCTGAAGCCAGGTTAGTCAGTTGTAAATGGATTTTCAAAGTTAAGGAAGGAATCAAAAGAGTGGCGTCAAAGAGATACAAGGAAAGGTTGATTGCAAGGGGGTTCACTCAAAAAGAAGGTGTCGACTTCAATGATGTATTCTCTCCTGTTGTGAAGCACAAGTCCATTCGAATGTTGCTTGCCATGGTGGGAGAGTTCGACCTTGAACTGGAATAGATGGATGTGAAGACTGCGTTCTTGTATGGTGATCTTGATGAAACGATCTTGATGAGGCAACCTGAAGGGTATGTCAAAGAGGGGAAAGAATAGTATGTGTGCAAACTGAAGAGATCTTTATATGGGCTAAAACAATCTCCTCGACAGTGGAATAAGAGATTCAACAAGTTCATGGCACGCATAAGTTTCATCAGAAGTCATTTCGACCACTGTGTTTACTTCAGATTTCGACCTGGTAACTCATTTGTTATTATGTTGCTTTATATGGATGATATTCTAATAGCAAGCAACAATGTTGAAGATGTAATGAGGGTGAAGGCTGAACTCAATAAGGAGTTCGATATGAAGGATCTGGGAGTTGCGTCCAGGATTCTTGGGATTGGAATCCGGAGAGATAGAAAGAAATCGAGATTATTCTTATCTCAAGAGGCATACTTGAAGAATATTCTTGATAAGTTTGGTATGTCGAATTCAAAGCCTACTGTGACTCCAACAAATCCTCAATTCAAGCTGAGTATAGATCAGTGTCCCAATACTGATGTCGAAAGAGCTTATATGAATAGCATTCCATATGCTAATATAGTAGGTTCTTTGATGTATGTTATGGTATGTACTAGACCCGACATAACATATGCAGTAAGTCTTGTAAGCAGGTACATGACGAATCCTGGAAAGACTCACAGACAAGCATTGAAGTGGATTATGAGGTACATAAATGGGTCTCTGAATAGAGTCCTAATTTATGGTGGAGCTTTGGGTGAAGATAGTAAAGCAACATTTGAAGGATATGTCGACTCTGATTATGTAGGTTGTATGGATTCTAGAAAATCTATTTTTGGATATCTTTTCACTATGTTTGGCACAACAATTAGTTGGAAAGAAACACTTCAGAAGGTTGGTGCCTTATCAACCACTAAAGCAGAATATATCGCCCTAACTGAAGCTATAAAGGAAGCATTGTTGCTTGAAGGTTTTGCAAAGGAGCTGAAACTTCAAGGTCGAAGTATCACTGTTAAATGTGATAGTCAAAATGCAATACACCTATCGAAGAACTCAACCTACCATGAGCGAACCAAGCACATTGATGTGAGGCTGCATTTCGTCAGAGGGGTAATCAAGCATGGAGAAGTCCAAGTGCTGAAGGTTTCGACAGATCATAATGCTGCTGATATGATCACCAAGATGTTGCCCAGTTGCATGTTTTTCCACTGTATGCAGTTGATAAAGCTGCATGAAGAAAGCTAGTTTGTTTCTTGTTGTTATAGAGTTTGTTCCAAGGTGGAGATTGTGAAATATTGGAACAAATTTTAGGATTAACATGTCGTCGAAGTCCGTTCACATGATGTTTAATTGGGCCTTGTGTTGTGGATCCAATTGTTTAAGTTAGCTTGTACCCTAAGTTAGCTTGTAATGGGTAATTGTTAAAAAGCCCGTTAGGTTAGTGTGTTAGTTTTCTTATAAATAGCATACTACTCTCTCATATTTTGTATAAGGGAAAATAGGAAGATAAAACCCTAATTTAAAAGTGAGAGGGGTTATTTGTTATTCTTGTATACTTGTAATCTTGTTTAAAGAGAAAGGAAAGAATAGCAGTTTATAACCGGTTTCTTGAGAAACCTATTATATTTTGTTTCTAAGGTATCTAACTCGTAACATTTTACAATTGGCATATTGTAATACCTCAAAATTTGCCCTCATACTTATTCCCTTTACTGGTGTATGTTTTGCATTCATCTGCATTTTTCACTAGGTCATTAACATTCACAATCATGCATTTCATCGGCTCCTAAGGCATGGGATCAAAAACATCTTCTGGTGATATAACTCTTCCTATTCGGAGGTGATCTATCTGACGACTACACTCAAGAAGGCTCTGTGGTATTGTGCATCGCAGGTGTTAGGGTTTCATTAAAATCATGAGTGAGTTTCGCTATTAACGGGGGTTCGCAAACGATTTGTGTTTGACGTTTAAGTCACGAGTTAGGGTTTATTTCCCTAATTAAGTGATACTCGGCAATGTTTCCTTGCGAAATGTGTTCCTAAGTGGTCTTGTCGTTCAAGGGATTCCATTATCATTTGAGACGCAATTTATTGAAGATCGTAGTGCATGCAGAGCTTATTAGGGTTTTTCATGACAAATGAGTATTGGTTTATGGTACGAGGGATCAAGTTGCGGATTCTTATGATAATCAGGGCACTGTGGTCCTCTTTATAGTTCGTTGTTGGTAATACAGGTCAATGGGGTTTGGATTTGAAGGTTGACTGAAGACCGATGATTCATTGAAGACTCGAGTTGGGATTAGATTGGGGGTTTAAGTTGGATTAAACATATTGAGATTGGTCGCAAGGATTACTTGGGTTTCAACGATCCATTCCCCTGCTAATATTCATTTTTTGTCCACTATTCAAATTAAGCCCATAAACTTTGTTTTGGTTCATTATTCGCATTAAGCAATTCAAGTCTAACCTCCACTTTGGATCCTTTTCAAGGCCCATTTGTGTAACATAATACCCAGGTGTCTAAATCCAATTTTAATAAATACCCGACTTTATTTGTCCATTCAATTCTCAACTGTATCCCGAAGTCATAAATCCATGCTCAAAAATGCCACAACAGTCCTTTCCAAATTATCATAACCAAAACTCATCTAAACACTTGCCCAAGAGGCCCAATTCTAACCAATTGTACATATACCCATTTAGCATCCATATTTCAATTCCATTCTAGAATTTCTTTTTACGTTTAATTCATCATATCTTAGATCCATTCAAATAGGAATTAGTTTTTTTTTAAGGCAAAGGGCCCACAAAATATGACCCCTTTTCTCCTTTTATTTCCAGCCGACAATGGAATTATGCAGAAAATTTTCGGCCGACAACACACTAGAAAAAAAGGCTCTCAAATTAAATAACAGAAAATTTCCAATAACCGATTTTTTTCAATTACAAAATGATCGTACCTGGAGATCAGGATCCGATACGGCAGGCTTCGAGAGTTGTTGAAAGATGGTCGGTGAAGAGAGAAAGGGGGTGTACCTGCAAGGCACTCCGATGCTAAAGTAAGTAACCGAGCAAGGAGTGAGCAAGTACGAGAATTAAGGTCAGAGAATTGAATACCTGACCCTCTCAAATGAGAGGGTTTATATAAGGGGCTAAATGGAAGATTATTGGTCCATATTGTGAGGCGCGAATCGAGGAATCCGTAAAAATAGGTAACGGTCAAAACTAGCCGTTTGAGAACTTTGTCTTGGTCGGTATGCTTGTGGTCGACAGAGATCACTATTCTTGATTCTGCTCGACATCGAGCGCTTCTATCAAGTTGGTTTGCTTGGCCCAATTATTGGAATTGGGCCAGTCCAGAACAGGAGCCCCCCAAGTCATTGCTCGTGCGGAAGAGCAGTGACTTAGTAATGATTTCGTGCTCGAGGACGGGCAGTGTCAAGGCTAGGAATTTCACGCTGCCGACCTTCGAGGAACGGGCAGCTGGTACGTTGCTCGACGGGAGAATGTGAAACGAAAAGCTAGAATATTTGGGGATTCGCGCTTATTAATGATTTGACGGCTAGCCTAGGGGCTAGCGTGTAGGGGTCAATGTGCTTGCACGTGTTTTCCCTCTTATAAATAGGGTTCCCAGGTTCCATTTTGAACTTTTCGCTTCATCTTCTTCTCCGACGCCTTGCTCGTTCAACTGCCACCGCTCCCAGCCGTCGACCACCGCATCTTATTGTCGACCACCGTTTCCAGAACATACATCTTCTGCAAAAATGTCTTCCCAAGCACAAGGTACGGTTCCTTTTCGCTGTTTTCGGTGATTATAGGTTAGATATCATAGAAATGCATGTGGTTTAGGATAGTTTTAACGGTAGTTGTAGATGTTATAACCGGTAACTTTAGGACTTCTGCCACCGTTGTTGGTCGGCTGCAAACCCTAACTCATGGTCGACACAGGTGTCAGTCGGCCTTGACTTGGGATCTGACAAGTACTTAGGTTAGATCCCGTAACTCATGACGTTGGGCGTAAGCCATCGCTCCGAGCGATGGTCAGCCAGGGCTACAGCTCGGGACCCAGTCCCTGAGCTGATGCGCGCCCTTTCACTTGTCGAGCGGTGGAAGGGAGGATTTGATATTCTTAATCGAATTCACTGACGCCTTTCCTCTGCTTTTCAGGTGAAAACTCGCTTATGGATCCGTTAGAGGTGTCCTCGGAAGAGACGTCCTCAGAAGATTCAGGATCTTCTGCGCCAGTCCCCTCTGGTTCCTGGAGTTCCTCGGGAGATTCGGGCGCGAGCACTACAGAAGAGGGAGCATCAACAGACTCGCCACAATGTCCCGAACAAACAAGGATTTCGCCCGAAGAATGGGTGGTAGAGGATCTGCTGGACAAGGTGTCCTCATTTCAAGGCCTCGAGTGGAGCCGCTGCCTGTTGTCGGCAACCCTGCTGATTGGGTCGTAACTTGCCCAGGAGATGACGACTGTATCTTCTCGGATTTTGGAGGTCGGGCGTTCTCCATGTACGAGTATGCAGTTTCGGTCCTGGGGGTAACGTTGCCCTTCAGTGACTTGGTGTGTGCTGTGCTCGGGCACCTGTACGTCGCTCCTTCCCAGCTGCACCCTAACTCGTACGCATTCCTGAAGGCGTTTGAGTTGACGTGTGCCCATCTGGGTGTTGGTGCCACACTTTCTCTGTTCTTCCGTCTGTTCTCCCTGTAGCATCAAGTCGGGCGTGGAACTGATCGGAAGGGGTTCGTGTCTTTTAAACAGAGGACGAAGATTTTCAAGGCCCACTCAGAGTCTATCCGAGCCTTCAAGATGGACTACTTTCTGATTAAACCCGCGAGCGCAGTGGCTGTGAGGGCGATGAGTTTTCTGGGGATAGACACCGACGAGAACGACGAACCCAAGCTCGAAGATCAGGGGCAGGTGATCCCGAGGAGGCTTTGGCTGTTCCCCTTCTCCTGGAGTTACGCCCATTACGAGAGGTCTGTTGGTGAGTTCGTCCAGGTGGGGGACACTTTGAATGAAGATGACGCGGCCAGTTTCGAGGCCTTCAGAAGGTTGATAGTGTATTTCACTTTGACCCCCCTGCTGGATGGAGAGGGGAAAGTTATGCTCGATCAGGATGGGGGGGAAGCTGTGGAGCGTCCCTTGATCGATGTTACAGAATTACTGGCCTGCAATATCGGGCAGGAAGTGTACGACTTCTTTGGTATCTGTTTTATTTCTATTAGTCATATCTTTGATTTAACTCTATCATCCACGACTAATCTAATCTTTTTCTTTTTCAGGTTCTCTGTCGAACCCTCTTGATAAAATCCAGGAACGCCTGCGTCAGCAGCAAAAGAAAAGATCGAGGGTTGTGTAGACCAAACTGACCAAGACAAGCGGCTCTGGGTCGGGCCCCTTGGTCCAAGACTCTCGGAGCGCCTCAACTGGCTCCTTGATGAAGAAACACAAGTCCGCAGCAACTGTGGACCTGACGGCCAACGCTCCTCCGAAGCCGAAGCATGGGTTGCCGCCGTGCTTTGTAAAGCTCAACTTTTTCGAGGGGACGAGCATGGAGGTGGACCGTGAGATTCCCTGTTTCTGGAAGGCATGGATCGTCCTGCCCAGCGGTTGTCCCTGGCTCAGGACGCAAGTGCGGTCATGCGGGTCTTGACGATGGCCTGGTTGACGGCCGAAGGAAGTCCTGGGCAGGAGAGGGAGATGGGTAGGCTGAAGGAGCAGCTGGCTGCCGCTGAGGCGAAGCTGAAGACGGCCACTGAAGAAGCCAATGCCACGGCCAAGGAGCTGACTGAACGGGCCAACATCATTGCCAAGCTGGAGGTTGACAAGAAAAGGGTGTTGGAGCAGAACAAAAAGCTAAAGGATGCTTTCTGCCCGAAGGAGGACGAGGACGACGAGACCAAAAGTATGGTAACGAGGGCTCAGTTTCTTGCTCGGATCGACCAAGACATGGAAGATCTGAACTCATCAACTGAGCTCAGTCTCCAGAATGCGGTGGATCAGATAAGGGCTCTCCACCCCGACTTGGCCCTGGACGTTGGTCGAATCAGTTATTTGTACAAGGTCGAGGATGGCCAGATCGTGGTTCCTTCGGATCTGGTGGTGGATGATTCTCAACCGGGGTCGATCGTTCAGCCCGATCAGCCTGAAGCGCAACCAGAACAGGAGGAGGCTCGCCAGGAAGAAGGCCGCCCGGAGGGCGAGGGCAATTAGTTTCTGGCCTGTGTGCCTTGTAATTTTATGTTTCTTAGTTTTTTGGGGCGTAGTCCCCTTTGTAATTAATTATGAACAAGTCGGCCCTTCGAGGTCGCAATTTTGTGTTCACATTTTGGTGTTAATTAGTGGTCGTTTGTTTTGTTATCTCCACTGTTCAATTGATTGTCCGTCGGATGACCATTTTCTATATTTTAAATGCTAAGTGTTTGTCGTGCGTTTTTGCACTTGATTGGATGTGATTTAATGTGCACGGGGTTTGTTTGTGTTCCATTTGTTTGGGGGACCAAGTAGATTCTGGAGTTTTTACTTCTGGTCGGTGTCCGGGCCAAGGTAATGGCCCGGGCTCCGTGGCTTAAACGTCCCATCGCGAGTTCGGGTTCTGCCTGGTCGTGGTACTCAGGTGCCGTCGGACTCGTTCGAGTATCCGTCCGTGCAGCAGGTTTCTCCTTCCCTTGAAGGGAGATCCTGATTGATTACGTCAATTTTGGGCTGTCGTGCTTGTACCTAGGCACGCAGTTTTCAGTCGGTCCTATCGCTCCTCGCTAGAGAGTTGAGCAGGGTGACTTTGTGAGTTAGCTGTAATATTGCTTGAGCTTCTCGGCGTTCCATGGCCGAGCGAGCTCTTCCCCGTGTAAATTTTCTAAATAGTAGGCTCCGTTTTCGGTTTTTGCTCGGACGCGATACGGGCCCTCCCAGTTGGGTGTAAATTTTCCCTCGCGGGGATCTCTGTGATTTCTTCTGAGAACAAGACTGCCTATCTCGAACGTTCGTCTTATGAATTTAGAATCGTACCGAGCAGCTATTTTCTGTTTGAGAATGGTCTCTCGAAGAGCAGCTTCTGATCGAACTTCCTCGATCAGGTCGAGCTCGTCTCTCAAAGCCTCGGAGTTGGTGTCTTGGTCCATGGGGGATTCTGTGCGTATGGATAGGACGTGCATTTCTATAAGGATCACCGCCTCGGTTCCATACGCTAATCGGAACGGGGATTCCCCGGTTGTTGAGTGGGGGGTGGTCCTCTATGCCCATAGTACGCTATGTAGTTCCTCGACCCAGTGCTTCTTATGTTCGTCCAGTCTTCGTTTCAAGCCTCTTAGGATTACCCTATTCGCGGCCTCTGCTTGCCCGTTAGTTTGGGGGTGCTCCACCAAAGCGAAATGTTGTTTCGTTCCTATTGATGCAACGAATTCTTTGAAGTGTTTATCTGTGAATTGGGTTCCGTTGTTGGTCACGATGGCGAGCAGTACCCCGAAACGGGCGAGGATGTTCCTTTTGAAGAAACGTAGTATGTTAAGCGCAGTGATTTTGGCTAAGGCCTCAGCTTCTATCCACTTGGTGAAATAGTCGACGCCTACAATTAAGTATTTATTTTGGCCGGACCCGACGAGAATGGTCCTAAGATATCCATCCCCCACCATGCGAATGGCCAAGGCGACGATAATGATTTTAGCTCGGATGGGGGTGCTACGTGTACATCTCCGTGTCGTTGGCATTTGTCGCACCTTTTTACGTGCTCCTTTGCATCGTGTTGGAGTGTGGGCCAATAGTATCCTGCCCGAAGAATTTTTCGAGCCAACGACCGTCCGCCAGGATGTTGCACATTGATTCCTTCATGGACTTCTCTTAGTACGTGCGGGATGTTTTCTTCTTCTACGCACCTGAGGAGGGGCGTAGAGAATCCTCGACGATACATACGTCCACCCACTAGAGAATATGAGCATGCCCTTCATCGTATTGTACTGGCCGCTTTTGGGTCGGTCGGTAACTCTCCTTTAGTTAGGTAGTTAAATACTGGGGTCATCCAGCAGCTCGTGTCGCCCACGAGATTAATGTCTACGTGGATCGATGATTGCCCAATGCTTGGTCGGGGAAGCGTTTTCTGTATGACGGATTTGTTGTTTCCTTTCCTTTTAGTGCTTGCCAACTTGGAAAGGATGTCGGCCCGAACATTGTTCTCTCGCGGGACGTGTTTGACTTCCACGGTTTTGAATCGCTTCAGCTCGCCTTTTACGAGGGCCAGATATTCGGCCATGTTATCATTTTTGGCTTGAAAGTCTCCTCGGACTTGGCTGGCGACCAACTGAGAATCCGTGCAGATTGTGATCTCTTCTATCTCCAAGTCGGTCGCGAGCCGTATGCCTTCTAGGAAAGCTTCATATTCTGCTTGGTTGTTGGAAGTGGGAAAAGATAAGGTCAAGGATACTTCGATGACGTTTCCTTCCTCGTTCTCCAAGATAACCCCATCTCCGCTACCTGCTGGGCCGGATGCCCCGTCCACGAAAATAGTCCACCTGGAAGAGGATTTTGGCTCTTGCTCAGTGAAAGTAAGTTCAGCTACGAAGTCGGCCAGCGCTTGAGCTTTGAGAGCTTGTCTTCCCTCAAATTTGATGTCGAATTCGGATAGTTCCAACGACCATTTCAGCATTCGTCCGGCCATATCTGGTCGACCGAGCAATTGTCTTATGGGTTGATCGGTTCTTACGACGATGGTGTGAGCCAGGAAATAATGGCGCAACCTTCTGGCTGCGAGAAGGAGGGCCAAAGCCACCTTTTCTACCTGGAGATATCGAATTTCCGGGCCATGGAGTGCTTTAATCGTAAAATAAACATGCTTCTTCCCCTCGAGTAAGTCGCGTACAAGTGTCGCGCTTACTGCTTCGTTTGCAACGACGAGGTAGAGATAAAGTATCTCCCCCTCTTCGGGCCTAGACAAAACTGGGGGTTCACTTAGTGCCCTTTTCAGGTGGGACAACGCTAGCTCGCACTCTTCTGTCCATTCGAAAGTTGCCTCTTTGCGGAGGGGTTTGTAAAAGGGGAGAGCGTGTTGAGCGGATTTCGCTACGAACCGAGCGAGGGAGGTGAGGACCCCATTTAGTGATTGTATGGATTTTTTAGAAGTAGGAGTTGGGAGTTCCGCGAATGCTCGGCATTTGTCGGGGTTGGCTTCAATGCCTCGTTCGGTTAGGTAAAATCTGAGGAACTTTCCTGCTCGGACCCCAAACGTGCATTTTTCAGGGTTGAAACGCATTTTGCATTTTCGTGCCTGATCGAACACTTTTCGTAAGTGGGATGCGTGGTTCGTTTCTTGTTTAGATTTGATGATCATGTCGTCCATGTATACTTCGAGCATATCCCCGATTTCTGCTCGGAATACCTTATTCATCATGCGCTGATATATCGCGCCTGCTTTTTTCAGACCGAAGGGCATGACGTTGTAATAGCAGTTGCCCGATTCGGTCATGAAGGCCGTGTATTTTTTGTCGGACACGGCCATGGGTATTTGATTATACCCTGAGTAGGCGTCCATGAAGGACAATAGCTTGAAGCCGGACGAATTGTCGACCAATTTATCAATGTTAGGTAAAGGGTATGCATCTTTCGGGCATGCCCAGTTGAGATCGGTATAATCAACGCACATTCTCCACTTTCCATTAGATTTTTTCACAAGTACAACATTTGAGAGCCAGGTCGTGTACCTGGCCTCGGTTACAAATTTAGCCTCTAGGAGGTCTTTAACAGCAGATTCAGCCGCTTCAGTTTTTTCGGTCGACTGCTTCCTCCTGCGTTGGGCAACTGCCTTGTGTGTTGGGTCAATGGAGAGGTAATGGCAGGCTGTCTCGGGGTCGAGTCCTGGCATCTCTGCAGCGCTCCAGGAAAACAGATCTGCATTCCTTTTGAGGCAAGCTTCCAACTGTCGATTCACCAAGTCGGGCATATGTGCTCCGATCTTAACGCACCGGGCTGGGTCCTCTCCCAGGGGAATCAGCTCGAACTCTCCATCCAGGATTGGTCGGGATAGCGAATCTGTTGGCCTTTGGACGCCCTCGTTATCGTCCGAGAACCTGCAGTCCAGGTCGATTGAGTCTACCTGAGGGAAAGCCCTGGGAACATCTGGTGAATTCGATGTCGAAGGGTTTGGTTGGTATGATATTGAGCTAAGACCCTTTGATGCTGCTTCGAAACACCTGCGAGCAGCGTCGACGTCTCCGTGCAGTGTGGCAACCTTGCCCGAAGTAGTGTAGTACTTCATCTTCAGGTGGACGGTGGATGGCACGGCGATAAGCTCGGCCAGTGTTGGTCGTCCCAGGATGCACTAGTACAGCGACGGGCAGTCCACGACTAGGAACTGGACTCTGACCGTCCTGGCTGTCTCAGCTGCTACAAAGGTGACAAATAGATCGACATAGCCCCACGGTCGAGAAACCGCTTCGTTGAAACCCTGCAGGTCTGATCCGACGTACGGAGTCAGGTGTGTCTCGTTCAACTGGAGTGTCGAAAACAGCTGGGAGTACATAATGTCGCAGGATCTGCCCTGGTCCACCAAGATTCTCCTCACATCGAAATTTGCCATGCGCGCCCGGATGAGCAAAGGAATGCTGGCGTTGGGCGCCCCTCCAAGGAGTTCTTCTTGGTAAAAGTCAAGGGGAACTGAGCCCTCTCTTGGTGGGTCCAGGGTAGCGTTTTGCGCGGGCCCCTTCGCAATTAGTTGGTCGAATTTCCGTTTCACAGATCCGACCGTGATTTTGTTGAACCCTCCTCCCGAGATGACCATTGTGTATGGAAAGGTTTCCCATGGACTATGGGAGGAAAGGTACCCTGGACTCTTGGTGTGATCAGGTAGGAAGAAATCTTTCGGGCGATAGATGCTCAGGGCAACCTTCATGTTCGCGTCTGCAGGGATGGGTATGGCCTCCTCGACTTTTTGAGTCTCTTGCGCTTCTTGTCGAGGAGTGTCTCTGGATTTGGTGAACTGCTTAAGGTGCCCGTCCTTGATAAGAATTTCGATCGCATCCTTGAGATGGATGCAGTCTTCTGTGTTGTGGCCATGACTCTTGTGGAATCTGCAATATTTCGTTTTGTCCGTGCCCGGTTTGCTGGGTTGCTGCTTTGGAAAACGTACCCCTGCTTGCCTGAACTCCGAGTTGGCACACTCGGACAAGATTTTCTCCCTGGTGGCCAGGAGAGGTGTGTATTCGTGGAACCGGCCGACTGGTCCTCTGTGATCCCGCGGTTCACGGGAGCGATCGTCCTTTCTTTTGTGTCCTCCCCGACGAGATGTCAAGGGCTCAGCGACTCGGTGGGGCTTCGCATCTTCGCGACGTCGAGCGTATCTTACCGAGTTGGCTGCTTTTTTTTCCTCATACTGGATATAGGCTTGAGCTTTCAGTAAGAACGCGTCGAGGGTGGCAGGGGTCTAAATGCTGACTGCCCGGTGAAAATCTGTCGACGGCCGCAGTCCTCGCTCCAGTAAATATATCTTCATGTCATCGGTTGTGGATACTTGGACCACCTCTTTATTGAACCTTTCGATGTAAGTTCGTAAAGGTTCGTCCTTCCCCTGGATGATCGCTTCGAGCGAAGTTTCTGTCTTTGGATGTCGCCTTGATGCGGTGAAGTGCCTGGAGAACGTGCGTCCAAGTTGTTTCCAGGATGTGATGGACTCAGCCTCGAGGCTTTTATACCATGTCATCGCTCCTTTCCTCAGCGTTGTAGGAAAGAGGTGACATTTCGTACTCCTCGGTAATCGAGCAGCGCATCGATATTTTCGATATGCTCGTCTGGATCTGTGGTTCCGTCGTACGAGCCTAGCGGTGGGGGCTTCTCTAAACCTCTTGGAAGTTTAGCCGCCATGATTTCTGACGAGAGGGGACCCCGAGTGTTCTCGTCGTCACTGGAGTTGAACGAAGGAGATCTATGAGCGCGTTTCTTCGTTCGCCGGGGAGATGCAGATCTTGATCTGCTCCTTCTTGTTTTTCTTGGAGGAGAAGATCGTGGAGAGGACTGGCGAAGACGTTTGTCGCCCGTTGATTCGTCAGTGTGCCCTTTCCTCTTTTTCCTGGCAGGAGAGGGAGTGCGCCTTCTTTGGGGTCTCGCGGGAGACGGTGGTCGACGAGAATTATCTTCGAGACAGGCGATTTTCTCGCCATGGGCGAGGAGCAGCAGGTTTGTCTGATTCAGGATTTCGGCCAGTGCGGCGAGATCCGATCCTGAAGGAGTCGAGGGAAAAAGAGTTTTCGGGCGACTCTCTAGAGGTTGATCGCGATCGGGCGAAGGCGATGCTGTCTTCCCGTCCGGGTGATCTTGCATAGTTTCCTCGTGCGGGGGAGGATGAATGTTGCTCTCACGTTGCGTGAGAATCATGCCATCGTTTGATCGATTTTCTTGGTTGTCCCGAGCAGCCATGGATCTTGGTAAAACTTTGGTTCTTTTAAGATTTTGAGTGAAGAACGGGGAAATCAGTTTCCCACAGACGGCGCCACCTGATCGTACCTGGAGATCAGGATCCGATACGGCTGGCTTCGAGAGTTGTTGAAAGATGGTTGGTGAGGAGAGAAAGGGGGTGTACCTGCAAGGCACTCTGATGCTAAAGTAAGTAACCGAGCAAGGAGTGAGCAAGTACGAGAATTAAGGTCAGAGAATTGAATACCTGACCCTCTCAAATGAGAGGGTTTATATAAGGGGCTAAATGGAAGATTATTGGTCCATATTGTGAGGCGCGGATCGAGGAATCCGTAAAAATAGGTAACGGTCAAAACTAGCCGTTGGAGAACTTTGTCTTGGTCGGTATGCTTGTGGTCGACAGAGACCACTATTCTTGATTCTGCTTGACGTCGAGCGCTTCTATCGAGTTGGTTTGCTTGGCCCAATTATGGGAATTGGGCCAGTCCAGAACACAAAAAATTCAGTTATTACAATCATAACAGAAACAAGTACACAAAGAAGAAGAAAAATCAGTTATGTACCATATAACTGATATAACAAACAAAAAAAAGGGGAAAAAAATATTAATGCATTTTCAGTTCAGCGTGTGTTCTTTTCTTCACCCTGATCCACCTCAAAAGGGTCCTCTTCAATCTTTCCATTATTATTCTTCTGAATCACTCTCTCTCTCGCTTGCACCATCATCACCAAACAGAAATGGCAAAAAAGCTTCCCTGTTTCTCCATCTTCATCACCCAGGGTCATCTTCTTCAACTTCTTCAATCTTATTCAGCAATACACAACCTTCACCAATCATGAACAACCATAGCGCATCAGAACCGTGTTTCCTCCATTTCTCCTTGAGATTCCGCTCCAAAACAACATCAATATCAATATCATATCAACATCAGAACCATAAAAATTCAGAATCAAGAATGATTCAACACTCACCAATCATTATTCAAGAGCCATCACTATCGCAACCATCTTCGTCAAGATCACAACAACACGAATGGCAAACCCAGCTAGAAGCGATTCACCCTCAACCTTCATCAATCACCATCAATCTGCAACAAATCGCAATTAACAACAACACAAATTCAGAACGACTCCTGAATGTATTTCAAAGAGTCACCGTGATTCGAGAAAAAAAAGCATAAGCCAATTCAAGAACAAAAAAAATCAGAATCGTAAGAAAAGAGAGAAACAAAATCACTCTGTATCATTCAAGATTTTTCTTCCTCGATTCTTCTCGTCAATAATCCTGCATCATCATCAACCTTCGACTTCATTCACATTCATCAATTTTTCACAGCCCTGCAACTTCACGGATCAACAGCTCCACCGAAGAAAAACAACATCAAATAGCGTTCAAAGAAGATTAGAGGAAAAGGTTAAGGGATCGAATCGAGAGAAAAAAAAGTGAAGTGCATATCTGAGTCAGAGCCATCGCTACCTGAGTCAGATCCATCACTACGTGAGTCAGAGCCATCGCTACCTGAGTTAGAGCCATCGCTTACCGACAACCGCAAACTCGTTCAGCTCTAGCCATTCGCATTCTTCTTCACCCTCGCATTACCGCCAATCATCATCAGTTCCGTCGCTTGCATCATCATGGTCCCATCCTTCATTCTTCACCATCAATGTAAGCAACCACTACAAGCTCCAATCTTCACCGCAAGCTTCATCAGTTCAACCTGCAAGAATCATAACAATATTCAACAACAATTCTGCATAATCGCATAAGAACGACACGCAAGCATTCCCTAATATCAAAGTTGCTATACTGAAGTAAGAGGAAGAAGGAGTTTAAAGCACCAAGGTATTCACCTCGAATCTTCAACTTTTGTATACGACGATGCGTTTACTGATGCACCTTGTCTTAGTGTGTGATGCGTGTGATTCGGAATGAACCAAAGCCATGAGTTCTGAGTCGTATGAAGTAGACCTTGAAAGATGAGAGCGACACAGAGGTTGGATTATGGCTCAATCACCTCCGGCGTGATGTCGCGGTGTGATGAAGCAACTATCTGACAGTTGCTCGGATGGCGGAGTAGGATGGATCAGTGTGATTCGACGGATCTAGGGTTTGATCGCTATTGACGGAAAACACGTCATGTTGTTTCTAGCAATGCAGAGCGGAGAACGATGGAGCCAAGGGTATTTTCGGTGAGGTATCGGCCACAAGGAAAGAAAGGAATCACGACCAAAAGCAGGTGGCAACGGCGGAACTTCTTTGAACAGGGAGGCAACAATGATCTGGTGAGTGAGAAAGGTCACGGTGGAGAGGACGCCGGCATCGTCTTCGAAGCAGAGAAAAAAAAGAGAGGCCTTGGCAACGTGAATGGTGACGAAGTATTGTAGAAGACAACGAGATTTGGAATTGTTCTTCGACGGCGGAGAGTTTTTGTTTTTCTCCGGCGGTGAGGGTTCATTGAGATTGGTAAGTGTTTGCTTCAAAGAAGAAACCAGGTCTGAGACGAAGATGATGATGCTAGGGTGGTGGAGGGTGCTTTGTTTTCATCACGATGATGAAGGAGAGAAGACGGTGATGATTATGTGTCGGCTGCGGCATACGAAGAAGAAGGCTGACATGAAGAAATTAGGGTTTGACAGTGTGTATTAATACCAATTTTTGGATTGGGCCCAAGATCCTTACCATAGAAGTGCTATTCGCAAACCCTAATTCCAATCTTCACACCCTCCTGCGGTCTTATGAAATTGGGCTTTAAGCCTGTTTAATTTGATATGCACACTCCCTCCTATTACTTCAGCACCCCTCCTATGAATCCTCATGTTCAGCTGGGCCTTAGCCCATTAAATTGCTATTTGCACCATCCGTTTTACTCTCATACCCCCTCCTGCGGGTTCTCTAGTAGAAGTGGGCTTGGGCCATTTTGCTAGTTGCTGCAGATTAAATCTCAATGGCACCCCTTTGTTTCTTTGTGTTAGGGAATTCATTTTTTTATTATTATTACTAATTATTGTTCTTGTAAAAATTATGATTTATTTCCTTGCTAGATAGTTTTTTGTGGATTAATCCATTAATCCATTTTTCTTGTAACTTTTATTTAGAATTTTTGTGGACTTTAATTATTTGTTTTGAATTAAGCTTGGATTAAGGGATTCATGAGTTTTTTTTTTTATCGATAATGGATCGACTTCAGCTTTGGCAAGAGCTCAACAAAGTGATTATGGAAGATAAGCATTTATTTTGCTTATGGAGATTGCAAGACCTTGCTTAAGGTTTTTTTTGGATTTCTTTTTGTGAGGATCGGCACTTCGGCCAAGTAAGTAATTTCAAGCTTTTTTGACGATTACGCATTATTTTAGTCGTATGCGGCTTAGGACCATATAACTTAAGGTGCATAATGAGCCCTCCCACCTGAGGCATTGGATATATTTGTGATATATGTTGATTTGTGTTGATTTCGGAACTTAGGGATTAGGTTGCGAACCATTAGGATCGATTCCTTTCACTTCCCTCAAAATCCACTTTTTTGCCCGTTTCGTCGCATTTTTTAAAAATAGTTTTAGGTGGGATAAAATTCTGGAAAAATTCATGAGTGATCCTCATCCTCTTAATTAATTTGTCATATTTTATGTTTCCATATTTGGGTGGTTTTAATAATTAATTTGGATTTTAGATCATGATCTGTCCCAAAAGGGAGTGTTTTGGCATAAGGGACCGAAATTGATTTTTCCCCATAGGTGTGAAACCTATTTTTTGTGTGTGATTAATTACTGTAATTTGTGACATTATGATTCTCCTTGGACATTTTTTTTCATAATTTTTAGTGCCCTTTTTGATCCACTTTGTGGAGTTGTTTTTCGATGATCACGATTTGTTACCTTGCTAGTCAAGGATTTGTTTTGGCACTTTGGTGCATAATTTTAGGGAATACTTTTGGACCATGTGATATAATTACTATATCATTCCAGGGATTTAATTTCATAATTTTTAAAGGCTTTTTGATATTTTTCCATGTCACCTAGATCCTAGGTTGATTCATGTGTTTATGTGTCGCATAACCTAAATGTTAAAGAGGCATTCATGCCATTTTCTAGAGGGGATTTTTGGTAGCTTTTAGGAGTTGATTATAGGTAATTTGTATGTATTTAATTCCAGTCATGGGTCACTTTTTGAACCATACTCATTTGGTTTGTTTTGGTGTTTTAAAATGCATACTTATGTGAACTAACTTTAACCTAAACTAGTTTCTCTTCTCCTCTAAATAATAACTTGAATTATGTGGAAATCATTAATGCCTATCCATGCATTATAATTGCATCTCATAACTTGTATGCTACTGACCCATAATCATCTCATGCATATTCACATATCATTCATCCTTATCTTGCATCATTGCTAATCATATGCGATACTTGTTCCATTTGTTCTCACATCTTCTTCGCATTGCTCCATATGCCTAATCCATTGCATCCATGATTATATGTTCATTCATCCTCATTCATAAGCATTCACTACTGACTTTGATACTCATTTCATGTATTAATCCATGTTTGTGAGCCATATGCATTCATACTTCATCCATGAGCCTTAACTTGCATTTAGGTGAACTTAGGTGAACGTTTTGTACATAGTTTGACATAGTTTAATCTTGTGAGGTATCCTAGCATACTTAGGGACCTATAGCATGTAGCTACTAACTTTAGAAGTCATGTAACCTTTAGGTACCTTCACCTTTAGACTTAGGTCTTAATTTGAACCCTAGGTCCATTCTAGGACGTTTATGGTACTTAATCGCTTTCATGCTTTGATTTTACTTTCAATATGCATTGTCATGCTAACTTTTGTTTTGTAGGGGGGAAGATTGAGGTAAGCCTCACTTCATTCCTATCTCTTATGCATTAAAATTTTGTTTGCCTTAGCACCTTGTGCTTTGCTCTTAGGCTTTCCCTTTCTTCAGAGACAACTTAACTTCCTTAGGAAGTAAGTTAGTTTCTAACTCTTTTTTCTTCTTTTCATTTTCTTTCTTAGGATTAGAATACCTCATTAACCATAGGATTTCACTTGTAAATAAATCAAAAAAATTAGGGTTGTGTCTTAGTTCCCCATTAGATTTTGCCTTTTGCAATTTGAGTCATTCTTTCTCATCTCATAAAGAAAAGTGTTCTGGACTGGCCCAATTCCCATAATTGGGCCAAACAAACCAACTCGATAGAAGCGCTCAACATCAAGTAGAATCAAGAATAGTGGTCTCTGTCGATCACAAGCATACCGACCAAGACAAAGTTCTCCAACGGCTAGTTTTAACCGTTACCTATTTTTACGGATTCCTCGATCCGCGCCTCACAATATGGACCAATAATCTTCCATTTAGCCCCTTATATAAACCCTCTCATTTGAGAGGGTCAGGTATTCAATTCTCTTACCTTAATTCTCGTACTTGCTCACTCCTTGCTCGGTTACTTACTTTAGCATCGGAGTGCCTTGCAGGTACACCCCCTTTCTCTCCTCGCCGACCATCTTTCAACAACTCTCGAAGCCAGCCGTATCGGATCCTGATCTCCAGGTACGATCAAAAAGCAATAAAACATTTAATGAAAATCGAACATTCTTATACGACACGAGACTTTGTTGCGGAGTGCTTATACACGTCCTGTTTCGGGGCGAGGTGTAAGTATTTACCGCGATGGATAGGTCTTAGTACGAGAATGCTCACAAACAAATTCAAAATACTTCTCTTAAAAGACAAAACAAATAATAAGCGACTATCCTGCGGGAACTTCTCTTCTCATCTCATTCACTCACAACGCGAACTCGCGACGACTTGTCTCGCATGCAAGACGGTAAACGCACTCGTACCAAACGAGCCTGCAACACCTGAGCATAGACATATGCAGTTCCAGCTATAAAAAACACAAACAAATAGTTCCCGCCTTAGTTAGGCGAACTACGTCGACTCTGATCCTCATTATCCCGATGAGGTACGTAGGTAGTGGGGTAGGGCCCGTTCGAGCACATTCTTTATTTTCCCTACATTTCCCCCTTTCTTTTCTTTCCATTCTCTCTTTCCAGTTCCTTTCTCATTCCCATTCCAGTCAACAGTTTTATTCAGCAGCATCTTATTTCTCACCCTTTGAAACAATCAAACAAACAAGCGTGGATCCCGTCGGGTACGGCGGACGATCTGGGGTGCTAATACCTTCCCAGGTCGTAACCGACTCCCGAACCCAGATCTTTGGTTCGCAGGACCTTGTCCTTTCCTTCTTCCTCAGGTTTGTGCAACATTACCTTTCCCATTCATTCGGGATAAAAATATCTGGCTGGCGACTCTACCTTTTCCGCGCCACTTTCGCGTTTGTACTAGGATGAAAATCCCGGGAGCGACACATATTCATCCCTTACATTTTTTGTATAGTTAAGATGATTGTTTTGACTAGTTAGTTGTATTTTGGATTGAGATACCCCTAATATCTCTTGTTATATAAATTTTGGCTTATAAAAAAAAGCATAACAATATATCTTTTTCACATTGTGTTCTTCACATTTTTTAATGAATTTCATTTGTTCTTTGATTTTATTTCAAATCTGTCAAAGAAAAAGTTTAGCAGCCTAACAAAAAATTTAATTTAATACATTATTGACTTTTTTGTTAAAAGCTTCTTATGAGAATGAAAATTGAAAACAACTCTGTAGCAAGGTTTTCTATGACGCCACAATCTTTATTGTTGAAATCAAATTATTAAAATTCTTCTAGTATATCTTTATCGGAAAGAAAGACAATATAACTATATAAGATTCATTTCATAAAGATGATATTTCTCATGATAGTCGTAATATTTTCTTTGCGTGTTAAAGCCAAATAGAGTGAGATAAATAAAATCATAGATTTAATTTTAATTATTTTTAACTTATTATGTGCCATTTTATTTTATTATGATTAATTATATTATTATTTTTATATTATTTTATTTAGAAAGTACTGAATAATATATATACTTTTTGCTACATTGAAATGTATACTATTTATGATGTTTGGATTCTCACGACCTTCTAACATATTTTGCTACCAGGTAAAACAATTTAATTTAAAAAAAAAATGTCCTAATTTTTTCTTTACGAAATCCAAAAAATTTATTTTTTTCAATTGGTTATTTGATATTTCTTTTTTAATTAAGTTTAAAAATAAATACTTTGTGAAATAAGGCTTTCTTTAATCGTTCTTAATTTTATGAAGTTAAAACTACGAGCTATGTTGAATGTGCATCTTAACTCACTTTAAATATATTAATAAGAAACATTCATTTTTTTTTATAAGTATTTTACGCATGGTACATGTCATTTATTAAAATATTCAGCTGTGTCACCTTTATAAAGTTTATCTAAACATAAATAATATCACATAAATTCTTGAATCTTTGTAATAGACATGTATATTTTATAAATTAGTCTAACACCATATTACTTGAGAAGACTTATTATATTACTTAAAACTATTTTACATCAAGATTTTAAAAGATATATTCTAAAATTTAAATATTTGGTTTTCTTTTTAATCTCTCATGTTTAGGCTTAAAAAATATGTCATATATTTATAAAAAATAAATTATAAACTCATTTAATTAATTTCTTTTAAACTTTATAACTCTTTCCTTGATATTACCTATCTTGTAGTTCCAAAATTCGAAAAATACAAATATTTGGTGTTATCTTATAGTTTTTCAAATGGAAAGTTAGACATCCTAATACATAACATTATTTAAATAGTAAAAATTCATTTTGAGTATACATTTCTCAATTGGTTATTTTCTAATTTAAAAGAGAATTTGTTTTGTAAACTTCCCCATGGGATAGAGAAATATCTTAAGTTTAAAATCAAATATAAGGGGAAACTAAGAAATGAGTCATATTTTAAAACAGGGGAAAGAGTAGAACAATGAAGAAGAAAGATATAAAAGTGTTTAGTTTATTGTTATTATCATCGGTGGCTCAATTTCAGAGGGTGCAACTGCATCCCCTCAAGTATAAGAATTTACTCATATTTTATATATTATCCATATTTTGTATCCTTAAAAATCTAACTCTGCACCTAATAATTATGCATCACTCCAATTCTCTTTCTTAAATTAAAACTAATATAAATTAGTCTTATCCCCTCCTCATCCACTAAAGTTGTTTAATTAATTATTGTATATAATGAGTAATAAATAGTTGCATTTATAATTGATGGTAAATTAAATTAAAATAAATTAAAATATAACTTATATTTCAAAAGTACTACATATAGTTTAAATATTTTACAAACAAATCAACAAAATTTGTTTAAAATAAATAAATTTAAATTTAAATAAATGCATTTAAATTTTTAATAAGTTGCATTTTGAATTATAAAATACTTTTTAAATGTTAGCTACAAATGTCCAAATGAATATTAATTCATTTGTTATAATTTTGTTATCTTTCATTTGTATAAAAAAATTTTTCTTCCAACTTCATAGATTATATTAAAATTTATTATTATTGAAATAGTAAAAAATATAAATTTTGAGTAAATATTTTAAAAAATTCCATTAATAGTTAAAATGAAAGATTAAATATAAAGAAAAAATTAATACATTTAAACATTATATATATATATATATATTAAAAATAATTAATAAAATATAATAAAAAACATTTCATCAAAAATTATCTTGCACCTCTGATTCAGGGTCCTAACTACGTCACTGATTATTATTAATACAATAGATAAATAAAGTTTATAATTGAATACAGAGATAGAGATTTTATTACAGAGGACGAGATTCAACTTTTGAAAGAAGAAATTAATGCAAAGCATATTAAGCCTTGCTCCCTTTGAAGTACCCATTAATTGTTCATTCAAAATGTTACAAGAGGTTGATGCATGATATAATGATGGATACAAGACGTTGATTCATGGTATAATGATGGGTGGTGGAAAGGAATGATTGTTGAGTTAGTGAGTAACAAAGAGTGTTTACGAACAATGAAGTATTGAATTTTGAATCTTCTCGATTAAGGCCTCATCAAGATTGGACCGATGGAAAATGGATCATCTCTTTTAAGGTAAAATATTTAACTGTTCCTTTAATCCATTCCCTATGAGTTAGGATTTAAGTTGTGTTCATTAATCAACAAATTCAAGTGATGCCAATTATAAATAAAGTATAGACTTTTTTTAACTAGTCCCTCTTCAATCTTTTTTTTAACTTATTAGTCCCTCTTTACAAAAATGCATATATTAGATCCTTATTTTGATTTTTTTTTAGACTTTTTTTTCCCTCTCAATATTGGCTATGTGACTGTCTCACTTATCACGAGACAATGGAAAGTTTAACCAGTTTTATAAATATTTATAAATCTTGTTGCCTAAGTCATTAAATAATATTTTATATTTCATTTTATTTTAATAAATTAAAAAACTCTTAACAGTAACATCTTTCAATATCTTAACAATACAATAAAATCCAATTCTATCAATGCTTTATAAAACCTCTTCATAATAAAATCTTTTAACTATAACAATAATAAAACCTCTTAACAATAACATTTCCTCTACCCTCCCCTTCTCCGGCATTTTCACCTTATATAGCTGCAACGTCATCATTACCCTTGTTTCTTCCTGCTCTAGAAGCACCCTCTTTTTTCCTAATGTTCTTGCAAATTAATCACACTAGTAAAACTATGAAAATTAACAACAAAACAAACCCAACAACACTCCCTCCAATTATCTTTATGTTTTCAACTACGTTGTTTTTTAGTTTCCTCCAACGGGACTCACACCCAACAACAATGGTGATAACAAAGTCTTATTTTTGCATTCACGGTGGATCTGTTCACCGCGGAGAGTTTATTATTCGAGACTTTCAAGAACTTGAGATCGGTTTGGTCAAAACTTGGAATCGAACCAGTAAACAAATTGTCTTGCATGTATAATACATAGAAAATGTTATTTTACGGGTGGAACAAATTGTCTTGCTGGTACATAACAAATTGTCTCGGATAAAACAATAACTTGACTCTATGAAGAAGCGAAACTGAAACAGGAAACTTGTTGGAGAAATTTTTATCGTTAAGATAAATAGACTTAAGATAATGAGATTCGATAGATTAGGGATTTGACCAGAGAGTGAGTTTTCTTTTAGAGTTCTTCAGACTGAAAATGCATTTGAGAAGAGGATGATCGTATTAATAATGATTTTCTTAATTTATTAAAATAAATTTTGTTAATTTATTAAAATAAAATCAGATAAAAAATGTTATTGAATGACATGGCAGTAAAATTTTCAAAATTGTTTAAACTTTCCATTACCACCTCATAAGTGAGACTGTTCGATAGCCAAAACTGAGAAGGGACCAAGAAAATCACAAAAATAATCAAAATAAGAGACCTAATACCTGACTTTTATTAAAGAGAGACTATCCACCATATAATAAAAATTAAGTACTTGGAAAAACCCTTTCTACCCCACCCTTTATATCTGACATGTCACCAAACTAAGGACATTATTTGTCCAAAATTAACTTTTTTCAACTATTGATGTCATACACTTCTATTTAACTAACATAGTTGGTATTTCTAGCCTTTGACATTTATAATTCAATGAAATGATGATGTCACTTGGTTCCAATTTAACCAATTGTCTTAATAACACTTCTTTTAATGTTACCTTTAATTAAAATTTTAAACAAAAAGAAAATATTCTCTCTCTCTCTCTCTCTCTCTCTCTCTCTCTCTCTCTCTCTCTCTCTCTCTGTCTCTCCTCACTCTACGATTTCATTGAATCGGTCTCTTTCCTCTTTCTCTCTAATGGTGGTGAACCCAAAGCACCTCATGTTCGTCTTCTTCAACGTTGGGCAAACCCTTTTCTTCGTCTTCCTCAACGTTATAGAACATTGCCTGAGAAAATGCATTTAAGGTTTTGTCTTTCCTTGATCCTTTATGATTCATCATGTCTTCTCCATTTTTCAAATGTTTTGTTCTTTTACTAATGACTTCTCCCTTTTTCAAAATCGTCTACCATTGTTTTTTAACTTCGATCTGGTAAGGATTTCAGTTTTTTTTTCCAATACTTCGCTGGTCTCGACATGATGAAGATAATGTTGAAAATGTGAGTGATTACTGGATTTGAAGTTAATATTAAAGGGTTTTCATGTTAAATGGTCTCAAAACACGAATTGGGAAAGTTAGGGTTTTGATTTCGTTGGTGTTGATGGTTTTAAGTGATGATAGATCAATTTCTGAGTATTGTCATGGATTTATTTAATTTTTGAAGTTCATATTTTCTTCTTATTTTTATTTTGAACAAAGTACGTGAAGTTATGATCTTAGGGTCAAAAAAATTGTAAATCACTTGAAGATACTCCATATGGTAATTCAATACACTGCAACTTCATATGATAATTTGTATATCAAATGTCTGTTTTGTTGCTATTATTTGCTACAAATTGATTGTGCATGACTATTTTTTGAATGAGCCATTGGTGTCTGAGCTATTGGTTCTGACAGGTCAGACATACAAACTTAATCCATAATTTTGCCAAATTTCTTACATGATTCTTCATACATGATTCTTTCTGTGTTTTTATATATTTTTCCCATCGTTTTCTTCCAAATTTTTATGACTGACTTTACAAATTTTTCCTTTCAATTAGAATTAATGACCAACATTTTATCTGACTTAATTTTTCTGTAATGTTTTGATAACCAAAATACCCATCTCAAATAACTATCTATTCAAATCCAATTTAAAAACTTGACCATCAATTTTCATTATTATTTTGGAACCGGATGTTACACTATTACACTTTCAAAAAATGTAATACTCTTACATTTTCAAAGTAACCATGGGGGAAGATGAGAAATCACAACCACCTTTCTATATAAACCTTTCTCCTTATATTTTTAACACAAACAAACCTTTATCTCCCATATTAACAATCAATATGGCATCCAACAATGATCAGTAGGTCGAGCAAAATTTGGAGCCCCAACCCAATTAGGATTTCCAACCACCTGTTGCGGACCAAAATGCTCGACAGGTCGCACATGCTTTGGAAGCCCAACCTATTGCAAACTTCCAACCACCTATTGCAAACTCACAACCTCTCCATGTCAAAAAATATCTCCAGGTCCAAGTGATTCATAAACTCACCCAATATGATATCCGGCTCCAACATCCGTTGCATATGTGACGAAGAAGACCAAAGAGGAGAAATAGAAGAATGGTTACAAGGAAGGTTTATTTTGATTCTGATGATGATGATGAGGAAGATTATTATTGGAGTAACTTTTTATCGGGAAAGGGTTTTAAATTTGGAGATTATTATATTAAAGTCTCTTTGGAACTTAATGTTGTTGGATATTTCTTTTATGTTGTCGAACAGGTTCATGGGATTGTGATTGAGTTTATGTTTTGTATCACTAAGGTTTTGAGGCACAAAGATGCTTGCTATAGCGTTTAATTATATTATTTCATTTGAAGTGTTTCTTTCTAAATTCTTACTTTATTCTTATGTTGCTCTATTTTTCAGCTCTTATGAGTTATGTTAGGTGATACTTTATGGTATCATTATAATTTTTATTTTGCAGATCATTACTTCAGGTTGCATATTTCTTTCCAAAACTCTTAAATGAAGCCCCTCTCACTGTAAACATGTTACTAAATAATCTGTGAGGAATGAAGTCCTGGGGTACCAATTTGGACACTGCTCTACCTACTGACTTTGGAACTGCAAGGTTGACTAATTATTCCTATTTTGTTCACCTTTATAAGCTTGTGATTTGTATTTAGAAAATGGTTTCTCCTCATGGTCTTGAGTCTAATGTAGGATGATGCAGGACTGAGGTGATGTAGGTAGTAGATTTCTCAATGTTTTTGGATGTGGAGGCCTACATTGTATGATTAAATGCAACACTGCGGATTCATAATGTTTTTGGATGTGCATGGCTACACTTGATGATTAAATGCAACACATCAATTTTCTTCATGTTTTTGGATGTTGACGCATTGTTGTAGTAGTTTCAAAGAGATTGGATAAGAAATCATTTGTGCTTGGAGTGGAACTAGTTTATTTAGCATATTTGTTTTGGTTTGATGTTGTTGGACAAGTTTTAGCAGTCACCTGGTTTTGAGCTTTTAGTTTAGCACATGTGTGGATTGTAACTAGGGGCATATTATTGATCTGTAGTTTATTTTGTGGTTGTCCATAATTATTGTATCTTGGATATTTGACCTATTTATCTAAAAAAGTCATTTTCTTGTTGGATTATACAAATACATGTATCTAAATTTTTTAAGATGTTTTAGATAACGTATTTTTGTTGGTAGTCTTATTTATATAAGATAACTTTATTTTTAGTTTATTATGAATACTTTATAAATAATACAACGAATATTTGATTGCCTAGTTTTAAAATTCATAAGGATACCATGAATATTTGATTACCGAATTTTAAATTTGATTAAATTATTTTATTTTAAATTTTTCAGTGTCAAAACTTTTGTATTAAACTTTAATTTGACCAATTATGGTGGACTGACCCTTTCCATACAACCCCATATCGTGTCAGCCATACAACAAACCACTCTTCCATATAACATATATGCATGTGCCTACTACACTCATGTGTGCATAGTCCACAACAATGCAATTATATATTTTTTTACAAACTAGAAAGCATGTTTTTACGTCAGTGTGTTGCATATATGTGGTGATCCACACCACTTATACCAAAAATAATACTAGTTTTTTAATAGTGGTTGCACCTAACATTTCTAATTCTGCACATATTCACATTTCCACAACAATAGAAAATTAAACATGTTGCATTATAAACATACCACATTAATTACACAACTTCGATATCATGTGTAGATTGTTGACTATGACTACATAATTGGACAAACCATGCTAATCACACACTCCAGCCAGAAAACCACCAGCCCAAAACAACACACATCAACATGACATAACTTTGATGGTCGAGACAAAGCCCGACGTCGGGAGTTGTGTCCCATATTAGTGAACATAATAGACAAATCCCAACAAAGACTAATTAAGAACTCCCGACACAGGACGAAACACAACTGCTTCCCACTAAACAACTATACCAGACCAACAATATTGTTATTAATCCTATTGCTACTAACAGTAATAAGACTAATAACACATCCTTAGGTAGATGTTATTTCTTAAGCCATTTTATATTTTTATTATTGTTATCGTACACAACTTACCAATACATTTGTACGCATAACCTTGGGATCTATAACAGCCCTACTCCAGTTTTCAACAACTGCATCCTCCAACATGGGACTATTTTGCCCGCATATAATCAATAATCAACAATACAATACGAATCTATGTTTATGGATGTAAATTCCTACCTTTAAAATAGTAGTCAGAAACATTCAGTTACATGGTATATTATTAGGTTTACCTTTTGCTATCAGAAACATTCACGCCTTGAGTTTTGGCTTTGCTGTCGTTAATCCCATGACGAACCTCGTTCGAAGCACTAAGCCTTCTAGAAATTTCCCATACCTGACACTTACCATTGCAACCCTTTGCATTAAGTACCTGTATTGGTCCCTTGAAGTCTCTCACAACAACCACATAACCACTTTTACCTTTCACTTATTTAATAACAACCCTACCTTAAAACTTCATCTTCAGATTTTTAGAACCACCCAGCTCAATCACCTTTGTTTTCCTTTTTTTGAATGACCCTTCCATGTAATCATTGCCAACTTATAATTGTAAATACATTATGTAGCAAACATTAAATAACAATCCTTGGGACATTAAACAATATGCAAGTTGAAAAGAAAGGGCTAGAAATGAAAAACATGAATTTTTCGAAAATAAAACACAGAACCATCCAATGTTTCATCAACATTATACATTTACAACAAAATAGAATTATGTTGTTAACAAATTTTCATCTAGTATCGACCAGATTCAAACTATCCACTTTCATACCATCGTTTTTAAAAAATTGATTTTTATGGAACTTACCTGAAAGGTTTCGCACCCATCTACGTCTTAGCCTTCTTTTTCACTGGACCTGCCATGGACATTGATGGTCGTCTCACAGCTTCTTATTTCTCATAAAAAAACCCCAAACCCTTCTTTTTGCTTGCATGTTGAATCTCTATATGAAATGAAAAACTATGACTCATTCTGAAAATATTTGTTGCATCTTTCTTTTATATAATCTTTTTCTTTACTTATATATATATATATATATATATATATATATATATATATATATATATATATATATATATATATATATATATATACATACAATTTTTCCCATTTAACCATTTCTTTACATTTATTATTAATATACCTATAGATTTTTTTTCCTTTTTTTACCTTATCTTATTGGTGCCATCTCAGCAGTCCACACTAGTGAATGCACGGGTAACCATTCCAATATCAGTCACATCACACGAGTAACACATCAGTATCGTGATAACACCAGTGAACATACGAGTTACCATTCCAATATCAGTCCCAATATACAGGTAACATATATGTATCATGACAACAACAATGAATGCATGGGTAACCATTCCAATACCAGTCCCATCACATGGGTAACACATTAGTATCAGGATAACGCACATGAATAACTATACTATGGATTACAATATTTGATAATTTTTTTGTAAAACATCAATAATTTTTTATTCTATTATCTTTATAAAGTCAAAACATTAAGGCAAAATACCTTTTTTGGTCCCTTAATTATAGGTCATGGTTCACTTTGGTTCCTTATCTTATTTTTGTGCCAAATTGGTCCCTTAATTTTCAAAATGATGCAAATCAGTCCTTGTCGTCTCCTATGTTAGTCAAAGTCTGTTAAAAACCTATGTGGCGCATTTGACCAACTATTGTGACGGAGTTAGTGTCGGAAAAAACGGCGCTAAAAATAATTTCTAGATTTTTATTATTCATCTCCATCATCATTCCTGGATTTTTAGAAACCCATTTTATATGTTAAATAGGAGTATTAAATGCATAGAAAAAAGAATCAATTCACACAAAAACCACTACCAACTATTATGACCTTCACATAGAATCAATGATGAGGTAAATCAGTTTATGAGCTAGTTTAACACTAAATTCAAAACTTAGACCCATTTATTAAACTTTATCATTCACATGTTCAGTTCATCAACTAACAATCAAGCTTAATACATAATCAATTTTTTCTAGAATAATTAATAGCAGTACTTTAACTTAGACCAACTTATTTAATTTCATATTTTTGGTATTCCCAAATTATTTTGCAACAATACATATGCCATACCCTAAATTATGACCCTAAGATATATACCTCATCAAAGAAAATCCACTGACCTAAGGACTGTGTTAGACTGGTCTGGACAATATCCCTGCTATGAATAGGGATTCCTGAGTCCCTCAGAGGATTCAGGCGAAGGACCAACCATTGATACCTAAGATTTTCAACCTTTAAATCATTCTCAAAAGATCAAGGAATCTCAAATGATGAATAATATTTGAAAGAATGTATAGAAATTCCAGTGATATGGGCCATGTTGGAGTACAAATAGAGTAGGGATACAACCATGCTGGTTTTAAACTTAATGGTAACATAGGGGTTTTGGTTTGAGTAATGGATCATTTCGTTTTCATAACAGATTAAAAGCTAACAGTAAAAATTATCGGTTTTTGAAAGGGTTATAAAACACATGCCAAGATTAGGGTTCGACAAGTCATTTTGTACAGATAGAATCGATCAAGCGGATGAACTCGTTTAGACGATAAACATAATCACATATCCTCTCAATATGTTTATCTCTAACACATATTGTGAGATTTACCATTTTGATCCATTGATGATCTCTCACTCAATCTATCAAAATGGCAACATTGAAAATCAATACTAGGTGAACATCAAGTCTTAGAGCTATCTCTAGCATATGTTCTTTGATGGATGAAAAACCTAGATAAAGCGTGGAACACATTTCTCAATCATGAAAAACACATAGAATATATCATAAAGACAAAGTTTTTCACCATATATTTATCATCACAAGTTCATACACAAGGATCAATACCTATACATACAAAAGAAAGACTTATCTACCTTCTAATCTTGACACAAAAGGAGTTTAGCTAGCCATAACAATGGTAGCTTCCATAACAAGAAAAAGATGAAAAAGACAAAGCATCAATGAAGATCTCCTGACTATTGATGCGTTGAATCTTCGAAAACAAGAAAATATATTGAATTTAGGGTTTTAGGTATAAGAAAAGTGTAACATCCCACAAAAATGGTGTTCAATCCTTTATATAGGGGACTGAAAAATGCAGAGCTCGCTAAGTAAGCTATCATTTATTGATCAAACCGCCTTATCTCGCTTAACGAGCTCAAGCTCGCTAAGAGAGCAACATTTTGCCAAGAGCTGTTGTTGGTCGCTAGGAGCTCTCTAAGCGAGCATGTAGCGAGCTTCAAAAATTGACTTTCTTCAAAAGTCTTCAAAAGAACGTTCCCTTGATTCACGCTTTCCATTACAACGACAAAACCTACAATTATAAAAATCAAAGTTAAATAAGTAGTCCTATTAAAACACTTAAACTATACTTCGAATATTTACCGGAAACAACGGGAAAATGCATTGATTATCAATTTAAGATCATGAAAAGTGTCAAAACTAAACTACATATAAACACAATTTGGAACTTATCAGGCCCCAAGTCATCAGTATCACCCATTAGGGTTTCAACCTATTGAGCCCTTTAGATGAACTTTTTCATGGAAAAAGGAGCCAAGGCATCCACATGTCTTCAAGAAATGTTAACATGACTTTGACAAGCCATCTACAAGTTCAAGAGATGCAGAGATCAAGGATTTCAAGATTAGGGTTTCACAATGCCCAAATCAGGGTTTCTGACTGGTCGGGGAACCCAAAGTCAAAATTATAATCTGGACAAGATCCAATACCATATAAATGGTTTAAATAGCTCATATACACCTTGGAATTCCATTCATAGGTTTGAAATACCTCAGAGGATGACCAGTCAAAAAATCAGAAAACCAAGGGTATCTAATGTAATTTCTATCAGGACCAAAAAGTCAAAGTTTGACTGTTTAACCCAAAATGATCCTCATGATCTATATTACCAGAATATATGGTACATTGGTGCATTTTATCACACAAAAAAAACAAAAATATGAAGATAACTAGTAAAAGGGGCAATCTTTGAAACTTAGAAATATGTCTAAGTTATATAAGAAAATGCGTGCAAGTACCCTATGTAACACCCCAAAATTTTCCCTCTTATTTATTATCAACCTCGAGCAGTTTGCGCTTCATTCCCGCATCATTCCACATATCATTGCATCACATTTGAAAAATAAATAAATAAATAAATCATCATCCTTTGCATACGCATGAGGCATGTGGTCGATCGAGGCTTGCCAAACATTGGAGTTCAATAGAAAAATAATATCCCAAAAAAAATCCAAACCACTTCCAAGCTAACCAACCAAAAAAGGTAAGAATTCACATTTTTCTACCGTTAACCAGTTAACAGGGGATAAATTTGAATAAAAACTTCAAATTTTGGTTGCTTTCACCATTTCCCTCCACTTTTTTCTTTCCTTTCCTTTGCCTTGTTCCACACTATTCACATTTCCTTTTCCCTTGGATCACTCTACCACATTCTAGAGTCTTCTACAACCTTCCAAGGAATATTCCAAGGAATTTTCTAAGGAATATTCCAAAGAACACTCTAGAACTCTCTAGAACCCTAACTAACTCCAACCCTAACTCCAAACCTAACCTAACTCCTAAGCAACCTCCAAACCTAAACCTCTTGCCAAGCCTACACATTATATAAATCCACTTCATCCCAAAGCTAAAGGGTTCCACCATATTTTCACCAATTTTCACTTCATCTCTTTCATTCTTCTCTCAAACTTTTCCACCATTTTCAACCTATCACCAAAGCTTCCTCCTAGAAGTTCTTCAAATTCTTCATTGGAATTTGAAGAACTTGAAGCTAAAACCTTCATCAATCATCTCATTGTGAAGCTTATTTGAAGAATCAATTCTGATTTTGGAGGAGTTTTGAGCTTATTGGAGATTATTGATCAAGAAGCATCATCAACCGCATTTATTTTGCACGTACGGGGATCTTCAGTTTTCTTCTCCATTTGCATCTACACTGCAACACTCACCGAAGCAATCCTCCGCTTCGTAGGTTAGTGATCTAAATCTGCTTCTTGATTTATATTATTTCTCTTCATCTCGCCATGACGACATTCTTCGTGTGTTTATCGTTGTGTATGTGCTTTACCGTTTAATTTCGTTTTGATTATGATTTGATCACTTTGTTGTTCGTAGCTAGAATGATAGCTTGTTCTAGGTACCATTGAGGTTTAGATTATGGTTTTTAGGTGTAAAATTCGTGCTCACTAGATAGTAGTTGCATTAGGAGCTTTAGGAAATAAGTCGATTGCGAGAAGTGCTTTTTCCCTCTTTATTTTTCAGCTTCTGTTCAGTGTTAACCGGTTAACGTTTTGGTTAACCGGTTAACACATGCGTTTTTAGCCAAATTGATGCTGTCTGGAGTTTCTTTAACCGGTTAACGGTTTGGTTAACCGGTTAACGCTATTGGATTTTGGATTTTAGCTTATTTCAATGCTTGTGTGATTTTCTTTGTGCCTTTAATCTTCATACATGTTTAGGCATTGATTTTAGGGAATTTTTAGGTCCATTTTCAGTACCTCATTCCCTCATTTCGAGTCGTTTCGACACACTTCCGTATCCTTTGTATATTTTGCATTCTACTTGTTAAATGTGCCTAATTGACTTATAAATTATTGTTGTCATGTTCAAGCCTCTCATTTAGCATGCTTACATGTGTTTAACATTCTATTTAGACTTCATCTCCGTGATCCATAATCATTGGCATGACTTATAATTGCATTACATGATGTATGTTGCATTTCACATAATAATGTGCATGTTCTTGCATTATTGCATGTTTGCATCCTTGATCCATTTGCATATCAACCAATTCTAATTTTTTGCATCAAGATTCATGTCATTTTGTTGACTTAGGTTGATGTATATTCATGTCCATCATGTTTAGGTGTTACACGTGTTGCATGCTTGTTGCATAATTGAGCATTTGGTGCATGTTTGCTTAAACCCTCATAAAAAAATAATGTTCATTTAATCATGTGTTATGATGTATTTTGATCATGTTGCATGTGAATTGTGCATTCATCATTGATTTTATGCACAATTAAGAAAATGAGTCAAATCTGCCTTGTTTTTCATAGCTGTGGTGGCAATAGCTGTTAAATGTGTGTTGTTTGTTGCTTGTTCATACTTTTTACACCTATTTTTGCATGCTGTGTGTTAGCTGCAATATGTTGTTTGTGTTGTGTAGTATTTTCATAGCTGTTTGTGCAGTTGAGAGCTGTAAAAAGCTGCAGGATTTTAGCTTAGCATTACTTTTAAACCCCTTTAGACTTAAGATTGAGTCTAGTTTAGGTCATAGTTACCTTAGGAATTATTTGGTATGTGTTTACTTCATTCTTTTTTATCAAATTCAATATTAACCTTTGTTTTGTAGGGAGGTTGAGGTATGCTTCTTTCAACTTATTCTTTTACTTCCTTTATGCATTTAATTTGCTTTACCTTTCATACTTGTGTTTGGTAGGATTTCCCCCTTTTGTAGAATCAACTTAACTTCCTTAGGAAGTAAGTTGCATTCTAATCCTCCTTTCTTCTTTTCCTTCTCATTAGGATTAGGAAGCCACACTAACCATTAGGATCTCTTTTGGTATTGAGTAAAGCAACTTAGGGTTGATCTTAGTCCCCCTTAGTTTTGTCCTTTTCCGATTTGAGTCCTCTTTCTCACCTCAACAGTTAAACACCAAAACACCTAATAAATTCTACAAACAATACACTCAAAACACTTCTCATAAATGACAATCAACAAAGACATCGCATCTTCTCTTCTTATCTCATACTCTTTGCGGACGAATATGACTTACCTTGACAGTTCAGACAGCAATACGGTAAACGCCCTCGAGTTAGAGCCGACAACACCTGAGCTAGAGCTATGGTAACGTCATCCTAAAAAAAACACAAACAAAGTTTTTGCCTTAGTTAGGCGAACTACGTCGACTATGATCCTCATTTTCCCGATGCTGTACATAGGCAGCGGGGTAGGGCCCGTGCGAGCATATTCTTTATTTCCCTACATTTTCCCCATTATTTATTTTCGATCTCTTTTTTAGTTCCCTTTCTCATTTCACTTCCATTCCAGTTCCAGTCTTTCTTCAGCATCATCTTATTTCTCACCCTTTGAAACAAATAAGCAAGCGTAGATCCCGTCGGGTACGGCGGACGGTCTGAGGTGCTAATACCTTCCCAGGTCGTAACCGACTCCCGGACCCAGATCTTTGATTCGCAGGACACTGTCCTTACCTTCTTCCTCAGGTTTATGCAGCATTAACTTTCTCGTTCCTTCGGGATAAAAATGCCTGGTTGGCGACACTACCTTTTCCGCACCACTTTCGCGTTTGTACTAGGATGAAAATCCCGGGAGCGACACCCTACTTACAAGCATCATATCTTATGATCCACACAACAAAATTTGTGGTTCCTAGCTTGATTGAAATCTCTTGCTACATTCTAAAATGATTCAACTACATAAAACTTCAATTCCTCATAGATTCCAAATCAAGAAAAAAATTGGATATTTCAACACATAGACAAAATCTGCCTATGTACAAAATCAGTTAAAACATCAAAACTCGGAGGCTTTTTTCACATAGTTCCAAGCTGATTCAGATCCTTGTGAAAACACCAATGTTATCACAAACGTTACCAACAATTCAAAGAACCATATGACATGAAAAGATCTTTCTTGAGCATGAAGAAATCATGGATCAAACACACCATGCCACAACTGTTTTTCAAAAACAGATTATCATAAAACTTGAGAATTGGATTTTAATGAGTCAAGGGATCAGATCAAGTGGTCTTAAGAATCAAAACAATCATTACAAATCTGAACAAACCTGCAAACTCGTGATTGCACCAAGGAATTTCCATTTATGGCCTTTATGAATTTCAACACCTAAGCTTTTGATCAAATGGTCACGATGTTCCAAAATGGCATATTCTTGGATCTCTTAATCAACAAGAAATAGATAGATGTCCACAATCCAAGATCAAAGCATCTGAAGAATGTGAATTTACCTGTTGTATAGCTTAGCTACTTGGAAATCTCATCATTCACCATTTAAGAGATATTATGGCAAGCAATGATCCACAATTTTTGATCTTATCACTTCAAGACTTGAAAGCTAAGAAATCTCAACATATTTTCCTATAAATATAGACCTCGTTTGATCATAAAATCACTCCAAAGCCTCTGAATTCTAAGCTTTCTCTTCTTCACTCTCAAGACTCAAAACTTGACATTTTGAGCAAAAACTATTGGTTTTGAGTTGTGGCCACTATCAACTCAATCTAATTGCCCAAATACATCATATATCATGTATCTAAGGTGTTCAAACACTTGAACCAACCCAGAAACACCTCTAACCAAAAATTACTCTTCAAAACCTCAAAGAAACCTTGTTTTTGCAACATGAAGGTCAAAACTTGATCCATTAATTTGCAATCAAGTCCATGTGTTCTAACATACTCCATATTATCCAAGGAAGTTGTTCATATCATCATAAGTCTTTTGTAAATCCTCCAGATCTAAATCACCCCAGCTGGTGCAAGCTCCAAGTTAGGTAAGCCTCAAACTTGGTCATTTCATAATCCATGCATATTTCCTCGCACTATCATTTTACTACATGTGCGTATTCATATATTAAATCATCCCCCTCAATCAATTTCATAAAATTATCATCATGTAGAATTTCATGAGGCTTAGGCCAAATTAGAGTTCTTCAGTGTTCATCACCGATTCTTCACTCTACACTTAAAATTAATGAAATTAATCGTTACCATGTTGTTCGTGAGTTAAAATCAAGAAAGTTTTATGTTTATTTCATTCATTTTCAGTAAGTAATCACTAAGATACGATCCATTTTGCAAAAATCAGATTTCTGGGCAACATTAAAAACACACATGTGTTCTTCATGTGTTCTTGGCGCCCTTTTTAAAAAAAATCAAATATTTGAATTTCTAAGTTATTTTCAAAATTAATTTCTCACTAATTATCTTGAGTTTTTAAATTATTCTTTATTCATTAATTCTAAAAAATGTTTAAATATTTTATTCCATGAAAAAAATCACCAAAAAATATATATTTTAATATATTTTATATTTTCATAAAGAATTTATTTTTAATTGTTTTTAAACCTTTAAAACATCTTCTTTCACTTGATTTTTCAAACACAAATGATATTCAAATCATCTCATGGATAAAATATAAAATTTCAAACATTGATCCAAGGTTTCAACTTGTTTTTCATTTATGTTTGAAATTTCTCAAAGTTTTAAATATTTTTTTAAATGTTTAAAATATTCAAATTAGGATTTTGATTTTATCACCCTCAAATATGTTTTTATCGCACTATTGGTCCTCTATTAGAGTGTAAGACCCATCCCATTTTGAAAATGAACCATTAGGGTTCATTTGATCCATTATCAAAAACACGGCGCGATCGCCTTTTCCGCCGCATTGAATTTTCATCTGTGAATATTTTTATGTAAATTTCTTTACACATAACATTCTTTTAATCAAAATGAATTGTGAAAATGTGTCATGGGGAATCCTCTGTGTTTAGGACCCATTTTTCTGTTTTAAACTTTCTTCGGTTTGTTTTAAAACTTTGTTAGGCTTCCGTATAAGTCCTGATATCCCTCCAACTATTTTCTTAAACAGTTTCACAATCTCTCTTTTCTTTTCTCATCTTATCAAATTAAAGATCTAATACACATGCAATAAATTGAGCTTCACAATTAGGTTGAGTTACACTCTAGGCGGTAGATAGTTTTTCCTTAAAATACCTACCCTGTCTATGAAATCACAAGATAATATAAATACAAAAAAAAAATTCCATAGGCATCCTTATGTTTAAGCATTATTATTGCCTTTTGAGCCATCTCTTCTTCCTCTAACTTCTCGTTGTTTTCTTAAACTACTGTTTGCTTGTTAGGTTAGGGTTTTCTGTTTAAATCTATATTTCTTTATCTCTTACTAAATCAAAGATAATAAAACATGTCTTAATCATCAAAGAGGATACAATATAAAACATATTTGTAATATTTCTCCCTCGGGATTTTTGGCCTCTGCTTCCCTATGTAACTCCCAACATCATTCTTAAAAATCATTTAAGAAACTCAAACCATATCAATGGCATACTAAAAAATGTTCAACACATTCACTGACACATTTTATTTGTCTACATGCATTTATTTTGTATATATTTGTATCTACTAGAATCTCTAAGTAGTTAGGTTATCTTCATCCAAACAAATACACCATTAAAAAATACTTAGGATTTTCCTCTATAACTTACTAGGGGTTTATAAAGATAAGAAGTTTCCCGGTGAAGTGCTTCTTTTCAAACTATCCCCAGTCTCCTTTTGGGCTTTGTTTAAGGACCCACGTGCCTCTTAAAGATAACCTAGCCTCCTCTTGGGCTTAAACATAAGGACCCTCAAAGGCTTCCTAAAATCATAGGAACATATCCTTAGAATCAAGACACAAAATGTCAAACACTTTACAGTCAATCAAACAACATTACAGTCATAGTCTTGGACTTTAACTAAGTTGATAATTCATTATAGTCATAGTCTTGGACTCTAACTAAGCAAAATCATTATAGTGATATTCTTGGACTCTAACTAAGATAAATCATTATAGTCGTAGTCTTGGACTTTAACTAAGCTAACAACAATACAATCATAACCTTGGACTTTAACTAAGCTAACAATATAGTCATAGTCTTGGACTTTAACTAAGCTATTACAGTCATAGTCTTGGACTTTAACTAAGCTAATATCTTCAGTCATACACTTGCACTATAACTAAGATCACTTTCCACCAGTCATTTTTTCCACCCAATTCAGTTTTCCCGAGCTATGCAATTCAGGTTAACCATTCAGTCCTCCTTGTGCTATACAATTCAGGGTACCCATTTGTTCTGGGCAGGCCCAACTCCCAGAATTGGGCCAAGCAAAGTGGCATTATGACACGCTCGGCATCGAGCACCACGCCAAGAATAATGGTCCTTGTCGACCAAAGCCATACCGACCAGGATGAAATCCCCCAACGGCTAGTTTTGACCGTTACCCATTCGTGCGGATTCCACGATCCGCGCCAAACGGTTTGAACCAATAATCATCCACTAACGACAATATATAAACCCTCTCAGAGGAGAGGGTCAGGTATTCAATTCTCTCACCTTAATTCTCGTACTTGCACGCTTTTTGCTCAGTCTCTTACTTTAGCATCGGAGTGCCTTGCAAGTACACCCCCTCCTCTCCTTATCAACCGTTCTTCAACAACGCTCGACGCCAGCCATATCGGATCCTGATCTACAGGTACTATCAGGTGGCACCGTCTGTGGGAAACTGATTTCCCCGTTCTTCTCTCTCAAAATCTTCAAGAACCAAAGTTTTTACCAAGATCCATGGCTGCTTGAGACAACAATCCGGACAACCGGTCGAACGACGACATGATCCTCACACAATGTTAGAACAACATTCATCATCCTCCGCACGAAGAAACCGTGAAAGATCACCCAGACCGGAAGACAACCTCACCTTCCCCAGACCGCGACCAACCTCTAGAAAGTCGCCCGGAAGTTCCTCTTCCCCCAACTCCTTCAGGATCCGATTTCGCAGCGCTAGCTGAAATTCTGAATCAGACAAATTTGTTGCTCCTCGCTCATAGCGAGAAGATTTCCCGTCTTGAAGATAATAACCGTCGACCACCCCGGTCTCCCGCGAGACACCAAAGAAGGCGTAGTCCCTCTCCTCCCAAGAGAAAGAGGAAAGGACGCATCGACGAATCTACTAGTGACAAACGGTCCTGCCCATCTCCTCCTCGATCTTCCCCTCCAAGAAAATCAAGAAGGAGCAGATCAAGATCCGCATCACCCCGGCGAGCAAAGAAGCGTGCGCCCAGGTCCCCTTCATTCAATTCCAGCGACGATGAAGACACCAGGGCCCCCCTCTCGTCGGAAATCATGGCGGCTAAACTCCCAAGGGGTTTAGAAAAACCTCCACCCTTAGGCTCATATGATGGGACCATAGATCCTGACGAGCATATCGAGAATATTGATGCTTTGCTCGACTATCGAGGGGTGCGAGGGGAGATCAAATGTCGCCTCTTTCCTACAACTCTGAGGAAAGGAGCGATGACGTGGTACAAAAGCCTCGAAGCAGAGTGTATCACTTCCTGGAAACAGCTCGAACGCATATTTTCCAGGCACTTCACCGCCTCTAGACGACATCCGAAGACGGAAGAATCGCTCGAAGCGATCATCCAGGGGAAGGACAAACCTCTACAAACCTATATCGAGAGGTTCAACAAAGAAGCAGTCCAGGTATCCACAACGGGCGACATGAAGAAGTACTTGCTGGAACGGGGACTGCGCCCGTCGACCGATTTCCACCGAGCGATTGGCATCGAAACCCCGGCCACCCTTGACACATTCTTGTTGAAAGCCCAAGCTTACATCCAATATGAGGAAAAGCAGGCGGCTAGCTCCGTCCGAGACGCCCAGCGTCGCGAGGACGCGAAGCCCCACCGGGTCGATGAACCCTCGACATCTCGTCGGGGAGGAGACAAAAGAAAGGATTATCGCCCCCATGAACCGCGGGAGCACAGAGGACCCGTCGGCCGATTTCATGAATATACTCCCCTCCTGGTCTCTAGGGAAAAGATCTTGTCCGAATGTGCCAACTCAGAATTCAGGCAAGCAGGAGTACGCTTTCCGAAGAAGCTGCCTAGCAAACCGGGCACGGACAAGACGAAGTACTGCAGATTCCACAAGAGTCACGACCATAATACCGAAGACTGCATCCATCTCAAAGACGCAATCGGGATACTTATTAAAGACGGGCACCTCAAACAATTTACCAGATCTAGAGACACCCCTCGACAAGAAGCGCAGGAGACTCAAAAGATCGAAGAGGCTATGCCCATTCCAGCAGATGCGAACATGCAGGTTGCCCTGAGCATCTATCGCCCGGAAGATTTCTTCCTGCCCGATCACACGAGAGTCCAGGATATTTTTCCTCCCACAGCCAATGGGAGACCTTTCCATCTACAATGGTCATCTCAGGGGGAGGTTTTAACAAAATCACGGTCGGATCCGTAAAGAGGAAATTCGACCAACTGATCGCGAAAGGCCCTGCCCAGAGCGCGACCCTGGACCCCCCAAGAGAAGGCTCATTACCCCTTGCTTTTTACCGGGAGGAACTCTTAGGAGGAGCGCCAAATGCCAGCATCCCACTACTCATCCGTGCACGAATGGCAAATTTTGATGTGAGGAGAATCCTGGTGGACCAAGGTAGCTCCTGCGACATCATGTACTCCCAATTATTTTCAACACTCCAGTTGAATGAAACACACCTAACTCCGTACGTCGGGTCAGACTTACAAGATTTCAACGGAGCAGTCTCCCATCCATGGGGATACGTCGATCTCTTCGTCACCTTTGGGACATCCGAAACTGCCAGAACTGTTCGCGTCCAATTCCTTGTCGTAGATTTCCCGTCGTTGTACCAATTCATTTTGGGACGACCGACTTTGGCCGAGCTGATTGCTGTTCCATCCACCGTCCACCTAAAAATGTAGTATTATACTACTTCGGGCAAAGTCGCTACGCTACACGGTGACGTCAAAGCTGCCCACCGATGTTTTGAGGCAGCATCCAGAGGTCTTAGCTCGATATCTTACCAACCAAACCCTTCAGCACTGACTTCGCCAGATACTCCACAAACATCCAAGGCTTTTCCTCAGGTAGACTCAATCGATCTGGACTGCAGGTTCTCAGACGACAAAGAGGGCATTCAAAGGCTGACCGATTCACTTTCCCGGCCAATTCCAGACGGAGAATTCGAGCTGATTCCTTTGGGAGATGACCCGGCTCGGTGCGTCAAGATCGGGGCACATCTGCCCGACTTGGCGAAACGACAGTTAGAGGCATGCCTCAAGGGAAACGCGGATCTGTTCACTTGGAGCGCCGCAGAAATTCCAGGGCTCGAACCCGAGACGGCTTGTCATCACCTCTCCATCGACCCAACACACAAAGCGGTCACCCAGCGTAGGAGGAAGCAGTCGACCGAGAAAACCAGAGTGGCTGAATATGTTGTTAAAGACCTCCTAGAGGAAAATTTTGTAACCGAGGACAGGTACACAACCTGGCTCTCAAATGTTGTACTTGTCAAAAAATCTAATGGAAAATGGAGAATGTGTGTTGACTATACTGATCTTAACCGGACATGCCCAAAAGACGCATATCCTTTGCCAAACATCGACAAACTGGTCGACAATTCTTCCGGTTTCAAGCTATTGTCCTTCATGGACGCCTACTCGGGGTACAATCAAATACCCCTGACTGTGTCCGACAAAATATACACGGCCTTCATGACCGAATCGGGAAACTATTATTATGCCCTTTGGTTTAAAAAATGCGGGCGCGACATATCAGTGCATGATGAATAAGGTATTCCGTGCAGAAATCGGGGACATGCTTGAGGTGTACATGGACGACATGATTGTCAAGTCTCAGCAAGAGACGGACCGCGCGTCCCACTTACAAGAGGTATTCGATCAAGCCCGAAAATGCAAAATGCGTTTTAATCCCGAGAAATGCACGTTTGGGGTCCAAGCAGGGAAGTTCCTCGAATTATATTTAACTGAACGAGGTATTAAAGCCAATCCTGACAAATGCCGGGCGTTCACAGAACTTCTTACTCCAAATTCTAAAAAATCCATACAATCGTTGAACGGGGTCCTCGCTTCCCTCGCACGATTTGTGGAAAAATCCGCTCAGCACGCCCTCCCCTTTTACAAACTCCTCCGCAAAGAGGCCACCTTTGAATGGACGGAGGAGTGCGATCAAGCCTTGTCCCACTTGAAAAAGGCATTATCTGAGCCCCCAGTTTTATCCTGGCCCAAAAAAGGGGAGACTCTTTACCTCTATCTCGCCGTAGCGAACGAGGCCGTAAGTGCAGCCCTCATACGCGACCTACCCGAAGGACATAAACCTATCTATTTTATGAGAAAGGCGCTTCACGGCCCCGAACTTCGATACCTCCAGGTAGAAAAGGTGGCCCTGGCCCTCCTTTTTGCAGCCATGAGATTGGGACATTATTTCTTAGCCCACACCATCATCGTGAGGACGGACCAACCCATAAGACAATTACTCGGTCGACCAGATATGGTCAGGCGAATGCTAAAATGGTCGTTGGAGCTATCCGAATTTGACATCAAATTCGAAGGGAGACAAGCTCTCAAAGCTCAAGCACTAGCCGACTTTGTAGCAGAGCTCACTTTCACCGAGCTAGAGCCGAGTGTCGCTCCCACCAAATGAGGCTAAGTCAAATGGGTTACAGACGCGAACGATCGGCGAAAGGAGAGTGAATGAATAGAGTCGCCAGCTAGGCATTTTTATCCCGGGGGAAAGGTAATGCTGCATAAACCTGAGAAAATATGGATAAGACGGTTGCGAACCAGAGAGACTGAGAAAGGGGGTTGGTTACAATCTGGGAAGGTATTAGCACCCAGATTGTCCGTCGTACTCGACGGGATCCACGCTTAAAAGATTTGTGTTTTAAAGGGGTAGTGTCAGTGCAATTTGTGTATTAAAGCTGGAAAAGAATGCAAGTGTCAGTGCAAGAGGAAAGTGAAGTGTATAAGAGGAGTGTCAGTGCAAAAGAAATGTGAAGTGTATAAGAGAAGTGTCAGTGTAAGAACAGGAATGAAATGCTCAAGACTATGAGGCTTAAAGAATAATGCTGGAAAGAGGGGGAATATACAGAGACTTTTGTTCGATAACTGTTAAGTTATGCCTACGTATCCTCTCGTGCAATGAGGAAGTCAGAACACCGTAGTTCGACCCAAAGAGACTGAAAGATAAATTGACTTGTGAACTACTTGCTTGTCTATGCTCAAGTGTATGACCTGTCTGGCTCACGTGCAAACTGTCTTGCATTAAACGGAAGAAGCAAGTTCTCGATTATGAGTGAGTGAGGTGATAAAAGAATCCCGGAGGAGACGATTATTGTTTGTTTTTTGTGTTTTCAGTCTTTTATTACTTTTTGAAGCTTGTCATAAGTTAATGAGCTTAAGCCTAAACCAAGGGTTAATAAACTCATCACATCTTCCCTCTGATTAGGGGTGATGAGAATACCTTAAGTGTGAAGTAAGCACCTCACACTTAATCACCATGATGTAGGATTAAGATCATTATCCTACTTGCAATTATTTAGATGTTTTTTGGAGTTTTTGTTTAGTGTTAAGTAATGAGTTTAAGCCGTAATCAGGGATTTAATGGACTCATTACACCATCCTAATAGAAGGATAATAGATGAGAGCATTTAAGCTGAGGAAGGCTCCTCAACTTAATCCATGATTAGGGATTAACCTCATGACAAAACAAAGCCTTTATTAGATGGATTTTAAGTTAATGATAAGATGAAGAAGTGAATTTATGGTTTGTAAGACAACTTGAAGGGGACTTGTCCATTAACACTAGCGTTAGTCCTTCTTAACCAATTAAGGAAGAATTAGAACCCTAATGCAAGGCCCAAGTTACAAGCTTGATGTCTTAGTGATTATTAAGTGGATTGATTAAAGGATTTAAATACCTTAAGGGTTTAACACTTAGGATTAAAGTTATACACTCCATCCTAATAGAAGGATGCAGGCATAAGCTTAATCACAAAGCCTTAAAACCTTTAGGGTTTAGTCCTTGATTATGAGGTGAGAAGAGAAGACTCAAAAGATGACACAAAGGTAAAACTAGGGGGGGACTAAACAATCCTAAAATGTTGTCATGCTTGGAAGTCCTAGGGTTTGTGAGGCTTGCAAGAGACCTTCAAGAGAGAGGCCACCAGGAAAAGAAGCAGATGAAAGGAGAAAGAAGCAGAGAGAATCAAGACAACTTGCTTCACTTAAGAAGACAAGTTGCCTGAAGGAAGAAAGTGGGAAAGAGCATGAATGAGCAAGCTCACTCAAATACAAAGATAAAATGCAGCAATGATGCATAAAAGAGATGAGAAGAGGTTATGAGAAGTGAAGGCAAATTCACTTCTCAAAACAACTTACCACCTGAAAAGTTAGCAAAAGAAATGAAATGCAATGCAAATGAGATGAAATGTCATGATGCAAACCAAAGTCAGAAGCATAAACATGATGTTAATGATGCTAAGGGATGATGCAAACACATTCCAAGAGTTGTGAGTGATCATGCAAGGATGTGGATGCAAATGAAGTAAGCTTGGACCATGGAAGTTCATGAAAGTTTATGAAATGGAATGGACATATAACATGGCAAATGAAAAATGCAATGATCAAACATGATTCTAATATGTCCTAAGATGTCTTACATGTCATATTGATGCACAAAATGTCATGGAAAGTTCTTGAATGCAAGCATGTGGGAGATGGATGCAAAGGAAGGCAAGAATTAGGGTTTATGAACAACATGCAACACAAAAATTCAAAACCAGAAGCAAATGTCATGACAAAAAATTGAAAATGGGATCAAAGGAACCCTAACCCTACACAAATTCACTGCCCAAAGGAGGGGACCTAATTCTTAACCTAGTGAAAGTTATGAATTTCTCAAGTCAATTAGGGTTTTAAGGAACCTCACAATGAAAAATGCTAAACAAATTGAAAATGGAAGATAAATTCCAACCAATTTAAACCTAGAAACTACATGCTATGAAGGTTGCAATGCAAGAAGAACCATCATCAAACTCTCAATGGTTAGGCAGAGTGGATTTTTTCAAAGTTTGAACAAAAATATTGCCTTTAAAGGAATTTAATTCCAATGAAAATTGTCAAAATGCATCAAGGACCAAAAAGAAATTTGTTTTGAGGGTTTGATAATGTTTCTAAATATTTTAAAATGCAATGTGAATTTTTTGGTGATTTTTAAATACCTAAATGCATTTTTAATTAATTAATTTTCATTAACTAATTAAAAATAAACATTTAAAAGATTTAAAAATAATTTTTAATGCAAAAAATAAAAATAAAAATATTTTTGGGTTCTGAAAAATAATGAAATGCTTAACAAAAATTTTCAGAATTTTTAAATGTTTTTTACTATTTTAAATAATTCGTAGAAGTTAAATACAAAATAAATGAATTAAAAATAAAATTATGAGAAGTATGCAAGACCCATGGCTGAGATTTAAAGAGAAATGGAGGGAATTGACCCGCGCCATATCCAATGGCTGTAATTCAAACTGACCAAATTAAATATAAAACCCAATTAATTATGTTAATGACGTGGATTAGGGCTTAATGGAGTGATCTGAGCCACACAAAGGCGCGGGAGTCAACACTGGTCAACTGAATCCATGGTCCACATTCAAACTGAACCCTAAACGTGATTAATGAATTAATGACTTTCAGGAGGCCGGAAATGACCTCCGGTCATCTTCTCCGGTCACACCTCTCCCTGAAAATTGCTAACTCTCTCCCTAAGCTTCTAACACTCAATTTTTCTGCCCAGAAATGATCCCCATACATCATACATCAAGAATCAACAAACAAACAACATTTAAAACACATCAAAAGTGAGAATCGAATCAAAACAGTTCTAGGTCAAAAAATTTCAGAACACGAATACATGCTCATTTCTCAACCATTTTCAAAATAAAACATATCAGCATGATCAGTGAAGCATAAAGAATCATTTAGTAACTTAAAAACAAGTTTCTGGAGAAATTGTTCTTGAGCTCACCTGAAATGGAGCTTTCAATCTAGGAGCTTTCTGACTGCTTCTTTGCTTCAAAATGGCTCCAATGATCTTCCTGAGGAAGCTTTGAGGCTTGGTTGGAGTTTAATGTGGCTGGTTTAAGGGTTTGATGAAGTTCTGTTCAAGGGAAGTGAAAAATCGTGTTTCTGTTTGTGGGCTTTTCAGGGCAAATTGATGGTTGGGAAATGATCAGAGGATCATGGTGAATGGTTTTGTGAAGTTTGCTTTGAGGTTTGTGTCTTGTGTATTGAGTTTCGAAACAAAATGCATAAGAGAGGATTTTTGAGAATGCTGTGCTATGGGAGGTTTCAGCTTCCAAGATTGTGTGAAATGTAATCCATGAGGCATGTATGTGAAGCTGTGATTGGTCAGAGAGTTGTTGCTGGCCTAGCTTGATTGGTATGGGCCATTTTGCATAAAGTCAACTTTTGTGTAAGAAGAGGTATGGGCTGGTTCAGTCAAGGTACAAGGTCATGGCTTGGCTCAGCATGCTTCAAGGAGAACCATGGAAATGAATTTGAGGCAATGCAGCAAGTGGATTAGGGTTTATGTGAGGTTTTGCACTTTTGACAAAGTTGGCCCTTTTGTGATTACTTGAAGCATAAGTCATGAAAATTGGAGGTTCTTTGGTGCATTCTGATTTTTAGGTCATGGTTCATGTTTGTGTAATGCATAGAAGTCCATTTGAAGTCACATTTTGCCTAGGCATGAGGTTTTGCAACTTTGCCTCTTTGGTGTAAAACATGAAATTATGTGATTTTGCCCAACTTTGACAAGCCATAACTTTTGATCCAAAATGAATTAGAATGAGTTCTTGTACTTTTTGAAAATGGGGGGATCCATTCTGCAACTTTCATGACCAAAGTTTTCTCATTTGAAGCATTTTTGAATCAAAAAGAGGAGGTTGAAAAACTTTCCCAAAATGGCAAGTTTTCATTACAAGTCACTTTCCCAAAAAGGCAACTTTGCAAATGGCTTGAAATTCTTCAATTTGTGAACTTCTAACATCTTCTATGATCAAATAAAGATCATACACATTCAAAATGATGGAGAACAAACTTTGGTTGGGTCATTGGGGGCCTCAGATGCCCTGATTTTGCACTGACTTGCTCAAGAAGTCAACTCTTGATCAGATGCCTTCCCCATGGAGTTTCTTCATGAAAATTGATATGCATGATCCTCATAACATATAGAGACCAATGGAAAGAAGAATGACCAAAAAAATTGGAGTTATGGCCTTTGAAACCAAAACCCTAATTCTAGGTCATCTGTGCAGTTAGACCTGGCTCTGCTTCCATGCCTTTCTCAGTTCTTGTGATTCTTTGACTTCTTTGACCTTGTGAGGATACAATATGATGCTTGAACATTCATGGACCCCCTTGAGATGATTGAATACCTTTGGAGTGGCTCAAATGGCTCAGGGATGGCTCAGATCACAAACCCTAGATGCAGATGGCTTAGAAACAATGCAGTGAAGCAAAATGCAATATGAGATACTATGATTGAATCTATGCACATGAAAAGATCACAAGCCATGGTGAAATGGGTGAGGGCAAATTTGGGGTGTTTACAGCTGCCCCTATTCAAACATGAGTTAGCTGTGCAGGATGTAAGCAACGGCTTAACAGGCCAGCAAGATAACTCGTGGTTGAATACCAAAGACAGTCCAAAATTTGCACTCACAGAATGAAGAAGAAAAGGGATATAGATTGTAAAAGAAAATAAAGTATGATTATAAAGTGCGGGCGACGGAGGACGACCGTCGAGCAGAAGACGACTGCTGGGGATGAAGCGATGATGGGGACGGCCGACATGCTGGGGATATAATAGATTATGATGGGGACGGCCATCAAGTAAAGTTACAAGACTCTATGGGGATTATAGGTAATGTGAATGATGGGGACGACCATCAAGCTCAAGGCATAAATGAAATAAATGATGAGGTACGGTCATCAAAGGTGAAGGACGATCACCTAGCAGGGGACGGCTGCTCTGTTGGGGATAAGATGAGGGACGGTCATCTATCAGTGAAGGACGATCACCTGGCAAGGTACGGTTGCCAAAGGTATTACGACATAGGACGAATGCCGGATAAAAAGGTCGACGATGGGGACGGCCATCGGATAAGCATGATGAAGGACGATCATCAAGAGGTGAAGGACGATCACCTAGCAGGGTACGACTGCTCTCAGGGTTTATCATGACATAGGACGAATGCCAGATAAGAAGATCAACGATGGGGACGGCCATCGGATAAAATGATGAAGGACGATCATCAAGAGGTGAAGGACGATCACCTAGCAGGGGACGGCTGCTAAAAATATCACGACATAAGACGAATGTCGTATAGGAAGGGGTTCTAATGAATAGAGACTCCACTGGGGGTGATGAAGGACGATCATCAAAATGGTGAAGGAAGATCACCGGGCAGGGTACGGCTGCCGAAAGGTATCATGACATAGGACGAATGTCAGATAGAAGAGAAGTTTTGCTGGGGACTTTGCTGGGGAAAGTTAGACACAGACGAGTGTCTAATCTCATGAAGACATAAGTGTTTGACACGGTGTATAGATTAAAGACGCGGACGAAAATCCTTAAGACCATGATACGGACGAGTATCAGTAGAAACAAACGCTTGACGCGTGTTCAGAGATGATGATACGGACGAGTACCAACTAGTTTAACAAAGAACACGGACGAGTGTCGAATCTGAGGGGATTCTTCTGGGGAATAATAGACACAGATGAATGTCTAAATTTTAGAAAGAGGTAAAAGTATCTGACATCGTGTATGGATTAAGGACGCGGACGAGCATCCTTAAGACTCTGATACGGGCGAGTATCGGTAGAAACAAACGCTTGACGCATGTTCAGAGATGATGATACGGACGAGTACGAACTGGTTAACAAAGAACACGGACGAACGTTGAATCTAAGGGAGTTTAAGCGGCATATACAAGATACGGACGAGTATCTGTATGAGTAAAAAGTGATGAGTGAGACACAAACGAGTGTTCAACTTGCTATGGAGAACATGACACAGACGGGTGTCAGGAAAAGTGCATTATAGACAAGTGTTTGGTTTACAAAGTGTTTAGGCAACTATGCTGGGGAAGGTGACACGGACGAATGTCAAGGAATTGTGTATATATATGTATCTGTATAGTGAGTGCAAAGGGGACGCTTTGGCTTTCTGCTGGTGATATGACACAGACGAGTGTCAAGAAGTATCTGTTTGCCCGAGAAATTTTATTGGGGGAATGATGATACGGAAGAGTGCCAAAAGGAGCATGTATCTGTATCTGTAAGAGCAATGCTTTGGCTCTCTGGTAGGGAGCTGTGAAATATGGATTGTTAGTATTTGCAAGTGTTCAGTTCGACACACGGCTTATGTTTATGCAATATGTTTGATTTTTGCCATAATGCTCCGTATTAGACGGAATGCTACGCTCTGTGGGGAAAATATGATGCGAATGCTATGATTATGCAAAGATAGCGATCCGGGATTCGGATCCCGTTGCTGTGGAGATCTCTGGCTGATCGGCTTGGAGTAGGTATCCCAACTGGGGATGATATCATTAGTATATCTGACATATCTGACTTTGCATGGGGAGCTAGATCACTGATAGACCCATCTCGGTAATGAGGGACCCAGCTGGGGTTTGCGGGAGCTTTCGTCACTCTGTTGGGAGATTTCCAGGCGTTGCTCTTCTGGATAGAGGCTGAAACTCTGTGGGGAGATGGTCCCCTGTCTAGCACTTGGCTGGGGAAGAAGAAAGATCACTGAAAGATCTTCCTAAAGATTTCTGTGGGGATCCTGCTGAGGAGTATATTATCTGACAACTCAGTTGGGGAAATGAGCACCTTCTGGTATTGCTCTGAAGCAAATGCTGTAGAAGTGATGCCTAGCAGCTCTGGTGGGGAGAAAGCAATCCTGGCTTTGTAATTGTCTTGAGAAGGCATGATGGCGGGCAACTCAGCTTGGGATAAAGCATCTCTGGTGCTTAGATGCGCCGAGTAAATAATGATTTGGCGGCTTGCTGGGGAGAAGCTCTCATGCCCCACGTTGCGCTTTAAATACCTGCAATCCTATTAAGACAAAAAGACGTACGAGCATCCCGAGGTATCCTCTACTGGATTCTGTTATATGAGTTTAAACACTCCCAAGAGTAAGTGTATTTCTTGTAAGCATGTATTCTTAAAAGGAAAATCATCTGTATTTATGCAATCAATATCTAAAGGACATCGGACATTTTGCAAATGAAAAATAACATGTACGAGACGAAATATGACTGAAAATCTGATTTTATTAATTTCTGTGCCCTGAATTGGCAAGTACAGTCAAAGAAACAGATCCCCTGAAATGAGGAGATTGTTACAAAAATTGAGAAACAAAAAGGTGCTGGCAATGTTGATGACGCTTCAAGGAGCTTCCCTTTTGCTATGACGCGTACGACTTTGACGTTCTTCTCATCTTGCTTTTTGGAGAAGGCTGATTCTGACCGAAGCTTGATCCTTTCGGAGTTTACCACATTGTAAGTGATACAAACGAATTCAGAATGCAGTCGTTCGCTTATTCCCTTATTTTGCGTGGATCGCCCTTTCGGGTTTTCAATCCACCAGGATACCCATTTTTTGCCTGAGTTGTCCAATGCGGCTTTTCAACTCAGCGGGTGTACGTTTTTTTATTTATTTTCCCTTATTTTTGCCCGAGTCTTTTATTCTGTTTTTGACTCGCCGGGATGCCCTATTTTTGCCTGGACTTACATTCTCTTTTTATGTCCAGCGGGTCATTTTATGCGAAGTATTTTTTAACTGCATCTGAATTCACAGGGGACATGAAGTCTTCACCATCCATAGTACTGAGCATCAGTGCTCCACCAGAGAAAACTTTCTTTACTACGAATGGCCCTTCATAGTTCGGAGTCCACTTGCCCCTGTGGTCTGTATGAGGAGGGAGGAGTCTTTTCAGCACAAGATCTCCTACTTGGTACTCTCGGAGCCTGACTTTCTGATCGAAGGCTTTCTTCATTCTTTTCTGATACAGCTGCCCATGACAGATTGCAGCTAATCTCTTCTCTTCAATGAGATTTAGTTGTTCGTATCGGGACCGGACCCATTCTGCTTCATTCAGCTTAACATCCATCAGTACCCGCAAGGAGGGTAATTCAACTTCAACAGGTAGGACTGCCTCCATACCATACACAAGCTGATACGGTGTTGCCCCAATGGATGTCCTGATTGACGTACGGTACCCATGTAAGGCAAATGGTAGCATTTCATGCCAGTCTTTGTAGGTGACCACCATCTTCTGTACAATTTTCTTGATATTCTTATTAGCTGCCTCTACAGCGCCATTCATCTTTGGCCTGTAGGGAGAAGAATTGTGGTGTTGGATCTTGAAGTCCCGACATAGTTCTGCCATCATTTTGTTGTTTAAGTTGGAACCATTGTCAGTAATGATTCGTTCGGGAACTCCATACCGACAGATGATGTCTCTCTTCAGAAATCGGGCTACCACTTGCCTTGTAACATTTGCATATGAAGCTGCTTCAACCCACTTGGTAAAATAGTCAATGGCTACCAGGATGAATCTGTGGCCATTTGAAGCAGTCGGTTCAATCTTGCCAATCATATCAATGCCCCACATGGCAAAGGGCCAGGGTGAAGACATCACATTCAGAGGATTGGGAGATACATGCACTTTATCCGCATAAATCTGGCATTTATGGCATCTCCTGGCATAAGCACAAAAGTCTGCATCCATTGTAATCCAGTAATAGCCTGATCTTAATAACTTTTTAGCCATGGCATGCCCTCCTGCATGGGTACCAAAGGATCCTTCGTGCACCTCGTGCATCAACAAGTCTGCTTCTGTCCTATCAACGCATCTGAGGAGTACCATATCAAAGTTTCTCTTGTACAGGGAACCATCAGTATTCAGAAAGAAACTACCAGCTAGCCTTCTTAATGTCTTCTTGTCATTGGAAGATGCCCCAGGTGGGTATGTTTGATCCTCCAAGAAGCACTTGATATCATGGAACCAAGGTTTATCATCTTTGACAACATCTGCTGCAAATACATATGCTGGTCTGCCGAGTTTGGACACTGAAATTTGAGGCACAAAGTTGACAACTTGAACTTTGATCATGGATGAAATGGTAGCCAGAGCATCTGCAAACTGATTTTTGTCTCGGGGGATATACTCAAGCTTGACTGTTGTGAAGAAAGTCAACAACCTCCTTATATAATCCCGATAAGGTATCAAATGATCCTGGTGGGTGTACCATTTGCCGTTGGTTTGATTAATTACCAGAGCTGAATCTCCGAACACAGTCAAAGTCTTGATCCTGAGGTCAATGGCTTCCTCAAGACCCATAATACAGGCTTCGTATTCAGCTTCGTTGTTAGTGCAGTTGAAGGTGAGTTTTGTCGAGAATGGCATGTGAACTCCCTTAGGTGTAATAAGTACCGCACCAACACCACGACCATTCATGTTAACGACCCCATCAAACATCATAGTCCATTCTTCTTCCGGGTCAGGCCCTTCATTGTGAACAGGCTCTTCGTGATCTTTTGCTTTTATGAACATGATGTCCTTATCAGGGAAGTCAAATTTCATAGGCTGGTAATCATTGATGGGTTGCTCAGCAAGATAATCAGACAATACACTGCCCTTGATGACTTTTTGAGATGTGTACTGAATGTCATATTCTGTGAGGATCATTTGCCATCTTGCAACCCGTCCGGTAAGTGCTGGCTTCTCAAAAATGTACTTAACTGGATCCATCTTGGATATCAACAAAGTGGTGTGGGTCAACATATACTGCCTCAGTCGGCGAGCAGCCCACGCTAAAGCACAACAAGTTTTCTCGAGCAGTGAATAACGTTGTTCACAGTCGGTAAACGTTTTGCTTAGGTAGTATATTGCATACTCTTTTCGACCAGACTCGTCATGCTGGCCCAGCACACACCCCATTGACTCTTCTAATACTATCAAGTACATTATTAGAGGTCTTCCTTCAACTGGAGGCATAAGGATTGGAGGCTCTTGTAAGTATTCCTTGATTTTGTCAAAAGCCCTCTGGCAGTCTTCGTTCCACCTGACCGTTTGTTCCTTTCTTAACAGCTTGAACAAAGGCTCACAGGTTGCTGTAAGGTGAGATATGAACCGTGAAATCTAGTTCAATCTACCTAGAAACCCCCGAACTTCTTTTTCTGTCTTCAGTGCAGGCATTTCTTGGATGGCTTTGACTTTGTCAGGGTCAACTTCAATCCCTTTCTCACTCACAATAAATCCCAGCAGTTTACCGGATCGCACCCCGAATGTGCATTTGTTGGGGTTTAACTTCAGTTGGTACTTCCTCAGACGCTTGAATAGCTTCAACAGATTTACCAGGTGGTCTTCTTCTGTGAGGGACTTGGCAATCATGTCATCCACATAACATTCAATTTCTTTATGGATCATGTCGTGGAATAATGTTACCATAGCCCGTTGATAAGTTGCACCAGCATTCTTCAGTCCGAATGGCATCACCTTGTAACAGAACATGCCCCAGGGTATGATGAAAGTTGTCTTCTCCATGTCTTCAGGTGACATCTTGATCTGATTGTATCCCGAAAATCCGTCCATGAAGGAGAACACCGAGAACTGAGCCGTATTATCAACCAATACATCGATGTGAGGTAAAGGGAAGTCATCTTTCGGGCTGGCTCTGTTCAGATCCCGGTAGTCCACACACATCCTCACCTTGCCATCTTTCTTAGGTACAGGTACAATATTAGCAACCCATGGCGGATAGCTAGTCACAACAAGGAAACCAGCATCCCACTGCTTTTGTACCTCTTCTTTAATCTTCATTGCCATATCTGGACGAGTACGGCACAACTTCTGTTTTACCGGTGGACAATCTTCTTTCAAACGCAGCTTGTGCATGACAATATCGGTGTCCAACCCTGGCATATCCTGATAAGACCAAGCAAAAACATCCACATATTCCCGAAGCATATCAATCAGTTGCTCTTTCACTGAATCTTGCAGGCAGGCCCCGATCTTAACCTCTTTCACGTCTTCTTCCGTACCAAGATTAACCGTTTCAACCTCCTCCTGATGAGGAGTGATAACCTTCTCCTCTTGCCTTAATAACCTGGCTAGCTCTTCAGGTAGCTCATAGTCTTCTTCAACCCCTTCATCGGCTTGATTGATTGGATCGTCAAAGTCATACAAAGTCATAGCGGTGTCATTGTCGGTGTAGTCTGAAAGGCACTTTCTGCAAGGGTTTAGATTGGTTTATTTTAGCGATCATTTTTATCTTATTTAGAAAAAGTGAAATGAAGTTATCATTTTGAAAAACATTGCCATTTTATTTTTGTACAAAAAGAAAAATGAAAAATAGTGAGCGGAAAAGAGAAAGACTCATTTGCAAAAGATGTCCGATATTCATTGATTAATCCATTTGCACAAAATTACAAGATGGCCCGATTACAAAATGAGTCTTGACATCTTGGGCAAGATGTAAGACTTGATGCATGCTTTAAAATACAGGAAATAATAATTACTCTGCAGGAGTAACCCTTATAATTTCCTGGGAAGACCAGTTAAGGACTTGGCTCCCCGGGATCCTTGGACGTATCCAGCTCTCCAGGTTGCGGTTGCTTTCCTCCTCGTCTTCCAAGTTGTTTACAGCATCCGGGGTGAGCATTCCCCCACTGACAAAATTGGGCTCCTTTGCAGCCTCTGATTGATCTTGTTGAGTTGGTCTGTAACCCAACCCAAATCTGTCTTCTTTCTTTTCCACGGGCAGCAGCTTGCCCCAGCCTTGGGCGGTACCTTCCTCAATAACCTTCCGGGCTTGCTGATATGACGTTATGGAAGTTCCCATTACAGTAGATGCTTCATTAATGTTCAGGGCTTCAAACCCCTGGCTCATAGTTTCATGGATCTCCCCATCCATTTCTATGTACTTATACGTAGCCAGATGGCTAACAAAGATGTCTTCCTCCCCACAAATAGTGATGATCTGGCCTTCCCACTCGAATTTCAACTTCTGGTGAAGGGTAGACGTAACAGCGCCAACGGCGTGGATCCAGGGTCTACCCAACAGACAACTGTAGGCCGACTGAATGTCCATCACATAGAAGGTAGTTTTGAAGGTCTGCGGGCCAATCATCATAGGCAGATCAATCTCTCCAAGCACTGATCTTTTAGAGCCATCAAATGCTCTCACCACCAAATTACTCGGACGCAGTGCCAAGCCATCATACTCCAGCTTCACTAAGGCTTTCTTTGGTAGAACATTGAGTGATGACCCAGTGTCTACCAGTACATGAGATAGAACAGCACCCTTGCATTCCAAGGTGATATGTAAAGCCTTGTTGTGGTTACGTCCCTCTGTTGTTAAGTCAGCATTGGTAAAGCCCAGTCCGTGACTGGTGTTGACATTTGCCACCACAGTTTCTAGCTGATTAACGATAATCTCCTCTGGCACGTATGCTGCGTGCAGGACTTTCAACAATGCATTCTTGTGAGCTTCAGAACACATCAACAGGGATAATATGGAGATTTTTGAGGGAGTTTGGTGAAGCTGATCCACCACCTTGTAATCACTTCTTTTTATGATTCTCATGAACTCGTCTACATCTTGTTCAAAAGATGTCTTCTGAGTTTCTTTGGCAATTGGCTCTTCAGATACCATACTCTTTCCTTTTGCTTTGGCAGCAGCTTCTGCTTCAGCATTAGGTCTCTGTATTTGTGAGGCAAAAAGGCGTCCGCTTCTAGTGAAGCCTCCGCCTCCCCCAACATTATCAATTTGTGGTGAAGAGGTTGATGAATCCAGAGTGATTTTCTCCCCGTTGCAGTAGAGGTCAGAGCCATAATGCCAAGGTATGGCATTACTGCTTTCATAAGGAACGGGTCCAGGTACCGTAATGGTGACTGGACTGACTGCTGCAGAGGAGGGTATTGTGACAGTATGCGGATCATAATAAATTGTGACTGGTGATATGGCAGGAGGTGCCACTGCTTGTTGTTGGAAATTGTTGTCGAGAGGAACGTTTGATGGGTCATAGTAGATTGTAACTGCTGAGACATCTTCATTAATTTTTGTTGGCGTTGTAGAAGATTCTGCTAATAACATGGATGCTGATGTTGTAGAAGAAAAGGTTGTTGACATTTGACTTGTTGAAGTGATGGACGGAGCCATTGCTGATGATATTGATGAATCGGTAGGAATGATTGTTGCTGCTGTTGTAGAAGAATCGGGAATTGTTGTTAAAGGAATTGCTGGATTTATAGGTGCCGTTGTTGAGATCTGAAGGATACCATCCTTGATAAGACCATCTATGCCGCTTCTCAAATTTTCACACACGTTGACTGCAATGTTGCAATACCCACAACCGAGTTCACACCCGGGGAACACCTGGCACTCTAGAAGCTGAGCTTTAATTTCGACCAGAGGTGTTCGTATTTGTGCAACACTGGTGATCAAGGTAGATGGTTTGTCTTCCTCAATGGCATTAATCCTCGGCCCACCATGATTAGGCATAGGATTTCTATTGACATTCGGAGGAGGTGCGAAGTTGAGGGCTTTAGAATCCACCAGATCTTGAACTTTCATTTGCAGGGCCCTGCACTTCTCAGTATTGTGACCAGGTGCATTGGAGTGGAAAGCACACCTGGCGTTAACATCATAATTCTTTGGGAGATTGGAGGGATCTGGAGGTGCCAATGTCCTTAACTCAACCAAGTTTAGCTTCAGGAGTTGTGGCAATAAGGCAACATAAGGCATAAGGATAGGGTCAATCAGCCTGTTTGCCTGTGATGGTCTTTGTTGAAAGGGTCGTTGTTGTTGATTGTTGTTATTGTTGTTGTAGGTTCTCTGTGGCAGGTACTGAACTTGCTGTTGATAATGTGGTTGTTGTGGTTGTTGATATGCTGATTGCTGAGGAATCGGAGCTGGAATGGTGACAGCTGCTACTGATCTATGAACATACTGAGGTATGCCCCTGCTGGCATGGATGGCATTTGTCTCACCAGTCCTTCGGGGTCCCACAAAAGGCTTCCTGGGATTACTGGATGAACTTGCACCATTATCAGAAATCTTGCCCATTTTTAGCAGACTTTCAATTCTTTCACCGGCTATAACCACGTCTGCGAAGCTGGTAGAAGAAAAGGCAACCAGTCTATCAATATATGTTCCTTGCAGAGTATTCATAAACATGTCGGCCATTTCTCTTTCCGACATGGGTGGTTGGACAGCAGCAGCAAGCTGTCTCCACCTCTGGGCATATTCTCTGAAGCTTTCTCTGGAAGATTGAGACATTCCCATTAGGAGGGTCCTGTTGGGAGCCATATCCAGGTTATATTGATATTGTTTGATGAAGGCTTCAGCTAAGTCCTTCCAGCATCTGATGGTAGCTCTGGTCAGGTGTGAATACCACTCTCTTGAAGCCCCAGTCAGATTGTCTTCGAAATAGAACATCCACAGCTTCTCATCCATGGTATATGCTTTAAGTCTTCCTAGAAAAGACTGTAGGTGATTCGTGGACAGGAGGTTCCATTGTATTTCTCGAAGCACGGGGGTTTGAACTTGTGGGGATTCTCACCCCGTCTACTAACCCCATATCCATTACATCGAAGCCCAAGGAGTTTTGAGACTCCAGAGATCTCAACTTCTCAGCAATTTCATCAAACCTCCTATCATAGACTCCATCCCCAGCTCCCATGACAGTGAATTGCTCCTCTTGGGGGTCTTCTTGTAAGATCCTCCCCCAGTAGTATTTCCTTGCACATTACCCGGGATGTTGACTTCCGAATCTAGATGAGGCCCAAATACAGGTGGATTAACATGAGGCTGTCACCTCTCATTGTTACTTGTTCCTCCAGTCCCAGGATGAGGCTCCTCGGGAGTCTGTCTTTCTACCAATGCCCTTAACCTTTCTTGGGTATGAGCCAAACCAGTCATCACTGTCATGAATTGGGCCATTTGGTTTCTCATCTCCACTCTTTCATTAGCCATCTGGGTTCTGACCTCAGTCAGGTCTTGCTGTACTTGCTCCATTAGAATACCCGGAATGTTATTGCGAGTAGGATACCGGTGTGCACGGTTGACAGGGAACACTCTTCTGCGAGCAATATTTCCTGAAGTCACAACAGAGTTAGAAACAAACAAATAATAACAAAAAAACCTACAAAACAAAACAAAAGTTAGTATGCAATGCAGTATGCTTATTTATTTTCCAAGGTATCCGGCTTGGTTCTTGGTTTTGACCTTTTCTAGACCTCGAGGAAGATGCTTTGATGTTGCTTGAGAAGAGAAACCCAATGAAAACAAACTACCAAAATATATTACAAATGGTGAATAATACATAGTTTGTTTTACATCACATGCCCCTGGAGGGTCAAAATACAACAAAAAGAAAAGTACATAAAATGGAAATGAACAACAAGCAAAGAAGTCAAACATCTAATCCAAACTCATCCTCCTTAACCTCCTTCAAAAGTGCCTCAGTCACTGGACCAGCTGGGTGCTCTGTAATGGTCCTGATGAGGAGGTTCCTAGTGGAAATGGCAGTGGTCAACTTCTTGTGCCTGTCTTGGTCTTTTGATCTTTTCAAACCAACCCTAAGCTTCAACTCTGAAATCTCCTTCTGGGCTGCCAGCAAAGCTTCCTGTTGTTTCTTTTCATTGGCCTCTAACTGCTCAATTCTGGCTTGAGTCCTCTTATCTTCTTGTGTCCGGGCTTCAGTGATCCTGACCCACCTAGCCTGACTTTCTTGTAGATAGAGTTCAGTTCTAGCCTTCTGGAGCTTGGCCTCCTTACAGGCATTCTTCAATATTTGCTCCCCAGCTCTTGATTTCTTGATGTAGTCCTCTATTTTCTCAATCTTGGCCAGATGCTCCACCCTAAGCTTCTCCAACCTCTCAATGTCCAGATGACCATCACTCCTCTCCCAGAGGGTCTTCTTCAGAGCTTGAGACAGGTTCTCATTCCTTTCCTTCAGTTTCTCAAATTCCTCCAAGCTGACAGTGGCTGTTGGCTGTACTGTAGAAGGTCCAGGTGTGTCCTCAATGGTAAAGGGCATTCCAGTAATCTGAGCTCTAGCATGGGACCATTCATAGTACTGGGCTGAAGCAACATTATTACACTTCCCAAGAATAGCCACCCTCTTTGTCTGGATGTTGTCCCAAGCCCAGGATGCTTGTCTGACAACAGTTGAATTTGGCTTCACTTCACAATACAGGGTCTCAGCTAAATCTTGCACTCTAGGAGGGTGGACCAAAGCATAGCCCAGTTGTCTCTTAAACAGCAAAGGATTGTAGTTGATGCAACCCTTTACTCCTATCAGAGGTACATTTGGGTATTGCCCACAGCTAGTAATGATGTCCTTGCCTTTGGTGCTCTGGGTGCACCACCTGATGTCATCTGAAGTCAAAGCAATGAGCCTCTTGGCCCAATTCTTCTGTTGGTGAGGATTCAGGAAGGCATCTGTCTTAGGTAGGTGTTTGAGCAGCCAAGTGTGAAACAAAGGAGCACAGCATCTCACCAACTTCCCTCTTTGTTTCTCATTCCTCTGATGAATGGAGTAATAGAAATCTCCCAGTAATGTAGGTACTGGGTTCCTCAGAAGGAAAAGATGAATGGCGTTCTTGCTGATAAATTTGGGCTCATCTGCAAATAGTATAACCCCATATATGCTGAGGGCTAACAGTGCACAGACTGCCCTCCATTCTCCCAAAGAGGCCTTCAGGATGGCCTGAGAAATCAAGAAGTCTAAGTGTAAGCCAGGGATCCCAGCTTTTGTTGTCATGTTTTGCTCAATCAAAGAAGGCTCCAGGTACAGTGCTTTTGCTACCTCTCCATTGCTGGGAGAAGTCATCTCTGGGTTGAAAGGGACACCACCCCTGACAGGTACTCCAATCAATGATGAAAACTCCTCCAGCAGAGGTCCTAGCTGAAAATTTTGGAATGTGAAACATCTCAAAGGAGGGTCATAAAACTGTAGGCAGGTGTGGATCATACTCCTCTGAGAAGGGTCCAGGCCTATAACCATATCAAGGATGCCTCCATAATGCTCTCTGAATAAAGGGATGTGGCCAGGGGTGATAAGTGACTGGACCTGCCTGATACCAGTCAACACAGGCTCAAAGAAATGGTATGAAATGTTACTCTTCCTGGGAGTAGCCATGAATGCTGCTGAAGATGATGAAGATAGCTGCTGATGAAGATCAAGACTGATACTGGACATGAGCCACCGATAGGCTGATGCAGGTGATGAAGGCAGCTGAAGCAGACAACTGATGAAGATAGCTGAAGCAGATAACTGATGAAACAGAGGTCTATGCAGATGAAGGGGTCAAAACCAAGCCAGATAAAATGTGGATACCCTGAAAAACAAATAAACAAGTGTTAAATGATGCAATGATGATGTATGCAAATGATATGCAAAGGTTTGTGATCAAGCTGGATCTGATTATCTGTCTTGATATAAAGTCCATGTATGTTCAAGAAATCCATATGGAGGTTCAGAAGTCCAGTAACCAAGGTGGGGGACTCAAATGAAGAGTCACATGTCCAGGGTTAAATCACAAGAACTGTCCAAAATGAGGTACTCTTAAACCAAATAGTAACAGGGTATGATGTGGCCAAAGGTACCTGCAAATCTGTAAACAGCCCAACCCCCTCACAGGTAGTGTTCTAGAACAAGGATCCTCAGACTTGGATCAGTTATGAAAAGTGTAAACACTTCTAACCCGGAGGTACAATGTTTACAATAACCATAAGAGATCCTCCTCTAATTCACCTCAGTTTCTGAAGGTCATAATAAAGGTCATCCAGACTTAGCAGGCTTCCCAGATAGCCCTAGCACTACAGGAAATCTGTAGCACAGAGTTCTCAAGAAGAAACCCATATCTGAACCGTGTTTCATATTCCCGCACCATACCGAAATGGAATGGGAAAGAACATGAACCACTCTAGCCTAGGTGTCACTCAGGTCCCAGGTATAGGACCTTAAACTCTCAGTGAAAACCCCACCCATCAAAACAGAAACCAGATCCAGCAATGATAATGACAGTATGAAATATGAAAAACTGTAATGAAAGCAATAAATAAAGCTGTACATAAAGCAATAAATAAAGCAACTATATGAACACAATTAGCACATAACACCTCGGTAAACACAAATCAAACAAGCGCTAGGAGGAACCCACAAAAAGAACCAGAAGCCCTGGTTACAATATAGTTTCTTTATCCCCAGCAGAGTCGCCAAGTTGTCGCTCCCACCAAATGAGGCTAAGTCAAATGGGGTACAGACGCGAACGGTCGGCGAAAGGAGAGGGAATGAATAGAGTCGCCAGCTAGGCATTTTTATCCCGGGGGAAAGGTAATGCTGCATAAACCTGAGAAAAGATGGATAAGACGGTTGCGAACCAGAGAGACTGATAAAGGGGGTTGGTTACAATCTGGGAAGGTATTAGCACCCAGATTGTCCGTCGTACTCGACGGGATCCACGCTTAAAAGATTTGTGTTTTAAAGGGGTAGTGTCAGTGCAATTTGTGTATTAAAGCTGGAAAAGAATGCAAGTGTCAGTGCAAGAGGAAAGTGAAGTGTATAAGAGGAGTGTCAGTGCAAAAGAAATGTGAAGTGTATAAGAGAAGTGTCAGTGTAAGAACAGGAATGAAATGCTCAAGACTATGAGGCTTAAAGAATAATGCTGGAAAGAGGGGGAATATACAGAGACTTTTGTTCGATAACTGTTAAGTTATGCCTACGTATCCTCTCGTGCAATGAGGAAGTCAGAACATCGTAGTTCGACCCAAAGAGACTGAAAGATAAATTGACTTGTGAACTGCTTGCTTGTCTATGCTCAAGTGTATGACCTGTCTGGCTCAGGTGCAAACTGTCTTGCATTAAACGGAAGAAGCAAGTTCTCGATTATGAGTGAGTGAGGTGAGAAAAGAATCCCGGAGGAGACAATTATTGTTTGTTTTTTGTGTTTTCAGTCTTTTATTACTTTTTGAAGCTTGTCATAAGTTAATGAGCTTAAGCCTAAACCAAGGGTTAATAAACTCATCACATCTTCCCTCTGATTAGGGGTGATGAGAATACCTTAAGTGTGAAGTAAGCACCTCACACTTAATCACCATGATGTAGGATTAAGATCATTATCCTACTTGCATTTATTTAGATGTTTTTTGGAGTTTTTGTTTAGTGTTAAGTAATGAGTTTAAGCCGTAATCAGGGATTTAATGGACTCATTACACCATCCTAATAGAAGGATAATAGATGAGAGCATTTAAGCTGAGGAAGGCTCCTCAACTTAATCCATGATTAGGGATTAACCTCATGACAAAACAAAGCCTTTATTAGATGGATTTTAAGTTAATGATAAGATGAAGAAGTGAATTTGTGCTTTGTAAGACAACTTGAAGGGGACTTGTCCATTAACACTAGGGTTAGTCCTTCTTAACCAATTAAGGAAGAATTAGAACCCTAATGCAAGGCCCAAGTTACAAGCTTGATGTCTTAGTGATTATTAAGTGGATTGATTAAAGGATTTAAACACCTTAAGGGTTTAACACTTAGGATTAAAGTTATACACTCCATCCTAATAGAAGGATGCAGGCATAAGCTTAATCACAAAGCCTTAAAACCTTTAGGGTTTACTCCTTGATTATGAGGTGAGAAGAGAAGACTCAAAAGATGACACAAAGGTAAAACTAGGGGGGGACTAAACAATCCTAAAATGTTGTCATGCTTGGAAGTCCTAGGGTTTGTGAGGCTTGCAAGAGACCTTCAAGAGAGAGGCCACCAGGAAAAGAAGCAGATGAAAGGAGAAAGAAGCAGAGAGAATCAAGACAACTTGCTTCACTTAAGAAGACAAGTTGCCTGAAGGAAGAAAGTGGGAAAGAGCATGAATGAGCAAGCTCACTCAAATACAAAGATAAAATGCAGCAATGATGCATAAAAGAGATGAGAAGAGGTTATGAGAAGTGAAGGCAAATTCACTTCTCAAAACAACTTACCACCTGAAAAGTTAGCAAAAGAAATGAAATGCAATGCAAATGAGATGAAATGTCATGATGCAAACCAAAGTCAGAAGCATAAACATGATGTTAATGATGCTAAGGGATGATGAAAACACATGCCAAGAGTTGTGAGTGATCATGCAAGGATGTGGATGCAAATGAAGCAAGCTTGGACCATGGAAGTTCATGAAAGTTTATGAAATGGAATGGACATATAACATGGCAAATGAAAAATGCAATGATCAAACATGATTCTAATATGTCCTAAGATGTCTTACATGTCATATTGATGCACAAAATGTCATGGCAAGTTCTTGAATGCAAGCATGTGGGAGATGGATGCAAAGGATGGCAAGAATTAGGGTTTATGAACAACATGCAACACAAAAATTCAAAACCAGAAGCAAATGTCATGACAAAAAATTGAAAATGGGATCAAAGGAACCCTAACCCTACACAAATTCACTGCCCAAAGGAGGGGACCTAATTCTTAACCTAGTGAAAGTTATGAATTTCTCAAGTCAATTAGGGTTTTAAGGAACCTCACAATGAAAAATGCTAAACAAATTGAAAATGGAAGATAAATTCCAACCAATTTAAACCTAGAAACTAAATGCTATGAAGGTTGCAATGCAAGAAGAACCATCATCAAACTCTCAATGGTTAGGCAGAGTGGATTTTTTCAAAGTTTGAACAAAAATATTGCCTTTAAAGGAATTTAATTCCAATGAAAATTGTCAAAATGCATCAAGGACCAAAAAGAAATTTGTTTTGAGGGTTTGATAATGTTTCTAAATGTTTTAAAATGCAATGTGAATTTTTTGGTGATTTTTAAATACCTAAATGCATTTTTAATTAATTAATTTTCATTTACTAATTAAAAATAAACATTTAAATGATTTAAAAATAATTTTTAATGCAAAAAATAAAAATAAAAATATTTTTGGGTTCTGAAAAATAATGAAATGCTTGACAAAAATTTTCAGAATTTTTAAATGTTTTTTACTATTTTAAATAATTCGTAGAAGTTAAATACAAAATAAATGAATTAAAAATAAAATTATGAGAAGTATGCAAGATCCATGGCTGAGATTCAAAGAGAAATGGAGGGAATTGACCCGCGCCATATCCAATGGCTGTAATTCAAACTGACCAAATTAAATATAAAAGCCAATTAATTATGTTAATGACGTGGATTAGGACTTAATGGAGTGATCTGAGCCACACAAACGCGCGGGAGTCAACACTGGTCAACTGAATCCATGGTCCACATTCAAACTGAACCCTAAACGTGATTAATGAATTAATGACTTTCAGGAGGCCGGAAATGACCTCCGGTCATCTTCTCCGGCCACACCTCTCCCTGAAAATTGCTAACTCTCTCCCTAAGCTTCTAACACTCAATTTTTCTGCCCAGAAATGATCCCCATACATCATACATCAAGAATCAACAAACAAACAACATTTAAAACACATCAAAAGTGAGAATCGAATCAAAATAGTTCTAGGTCAAAAAATTTCAGAACACGAATACATGCTCATTTCTCAACCATTTTCAAAACAAAACATATCAGCATGATCAATGAAGCATAAAGAATCATTTAGTAACTTAAAAACAAGTTTCTGGAGAAATTGTTCTTGAGCTCACCTGAAATGGAGCTTTCAATCTAGGAGCTTTCTGACTGCTTCTTTGCTTCAAAATGGCTCCAATGATCTTCCTGAGGAAGCTTTGAGGCTTGGTTGGAGTTTAATGTGGCTGGTTTAAGGGTTTGATGAAGTTCTGTTCAAGGGAAGTGAAAAATCGTGTTTCTGTTTGTGGGCTTTTCAGGGCAAATTGATGGTTGGGAAATGATCAGAGGATCATGGTGAATGGTTTTGTGAAGTTTACTTTGAGGTTTGTGTCTTGTGTATTGAGTTTCCAAACAAAATGCATAAGAGAGGATTTTTGAGAATGCTATGCTATGGGAGGTTTCAGCTTCCAAGATTGTGTGAAATGTAATCCATGAGGCATGTATGTGAAGCTGTGATTGGTCAGAGAGTTGTTGCTGGCCTAGCTTGATTGGTATGGGCCATTTTGCATAAAGTCAACTTTTGTGTAAGAAGAGGTATGGGCTGGTTCAGTCAAGGTACAAGGGCATGGCTTGGCTCAGCATGCTTCAAGGAGAACCATGGAAATGAATTTGAGGCAATGCAGCAAGTGGATTAGGGTTTATGTGAGGTTTTGCACTTTTGACAAAGTTTGGCCCTTTTGTGATTACTTGAAGCATAAGTCATGAAAATTGGAGGTTCTTTGGTGCATTCTGATTTTTAGGTCATGGTTCATGTTTGTGTAATTCATAGAAGTCCATTTGAAGTCACATTTTGCCTAGGCATGAGGTTTTGCAACTTTGCCTCTTTGGTGTAAAACATGAAATTATGTGATTTTGCCCAACTTTGACAAGCCATAACTTTTGATCCAAAATGAATTAGAATGAGTTCTTGTACTTTTTGAAAATGGGGGGATCCATTCTACAACTTTCATGACCAAAGTTTTCTCATTTGAAGCATTTTTGAATCAAAAAGAGGAGGTTGAAAAACTTTCCCAAAATGGCAAGTTTTCATTACAAGTCACTTTCCCAAAAAGGCAACTTTGCAAATGGCTTGAAATTCTTCAATTTTGTGAACTTCTAACATATTCTATGATCAAATAAAGATCATACACATTCAAAATGATGGAGAACAAACTTTGGTTGGGTCATTGGGGGCCTCAGATGCCCTGATTTTGCACTGAATTGCTCAAGAAGTCAACTCTTGATCAGATGCCTTCCCCATGGAGTTTCTTCATGAAAATTGATATGCATGATCCTCATAACATATAGAGACCAATGGAAATAATAATGACCAAAAAATTTGGAGTTATGGCCTTTGAAACCAAAACCCTAATTCTAGGTCATCTGTGCAGTTAGACCTGGCTCTGCTTCCATGCCTTTCTCAGTTCTTGTGATTCTTTGACTTCTTTGACCTTGTGAGGATACAATATGATGCTTGAACATTCATGGACCCCCTTGAGATGATTGAAGACCTTTGGAGTGGCTCAAATGGCTCAGGGATGGCTCAGATCACAAACCCTAGATGCAGATGGCTTAGAAACAATGCAGTGAAGCAAAATGCAATATGAGATACTATGATTGAATCTATGCACATGAAAAGATCACAAGCCATGGTGAAATGGGTGAGGGCAAATTTGGGGTGTTTACACCGAGATCTCTATCCAAATGGACGATCTTCGTAGACGGAGCATCTGGCCCGACGGGTAGCGAAGCTGGAGTTATCCTGGAAAGCGAAAAGGAAAGCATCATCGAAGTATCTTTAAATTTATCCTTCCCCATATCCAACAACCAGGCGGAATACGAAGCCTTCCTGGCAGGCATACGGCTCGCGACCGACCTGGAAGTAGAGGAAATCACAATTTGCACATATTCCCAACTGGTCGCTAGCCAAGTCCGAGGAGATTTCCAAGCCAAAAACGACAATATGGCCGAATACTTGGCCCTTGTAAAAGACGAACTAAAATGATTCACAAGCGTAGAGGTCAAACACGTCCTGCGAGAGAATAAAACTCGAGCTGATATCCTTTCCAAGTTGGCAAGCACCAAAAGAAAAGGAAACAACAAGGCCGTTAAACAAAAAGTGCTACCCCGACCAAGCATTGGACAATCTTCAACCCACCTAGACATTAATCTCATAGGCGACGCCAACTGCTGGATGACCCTAGTGTTTAACTACCTGACCAAGGGTGAGTTACCGACAGACCCGAAAACGGCCAGCACCGTGCGTCGAAGGTCGTACTCGTACTCCCTGGTCGGTGGGCGTATATATCTCCGAGGGTTTTCTACGCCACTCCTCAGGTGCGTAGAGGAAGAGAACGTCCCACACGTACTAAGAGAAGTCCATGAAGGAATTAACGCACAACATCCAGGCGGACAATCGTTAGCCCGAAAGATTCTCCGGGCAGGGTACTATTATCGACACTCCAGCACGACGTGAAAGAGCACGTAAAAAGATGCGACAAATGCCAACGACACGGAGACATACACGTAGCACCCCCTACCGAGCTAAAATCGTTGTCTTCCCCGTGGCCATTCGCGTGGTGGGGGATGGAAATCTTAGGACCATTCATCGTCGGATCCGGCCAAAATAAATACCTCATTGTGGGCGTCGATTATTTCACCAAATGGATTGAAGCTGAGGCCTTGGCCAAAATTATTGTACTCAACATACTACGCTTCTTCAAGAGGAGAATTCTCGCTCGGTTCGGGGTACCGCTCGCCATTGTAACCGATAACGGTACCCAATTCACCGATAGACATTTCAAAGAATTTGTTGCGTCAGTAGGAACAAAACAGCACTTCGCTTCGGTGGAGCATCCCCAAACTAACAGACAAGAAGAAGCTGCAAATAGAGTAATCTTAAGAGGTCTGAAACGGAGACTGGACGAGCACAAGAAACACTGGGTCGAGGAGTTACACAACGTACTTTGGGCATATAGAACCACTCCCCACTCTACGACCGGTGAATCCCCGTTCCGATTGGCATATGGGACTGAAGCAGTAATTCCTGTGGAAATGCATATCCGATCTAGGCGAATAGAGTCCCAAATGGACAAAGACACCAACTCCGAAGCTTTAAGAGACGAGCTTGACCTGGTCGAAGAAATCCCATCAGAAGCCGCTCTCCAAGAGGCCACTCTTAATAAAAAAAATAGCAGCTCGGTACGATTCTAAAGTCATAAGACGAGCATTCAAAGTGGGTAGTCTCGTTCTAAGAAGAAATCACAGAGATTCCCGCGAAGGAAAACTAACACCTAATTGGGAGGGCCCGTATCGCGTCCGGGCAAAGACAAAAAATGGGGCCTATTATTTAGAAAATCTTCACGGGGAAGAACTTGCTCGACCATGGAACGCCGAGAAGCTCAAGCAATATTACAGTTAATTACAGAGTCACCTTGCTCGGCTCTCAAGCGAGTAGCAATAGGTCCGACTAGACCTGCGTGCCCAGGTACAAGCACATCAGCCTAAATAACATGATTATCAGGATCTTCTTCCAAGGGAAGGAGGTGACTGTTGCACGAGCGGATACTCAAACGAGTCCGACGTTGCCTATGTACCACGACCAGGAAGAACCCCAACTCGCGATGGGACGTTCAAGCCTCGGAGCCCGAATCATTATCTTGGCCCGGGTACCGACCAGGAGCCAGACTCCAACATCTGGTTGGTCCCCCAAACCAACAGATCACAAACACACACACCGTATTTGCCTAATCACATCTAATCATCATAAAGAAGTCAAACACTTAACGTTTATAGAAACATAAAAGGAAGAAAGTCCTCCGACGGACGCATAGTTAAATAAAAACATTGTGGAATAACAAAAGACCACCAAGGCCGGGTAATTTTACTAAGAGATTGCAACCCCGAAGGGCCGACTTGTTCGTAATTACACACAAAGGGGACCACGTCCCCGAGCAAAGCAAAAAGCACAATAAATTACAAAGTAACGGCGCGCATGCCAAACTAATTCCCCTCCCCTTCTGGAGCACCAGGTTGACCTTCGCTCTGAAGCGGTTGCACCTCTGGATGGTCAGGCTGAGCAGTCACCCCGGGCTGGGAGTCCTCCACGATCAAATCTGCAGGGACCACGATCTGACCATCCTCGACCTTGTAGAGATAGCTGATGCGGCCGGTATCTAGAGCTAATTCAGGATGAAGAGCTCGTATCTGGTCCACATCATTTTGGAAACTAAGCTCAGTCGACAAGTTCATATCTTCCATGTCCTGGTCGATCCGAGCAAGAAACTGAGCCCTGGTCACCAAACTCTTGGTGTCAGCATCCTCATCCTCCTTTGGGAAAAAGGCGTCCTTCAGCTTTTTGCTCTGGTCCAAGGCCCTCCTCTTATCGACCTCCAGCTTGGCAATGATGTTCCCTTGATCGGTCAGCTCCTTAGTAGAGGCGGCGGCTTCTTCAGAGGCCGTTGCCAACTTCCTTTCAGCAGCATCCAAGAGCTCCTTCAGCTTTGCCACCTCCCTTTCCTGCCCAGGGTTTCCTTCGACCGTCAACCAGGCCATAGACAAGACCCGCATGACTGCACTCGCGTCCTGAGCTACAGACAGACGCCGGGCAGGGCGATCTATTGCCTCAACGAACAAAGAATCCGCCCGATCGACCTCCATGCTCGTTCCCTCGAAATAGTTCCGCTTCACAAAGCAAGGCGGCAACACATGTTTCGGCTTGGGGGGAACATTGACCGTCAAATCTACGGTCACTGCAGATTTATGCTTCTTCATTAGCGAGCCAGTAGATGCGCTCGGAGACCCTTGAACCAGGGGGCCCGACCCAGAACCGCTCGTTTCGATCATCTTGGTTTGGACAACCCGCGACCTCTTCTTTTGTTGTTGGCGCAGTCGCTCCTGAATTTTGTCTAGGGGGTTCGACATGGAGCCTACAAAGAAAAAGAATACACGATTAGTCACAAACGCCCAAAATTATCAAAACATAATAACAAGCAGAAATAAAAACAAATACCAAAGAACTCGGACACTTCTTGCCCGGTGTTACACGCCAGCAGGTCTGTGACGTCTATCAAAGGACGCTTCACAGCCTCTCCCCCATCCTGATCCAGCATTATCTTGCCCTCCCCATCCAGCAGAGGAGTCGGAGTAAAAGAGGCTACCAACTTCCGAAAAGCCTCGAAGCTGGCCGCATCGTCCTCGTTAAGAGAGTCCCTTACTTGGACAAACTCACTAACCGGGCGTCCGTAGTGAGAATAACTCCACGAGAAGGGAAACAACTAGAGCCTCCTCGGAATCACCTGCCCTCAGTCATTGAGTCTGGGCTCGTCATTTTCGTCGGTATCCACCCCCAGGAAACTTAATGCCCTAACGGCTTCCGCACTCGCCGGCTTTACCAAAAAATAATCTGTCTTGAAAGTCCGAATAGATTCCGAGTGAGCTTTGAAGATCTTGGTCCGTTGTTTGAAGGAGATAAATTCCTTTTAGTCGGTCCCCCGCCCTACCTGGCGCTGCAGCGAGAACAAGCGAAAGAACAAGGGAAGCGTGGCCCCGACACCCAGATGGGCGCACATTACCTCGAACGCTCTCAAGAACGCGTAAGAGTTGGGGTGCAGCTGAGACGGGGCTACACCCAAGTGCCCGAGCATGGAACAAACCAGATCACTAAAGGGGAAGGTCACCCCTAGGATCGATGTCGCGTACTCGTACATTGAAAACTTACGACCTCCGAAGTCTGAAAATATCTGGTCATCATCTCCCGGGTATGTGACGACCCAATCCTCCAGATCGCCAACAATAGGCAAAGGCTCCGCGCGAGGCCTCGAGAATGACGACACCTTATCGAGCAGGTCTTCTACTACCCATTCTTCGGGCGCGATTATTTTTTCCGGACATCGAGGGGAATCTGTCGTCTCTCCCGAGTCAAGGGCTCCTTCCTCCATCGTGGTCGCGTCTAATTCTCCCGACGAGCTTCCGGAGTCAGAGGGAACAGATGCGGAAGAACTAGAGTCTTCCGAGGATACCTCCTCCGAGGAGATATCGAGCGGGTCCATAAGCGAATTCTCACCTGAAAAGTAGAGAAAAGTCATCAGTGAATTCGATTAAGAATATAAAATCCACCCTTCCAACGCTCAACAAGTGAAAGGGCGCGTATCGGCCCAAGAATAAGATCCCGAGCCATGGCCCTCGGCTGGCCACCGCTCAAGGCGATGGCCAACGCCTGACAATGGTGATGATACGATCAAAACCTAGATGCTTGCCAGATCCTAGGTCAAAATCGACCAGGACCATCGTCGACCACGAATTAGGGTTCGTAGTCGACGAGTAACGGTGACAGAAGATCTTTAATCGACTTATTTTAAGCCTAAACTACCGGAAAATCTATCTTATGCCACATGCATTGTTAAATATCAAGCCTATGACTAATATAAACGCAAATAAGAGTCGTACCTGGAGCTTGGGAGGCCATTGTAGAAGAAGTTAGCTTGGAAGGCGGTGGTCGACGGATGAAAACGGTGGTCGACGGCTGAGAACAGCGGCTGACTTACGAGCAGTGCAGTGGAGAAGAAGGCGAAACGAAAAAGCTTACAGAATGCCTCTGGTTCCTATTTATAGGGAAGTGAACACGTGCAGAAACGCGTGACCCCTACCCCCAGGCAATGATTACCTACGCTCTAGCCCCTAGGCTAGCCGTTAGAACATTAAATAGGCACGAATTCCCAGACACGCCAACTTTTCGTTTCATATTCCCCCTTTGTCGAGCGACGAAACAACTGCCCGCCTGCTGTGGGTCATCGACGATAACTCCCTGGTCCGCGCACGAAAGATACCAGACGCGCTGCATACGCCTTATACATGAAACCATCACTAAGTCACCGCTCCTCCGCAGGAGCAACGACTTGGGGGGCTCCTGTTCTGGGCAGGCCCAACTCCCAGAATTGGGCCAAGCAAAGTGGCATTATGACACGCTCGGCGTCGAGCACCATGCCAAGAATAACGGTCCTTGTCGACCAAAGCCATATCGACCAGGATGAAATCCCCCAACGGCTAGTTTTGACTGTTACCCATTCGTGCGGATTCCGCGATCCGCGCCAAACGGTTTCAACCAATAATCATCCACTAACGACAGTATATAAACCCTCTCAGAGGAGAGGGCCAGGTATTCAATTCTCTCACCTTAATTCTCGTACTTGCACGCTATTTGCTCAGTCTCTTACTTTAGCATCGGAGTGCCTTGCAGGTACTCCCCCTCCTCTCCTTATCAACCGTCCTTCAACAACGCTCGACGCCAGCCATATCGGATCGTGATATCCAGGTACGATCACCATTCATCCTTTCTTGAGCTAATCAAATCAAGATACCATATTCAACTTATGCCTTGAGCTATCTAATTCAAGCACCCTTATTAGTTATAAAAAAACCATTTCAACTTCAATCTTGGGCTTTGATCAGGACACAAACAAAATTTTTCAGCTTCAATCTTGGGCTTTGAACAAGACACAAATCAATTTGAGCATCATTATCCTGTGCTTTAACCAGGATATAAAATCAACCTCTCCTCCTAGCTCTAGCCTTTTATGAGGAACTACGATGCTTTGATCCCTCAATTCTCATTTTGGGGGTATGTAGGCAAAATGTCGTAAGATCTTTGCAAGCACACTAAACAAAAAATACAATTAGGTCCTAGGATCTAAATCAAAAACATCAGGAATCATAAAAATACCAAAAACACAATTTTACACTGTCTATCTCAACACACTCTCAATCCCAAACTCAAGACCCCACCACCAAATATCAAAAAGAATAGTTATTTTTTAACCTATGGTAAATAAACTAAAAGGGACCCACACTTTTGTAGCATCTGTAAACCAACAATTTTGACTGTTTAACCTCAATTTACAAGCAGGGTTAATTGGATACATTTATTCCCCTTCCTTAATCAGCTTCATAGGATAAAATATGAATCAAATTGTAGCACCAGAGCGATCGTGATTTGAAACCACAAAAATCGAGCTACAGAAGAATGGTGACCGCAGTGGGAGTTCCATTTCTTCTTCCACCTTTTAGATAGAAAGCCTTAAGTTTAGGAACATATGGTTTTTAAATGGTTCACTTCCCACTTACTCAGGTCATCAGCATTTTGGGAAACTAAAGCTGGAGTGCACTGGTCTCAGAAGATCATGTCTTTGACCAATTTACACATCAGTTGGTCCAATCCAGTCTACGAAGAAATCAGGATCATCACCAGGTTGGTAATTTCCCCAATGTACCTCTCATTGGTACTAAGGGAGGGATGAATTATCACCCAAAGTTAGCTTGACGTCAGATGGGATACCCAATGAGCGATATACAGGTCAACCCTCAAATGGAAGGTCTTTTCTTTGAAGAAGGAGGAAAGTACAAGACTATCATAGAAGATATTATGCATGCTTGGAAACATGTACACAAGAAAGGAATATAATCTATTGGAAAACCAAACTATATCTCTTTGGATCCTTATCTACAATGGGTAAAAGCCAGAGCAATCAAACTGAGGATGCCTTACCCTCAACAAGGAGTGCTTCCACTGAAAGAAATTATTCTATACTTCATGAATGACACAAAGAAGCTTCAGATAGCTTTCAACAAATTGCAGAGGGAGAGAGACTCCTGGAAAAACAAATATCAGATTATCAATCTAGAGAATATTAAAATTCAAAGTCTCATAAAGGAAAAAGATACACTCATTGAGGTACTCGAGTACTATGTCACAAAAAAGGATGAGCAGTTGCATGTTCAAGGCAACGTCGGAACCTTCTACACCTAGAAAAGAACTAAAGATCTAGAGGAAGCCCCACTTAAGAGGCAGAAGATAGATCGTCAAGAAACTTAAGTCTCAAGAAAGAAAGCTTTATAGTTTTAAGTTTTTTTCTTGCATTTGAATAATGCACTATGGATGTAACTTGTTTCAGTTCAATGAAAATGTATGTATGATATTATGCAGCAGTTTGTTCAAACAATTCTTTCTTTAAATAAAGGAGAAAATTAACAAATATTTGTAATCATTCATCATTTGCATTTTTTTTCATCGAGTCTTATTCTTTCACTTCTTTTAGAAGTCAAATTGTCTCATTCGTATAATACTCGGGCCGATTAGAAAAGAATGGAAGATCTCCAGGAAGAGAATAGAGAGCTAAAAGAGGATCTCTCTAGTATGAATTCAACTATGGAAAGGATCAAAGAAATTGTTGAAGCCTTAACTATAGCTCAGAATCTTCACCAAAGACAGTGATCTTTGAAGCCGTGTCTACACCGATTGAAGAGGTACTGTATAAGTATTTAAGATCGTTATGCCAAAGGATCATCCTTGGGGCATGCCACCTAGTTTTATCCCGAAAGGATATGATCCCCAACTAGCTGAAGAATTGAGAAACGCCGCAGGACCGTCTTAGTTTGAAGGTAACAAACTTCTAACTCTTGACGGTGCACTAGCAAAGAATGCCATACCAAGAGGTTACAAACTCCCGGTATCTGAAGTTCCAACTGTAACACCCCATTTTTCCCATTTTAGAAAATAACGATTTAATAAGAAAATTAGAGTTTACAGAAAGTGGAATGCCACATTAACAATAATAATAATCAACAAAAACTCTTTTATTAAAACAACGGAAAATATTACTTCATTCATCTTACGACAATTCGTCAAACATCAACAATATTCCATAACATCAATTGATGTACAAAGTTTTCAACAAAATAAGATACGTAACAAATAATGATAATAAGTAAACATCAAAAATCCCTGAGTCCCGTGTTACGTATCAGAGCGACTCTAAGACTCGAACAATCAACACACTTCCACGCACTCTCAAATACCTGGATTATTTGTACTTCAATAGAAGCACAGACACAACAACAAACAACAAATGGGTGAGAAACAAATTCAAATATAAACGGTGCAAATAAAATCTTTAAGGGTAGTTTCTCACTCACAACAACATACACAATAATTCACCAATAATTAAGCAACATCGGAAACAACAATAATTATGCAATGTGACCCAACAAAGACACAATGCCTGTGGTACCAGTTTTTGTTCATTCAATCAAAGACAGATAAATCACATACACCCATCTGACAATGATTTATCTCCAACATACATATATTTCACATACACCCATCTGGCAACGATTATCCCACCATTCTCCATCACAGAGTACGAATGAATCACATACGCCCATCCGACAACGATCATTCCAACATTACAACAATAATCTCATGAATGCATGATAATGAATATGCATACAACACAGGTATAATAATCAGTATACCTCTTTACGATCCATCCGATCACATAAAATATACAATATGGCAACCATATGCCTACAACATGTGTATAATAAATATTATACACTAACACGATCATACAAATCACACCAAAAATACAACCATCGTACGTAGTGTTGGTCAAAGGCCCTCAACGACAACAACAAATCAACGTTGGCTTTATGCCTTAAAGACAACAACAACTGCAACCAGAACAACATTGGCTCTTCGTCTTAAAGTTAATTCTTCAACTAAGACAACAAGACAATCTAATTCCTATCCAATCACTTATCAACACATACTACTAAATCCTGACTCATGCTCACTTAATTATGCTCTTACTAAACCATCATAGCACCAAAAAACAACTTACTTCAGTTCAATTCCAATACTTAATCCCTTCAACCATCTTCGACTAAATTGTTTCATTAATTTGCTATACTTTGTCAAAGCTACTTATCACTAGTCTACTACTAAGCCTCGATTGATTAATATTAATGACCAAATATTAAACCTGTTGCTAAGTCTATTGTTACTTAATTTCCTTTTACTAAATCATCACCAAAAATCATTTGTTATTTAATTTCCTTTTACTAAATCATCACTAAAAATATTTACTAATTCTTTGCCACTGAATTAACAAGCCTACTACATTTTAAAGGGGTATTCCTCAACTTAATTCATGCTACTGAAACTAAAAACATCTCGGACTCAGTAAACAGACACTAAAACAACTAAGATCCTCCTCCAGCCACATGTGACGAGTGTCACATGCATGAGCCGACCGTCACCCCCTATTATACAAACGAGACGGTCGTCGCAACATGGGGACGACCGTCACTAACTTCAGACGATCGTCATGAACCTCAGACGGTCATCTCACAGACAAACTCCGTACTCTTTGTTTCGCTCTCCCTCCCTTCGTTTCAGTAACTTCTTACGATTCCATCTCAGTCCAATTTACCAGACTTAGGATTATTTTTACACCAATTTCTACACTCTTAATTATATCCTTCTTTCATCCAAATTACTAAATTCAAGTTCATTATCTTCTCATATTGGGTTCACATACAACAACAACAACATTTTGTATCATGTATTTATTCAACAAAATAACTACACCAATATATCACCAATAATTCACAGAATTAAACCAACATAATTGCAAATTTGTAACATCAAACATACACTCAATTATTCATCACAAATTCATCGAAACAACACATCAAAACAATATAATAATCCTATGAGGGAAGGAAACCCTCACTACCCCATCATGTTAAATCTCCTAATTTAGAATTGATGATGAAGATTGAAGATATTTCTTAGCCTTCCTCTTGTTCTTCCTCTCTGATATTATATGTTACGAGCGAAGGTTATGATGGAAGTCAATGCAAAAAATCATCAGAAAATTTGATTCTACGAAACTTCTCCAAATGCAAGTTTCGGTTAAAAAATCATAATATATTATACTCAAGTTTATACTAGTTTTGCTCAAAAAATCAAATTAAATCGAGGACTGTACGAAACAATACAAAACTTTTAAGATCCTTCCTCTATGTTACAAGCGAAGGTTATGATGAAAGTCAATGCAAAAAATCATCAGAAAATTTGATTCTACAAAACTTTTCCAAATGCAAGTTTCGTTCAAAAAATAGTAATATATTATACACAAGTTTATAATAGTTTTGCTCAAAAAATAAAATTAGATAGAGGACTGTACAAAATGATACAAAACTTTTCAGATCCTTCCTGTGGAAAGGAAACCCTCACTACCCCATCATGTTAAATTTTCTTTTGTTAACCTCCCACCAATTCCACATAAAACCTATTCTCCCTTAATTTCCTCACTAACTCCTTATTTTCGTCCCACATTCATTTACTAATTAAATCTGATTATTTTAATTAATAAAATTATAATAATAACAATAATAATAATGATGATAATAGTAATAATAATAATAATAATACCTCTTATACTATTATAATTAATTACACCCAATATTATTTAAATTAATATTCTCCTAATATTATAATTAAATATATTTTAACTCACATAGTCTAATTAGTTTTGCTCCCCACACCACCAATCTCTACACTTTTGGTCACACACCATATTACCTTAAAGTCTTATTCTTAAGGTTACTATCACTTACCGTGGATACATAATTTATAACGAATGCACACCAAAACACACAATCAATTACATAAATTCCTAGTTATTTCACAAATAATAATCAAAATAAAAACGGGGCGTTACAACTCTCCCCCACTTAGAATATTTTCGTCCTCGAAAATTTACCGGATACGAACTACTCCGGACACACTCTCGCATTCAAATAGTCAACTCCCATGCCATGAAACGCAACACCACGAATAACACAAAACAACAAACTATCTTATAGACGACAACAACAACAACAACAACAACAACAACAAGAAGAAGAAGAAGAAGATAAAAGGTTCACGTCATACACTCGACGACCAACTCAAGACACAAAGAATAACCAATTAAGAACACACAGGTTCGCTATGAACCAGAACACAACACGATCGTTGCCATCAGCATATGCAACATTCCCCTAATTCCCCCTTATAGGAATTCTCTATTCTCATTCGAACCATTACCATAGGTAACGAGGCAACCACAAATATAAGAACACAAAATCCCATAGCACAACATCAACATAACCAAACTTTTAACATTGCGGTTACCTACGTATGAACAACTGCGCTACATCACACTTCCACTATGCACACTGAGTACTCGCAACTACATCCACTTCCGACCATCAAAGCAACCCGCTGAAACGACCTTCAACTTAATTCACCAAAAAATCTGACCAACAAGTATTCTACACTCGTACGATTACTAAACGCTTCGAACCCAGATCCATAAAAATACTACCTCAGAATATTCAACACAATTAAACCGCAACCAATTCTGAATCTTGAATATGGTAAATACTTTCATGAACTCTAAATTATGATCAACCACAAGCTACAACTTTACCATCTTTTATTAACATACTGCCCAAACTCATCTTAAACACATAACGACATTACAACAACATAAGGGTACGGTGTCCAATTACTCTTAATAGAAAATCATCTTTCTCAAGTCCGTATTTTGAATCAATATTCTATGCTTAACACAACGCATTTACCAAACCAATGCAAACAACTAATTCATCACTTCTACTCATACTAGCACAACTCTCCAAGATTCGTCATCCGAAGTAACACAACCGAGAAAACGCATCTTCAAAAATCAAAATCACACTTGGATATCACAACATATAACTTCACTTCTTTTGACACTTGTAACTCAGCTCTCGATTACTCATCCTGAGTTACAAAACATCAGAAAATCCACAAAAAACAACGAATCCACCCTATCCAACGAGTATGGAAAATTACACTTCATATTCCTTACATGTACTTTAAGGCATACCAGCCACCTCTATTCTCGACCATATATTCCTTGGTTACAACATAGTCTTACATTTTCATTTACTTCCTCCGTGATTCATTTCTATAATGCTTCAACTTTTCATATCAATCAGATTCTCGACCCCTCGCGAGATAAAACTCAAATCTTCCAGAACACAACCGTTAGTTTTTATACTGCTCACCGACCAGTTCGCAGCCTCATACTAACATCCTCAAGTCCACCTCATTTCCCTATATTTGGATATGCATCGACTAATCAAACAACTCATAAATATGCGGCTCAATTCCAAACAATTCACTGTGCATATTATTCCAGTTGGCAAGACACGTCTATTCCATCCAACATGATTTCGTCTACTATCAACAAGAGATTAATGGTGATCAGTTCCTCAATTTGTCAATAGACAACCGACAACTATAATGGTGGCATAAATCATCATTACCCAACTACAACAGTGTCCTTTACCTTGTGCTTAAGGTTACCTCAGCATACCGCTCTACCAACTCTCTACGGCTTACAAATGTCTCCTAAATCTACTTATTTCCAACCTCTCCAGTTATACACAACGTCCAAGGTCCAACGCATATTCCCTTATACATCTAGTCGCATAACACAATCATTAAATATGCTTCTAATACTGGAATCACTATCATATCAAGTACTATAAAATTCGGTCCATTTTACTCGAAACATCTATTCCAAGTTAAGAGCTTTAACAACACTAACAAATCCTTTGTCTTTCTTTTAATCTCCGAACCTCTATAATTCATATAGTCCCGTACTTGGTTCTCATTCTAATCACAACTTCAACAGTACCATCTCAACATCTAATTGTCATTAGAATTCCAAAATTTTCCAGACATATATCAACACCATATCATCAATAACACACCATCCACTTTATTGTTTAACATTTCCCAATGATATTCATAATCTAATCTTCCTTATTCAACATAAGTTGCATCTCTATGAATTTCTCCGACACTGACACATTCTCTTTAATACCAATATTTTCCTTTCCACATTCAACAAACATTTCTCAACTTCAAACACAATTATCTCTTTCAATATAGACCTCCCAAGCACAAAATTATACTTCAAAATAAGGGAAATTTCATGTAGATTCCATAACTTCATGAATCGCTTAAATACGAGTTACGTGTAAAAAGTTATCGTCCTTGCAATGAGACTTGTCAAGAAATCCCATATGTAGAATTCTATAAAGTCAGCACCAGACCATAACATTAAAACACGTTTTTCTCCCTCTTCAAAACCTTTCTGAATGCAAATTGTATATGCAAATTGTAGGGAATTTTGTAATTTTCCAAAAAGTCCAGAATCACTCTCATCCGATTAACGAGTGAAAACTTATGCCCACTATACCGAAGGATGTTCCTTAATTACGAAAATCAGAATTGAAATTGGCAAACATGAGTTCTACTTCTTTCTTTTTCTCTTGATTCCAAGATTCTTCCAACTATCTTTTCTCTTCACTCGACTCTGAAAATCGTTCGACTTCAATCAAACTATACTCAAACATATAAGTTTACTAGTTGATTCACCACATCGCATACAACCGTCATCATACACATGCACTCATATAAGCTTCACTATTAATGAGTCATCTTACTTGCTTCGCGGATAAAACATCATTCCTCAAACGACTCCAACTACAATTTATACTCAAGAGGAAAATCGTAATCATCTTCAAAAGACCCCAAGAATTATATCCCGCTTGCACCTTACCTTTCGTCGCATTGTCTTCTCTCCTCTGAGAAGCCCACGTCAATTATACTCACTCGTCGATTTGCAACAACACCATTCCGACAATGCTTGCACTACTGCAATCAACATCACCTTGATCCAACTTCACATATCACAATCACCCTTGAGAAGCAATCTTCTCCCCCACTTATTCCAAACTAACTCCTGGAGACAACGGTTAGAAAACCTACAAGCAAATATCGACTGTGTTTCACACACATGTCATGTACTAAGGAATTGACAATGTTAGACAACTTGGCCTGACGGACCGACATGTTATGATACCAATTGTAACACCCCACTTTTCCCATTTTAGAAAATAATGTTTTAATAAGAAAATTAAATTTTAAAGAAAGTGGAATGCCACATCAACAATAATAATAATCAACAAAAACTCTTTTATTAAAACAACGGAAAATATTACTTCATTCATCTTACGACAATTCGTTAAACATCAACAAAATTCCCTAACATCACTTGATGTACAAGTTTTTCAACAAAATAAGATACGTAACAAATAATGATAATTGGTAAACATAAAAAATCCCTGAGTCCCGTGTTAGGTATCAAAGCGACTCTAACACTCGAACAATCAACACACTTCCACGCACTCTCAAATACATGGATTATCTGTACTTCCAAAGAAGCACAAACACAATAGAAAACAACAAAAGAGTGAGAAACAAATTCAAATATAAACGGTGCAAATAACATCTTTAAGGGTAGTTTCTCACTCAAAACAACATATACAACAATTCACCAATAATTAAGCAACATCAGAAACAACAATAATTATGCAATGTGACCCAACAAAGACACAATGCATGTGGTACCAGTTTTTAATGAATGCAATATGACCCAACAAAGACACAATGTGACCTAATAATTAAGGTTACTATCACTTACTGTGGATACATAATTTATAACGGATGCACACCAAAACACACAATCAATTACATCAATTCCTAGTTATTTCACAAATAATAATCAAATTGAAAACGGGGCGCTACACCAACAACAGTAATGACTGTGCCACCTCCACTGGTACACATTACCCTAGAAGTTCGCAAATACCCTCCTACTCCAAGTGAAGGGGGAGGAATCAACGAAAGAATGGACGAATTGCAAAAATAGTTTGCATCAATACAAAAGGAATTACAGTCTCTCATAGGACAAGAATTGTTTGGAAGCAACATTACAGATCTCTGCTTTTAGTCCCAAATGTTCAGATACTGACAAGTTTAAAGTTCCAGAAGTTGAGAAATACAAGGGTTATTCTTGCCCTCAAAGTCATCTGACAATGTACACCCGAAAGATTTCCACTTAGAAGGACAATCCAAAGCTACCTATTCACTACTTTCAGGATAACTTGATTGGGGCAACGCTTTGTTGGTACATGAAGTTCAATCGTACAAATATCAACAACTTCTAAGATCTTGGAAATGCTTTCATAGAACAATATAAGGAGTAGAGCATCAATGCCTACATTGGCACAAAGAGGAAGTGCCCATAGGAGACCTATGGAGTTCTTATTAATTATTATTTGTTTTTGTCTTTCTTTTATTGTAAGCCCGAGTGGAAAATAATAAACCATAATTTGATATTTACTAATAAAAGTTTCTTGTTTCTTTTGGTTTAAAAAATTTTAAATTCTCAAGGTCCTTGAAATCATTGCATTTTCATACCATTCATAGCATTGCTTAATAGGTTTCTCATCTTCTCGCTGTTATTTTAGCAGAAAATGTAACTAGAACAAACCGTCAAGGATCTCCAAGCTCAGAACACCCAATTCCAAGCAATGATCACGAGCTTGGCCAAGGGGCAGGAGGAACTGAAAGCGCTCCTGACGAAGAAAGAGAAGAAGGGGAAGAAGAAACTTGGCTTCATCAACATGGGCAGGAGGTTCAAAGGTGTCATTAAGTCTGTTAAGGAGGTGATAATTCCAGAAGACGATGACAAACCAGACTCTGAATATAGAGAAGGTATCCACCATGGCACTAATGATGTTTCTAATCATGAGGATGACTATTATATTGACTCTGCTGATGACGACAAATATAAGTCCCTGGAAGACCGTTTGAACGCTATGGGGGTCCAGAGGATACCTGGTATGGATTTTGAGGACTTGGGTTTGGTCTCAGGAGTTGTTATTCCCCCCAAATTCAAGGTACCTTCTTTTTCTCAATATGATAGTGTCTCATGTCCAAAGCTACATTTAAGATCTTATGTTCGGAAAATCCAGCCACACACTGCTGATAAAAAGTTGTGGATGCATTTCTTCTAAAAGAGTTTGTCTGGAACTCAATTGGAGTGGTAATATCAACTTGAGAGTACCAATGTTCATACCTAGAATTATCTTATTGAAGCCTTCTACATACAATACTAGTATAACTCTGATTTGGCGCCGACTCGGATGCAACTCCAAAGCATGTCAATGGGGTCTAGAAAGAGATTAAAAGAATATGCCCAGAAGTGGAGAGATTTAGCCAGAAGAGTCCAACCTCCTTTATCTGATAGAGATATGGTGGATATGTTTATGGGCACTCTGACTGGTCCTTTTTTCAAGCATTTTCTAGGAAGTTCATTTGCAGGTTTCACCGAGTTAATCCTAACAGGGGGAACGAGTCGAAGGTGGTATCAGAAGTGGAAAGATCCAAGTTGCCACGTCCTCCAGCAAGTCTTTTGGGGGTAATAAGAAGAATGGTGAAGTAAATATGGTTTCCAAGGGCCGGAGAAAGAATGATAGATAGCCAACTGTGGGAGCTGTGTTAATTTCTAATCCTGCACCAACTCAATAACAACAGGGTAATCAGCGCAGGAAAGACAAACCAAGGAGGTAGTTCACTAAGATCAATGTGCCTTTAGCTCATGTACTCCAACATCTATTGAAACTTTAGAAAATCACACTGAGGGAGCCCAATCCTAATCTCAACACCTTATCTCCTTACTATAATCTGAATGCAAGGTGTGCCTTCCATTAGAACAGTCTCGGGCATGACACCAACAACTATTGGTCTTAAAAAACAAGGTACAAGATTTGATTGAAGCTGGAGAAATTGAATTTGATTCACCAGAAACGCCATATGTGACTACTGCACCACTACCTAATCATGGCCAAGTTGTCAATGCTATTGATGACGCTATTTACATTACTATTGTCAATGATTTGACTCTTCCCTTGATGTCGAATAAGAAGGAGCTGCTACAGGCCGGTTTATTTCTGGGTTGTGATGAAGATTTTCATTATTGCGCGGTCCAACAAAATGTTTGCATGTTGTTACATAAGGGAATTCAAAAGCTGATTCATGTTCGTCAGATTCTTTTTGAGAAAACCCCTTATGTGGGGGGCTTGTGTAAAGATTTGACTGGTTTGAAGTTGGAAGATGTGTTTGTTGAGACAACCCCAAAGGTTCCTATCAAGATTCCCCCAGTGGTTCCCGTAAAGATTCCTATTGAGCCCAGGATAATTCCCTTAATTATCATTGCACCTGGACCAGTTCTGTATTCCTCGGAAAAAGCTATTCCCTGGAACTACGGAGTTGATGTGTACTATCAGGGTGTGAAGCAAGATTAGTCGATTGTTGATAAAGAAGATATTTAAACAATTAACCCTGATATTGACAATATTGTTGGGGACAACAAAGTTACAAGAAATGGAAGAATTTTCTCCCCGAAAATCTCTCCAAAAGTTATTGCACCTATCTGGTTTCCTGCCATCAAGTCGACTACTGAGACTGGAGGTAAGCAAAAAGTTGTTGATCCTGTTTATACAGGGGTGCCTGAAAAAGAAGTTGTTTTTGATTCCTCTAAACAAGAAATGGAGGAGATTTTAAAAATAATATAGAAAAGTGATTACAAGATCGTGGAATAGTTGGGGAAGACCCCATTCAAGATATTCATGTTGTCTCTGTTGTTATGTTCTGAGGCTCACGCTCGGGCATTGATTAAGCTGTTGAATCCACCCATGTACCTCAAGAGATCTCGGTGGACCAATTTGAGAACTGTGTAGCCAGTCTAACTACCAACAATGATTTAGGTGTCTCCAATACTGACTTGACTCCCGCGGGTAGAAACCATAATAACGCTCTTCATGTTTCTATTGAATGCAAACGAACCACCTTAGCTCATGTGTTGGTGGTTAATGGTACATAGGTGGATGTAATTCTTGGTATGAACTGGTTAGAGTATAATTATGTTCATATAAATTGTTATCATAAGTCGGTGAGGTTTTCCACTCCTGAAGAGGAAGGAGTTGGCTTATTATCTTTCAGAGAGGAAGCTCAAATGTTTTCCTTGATGGCGACGCTGTCGGTTGAGAGTAAAGCTAAGATTGATGAATTGTTAGTAGTGAAAGAATTTCCTGAAGTTTTTCCTGATGAGATTCCTAGTGTGCCACCAGAGAGGGAAGTTGAATTTACTATTGATCTGGTACCTGGTACTAGGCCTGTTTCGATGGCACCGTATAGAATGTCAGCATCTGAATTGTATGAATTAAAGAAGCAATTGGAAGACTTACTTGAGAAAACGTTTGTAAGGCCAAGTGTATCACCGTGGGGAGCTCCAGTGTTGCTAGTAAAGAAGAAAGATGGTAGTATGAGGCTTTGTATTGATTATAGACAATTGAATAAAGTAACAATCAAGAATAAGTATCCACTACCGAGAATAGATGATTTGATGGATCAATTAGTGGGTGCTTGTGTGTTCAGTAAAATTGATTTGAGATTGGGCTATCATCAGATCCAAGTGAAAGATGAAGATATCTAGAAGACAGCGTTCAGAACTCGGTATGGACATTATGAGTATTTTGTGATGCCTTTCGGTGTGACTAATGCGCCGAGAGTATTTATGGAATACATGAATCGTATTTTTCATACTTATCTGGAACAATTTGTAGTAGTATTTATTGATTATATTTTGATTTACTCTAAGTCAGAAGAAGAGCATAAAGAACATTTGAGATTAGTGTTGGATGTTTTGAAAGATAAGAAATTGTATGCGAAGCTGTCCAAGTGCGAGTTTTGGTTAAAAGAAGTCAGTTTTCTTGGCCATGTAATTTCAGGAAAAGGTATTGTTGTAGATCCTTCAAAGGTAGAAGCTGTATTGCAATGGGAGACTCCTAAGTCGGCTACCGAGATTAGAAGCTTTTTGGGATTAGCTGGATATTATAGAAGGTTTATTGAAGGATTTTCTAAGTTAGCCCTTCCGTTAACTAGATTAACTTGTAAACGTAAAACTTTCGTGTGAGATGTTCAGTGCGAAGAGAGTGTTAATGAATTAAAAAGGAGATTGACGTCGGCGCCGGTTTTGACTTTGCCAAATCCGGAGGAACCGTTTGTAATTTATTGTGATGCTTCATTGATGGGTTTAGGAGGTGTGCTTATGCAAAATAATAAAGTAATTGCTTATGCGTCACGACAGTTAAGAATTCATGAAAAGAACTATCCTACGCATGATCTTGAACTTGCTGCTGTGGTGTTTGTGCTATAAATCTGGAGGCATTACCTTTATGGTTCTAGATTCGAGGTTTACAGTGATCATAAAAGTTTAAAGTATTTATTTGATCAGAAAGAGCTGAATATGAGACAACGTAGATGGTTAGAATTGCTTAAGGATTATGATTTCGGTTTGAATTATCATCCAGGTAAAGCAAATGTTGTGGCCGATGCTCTAAGTAAAAAGACTCTGCATGTGTCAGCAATGATGATTAAGGAGTTGGAATTAATTGAGCAATTTCGTGATATGAGTTTGGTTTGCGAAGTAACCCCGCAGAGTGTAATGTTAGGAATGCTAAATATTAATAATGATTTTATGGATAGTATCCGAGAGGCACAGAAATTGGATGTGAAATTAGTAGATATCCTTAATCGTTGTGGTTAACCAGAAAAGAGTGACTTTAAGATTGATGCGAGAAGTGTGTTGAAATTAGGTGAAAGAATTTGTATTCCGGATGACGCAGTTATGAAGAGAAGTATTCTAGAAGAGGGTCATAGAAGCAGTTTGAGTATTCACCCAGGAGCTACTAAAATGTATCAAGATTTAAAGAAAATATTTTGGTGGCCCGGAATGAAAGAAGATGTGGCTCGTTTTGTGTATGCGTGCCTAACTTGTCAGAAGTCGAAGATTGAGCATCAGAAGCCTGCTGGATTGATGCAACCGTTGGAAGTTCCAGAATGGAAATGGGATAGCATTTCTATGGACTTCGTAACGGGGCTGCCTGTTACTTTAAGAGGGCATGATTCGATTTGGGTGATCGTTGATAGGCTCACGAAGTCGGCTCACTTCATACCTATTAACATCACTTACCCAATTGCGAAGTTGGCAGAGATTTACATCCGAGTAATTGTAAAGTTGCATGGTGTTCCTCTGTGTATTGTGTCGGATAGAGATCCGAGGTTTACATCGGAATTTTGGAAAAGTCTGCAAGTTTCGTTGGGTTCTCAGTTGAGGTTGAGTTCGGCATATCATCCTCAAACTAATGGCCAAACTGAGAGAACTATTCAGTCTTTGGAGGATTTGCTTAGAGCTTGTGTTCTTGAGCAAGGAGGTTCGTGGGACACTTATCTTCCATTGATTGAGTTCACATACAATAATAGTTACCATTCTAGTATCGGAATAGCGCCTTTTGAAGCATTGTATGGTCGTCGGTGTAGAACTCCGTTGTGTTGGCATGAATCGGGTGAGGGTGTGGTACTTGGACCAGAGTTAGTTCGAGAAACTACCGAGAAAGTGAAGTTTATCCGAGAGAAGATGAAAGCTTCTCAGAGTAGGCAGAAGAGTTACCATGACAAGCGGAAGAAGGATTTAGAATTTCAAGCTGGTGACCATGTGTTTTTGAGAGTCACGCCTGTGACCGGTGTTGGGAGGGCTTTGAAGTCTAAAAAGCTCACTCCTCGCTTCATTGGTCCATATCAAATCTTGGAACGAGTTGGAAAAGTTGCTTATCGGATGGCATTACCACCAAATCTTTCGAATTTGCATGATGTATTCCATGTGTCGCAGCTTCGGAAGTATATCCCAGATCCATCTCATGTGGTTAGTATGGACGATGTGCAAGTACGGGATAATCTCACAGTGGAGACAAAGCCTGTACGAGTTGAAGGTCGTGAAACAAAGACTCTTCGAGGAAAAGAAATCATATTGGTCAAAGTCGTTTGGTTGGGAGCTACGGGTGAAAGCATGACATGGGAATTGGAGAGCAAGATGCGAGACTCCTATCCTGAGCTGTTTGAAGCAGGTAAATTTTCGAGGACGAAAATATGCTAAGTGGGGGAGAGTTGTAACGCCCAAAGAATTAATTATTATTTTAATATTTTAATATTTATTGTGGTTAGTAGGAATATTTAGTGTCGTAGTTAAATTAATCGATAAGTCGGAAATTTAGTCGGAAGTCGTAGAAATATTATAAGAAATAATAATATAGTTGTGTTATTTGAGTAAGTGGGCTTCTTTTGTGTACTATTTAGTAAAATGGGAGGTGTTATGTTTAGGCCCATTAGAAATTTTAATATTTAGTAATTTAATAAAAAGAAATAAAATATAAGTGATGGAAACAAAAATTAGAAACAGAAGTTAGAGAATTAAGGAAGAAAAAGAGGAATTGGAAACTACTGCTCGAACGTGAGAGAACGAGAAACAAATTCCGGAATCCAACCGTAAGAACAACTTCCAATCCAATCTAAGGTAAGGGTGGGTTCAATTCTTATAATCGGGTATGGAATTCAATATTGTGATTGAGTTTGATTTGGTAGTTAGGTTTTATTGAATTTATACTGATATGAATGAATTGCTTATTGTTGTTGTTGTGAATGTTCGTGTGAAACTCGATTGTCCGATTATTGAATTTTACATATTATTATAATATGTTTTAATTATGTTAATTGTTGCTGGAAAATATTTGTTGAAAAATATTTAGATAAAATTGCGAATTGAGGACGACGAAACAGTCCGGTAGTGTGGTGCCAAAAAGACCAAGTGACGGGAGCCACTTGGTAATGTGTCGGGTGCCACATTTTTGGAATTAGAAAACTACTAAGTGGCGGGTGCCACTTGAATTTTTGCCTTAAGCCATATTATTAGGATTAAAACAAGTACTTAATTATGGAAGTGGCTTTGGAAAATTAATTATGGTGGAAAGATATAAGCGGCGCACGCCACTTCTTGTTTTTGGCAGGTGCCACTCTTTTTCTTTACCACTTTTTTTACCTATTAGTATTATTATGTATTGAATGGAGTTTAAGACATTATAATTTAATTAGTGGTGAGAAAACAAATTAATGAGGAGGGAGCATACAGAAGTGGCGCACGCCACTTTACTTGTGGTGGGTGCCACTTTGAGTTCTAATTCACCTAGTTGCATTTAAATGATTAATGAATGGTATTATGTTTAGACTAATTAAAGTAGTGTAATTAGGAAACTAAAATATTATTTCATGAAGAATAAACTAATTAAGCTAATTAAGTAAGTATGTTAATTTAATTAGTAATGTAAGGAGAATTATTATGAATTCTGGAATTCTAATTATATCAGAAAATTAGAACCAGTAACAGTATTGTGATGGAGAATTTTGACAGAAACGTATTAAACCAGGACTTTAGCAGATTCATTAGAATTAGTAGCAGCAGTTGAGTCTATGACAGAAAACAATTAGTTAAACGCATAATTTTCGATGATCCTAATAATTTTGTAATAAGTCGCAGAAAGTTAGAAACAGTGTCAGTTTAGTCGGTTTAGACGAAAAACGAAGTCGTCCGGAAATTAACGAAATTAACCGGGGTAAGTCGGGTAAATCAAAAGTTGGTTTTTATTATGTTGTTTTGTTGAAATTGTGTTGTATAGTCGATTTGCAGGTACAATTAAGTTGTTGTACGTTCTGATTTACGGAACAATTCCAAAGTCGTTATGTTGGAGGCTTTCATGCCAAAGTTAATTATAAGTTGATTATGTCGTAAAAGTTGTTGTGTTGATCGTGTTGCTATGTTATTTGCATTGTAAAGTCGTGTATGTCATGTAGATTCATATGCATTTTGTCGGAGCCGTTGCTCACACCACGTTGGCCGGGATTGGCAATTAAAGTTGAAAGTTGAAGGCTTATGCCTTGATGCCTCGATAAATTGGCAGATTTTTAAGTTGGGAGTTTACTCCGAATGGTACCACATGCATAATTAGTCGAGTCTCATTAAAGTTGCATTATTGTTGATTTGTTGTGTTGACATTTGATTTAATTTGTGAAGTGGTGTTTGTTTACAATCCTTAGTCATTATATTGTTTTTCATATATTGCTTATAATTATTGTAACTAACCCTTTTTGTTGAATGTTGTCCTTATGTGACAATGTGCAGGTAATCCTGAGAAGTAGCCGGTTACCGTGGGTCGAGTCGGTGGTCAGTCGCTCTGATACGTAGCACTCGGGGGGATTGTCGTGTGTCTGCTTTGTTGATCATTTAATTATTGCTGAATTTTAATTGTCCGAAGGATTTATGGTTGTTCGCTTCTTATGTTAAGTAGTTATTATGTTGCTTAAAGACGTTATGAATCAAAATTATGAATCCGCTGCGTAAAAATTTTATGAAGTTAAATTATTGGAGTGAATGACATGGTTTGTTAAATTTAAGAGAAAGTGTTACGTATTTGTTATGATTTCCTTAAAATTTGGAAAATTGTTAAAGTTGAATATGTAATATCCCGTTTGTAGAAAAACAAAAACAAAAAATTTGTAAGACTCTGATTTTGTTTTATATTTCGTGGGTAGAAAATGGGGTGTTACAATTCCTCATGCCATGGCCTTGTTAAAGTACGAACAAACTACGGTTAAAGATGGTGGTTGCACTATTTGGAGCTAACTTCCAGACGTCTCGTACAATTTTGACAAGTATGGTTTAGGCTTCACTTCCCAAGCTCAGAAGACGATTCTCCGTGCTCGTGCCATTTCTGGAAAATAACCTTTCCTCTTTACCAGCATTGGAGTTCCAAAGGATCAAGTTAATGCCATGGGAGATGAAGACAATTACTGCGACTCAGACAACTGGATCTACCCAACTACTATCGAAGGACTCAACAATTGGACTTCTACAAACTCCATTACAGTCTCCTTCTGCCAGGACTAATTACCGTTTTGTTGTTTTTCAAGTTCTTTTTGGGATTATGTAATAAATAAACAATTTTAAACCTTGTGCCTTGCCCGGGGCACAAAGGTCCATTTGTTAAGGGCTTATCATTGTCATTTGCATCACTCATTCAATAAAATCATTTGGACGTTTTTCATACATATTTTGTGCTCTCTGTCTCTCTTTTACTTTTCTTTGTTTTAAATAGCTATGTGTTCTTACGCACACCCACTAAATAAACTGTAGATCCATATCCACTCTGGACCCCATTGATAAAAAAATTGCTACTGCCCATTATGACTTCAAAAATCCGATCTACCAAGCCAAGGATGAAGGTGAGGAAGATTGTGAAGTGCCTGGAGAATTTACTAGACTGTTACAGCAAGAAGAGAATACCATACAGCTGGACGAAGAGCCGATTGAAGTTGTGAATCTGGGTACCGAGGAAGACAAAAGAGAAGTCAATATAGGAGCTGATATGGAAGATAGTGTCAAGAAAAGGTTAATTCAGATGTTACGCGACTACATTGAGATCTTTTCCTGGTCGTATAAAGACATGCCTCGTCTTGATACAGATATTGTTGTGCACAGGTTACCTATCAAGGAAGACAAATCTCCGGTTAAGTAGAAACTTCGAAGGACTAGGACTGGTATGTTGTCGCTCCCACCAAATGAGGCTAGGTCAAATGGGGTACAGACGCGAACGGTCGGCGAAAGAGAGAAGGAATGAATAGAGTCGCCAGCTAGGCATTTTTATCCCGAAGGAAAGGTAATGCTGCATAAACCTAGAAAGATATGGATAAGACGGTCGCGAACCAGAGAAACTGAGAAAGGGGGTTGGTTACAACCTGGGAAGGTATTAGTACCCAGATTGTCCGCCGTACTCGACGGGATCCACGCTTAAAATATTTGTGTTTTAAAGAGGTAGTGTCAGTGCAATTGGTGTATCAAAGCTGGAAAAGAATGCAAGTGTCAATGTAAAAGGAAAGTGAAGTGAAATATGAGAAGTGTCAGTGTGAGAACAAGAATGAAATACTCAAGACTATGAGGCTTAAAGAATAATGTTGGAAAGAGGGGGAATATACAGAGACTTTTGTTCGATAGCTGTTAAGTTATGCCTACGTATCCTCTCGTGCAATGAGGAAGTCAGAACACCGTAGTTCGACTCAAAGAGACTGAAAGATAAATTGACTTGTGAACTGCTTACTTGTCTATGCTCAAGTGTATGACCTGTCTGGCTCAGGAGCAAACTGTCTTGCATTAGACGGAAGAAGCGAGTTCTCGTTTGTGAGTGAAGATGAGAAAAGAATCCCGAAGGAGACGATTATTGTTTGTTTTTGGTGTTTTCAATCTTTTATTGCTTTTTGAAGTTTGTCATAAGATAATGAGCTTAAGCCTAAACCAAGGGTTAGTAAACTCATCACATCCTCCCTCTGATTAGGGGTAATGAGAGTACCTTAAGTATGAAGTAAACACCTCACACTTAATCACCATGATGTAGGATTAAGATCATTAACCTACTTGCAATTATTTAGATGTTTTTGGAGTTTTTGTTTAGTGTTAAGTAATGAGTTTAAGCCATAATCAAAGATTTAATGGACTCATTACACCATCCTAATAGAAGGATAATAGATGAGAACATTTAAGTTGAGGAAGGCTCCTCAACTTAATCCATGATTAGGGATTAACCTCATGACAAAACAAAGCCTTTATTGAAGTGGATTTTAGTTAATGATAAGATGAAGAAGTGAATTTTATGGTTTGTAAGACAACTTGAGGGGGACTTGCCCATTAACACTAGGGTTAGTCCTTCTTAACCAATTAAGGAAGAATTAGAACCCTAATGCAAGGCCCAAGTTACAAGCTTGATGTCTTAGTGATTATTAAGTTAATTGATTAAGGTATTTAAACACATTAAGGGTTTAACACTTAGGATTAAAGTTATACACTCCATCCTAATAGAAGGATGCAGGCATAAGCTTAATCACAAAACCTTAAAACCTTGAAGGTTTAATCCCTGATTATGAGATGAGAAGAGAAGACTCAAAGATGACACAAAGGTAAAACTAATGGGGGACTAATCAAAACCTAATTGTTATCATGCTTGGTTATTCCTAGGGTTTATGAGGCTTGCAAAAGATCTTCAGGAGAAAAGCCATCAGGAAAGAAGCAGATGAAAGGAGAAAGAAGTAGAGAGAAGCAAGGCAACTTGCTTCACTTAAGAAGACAAGTTGCTTGAAGGAAGAAAAGCGCAGAAGGGACATGAATGAGCAAGCTCACTCTAATACACAAGATAAAATGCAGCAATGAATGCATAAGAGAGATGAGGAAAGATTATGAGAAGTGAAGGCAAATTCACTTCTCAAGAACTTACCACCTGAAAAGATAGCAAAGGAAATGAAATGCAATGAAAATGAGATGAAATGCAATGATGCAAACCAAAGTCAGAAGCATGAACATGATGTTAATGATGCTAAGAGATGATGCAAACACATGTCAAGAGTTGTGGATGATCATACAAGGATGAGGATGCAAGTGAAGCATGCTTTGAACCATAAAGATTCATGAAAGTTTATGAAATGGAATGAACATATAACATGGCAAAAGAATGAAGCAATGATCAAACATGATGCTAGTATGTCCTAAGATGTCTTATATGCCATGTTGATGCACAAAATGTCATGACAAGTTCTTGAATGCAAGCATATGAAAGATGGATGCAAAGGAAAGCAAGAATTAGGGTTTATGAACAACATGCAACACAAAAATCAAAAATCAGGAGCAAATGCCATGATAAAAAATTGAAAGTGGGAACAAAGGAACCCTAACCCTACACAAGTTCACTGCCCAAAGGGGGAGACCTAACTCCTAACCCTAAAGAAGTTATGATTTTCCTAAGTCAACTAGGGTTTCAAGGCACTTCAAAAGGAAAAATGCTCATAAAATTGAAAATGAAATATAAATTCAAACTAATTTTACCCTAGAAACTACATGTTATGAAGAATGCAATGCAAGAAGAACCATCATCAAACTCTTCATGGTTAGGCAGAATGAATTTTTTCAAGTTAGGACCAAAATATTGACTTTTAAAGACTTTAATTCCAATGAAAAATGTCAAGATACATCAAGGACCAAAAAGAAATTTGCTTTGAGAGTTTGATAATGTTTCTAAATGTTTTAAAATGCAATGTGAATTTTTTTGGTGATTTTTAAATACCTAAATGCATTTTTAATTAATTAATTTCCATTAACTAATTAAAAATAAACATTTAAATAATTTAAAAATGATTTTTAATGCAAAAAAATAAAAATTAAAATATTTTTGGGTTCTGAAAATTAATGAAAGGTTTGACAAAAAATTTAAGAATTTTTTAATGTGTTTTGCTATTTTTAAAAATTCGTACAAATTAAAATAGAAAAAATCAAATAAAAATTAAATAAAATGAAAGTATGCACAATGGAGAGTCCAGATTGAATCTGGGCTTGGGAAGTTTGACCTGGCGCGCATCTGGACGGCCCAGGTTCAAACTTCCCTAAACTTTATTTAATATTTAATTAATCCTAGATTAAACTAAATAATGACTGATTAGGGCTTAATGAGCCATCTGGACCATCCATCCACGCGCGGGAAAGCCAGATCAAGGGCTATTATTCAAACTAGTTAATTAAATGCAATTAGGGCTAATCACTCTCAAGCGGCCGGAACAGTGGTTCCGGTCGTCTTCTCCGACGACACAAAACCCTAGCTTCTTCTACAGGTCACCAATCTTCAAATTTCATTCACAAAAATGATCCTCTCATCAATCTAAACCTAAACCCTCACCTGAAACTCATATATTTTTCCCCACAAGCATGAATTGAAGAAAAATGTGAAACACGGGCAAATGTTCAGAGACATCATACATGATGGTTTCGCAACCATTTTCAAAAGCAAACACATCCCCATGATCAGGGGAACATACAGAATCATAAAAGAACTTAAAAACTAAGTTCTGGAAAAAAAGTTCTTCATGTTACCTGAGATGAAGACTCTCTGATTATGAGCTTTCTGGACTCACCCTTTGTGCAAACCCACTTCTTTGAACACCCTGATGATGAAATGAAGCTTAGGAGGCTTTGATAATGGCTGGTTTGAAAGCTTCAGTTCTGGTGTAGCAGAAATGGAGGGTTGAGTATGTGATGATTTAAGCTGTTTCAAGGGGTGATTCTTGTTCTATGGATGATTTGTGATTCATTGGTGAAGGAAAAATGGAGGTTTGATGGCTGTGTGAAGAATTTCGAAGAGGAAAAGTTTTTGACAGTTTTTTTGAGAATGCTGGATTGTGGGAGGTTTTTGGCTTGTGTGTGGTGTGTTTTGGAAGGCCTTGTAAACACCCCAAATTTGCCCTCACCCATTTCACCATGGCTTGTGATCATTTCATATGCATAAACACAATCATATCATCTCACATCTCATTTTTGAGTCACTGCATAGTTTCTAAGTCATCTGCACCTAGGGTTTGTGATCTGAGCAATCCAAGAGCCTCTTGAGCCACTCCAAAGACCATCAATCACTTCAAAGGGGTCTACATGTGATCAAGTATCATATTACATCCTCTCAAAGTCAAGAATTCCAAAGAATCACAAGAACTGGGATTGACATGGAAGCAGAGCCAAGGTTGACTGCACAGTTGACCTAAAATTAGGGTTTTGGTTTCAGAGGCCATAACTCCAAATTTTTTGGTCATTCTTGTTTCCATTGGTCTCTATATGGTATAGGGAGTGTGCATATCAATTTTCATGAAGAAATTCCATGGGGAAGTCATCTGATCAAGGGTTGACTTTCTGGACAAGTCAGTGCAAAATCAGGGTATCTGAGGCCCCCAATGACCCAACCAAGGGGTGATCTTCATCATTTTGAGTGTATATGATCTTTATTTGATCATGGAAGAAGGTTGAAGTCCACAAAAATCAAGAATTTGAAGTTTTGCAAAGTTGACTTTTTTGGGCATAGTTGACTTTTCAAGAATATGTCATTTTAGGTCATTTTTTAAGCCTTGATTTTTGATCCAAAGAAGCTTCAAATGGAAAAACTTTGGTCATGAAAGTTGTAGGATACATCTTTCCCTTTTCAAAAAGTACAAGAACATGATCAAATTCTTCTTGGATCAAAAGTTATGGTGTGACAAAGTTGGCTAAAATCATTGATTTTCAAGACATGCCTCAAATGTGAATTTTGCAAAATCATGAACCAAGGCTTTTTGTAACCTCTAGTTGACATCAAACCATGACACAAACATCCTATGTGACCTAAAAGTCAGAATTGGACCAAAGATTACATGTTTATGGTTTGTGTAACAAGGCATTTTTCATGGAAAACCAAAAAGAGCCAACTTGCAAAACTCATGATCACACTTCACCAACTTGATGCATTGGGTGCTGAACCTTGCTAGCCCTCTCACCTCATCTTGCTGCGCAGCCCATGCCTCTTGTACCAAGCTAGAGCTCAAGCCATGCTTTCCTTACACAAAGTGGACTTTTTTTGCAAAAGCAAACTTACCAATCAATAGAGGCCAGGTCACATCATCTGACCTATGGGATTATTTTATACTATCCAAATGCTGGCCATAACACTCAAGAAACCAAGCTAAAACAGGCCATAACATCACATACTCAAATTCACTACATTTTGCAAAACTCTTCGAAGCTCTCTGCCCAGCTCACAAACACTCAAGCAAACTTCACACATCCACTCACCATGCCCCATTGAGTAGAAACCAACAAAGAACCAGGCCTGAAACAAGCCATAACATCACTTCACCATTTTCACCCCAAGCTGCAGTTTCCTTCGAAACACCTTCCACAGCTCACAAACATCCAAACAAACTTCACAAACCTTCTCCACTCATCATCTAGACCACAAACAACCCTTCACCCTTGCCAGAAACAGTCTGAATCATCATTGCCATTTTCAACTGAGCTTGAGCAGAAGCTGTTCAAACTCTTCATCCAGCCAACATAAACTTCTCCAAAGCATTCAAGCATCATCAAGAGGTCAAGTGGAGTGGATTTCACAAGGAGAGGAGGTCTGAAAGTTGCTGGAGTGAAAGCTTCGAATCTCAGGTAGCTCAAGAACTTTTTTTCCAGAAATGGATTTTTAAGTTCTAAACTTGTTCTCCATGCCTTACTGATTATCCTGGTGCTTTTAGTTTTGAAAATGGTGACGAAATGAGAATTTAATTGCTCTCTGAAACTCTGTGACCTAAAAATTTGTTTTGTTCGATTCATGAATTCCAGGAAGAATAAATTTGTTTTGATTGGGGGTTTTGGTTCGTGAGTGAGTGGGAATCATCTCCATGTTTTTAGATTTCGTTTTAGTTAGGTTTTGAGAGTTTTAGGGATTTTCAGGTGGGCTTCCCACCGGAGAAGACGACCGGAGGTCTTCTCCGGCCACCTGAAAATCATTAGGGCATAATCCCAGTCATTAAGGGTGTTTGAATGTTGGGCGTTGGATTGAGCTGACCTGTTGACTTGCCGCGCGAATAGAAGGCCCAGATGCATTCAATTAGCCCTAATCTTTTTATTTAGTTTAATTAAACTCAATTAAATTAATTAAATCAGAGCCAACCAGGACCCTTGGATAGCGCGCGTGGTCAATGACTTTCACCCCAGTTCAAATCTCATCCATCAGATCTGAATACTTTCCTTTTATTTTAATTTATTTTCATTTCTTTTTCATTTAACTTGCATAATTTATTTAAAATAGTAAAAAATGTCTAAAAATTATGAAACTTTTTCTTAAGAGTTTTATTAATTTTTATGACACAAAAATATTTTTATTTTTATTTTTAGCATTTAAAAAGTATTTTTAAATATTTAAAAGGTTATTTTTAATTGATTAATGAGAATTAATTTATTAAAAATACTTTTAGGTATTTAAAAATCACCAAAAAATTCATGAAATGTTCCAAGACATTTAGAAACATTGTCCAACCCTCAAACCAAATTTCGTTTTTGATCTTGATGCATTTTGAGAATTTTTCATTGAATTAAAATCATTTTTGTGCATTATTTTGATCCTAAGTTCAAAAAATCATTTCTGCCTATTCATGAAGGATTGGACATTGATTCTTCTTGCATTGCATTGTGTTTAGCATGTAGTTTGTGAGATTAAATGGCCATGATTTGATCTTGCATTTTCAATTTGTTTGGCATTTCTTTTGTTTAGGAACCCTAAAAACCCTAATAACTTGTAAAAATCATAACTTGAGTTTGGTTAAGAGTTGAGACCTCCCCTTTGGACATTGGTTTAGTATAAGATTAGGGGTCTTTTGAGTGGCATTTTCCATTTTTTATCTTAGGGTTTGCTTCTGTTTTTTTGGTTTTTGTTTGATGTTTGGTTCATAAACCCTAATTTGGGCTTCCATATGCATCCATCTTGCATTCTCTTGCATAACATGACTTGCCATGATATTCCATGCTGCCATGTGATTCATTTGACATCATAAGACATATGGAAAGCATGTTTAATCATTGCATCATGTATTTGCCATGTTGTATGTCATGTGCACTTCATAACTTTTCATGTATGTTCATGGTTCCTAACTTGCTTCATTTGCATTCATGAGCTTGTAAGATCATTTCCATGTGCTGCCTCATGTTTGTAGCATCTCATAACATCATTAGCATCATGTATATGCTTCTGGTTTTGTTGCTCATCATGTCATCTCATCCCATTTTTGCATTGCATTGCATTTCTTTTCTAACCTTTCAGGTGGTAAGTGACATTGAGAAGTGAATTTGCCTTCACTTCTCATAACTTTTCTTTCCATCTCTCTTGCATCCATGCTGCATTTTTATATGTGTTTGAGTTTGAGCTTGCTCATTCTTGTTCCTCCCACTTTCTTTCTTCAAGTGACTTGACTTCTTGAATGAAGCAAGTCACTTTGCTTCTCTTGATCCTTTCATCTGCTTCCTGGTGGTTCCATTGAAGACTTCTCTTGAAAACCTCACAAACCTTAGGAACAACCAAGCATGACAATGATTAGGGTTTTGATTAGTCTCCCCTCTTAGTTTCACCTTTGAGTCTCTTTTGAGTCTTCTCTTCTCACCTCATAATCAGGGACTAAACCCTAAAGGCTTTAAGGCTTTGTGATTAAGCTTATGCCTGCATCCTTCTCTTAGGATGGAGTGCATAACTTTAATCCTAAGTGTTAAACCCTTAATGTGTTTAACTCCTCTAATCAATTCACTCAATAATTGTCAAGACATCAAGCTTGTAACTTGGGCCTTGCATTAGGGTTCTAATTCTTCCTTAATTGGTTAAGAAGGACTAACCCTAGTGTTAATGGACAAGTCCCCCTCAAGTTGTCTTACAAACCATAAAATTCACTTCATCACCATATCATTAAATAAAATCCACTTAATCAAAGGCTTGTTTTGTCATGAGTTTAATCCCTAATCATGGATTAAGTTGATGAGCTTTCCTCAGCTTAAACATTCTCATCTATTATCCTTCTATTAGGATGGTGTAATGAGTCTGTTTAATCCTTGATTATGGCTTAACCTCATTACTTAACACTAAACAAAAACACCAAAAACATCTAAATAATCACAAGTAGGTTAATGATCTTAATCCTACACCATGGTGATTAAGTGTGAGAAGCTGACTTCACACTTAAGGTATTCTCATTACCCCTAATCAGAGGGAAGATGTGATGAGTTTACTAAATCCATTGGTTTAGACTTAAGCTCGTTAACTTATGACAAACTTCCAAAAGCAATAAAAGACTGAAAACACAAAAACAAACAATAATCGTCTCCTCCGGGATTCTTTTCTCATCTCATTCACTCATAAGCGAGAACTTGCTTCTTCCGTCTAATGCAAGACAGTTTGCACCTGAGCCAGACAGGTCATACACTTGAGCATAGACAAGGAAGCAGTTCACCAGTCAATTCATCTTTCAGTCTCTTTGGGTCGAACTACGGTGTTCTGACTTCCTCATTGCACGAGAGGATACGTAGGCATAACTTAACGGTTATCGAACAAAAGTCTCTGTATATTCCCCCTCTTTCTAGCCTCATTCTTTTAGCCTCATGGTCTTGAGCATTTCACTCCTTTCTTACACTGACACATCATTTACACACTTCACTCCCTTTGCACTGACACCTGTACATCCTTTTCCAGCTCTTTGATACACAAATAGCACTGACACTACCCCTTTAAAACACAAATCTTTTAAGCGTGGATCCCGTCGAGTACGACGGACAATCTGGGTGCTAATACCTTCCCAGGTTGTAACCAACCCCCTTTCTCAGTCTCTCTGGTTCGCAACCGTCTTATCCATATCTTTCTAGGTCTATGCAACATTACCTTTCCTCCGGGATAAAAATGCCTAGCTGGCGACTCTATTCACCTCCAGTGAGTTCACGGCTGTGTGTTCTCACTGTTCCCTTCGCCGACCGTTCGCGTCTGTACCCCTTTTGACCCGGTGTCATTTGGTGGGAGCGACAGCTTGGCGACTCTGCTGGGGAAAGGTGGCACTGCAACCAGGGCTTCTGGTTCTTTTTGTGGGTTCCTCCTAGCGCTTGATTGATTTGTGTTTACTGGGGTGTTATGTGTTTATTTGTGTTTATATGTGTTTTATTTTTGCTTTATGAACAGTTTGTTTTACTGCTCTCTTTATTGCTTTTCATATATCATACTGTCATGCTGCTGGCTGGATCTGGTTTTATTTTGGTGGGTGGGTGTTCTATTGAGAGTTGAGGTCCTATACCTGGGACCTGAGTGACACCTAGGCTAGAGTGAATCATATTCTTTCCCATTCCATTTCGGTCTGGTGCGGGAATATGAAACACGGTTCAGATATGGGTTTCTTCTTGAGAACTCTGTGTTGCAGATTTCCTGCAATACTAGGGCTATCTGGGAAGCCTGCTAAGTCTGGATAACCTTTTAGTATTGACCTTCAGAAACTGAGGAGAATTAGAGGAGGAACTTTTATGGTTATTGTAAACACTGTACCTCCGGGTTAGAAGTGTTTACACTTCTCATAACTGATCCAAGTCTGAGGATCCTTGTTCTAGAACACCACCTGTGAGGGGGTTGGGCTGTTTACAGGTTTGCAGGTACCTTGACCTCAGAATACCCTTGCTACTTTGTTTGTTTAAGAATACTTCATGTTGGAACAGTTCTTGTGATTCTAAAACCCTGGACATGTGGCTCTTTATTTGAGCCCCCCACCTTGGTTACTGGATTTATAGACCTCCATCTGGAATTCTTGAACATACTTGGACCTATATCAGAGCTCTTGATCAGATCCAGCTCAGTCACAGACCCTTGCATATCATTTGCATACATAAACATTGCATCATATTGACATTTGCTTATTTGTGTTTCAGGGTATCCACTTTCATCTTTGGTTTTGGTTTTGACCCCATCTTCAGCATTGACCCATCTTCACCAGCATCTGCTTCAGTTATCACCTGCACCAGCCAATCAGTGGCCAGTTCTTCAGTATTATCATCAGCATCTGCTCATCTTCAGCATCATGGCTCCTAAAAAGGGTAACATCACCTATCACTTCTTCCAGCCAGAGCTATCTGACATCAGGAGGGTTCAGACCCTGATCACTCCAGATCACATACCCTTGTTTAGGGAACATTATGGAGATATACTTGATATGGTTATGGATCTGGACCCTTCACAGAGAAGCCTGATCCACACTTGCATTCAGTTTTATGATCCCCCACTGAGGTGCTTCACTTTTCAAGACTTTCAGTTGGGCCCTCTATTAGAAGAATACTCATCATTGGTTGGCATGCCTATCAGGGGTGGAATCCCTTTCAACCCTGAGATGGTCTTTCCTGGTAATGGAGAAGTAGCAAAGGCTCTGCATCTGGAACCTGTCCTGATTGAGCAGCATATGACTTCTAAAGCTGGAATCCCTGGTTTCCATCTGGACTTCTTGATCTCTCAAGCTACCTTGAAAGCTTCTCTAGGAGAGTGGAAAGTTGTCTGTGCTCTTTTGGCTTTGAGTATATATGGAGTTGTATTGTTTGCAGATGAGCCTCGATTCATCAGCAAGAATGCAATCCATCTTTTCATCCTGAAGAATCCAGTGCCCACTTTATTGGGAGATCTCTACTATTCAGTGCATCAGAGGAATGAAAAGCAGAGGGGAAGATTAGTGAGGTGTTGTGCTCCATTATTCCATACTTGGCTTCTCAGGCATCTACCCAGGACAGATGCATTTTTGAACCCTCATCAGCAGAGCAACTGGGCTAAGAGACTCACTGCTCTAACTTCAGCCGATATCAGATGGTGCACTCAAAGCACCAAGGGTAGGGATATCATCACCAACTGTGGGCATTTTCCCAATGTGCCACTAATAGGAGTTAAGGGTAGTATCAATTACAACCCTCTGTTGTTCAGAAGGCAACTGGGCTATGCACTGGTCCACACTCCTAAGGCACAGGACTTGGTGGAGACTCTCTATTGTGAGAACAAGATTAATTTGACTATTGTCAGGCAGGCTGCCTGGGCCTGGGATAATGTTCAAACCAAGGGAATGACCATTCTGGGGAAGTGCAACAATGTGGCATCAGCACAATATTATGAGTGGTCCCGTGCCAGGGCTCAATTCTCTGGAATGCCCTTTACCATAGAAGATATGCCTGAATCATCTTCAGCACCCCCTGCCACTATCAGTTTGGAGGAGTTTGAGAGCTTGAAAGAAAGAAATGAGAAGTTAACCCAGGCTTTGCAGAAGACCCTCCGGGAGAGGAGTGAGGGTATGAGGGAGATTGAGAGGTTGGAGAAGTTGAGAGTAGAGCATCTGACTAAGATTGAGAAGTCTGGGCATTATATCAAAAAGTCTAAAGCTGGAGAACAAATTCTGAAGAATGCTTGCAAGGAAGCCCAGTTCCAGAGAGCAAGGACAGACTTGTATTTGAAGGAGAGTCAAGCTCGGTGGGTCAGGATCACCGAGGCTCGTACTCTGGAGGACAAGAGAGTTCAAGACAAGATGGAGCAACTGGAAGCTAGTGCAAAAGAACAGCAAGAAACCCTGGCAGCAGCCCAGAGGGAGATATCAGAGCTGAAGATCAAAGCAGGAGTGAAGAGGTCAAAGGACCAAAGTCAGCACAAGAAGCTCACAGCAGCTGTTACGACCCGGAATCTCCTCATCAGGAATCTCACGGAGCGTCCGGCTGATCCTGTGACCGAAGCACTTCTCAAGGAAGTTCGTGAGGATGAGTTTGGTCTTGGTGTTTGACCATTTGTTTGTTGTTGCTTTCGTTCCATGTACTTTTATTTTCCTGTAATGTATTTTGACCCCTCCGAGGGCTTGTATTTGTAAACAGACTATGTACCACTTTGCTTTTTGTAATATATGTATGTTCCGTCCAAGTTTACTTCGAAAGCAACATCAACAACATCTTCAAGGGTCTGGAAGGGTCAAAACTGAAAGCCAAACCGGATACCTTGATAACAAATAAGCATAACTGCATTGCATGCTAACCCTTTGTTTGTTTTGTAGGTTTTTGTTTTATTGCCACTAACTCTGTTGTGATGTTCAGGAACTATTGCTCGGCGCCGGGTATTTCCCCTCAATCGTCCGCACCGTTATCCGACCCGTAACAACCTTCCGGGCATTCAAATGGATCAAGTACAGCAGGACCTTGCAGAGGTTAGAAATCAAATGGCAAACGAAAGATTGGAAATGAGAACGCAGATGACTCAGTTTATGGAAGTGATGAACAACATGGCTCAGAGCCAGGAAAGATTGAGGGCCATGGTGGAAAGGCAGAATCAAGAAGATCCACACATAGGGACTGCCGGCACCAGCAACAATGAAAGGGTCCAACCTCATGTCAATCCCCCAGTCTTTGCACCACACCTCCATCCTGAGGTCAACATCCCTGCAAATGTTCAAGGGACTGCCACTGCAGCCAGGGTACTTCAAGAAGACCCCCAAGAGGACCAGTTTACAGTAATGGGTGCTGGGGAAGAAGCTTATGATAGAAGGTTGGAAGAGATAGCTGAGAAATTGAGGTCCTTAGAGTCTCAAAACTCTTTGGGCTTTGACGTCATGGACATGGGCTTGGTAGACGGGGTCAGGATTCCCCATAAGTTTAAGCCTCCTTGTTTTGAAAAATACAACGGGACTTCATGCCCCCGGACTCATTTGCAGTCGTTTCTGGGAAGGCTGAAGGCCTATACAATGGATGAGAAGCTCTGGATGTTCTATTTCGAAGACAGCTTGACTGGAGCGTCAAGAGAATGGTACTCTCACTTGACAAGAGCAACTATTAGATGCTGGAAGGACCTGGCAGAGGCCTTCATCAGACAGTATCAGTACAATTTAGACATGGCACCCAACAGGACCCTCCTAATGGGAATGTCACAGTCGTCAAGGGAAAGTTTCCGAGAATATGCCCAGAGATGGAGGCAATTGGCTGCTGCTGTTCAACCACCTATGTCTGAAAGGGTAATGGCAGATATGTTCATGAACACCCTTCAGGGGACATATATTGACAGGCTGGCTGCTTTCTCTTCCACTAGCTTCGCAGATGTTGTCATAGCTGGGGAGAGAATTGAAAGCCTTTTAAAAATGGGCAAGATATCTGACAATGGTGCCAGCTCATCCAGTAGTACAAGAAAGCCTTTTGCGGGCCCAAGAAGAACTGGCGAGACCAATGCCATCCACACCAACAGGGGCAGGCCCCAATATGTTCACAGATCAGTGGCAGCAGTCACCATTCCTGCTCCGGCTCACCCTCAACCAGTCTATCATCCTCCGCAACAAAACTATCAGCAGCAACCTCAGTACCATCAACAGAATCAGTACCCTCCGAGAAATTACAACAACAGCAACACCAACAATAACAACCAGCAAAGGCCATTTCAGCAGAGGCCATCTCAAGCTAACAGGGTGATCGATCCGATCCCTATGCCATATGCTACATTGCTGCCACAACTCCTGAAACTCAACCTAGTTGAGCTAAGGACGCTGGCACCTCCAGATCCCAGCAGTCTACCCAGGAATTATGATTCCAACGCCAGATGTGCCTTCCATTCAAATGCACCTGGCCACAGTACAGAAAAGTGCAGAGCTCTGCATATGAAGGTACAAGACCTGGTGGACTCAAAAGCTCTGAATTTCGCACCTCCACCCAATGTCAATAAGAACCCGATGCCAAACCACGGTGGTCCCAGAATTAACGCTATTGAAGAAGACAAGCCGTCTTATTTAATAACCAGTGTGGGGCAGATCCGGACACCGTTGGTGGAAATCAAGGCTCAACTCCTAGAATGTCAAATGTTCCCGGGGTGTGAGTTAGGGTGTGCCTACTGCAATATTTCGGTCAATGGGTGCGATAACCTGAGGAATGGCATAGATGGCCTCATTCAGAGTGGCCAACTTCAGATCACCACATCATTTCCAACAAATCCAACAATCTCATCAGCAACGACTTCAGAACCTCCTACAACTGCAGCAACGATTGTTCCTGACAATTCTTCGGTTTCATCAACAAGTACTTCATCTATTATCTCAACTGATCAGTTATCAACAAATTTTTCTTCTACAACTCCAGCACCACTCCATTTTGAAACTCCTACAACAACAACATCCATCCTTCCACCGATGTCTCCTACAACACCAGCAACAAATCATGAAGATGTCTCAACTGTCACAATATTTTATGATCCTGAGAACAACTCTGCCTACAACTCAGAAGGTGCTGCTCCCATCAGAGCACCAGTTACAATTTATTATGATCCGCAGACTATCACAATTCCTTCCGCAGCTGCAGTCAGTCCAGTCACTATCACAGTGCCTGGACCAGTTGCCTATGAAAGCAGTAATGCCATCCCCTGGCATTACGGCTCCGACCTGTACTGTGAAGGACAAAAGATCACTTTTGAATCATCAACCCCTGCACTACAAATAGATAATGTGGGCGGAGGCGGAGGCTTCACTTGAAGCGGACGTCTTTTCGCTCCACAAATTCAGAGACCCACTGCCGAAGCAGAAGCTGCTGCCAAGGCAAAAGGGAAGAGCCCTGTGCAGGAAGATCAAGCTGTTAAGGAAGCCTTGAAAACACCCTTCGATCAAGAGGTTGATGAGTTCATGCGAATCATCAAAAAGAGTGATTATAAAATAGTGGATCAGCTTCATCAGACGCCTTCCAAGATCTCAATCCTATCACTGCTTATGTGCTCCGAAGCCCATCGGAATGCACTACTCAAAGTCTTGCACGCAGCTTACGTGCCTGAAGAGATCACTGTCAATCAGCTGGAAGCTGTAGTTGGAAATGTTAATGCTAGTCACGGACTAGGGTTCACCAATACTGATTTGACCACGGAAGGCCGCAACCATAACAAAGCCTTGCACATAACCATGGAATGTAAAGTTGCTGTCCTTTCCCATGTGCTGGTAGACACGGGGTCATCCCTCAATGTCTTACCTAAAAAGGCCCTGGTGAAGCTAGAATATGACGGGTTGGCGTTGAGACCCAGCAACCTGGTGGTGAGAGCCTTTGATGGTTCGAAGAGATCGGTTCTGGGAGAGATTGAATTGCCCATAACGATTGGCCCGCAGACCTTCAAAACGACCTTCTATGTGATGGATATACAGCCTGCCTACAGCTGTCTATTGGGTAGGCCATGGATTCACGCCGCTGGCGCCGTGACCTCTACCCTTCACCAGAAGTTAAAATATGAGTGGGAGGGTCAAATCGTTACAATCTGTGGAGAAGAGGATATTTTTGTCAGCCACCTGGCTACCTATAAATACATTGAGATGGATGGGGAGATCCATGAAACGATGAGCCAGGGTTTTGAAGCCTTGAATGTCAATGAAACATCTGCTGTGCCTGGAACTTCTATATCATCATACCAACAAGCCCGGAAGGTTGTTGAGGGAGGAAACGCCCAAGGCTGGGGCAAACTGCTATCGGTGGAAAAGAAAGAGGACAGATTTGGGTTGGGTTACAGACCAACTCAACAAGATCAAGCAGCGGCTGCGAAAGAGCCCAACTTTGTGAGTGGGGGGATGCTCACCCCTGATGCTGTCAACTGTCTGGAAGACGAGCTGGAAGAAGAACGCAACCTGGAAAGCTGGATTCGTCCAAAGATCCCGGGGAGCAGTATCTCAAACTGGTCTTCCCAGGAAATTATAAGAGTTACTCATGCAGAGTAATTATTATTTCCTGTATTTTTATAGCATGCATCAAAGTCTTGCATCTTGCCCAAGATGACAAGACTCATTTTGTAATCGGGCCATCTGTACTTTTTGTGCAAACAAGATTAACCAATGAAATATCAGACATCTTTTTGCAAATGAGTCTTTTTTTTCTTTTCCGCTCACTGTTTTTCCATTTTTCTTTTTGTACAAAAAAATAAATGGCAGTGTTTTCAAAATGATAACTTTATTTCACTTTTCTAAACAAGACTAAAATCAAATCACTAAAATGAACAAACTGAACCCTTGCAGAGAGTGCCTTCCAGACTGCACCGACAACAGCACGGCTATGACTTCGTATGACTTTGACAATCCGATCAATCAAGCTGATGAAGGGGTTGGAGAAGAATATGAGTTTCCTGAAGAGCTAGCCAGGTTGTTAAGACAAGAGGAAAAGGTTATTACTCCTCACCAGGAGGAGGTTGAAGTGATCAATCTTGGTACAGATGAAGACGTGAAAGAGGTTAAAATCGGGGCCTGCCTACAAGACTCAGTGAAGAAACGACTGATTGACCTGCTTCAAGAGTATGTGGACGTGTTTGCTTGGTCTTACCAAGATATGCCAGGGTTGGATACCGACATTGTTGTGCACAAGTTGCCTTTGAGAGAAGAGTGCCCACCGGTCAAACAGAAATTGCGCCGTACTCGCCCAGACATGGCTATGAAAATCAAGGAAGAGGTACAAAAGCAATGGGACGCCGGTTTCCTTGCTGTAACTAGCTACCCACCGTGGGTTGCTAACATAGTACCTGTGCCCAAGAAAGACGGCAAAGTAAGAATGTGTGTTGACTACCGGGATCTGAACAGAGCCAGCCCGAAAGATGATTTCCCTTTGCCTCACATTGACGTATTGGTAGATAATACGGCTCAGTTCTCGGTATTCTCCTTCATGGACGGATTTTCAGGATACAATCAGATCAAAATGTCACCTGAAGACATGGAGAAGACAACTTTCATCACACCCTGGGGCACGTTCTGCTACAAGGTAATGCCATTTGGGCTCAAGAATGCTGGTGCGACATATCAACGGGCTATGGTAACATTATTCCACGATATGATTCATAAAGAAATAGAATGTTATGTGGACGACATGATTGCCAAGTCCCTTACTGAAGAAGATCACCTGGTAAATCTGCTGAAGTTGTTCAAGCGTTTGAGGAAGTACCAACTGAAGTTGAACCCCAACAAATGCACATTCGGGGTGCGATCTGGTAAGCTGCTGGGTTTCATTGTAAGCGAGAAAGGGATTGAAGTTGACCCTGATAAAGTCAAAGCCATCCAAGAGATGCCTGCACCGAAAACTGAGAAAGAAGTTCGAGGGTTCTTAGGTCGATTGAACTACATCTCGCGGTTCATATCTCAACTTACAGCAACCTGTGAACCCTTGTTCAAACTGCTGAGAAAAGAACAGACGGTCAGGTGGAACGAAGACTGTCAGAAGGCTTTTGACAAGATCAAAGAGTACTTACAAGAACCTCCAATCCTTATGCCTCCAGTTGAAGGAAGACCTCTGATAATGTACTTGACAGTATTGGAAGAGTCAATGGGGTGTGTGCTGGGCCAGCATGACGAGTCTGGTCGAAAAGAGTATGCAATATACTACCTAAGCAAAAAGTTTACCGACTGTGAACAACGTTATTCACTGCTCGAGAAAACTTGCTGTGCTTTAGCGTGGGCTGCTCGCCGACTAAGACAGTATATGTTGACCCACACTACTTTATTGATCTCAAAAATGGACCCAGTCAAGTACATTTTCGAGAAACCAGCTCTTACCGGACGGGTTGCAAGATGGCAAATGATTCTCACAGAATATGACATTCAGTACACCTCTCAGAAAGCCATCAAAGGCAGTGTACTATCTGAATATCTTGCTGAGCAACCTATTGATGATTACCAGCCTATGAGATTTGACTTCCCTGATGAAGACATCATGTTCATAAAAGCAAAAGATCATGAAGAGCCTATTCACACTGAAGGGCCTGACCCGGAAGAAGAATGGACTATGATGTTTGATGGGGCTGTTAATATGAATGGTCGTGGTGTTGGTGCGGTGCTCATTACACCTAAAGGAGTTCACATGCCTTTCTCGGCAAAACTCACCTTTAACTGCACTAACAACGAAGCTGAATACGAAGCTTGCATTATGGGTCTTGAGGAAGCCATTGACCTCAGGATCAAGACATTGACCGTGTTCGGAGATTCAGCTCTGGTAGTTAATCAAACCAACGGCAAATGGTATACGCACCAGGATCATCTGATACCTTACAGGGATTATACAAGGAGGTTATTGACTTTCTTCACAACAGTCAAGCTTGAGTATATCCCTCGGGACGAGAATCAGTTTGCAGATGCTCTGGCTACCATTTCATCCATGATCAAAGTTCAAGCTGCTAACTTTGTACCTCAGATTTCAGTGTCCATACTTGATAAACCAGCATATGTGTTCGCAGCAGATGTTGTTAAAGATGATAAGCCTTGGTTCCATGACATTAAGTGCTTCTTGGGGGATCAAACATACCCACCTGGGGCATCTTCCAATGATAAGAAGACTTTGAGAAGGCTTGCTGGTAGTTTCTTTCTGAACACTGATGGGTCTTTATACAAAAGGAACTTTGATATGGTACTCCTCAGATGTGTTGATAAGGCAGAAGCAGACTTGTTGATGCACGAGGTGCACGAAGGATCCTTTGGTACCCATGCTGGAGGACATGCAATGGCTAAAAAGTTGCTAAGATCAGGTTATTACTGGATCACAATGGATGCCGACTGTTGTGCCTATGCCAGAAAATGCCACAAATGCCAGATCTATGCGGATAAAGTGCATGTGCCTCCCAATCCTTTGAACATAATGTCTTCACCATGGCCCTTTGCTATGTGGGGCATTGATATGATTGGCAAGATTGAGCCAACTGCTTCAAATGGCCACAGATTCATCCTGGTCGCCATTGATTATTTCACTAAGTGGGTTGAAGCAGCCTCATATGCAAATGTTACAAGGCAAGTGGTAGCCAGATTTCTGAAAAGAGATATCATCTGTCGGTATGGAGTGCCCGAGCGAATCATTACTGATAATGGTTCCAATCTAAACAACAAGATGATGGCAGAACTGTGCCGGGACTTCAAGATTCAACATCACAATTCTTCTCCTTACAGGCCAAAGATGAACGGCGCTGTTGAGGCCGCTAATAAGAATATTAAGAAGATTGTGCAGAAGATGGTAGTCACCTACAAAGACTGGCATGAGATGCTACCGTTTGCCTTGCATGGGTACCGCACGTCAATCAGGACATCCACTGGGGCAACACCGTATCAACTTGTGTATGGTATGGAAGCAGTCCTACCAGTTGAAGTTGAATTACCCTCTCTACGGGTACTAATGGATGTTAAACTGAGTGAAGCAGAATGGGTTAGGGCCCGATACGAACAACTGAGTCTGATTGAAGAGAAGAGATTGGCTGCAATCTGTCATGGGCAGTTATATCAAAAGAGAATGAAGAAGGCCTTCGATCAGAAAGTCAGGCACCGAGAGTACCAAGTAGGAGATCTTGTGTTGAAGAGAATCCTCCCTCCTCATACAGACCACAGGGGCAAATGGACTCCGAATTATGAAGGACCATTCGTGGTAAAGAAAGTTTTTTCCGGTGGAGCACTGATGCTCAGCACCATGGATGGTGAAGATTTCCCGTCCCCTGTGAATTCGGATGCGGTTAAAAAATACTTCGCATAAAAAGACCCGTTGGACATAAAAACAGAATGTAAGTCCAGGCAAAAATAGGGCATCCCGGCGAGTCAAAAACAGAATAAAGGACTCGGGCAAAAGTAAGGGAAAATAAACAAAAATGTACACCCGCTGAGTTGAAAAGCCGCATTGGACAGCTCAGGCAAAAATGGGTATCCCGATGGATTGAAAACCCGAAAGGGCGATCCATGCAAAATAAGGGAATAAGCGAACAACTGCATTCTGAATTCGTCTGTATCGCCTACAACTTGGTAAACCTCGAAAGGATCAAGCTTCAATCAGAATCAACATTCTTCAAAAAGCAAGATGAGAAGAACGTCAAAAGTCATACGGGTCATAGTGAAGAGGAAGTTCCTCAAAGCGTCATCAACACTGCCAGCATTTTGTTTCTCAATTTGTAACAATCTCCTCATTTCAGGGGATATGTTCCTTTGACTGTATCTCGCCAATTCAGGGCATTTGAATTAATAAAGTCAGGTTTTCAGTCATGTCTCGTTTTGTACATTTTTATTTGCAAAAAATGTCTTATGTCTTAAAAAGAAAAACTGATTGCATAAGAATACAGATGCTTATCTTCAAATAAAAACATGCTTGCAGGAAATATACTTACTCTCAGAAGTATTCTAAACTCCTATGACGGAATCTAGTAAGGGATACCTCGGGATTATCTTGTGCGTTTCTCTATCTTTTTCAGGATTGCAGTTATCCAGAACGCGACTTGGGGCATGAAAACTTTATCCCAGCAAGCCGGCAAATCAACACTCAATTTTAGCACCCGAAGTGCTCTCTCCCCAGCTGAGTTGCGTCTCATGACTTCCCCAGCTGAGTTGCCTCTCATGACTTCCCCAGCTAAGTTGCCACGTATTACTTATCCCCATCAGAATGGGCAGGTATCACAGGAGATGCCCACATCCCCGGCTGAGTCAGGGATCCTCTTCGATAGAATCCTTAGGGAGGTCTTTCAGTGATTCCTCCCTCTCTCCCCAGTCGAGTTGCCTTTTTATCCTCAGCCGAAATACACAAAGTCAGGGAATTATCTCCCCACAGAATTCTCAGCCTCTATTCAGAAGAGCAATGCATAGAAGATCACAACAGAGTGAAGAAAGCTTCTACAAACCCCAGCTGGGTCTCTCATTTATAAGGATAGGTCTATCAATGGCCCGAATCCCCAAGCAGATATCATATCATCAGATCTACTAATGATCTCACCCCCAGCTGGGATGTCTACTTCAAATGGATCGATCAAAGATCTTCGCAGCAATGGGACCCGGATCCCGGTTTGGTGTCTTTGCACAATCATAGCATTTGCATCATATTCACCCACAAAGCGTAGCATTCCGTTTTAACACGGAGCATTACGGCAAAAATCCAACACATAGCATAATCATAAGCCATGTTTTGAATCAGCACTTGTGACCAGTAACCATTCATCAGAATGCAGAATACTTTCCCCCAGAGTTCCCACCAGAGTCCCAGCAAAAAAGGCAACTGCCTCTCAAACCACAAACACCAGTACATACTCATTGTGACACCCGCCCGTGCCACCTTTCCCCAGTAGGTCGCTTGAACACTCCTTGCAAACAACACCACCCGTATTACAGATACGTCCTGACACCCGTCCGTGTCAAATCACCAGCAGAAAGCCAAAGACATCCTCTTTGCACTCACATATACCTATATACACTTTCTTGGCACCCGTCCGTGTCATATCCCCAGCACAGTCGTCTACACTTTTATATACTTGTTGATATTATTATACTTTTCTCTCTTGACACTCGTCCGTGTCACACCCCCCCAACAGATAAACACTCATCTATGCAATACTCTTACTCACTACTCATGTCACACTCATACAGATATTCGTCCGTATCTTGTATATACCATTCATATCCCCACAGATTCGACTTCGGTCCTTTTTCTTTGCTAACCAGATGATACTCGTCCGTATCATCGTCTCAGAGCATGCGTCAAGAGTTTGTTTCTACATGGTACTCGTCCGTATCATAGTCTTAAGGATGCTCGTCCGCATCTTTAATCCATACACTGTGTCAAACACCTATGTCTTCTTGGATATAGACGCTCGTCCGTGTCTACTATTCCCCAGAAGAATCCTCTCAGATTCAGCACTCGTCCGTGTTCTTTGTTAACCAGTTGATACTCGTCCGTATCATCATCTTTGAACACGTGTCAGTATTTGTTTCTACCCGATACTCGTCCGTATCGTAGTCTTAAGGATGCTCGTCCGCATCTTTAATCTATACACAATACCAAACACTTATACTTTCTTTTCTTGGTTGTAAATGCTCGTCCGTGTTTACTATATCCCAGTAGATCGCCAACAAAGTAAATCTTCTTTTTATCTGACACTCGTCCTGTGTTATGATAAACCCTGAGAGCAGCCGTACCCTGCTAGGTGGTCGTCCTCCACCTCTTGATGGTCGTCCTCCATCATGCTCATCCGATGGCCGTCCCCATCGTTGTTTTAGCAGCCGTCCCCTGCTAGGTGGTCGTCCTCCACCTCCTGATGATCGTCCTTCATCATTTTTATCCAATGGCCGTCCCCATTGTTGATTTTGGTTATCTGGCATTCGTCCTATGTCATGACAAACCTCGAGAGCAGCCGTACCCTGCTGAGTGGTCGTCCTCCACTTCTTGATGGTCGTCCTCCATCATGCTCATCCGATGGCCGTCCCCATCGTTGACCTTTTCTATCCGGCATTCGTCCTATGTCGCGATATTTTCGGCAGCCGTACCCTGCCAGGTGGTCGTCCTCCACCTTTGATGGCCGTCCCCATCATATTTCTTTTATTCCCAACAGAGCAGCCGTCCCCTGCTAGGTGATCGTCCTTCACCTTTGATGGCCGTACCCCATCATCTGTTTATTTCATTTATTCTTTAACCCGATGGCCGTCCCCGTCGTGGTCCCTTTTCCTTTTTAGCCCGATGGTCGTCCCCATCGTTGGTTACTCTACCTTTGTGAACTTGATGGCCGTCCCCGTCATGTTTCATTAATTCCCAGAGAATCTTACTTTATCTTGATGGCCGTCCCCATCATAATTTTATCTTCCCCAGCTAGTCGGCCTTCCCCGTCTTGGCTTTACCGTTTATCCCCAGCATGTCGGCCGTCCCCGTCATTGCTTTATTTTCCGCATTTTTCCTAGCATGTCGGCCGTCCCCGTCATTGCTCTTTACCCAGCAGTCGTCCTCTGCTCGACGGTCGTCCTCCGTCGCCTACACTTTACAATATACTTTATTTCCTTTTACAATCTATATCCCTTTTCTTCTTCATTCTGTGAGTGCAAATTTTGGATTGTCTTTGGTATTCAACCACAAGTTATCTCGCTTGCCTGTTAAGCCGCTGCCTACATCCTGCACAGCTAACTCATGCTTGAATAGGGGCAGCTGTAAACACCCCAAATTTGCCCTCACCCATTTCACCATGGCTTGTGATCATTTCATATGCATAAACACAATCATATCATCTCACATCTCATTTTTGAGTCACTGCATAGTTTCTAAGTCATCTGCACCTAGGGTTTGTGATCTGAGCAATCCAAGAGCCTCTTGAGCCACTCCAAAGACCATCAATCACTTCAAAGGGGTCTACATGTGATCAAGTATCATATTACATCCTCTCAAAGTCAAGAATTCCAAAGAATCACAAGAACTGGGATTGACATGGAAGCAGAGCCAAGGTTGACTGCACAGTTGACCTAAAATTAGGGTTTTGGTTTCAGAGGCCATAACTCCAAATTTTTTGGTCATTCTTGTTTCCATTGGTCTCTATATGGTATAGGGAGTGTGCATATCAATTTTCATGAAGAAATTCCATGGGGAAGTCATCTGATCAAGGGTTGACTTTCTGGACAAGTCAGTGCAAAATCAGGGTATCTGAGGCCCCCAATGACCCAACCAAGGGGTGATCTTCATCATTTTGAGTGTATATGATCTTTATTTGATCATGGAAGAAGGTTGAAGTCCACAAAAATCAAGAATTTGAAGTTTTGCAAAGTTGACTTTTTTGGGCATAGTTGACTTTTCAAGAATATGTCATTTTAGGTCATTTTTCAAGCCTTGATTTTTGATCCAAAGAAGCTTCAAATGGAAAAACTTTGGTCATGAAAGTTGTAGGATACATCTTTCCCTTTTCAAAAAGTACAAGAACATGATCAAATTCTTCTTGGATCAAAAGTTATGGTGTGACAAAGTTGGCTAAAATCATTGATTTTCAAGACATGCCTCAAATGTGAATTTTGCAAAATCATGAACCAAGGCTTTTTGTAACCTCTAGTTGACATCAAACCATGACACAAACATCCTATGTGACCTAAAAGTCAGAATTGGACCAAAGATCACATGTTTATGGTTTGTGTAACAAGGCATTTTTCATGGAAAACCAAAAAGAGCCAACTTGCAAAACTCATGATCACACTTCACCAACTTGATGCATTGGGTGCTGAACCTTGCTAGCCCTCTCACCTCATCTTGCTGCGCAGCCCATGCCTCTTGTACCAAGCTAGAGCTCAAGCCATGCTTTCCTTACACAAAGTGGACTTTTTTTGCAAAAGCAAACTTACCAATCAATAGAGGCCAGGTCACATCATCTGACCTATGGGATTATTTTATACTATCCAAATGCTGGCCATAACACTCAAGAAACCAAGCTAAAACAGGTCATAACATCACATACTCAAATTCACTACATTTTGCAAAACTCTTCGAAGCTCTCTGCCCAGCTCACAAACACTCAAGCAAACTTCACACATCCACTCACCATGCCCCATTGAGTAGAAACCAACAAAGAACCAGGCCTGAAACAAGCCATAACATCACTTCACCATTTTCACCCCAAGCTGCAGTTTCCTTCGAAACACCTTCCACAGCTCACAAACATCCAAACAAACTTCACAAACCTTCTCCACTCATCATCTAGACCACAAACAACCCTTCACCCTTGCCAGAAACAGTCTGAATCATCATTGCCATTTTCAACTGAGCTTGAGCAGAAGCTGTTCAAACTCTTCATCCAGCCAACATAAACTTCTCCAAAGCATTCAAGCATCATCAAGAGGTCAAGTGGAGTGGATTTCACAAGGAGAGGAGGTCTGAAAGTTGCTGGAGTGAAAGCTTCGAATCTCAGGTAGCTCAAGAACTTTTTTTTTCAGAAATGGATTTTTAAGTTCTAAACTTGTTCTCCATGCCTTACTGATTATCCTGGTGCTTTTAGTTTTGAAAATGGTGACGAAATGAGAATTTAATTGCTCTCTGAAACTCTGTGACCTAAAAATTTGTTTTGTTCGATTCATGAATTCCAGGAAGAATAAATTTGTTTTGATTGGGGGTTTTGGTTCGTGAGTGAGTGGGAATCATCTCCATGTTTTTAGATTTCGTTTTAGTTAGGTTTTGAGAGTTTTAGGGATTTTCAGGTGGGCTTCCCACCGGAGAAGACGACCGGAGGTCTTCTCCGGCCACCTGAAAATCATTAGGGCATAATCCCAGTCATTAAGGGTGTTTGAATGTTGGGCGTTGGATTGAGCTGACCTGTTGACTTGCCACGCGAATAGAAGGCCCAGATGCATTCAATTAGCCCTAATCTTTTTATTTAGTTTAATTAAACTCAATTAAATTAATTAAATCAGAGCCAACCAGGACCCTTGGATAGCGCGCGTGGTCAATGACTTTCACCCCAGTTCAAATCTCATCCATCAGATCTGAATACTTTCCTTTTATTTTAATTTATTTTCATTTCTTTTTCATTTAACTTGCATAATTTATTTAAAATAGTAAAAAATGTCTAAAAATTATGAAACTTTTTCTTAAGAGTTTTATTAATTTTTATGACACAAAAATATTTTTATTTTTATTTTTAGCATTTAAAAAGTATTTTTAAATATTTAAAAGGTTATTTTTAATTGATTAATGAGAATTAATTTATTAAAAATACTTTTAGGTATTTAAAAATCACCAAAAAATTCATGAAATGTTCCAAGACATTTAGAAACATTGTCCAACCCTCAAACCAAATTTCGTTTTTGATCTTGATGCATTTTGAGAATTTTTCATTGAATTAAAATCATTTTTGTGCATTATTTTGATCCTAAGTTCAAAAAATCATTTCTGCCTATTCATGAAGGATTGGACATTGATTCTTCTTGCATTGCATTGTGTTTAGCATGTAGTTTGTGAGATTAAATGGCCATGATTTGATCTTGCATTTTCAATTTGTTTGGCATTTCTTTTGTTTAGGAACCCTAAAAACCCTAATAACTTGTAAAAATCATAACTTGAGTTTGGTTAAGAGTTGAGACCTCCCCTTTGGACATTGGTTTAGTATAATATTAGGGGTCTTTTGAGTGGCATTTTCCATTTTTTATCTTAGGGTTTGCTTCTGTTTTTTTGGTTTTTGTTTGATGTTTGGTTCATAAACCCTAATTTGGGCTTCCATATGCATCCATCTTGCATTCTCTTGCATAACATGACTTGGCATGATATTCCATGCTGCCATGTGATTCATTTGACATCATAAGACATATGGAAAGCATGTTTAATCATTGCATCATGTATTTGCCATGTTGTATGTCATGTGCACTTCATAACTTTTCATGTATGTTCATGGTTCCTAACTTGCTTCATTTGCATTCATGAGCTTGTAAGATCATTTCCATGTGCTGCCTCATGTTTGTAGCATCTCATAACATCATTAGCATCATGTATATGCTTCTGGTTTTGTTGCTCATCATGTCATCTCATCCCATTTTTGCATTGCATTGCATTTCTTTTCTAACCTTTCAGGTGGTAAGTGACATTGAGAAGTGAATTTGCCTTCAATTCTCATAACTTTTCTTTCCATCTCTCTTGCATCCATGCTGCATTTTTATATGTGTTTGAGTTTGAGCTTGCTCATTCTTGTTCCTCCCACTTTCTTTCTTCAAGTGACTTGACTTCTTGAATGAAGCAAGTCACTTTGCTTCTCTTGATCCTTTCATCTGCTTCCTGGTGGTTCCATTGAAGACTTCTCTTGAAAACCTCACAAACCTTAGGAACAACCAAGCATGACAATGATTAGGGTTTTGATTAGTCTCCCCTCTTAGTTTCACCTTTGAGTCTCTTTTGAGTCTTCTCTTCTCACCTCATAATCAGGGACTAAACCCTAAAGGCTTTAAGGCTTTGTGATTAAGCTTATGCCTGCATCCTTCTCTTAGGATGGAGTGCATAACTTTAATCCTAAGTGTTAAACCCTTAATGTGTTTAACTCCTCTAATCAATTCACTCAATAATTGTCAAGACATCAAGCTTGTAACTTGGGCCTTGCATTAGGGTTCTAATTCTTCCTTAATTGGTTAAGAAGGACTAACCCTAGTGTTAATGGACAAGTCCCCCTCAAGTTGTCTTACAAACCATAAAATTCACTTCATCACCATATCATTAAATAAAATCCACTTAATCAAAGGCTTGTTTTGTCATGAGTTTAATCCCTAATCATGGATTAAGTTGAGGAGCTTTCCTCAGCTTAAACATTCTCATCTATTATCCTTCTATTAGGATGGTGTAATGAGTCTGTTTAATCCTTGATTATGGCTTAACCTCATTACTTAACACTAAACAAAAACACCAAAAACATCTAAATAATCACAAGTAGGTTAATGATCTTAATCCTACACCATGGTGATTAAGTGTGAGAAGCTGACTTCACACTTAAGGTATTCTCATTACCCCTAATCAGAGGGAAGATGTGATGAGTTTACTAAATCCATTGGTTTAGACTTAAGCTCGTTAACTTATGACAAACTTCCAAAAGCAATAAAAGACTGAAAACACAAAAACAAACAATAATCGTCTCCTCCGGGATTCTTTTCTCATCTCATTCACTCATAAGCGAGAACTTGCTTCTTCCGTCTAATGCAAGACAGTTTGCACTTGAGCCAGACAGGTCATACACTTGAGCATAGACAAGCAAGCAGTTCACCAGTCAATTCATCTTTCAGTCTCTTTGGGTCGAACTACGGTGTTCTGACTTCCTCATTGCACGAGAGGATACGTAGGCATAACTTAACGGTTATCGAACAAAAGTCTCTGTATATTCCCCCTCTTTCTAGCCTCATTCTTTTAGCCTCATGGTCTTGAGCATTTCACTCCTTTCTTACACTGACACATCATTTACACACTTCACTCCCTTTGCACTGACACCTGTACATCCTTTTCCAGCTCTTTGATACACAAATAGCACTGACACTACCCCTTTAAAACACAAATCTTTTAAGCGTGGATCCCGTCGAGTACGACGGACAATCTGGGTGCTAATACCTTCCCAGGTTGTAACCAACCCCCTTTCTCAGTCTCTCTGGTTCGCAACCGTCTTATCCATATCTTTCTAGGTCTATGCAACATTACCTTTCCTCCGGGATAAAAATGCCTAGCTGGCGACTCTATTCACCTCCAGTGAGTTCACGGCTGTGTGTTCTCACTGTTCCCTTCGCCGACCATTCGCGTCTGTACCCCTTTTGACCCGGTGTCATTTTGTGGGAGCGACAGGCCTGAGGTCCACATATGAGGCTCTGATTGGGCAGAGAGTTGGTGGTGGCACAGTGTGATTGGCATGGGCAAAAATGCAAAAAGTCAAAAGTATGTGTACTATGAGCATGGGCTGGAACAGAAGTGGTTCAATGGGGTGTCTTGCCTCAGCATGGTTTATGGTGAGCCCTAGGATCAAAAAGATGCAGCTGGATGGCTTGGATAGCAAGATGGCATGAGTTTTGCATTTTGCCCTCTTTGAAGTTTCTTGTGAACCAAGGCATGAAATCTTATGATTTCTTGGGCAATTTGTAGCAAAATGAGTTGTGTGATGTTGTTATGATGTTTTGATACCAATTAGAAGTCAAACCAATCCTTGGACATCATTCTTGCAAGAATTCCTTTTTGGAGAATTTTATGGAAAATGGCTTATGAAAGTTTGTGATCCAAGGCATGAACCTTGTAAACTCTTGGGCAATTCTGATTTTGATAAGTTGCAATATGTTGTAATGATGTAAAGAAGTCATTTAGAGGTCTTGAAAGTGCTTGGAACTTGAATTTGCAAAAATCCCTCTTTGGTGTCAAAAGTGGAAATTTAGTGATTTTGTCCAACTTTGACAAGCCATAACTTTTGATTCAAAATGAATTAGAATGAGTTCTTGTAATTTTTAAAAATGGGAGGATCCAATCTACAACTTTCATGACCAAAGATTTCCCATTTGAAGCATTTTTGAATCAAAAAGAGGAGGTTGAAAAACTTTCCCAAAATGGCAAGTTTTCATTATAAGTCACTTTCCCAAAAAGGAAATTTTGCAAATGGCTTGAAATTCTTCAATTTTGTGAACTTATAACATCTTCTATGATCAAATAAAGATCATACATATTCAAAATGATGGAGAAACCCCTTTGGTTGGGTCACTGGGGGCCTCAGATGCCCTGATTTTGCACTGACTTGCTCAAGAAGTCATCTCTTGATCATATGCCTTCCCCATTGAATTTATTCATGAAAATTGATATGCATGATCCTCATACATTATAGAGACCATTAGAAACAAGAATGACCAAAAAATTTGGAGTTATGGCATCTGAAACCAAAACCCTAATTTTAGGTCATCTGTGCAGTTAAACCTGGCTCTACTTCCATGCCTTTCTCAGTTCTTGTGATTCTTTGACTTCCTTGACCTTGTGAGGATATAATATGATGCTTGAACATACATGGACCATCTTGAGGTGATTGAAGACCTTTGGAGTGGCTCAGATAGCTCAGGGATGGCTCAGATCACAAACCCTAGATGCAAATGACTTAGAAACAATGCAGATAAGCAAAAATGCAATATGAGATGCTATGATTGAACTCATGCATATGAAAAAATCACAAGCCATGGTGAAATGAGTGAGGGCAAATTTGGGGTGTTTACATATGTCTAAGAAGATTCATGACGAGGTTGATAAACAGTTTAATGATGGCTTTCTAAAAGTCGTGAATTATCCGCCATAGATTGTTAACTTCGTGTCTATGCCCAAGAAAGATGGAAAGGTTAGAATGTGTGTTGACTATAGGAACTTGAATAGAGAAAGCCATAAAGATGGCTTCCCTCTACCTCACATTGATGTATTAGTCGACAATACTGTGCAATGCAAAGTGTTTTCCATCATGGATGACTTCTCCGGTTACAATCAAATCAAGATGACACCAGAAGACATGGAGAAGACAACTTTCATAACACCGTGGGGAACATTCTGTTACAAGGTAATGTCATTCAGTTTGAAGAATGAAGGAGCAACATATTAGCGTGCAATGGTAACTCTCTTCCATGACATGATCCAGAAAGAGATTGAGGTGTATGTCGACAACATGATTGCAAAATCAATACCGAAGAAGAGCCCCTCGTCCATTTGCAATAGCTATTTGAAAGATTGAGGAAATTCCCTCTGAGACTGAATCCAAACAAGTGCATCTTTGGAGTAAGATTCGATAAACTCTTGGGTTTCATCGTCAATATTAAAGGTATTGAAGTGGATCCTGCAAAGGTAAAAGCTATTCAAAAGATGCCCGCTCCGCGTACTGAGAAGGAAATAAGAGTTTTCTTGGGAGTCGATCTTCAAGTTACTTGTGAGTCGATCTTCAAGTTACTGAAGAAAGATCAAGTAGTGAAATGGAACGAAAATTTCTAGATAGCTTTTGACAAGATTGTAACACCCCAAATTTGCTCTCTCCTGTTTAGCATCATCATCATATCATAATCATTATCAGCATGTCATATCCTTAGCATATTGCATAGAAAAATGAAACATAGCACTTGCTTGTTCCGGCATAAGGTATGTGATCAATCATCAGGGAAATTCAAAGCTCACGAGGCAGGTTACGAGGTGGACATCAGGGTCAAAGCCTAAAGAAAGGATTGAGGATAAAAATCAGATCAAAACGGTTGGCACCGGCTTATTCTTGAAGGTTCCCACCAAAAGGAGGAAATTCAAAATTCACTAGCGTTAACCGGTTAACGGATCAGTTAACCGGTTAACGGCCACGAATTTTGAATTTCCAGCAGCATTTCAGCATGTGTGATTTTTGGTCCAATTTCCATTTTCTGATTTTTATTGATCTTGATTTAATTGGAAATTAAAAGGAAGGATCTAGAGCACTTGTCCAAGCCTAATCCCATTGCTACATCCTAATCACACTACCCAAACCATAATTTTGGATCCCAAGCCTAATTTTTGGGCCCCAAACCTAAACCATATTTAATCATTTCTCTCCAAACCAAGAGGACCTCTCCCTCATTTTTCACTCTCATTTCTGAATTTTCACTCATCTCACTCACAATTCTCTCACTTTTCTCTCCCAATTTTTCAAATCACTCAAAGTTCCTCTTTTAAGATCACATAACCTTGGCTTGAGGTGTGTAGATCTTGGAACTAGACCTCCATCCATAGCTTCATTACATCTTTTTGCTGGTTTTAGTGGTGATTCAGATCTGGTTTGGGATCTAGAGGTGCTTTTGGATCCAATATTCTGCATTAAGAGCTTGTTCTTGTATTTATTTTGCACGGAGAGTGAAGTTTAGCACCCGATCTTCAAAGCTTTGAGCGAGATCTATCATTTTCAGCTCGATCAACAATTACCAAAGCATACCTCAGCTTTGTAGGTTGGTTAATTTCAGATTTAGCTCTGTTTTAGCTTATTTGCTTGCTTGCGCTTTAGATCTGCCATGTGTTTGCATATTTGTTTGTGTTGATTGAATTGATTGATCGATTTGTGACCAGATTCGTGTGTTAATCTTCATAAGCTTCATGATGCCGTTTAATGTGAATTGGTGCATTATTTTCATGTTCAAATGCTTGCTGGACTGGTATGAGATTGTTTGGAATAAGCTGTTTGTGAGCTGGTTTTTTGCAGGTTTTTGGTATTAGAGGCAGCTAATAAGAATATTAAGAAGATTGTACAAAATATGGTTGTGACTTACAAGGATTGGCATGAGATGTTACCATTTTCACTGCATGGGTACCGAACATCAGTCAGGACGTCAACTGGGGCAACTCCTTTCTCATTGGTGTATGGCATGGAAACAGTTTTGCCTGTTGAGGTAGAAATTCCTTCATTGCGTGTGATGATAGACGTGAAGCTTGATGAGGCTGAGTGGGTACGTGCCCGATACAATCAGTTGTTCCTAATTGAGGAAAAGAGATTAGCGGATATCTGTCATGGTCAGCTTTATCAGAGGAGAATGAAGCGAGCATTCTACCAACGAGTACGTACTCAGGAGTATCAAGTAGGCGAGCTTGTGCTCAAGAGGATCATCCCTCCAGGTTCAGATCATAGGGGCAAGTGGACCCCAAACTACGAAGGACCATTCATAGTAAAGAAAGTTTTCTCAGGCAGAGCGCTGATGCTCACTACTATGGATGGAGAAGATTTCCAGTCTCCTGTTAACTCGACGCGGTTACAAAATACTTCGCATAAAAGACCCGCTGGACACAAAAACAAAATTAAAGTCCAGGCAAGAAAAGGGCATCCCGGCGAGCTAAAAACAGAATAAAAAGCTCGGGCAAAAGTTAGGGAAAATAAATGAAAAAAAATGTACACCCGCTGAGTTGAAAAGCCACATCGGACAGCTCAGGCAAAAAAGGGTATCTCGGTGGATTGAAAACCCGAAAGGGCGATCCACGCAAAACAATGGAAAAATTGAACAACTGCGGTCCGGGAAATTTGAACCAAATCACTATTTCGTGCAGTCTGGCAGTATCAGAAGGATAGGAATCAGTCCCCTCATCCTCTTCAGAAAGCAAAGGCAAGAACAGAAAGTCTTGAAGACATGTTGGTCATAGCAAGAAGGAAACTTATTGGAATGTCGTGTACATTGCCATTAGGATAGCTTCTTTTCCCAATTTTTAGTAGCTACCTCTTTCCAGGTAGTTGCTTCCCGATGTAAGACTTTGCATATTCAGAGGCCATTCAATAAATAAGTATTCAGTCAAAAGATGCGTTGTGTTTTCTTTATTTTGCAAAAATGTCCTGAATTTCTGGCAAAAGAACATTGCATATGAAACATGTTGATTTTTCTGAAACAAAATTGACATGACAGGGAAAAAAATTACAAATCTTTGAGTGTCGGGTGACAATGGATGAACAGATCATACCATGCGAATCCCCGGGGCACATGTGTGTATACTGTTGTTGCAGGTTTTGCAGGATGATGTTGCATCCCCCCAAGCAGAGAATGCTCCCCGAGTGACCCATGGAAAGTGGAATCCCTAGCAGATTTTCAAATCTAATCGGAGATAGTGGCCCCAAGTGGTGTTGCTTCACAAGAAAGACGCGTGTTTTCCCCAACGGAGTTCCAGGGTTAATAGAACTGTTCTTCTCCAGTAATATCCCCAAGCGGAGTCAGCGATAGGGCTATCCCCAGTAGGCAGCTGAACACATGTTTCCCCACAGAGTTAGAATTGTCAGAATTCTCTCTCCAGCAAGGGTTATTTAACCAAGCAGTTTTCCCAGCGAGTAACTGAATGCTTGTCTCCCTAGTGAAGTCCCCAACTAGGGTCTGACCAAGCATCATCCCCAGCCGGGTCTGAAGGTCTTCATTTCCCCGCGGAGTCATAATCGAGATTCACTCCCGTCATTGGAGTATTCCCCAGAGAGGTTGCCCATTTATCTTGGCCATGCGATGATACAAATCATTGTTCATTTCCCCAGTCAGATTTAGGCATCGTCAATGCCTTTGATCAAAGTTCCCCTGTAGAGTCAGGATTATTTGTTGCCAATCAGGGCATTTCAAAGTGTGCTCGTCTGCATTTCCTCGGCACCCGTCTATGTTGGACATCCGTTTTGGGCTCGGCTGCATCTCCTGGCACCCATCTGTGCTGAATATTTGTTTGTGCTCTTCCGAACTCCTCAGCGTTCGTTTGTGTTTTGATATTTACTAGTTGCTCGTCTGCACTCCCAACTCTCACTCGTCTGTGAAATATTCTCCCCGGCAGAGTCATGTTTATTACCAGGATGTCATCGCTCGTTTGCCTTTCCCAGCAGTCGCCTATGGGTGGTAGATGTTGATGCTCGTCCGCACTTCCCAGCATTCGTCTGTGTTTGAAGTTTGTTGTTGCTCATCTGTATTCCTCGGCACTCGCCTGTGTTTGAAATCTGTTGTTTCTCATTCCTCGACACCCGTTTATGTTTGATACTCATTTGTTGCTCGTATGCTTTCCCCAACAGTTGCCTGTGTAGGGTAGATGTTGATGCTCGTCCGCATTCCCCAGTATTTGTTTGGTATCTATGTGATGCTCGTATGCAGTCCCCAACACTCGTCTTTGTTTGTTATCTGTTTGATGCTCGTCTGCATTCCTCAACATTCGTCCGTGTGTGGTATCTGTTTGATGCTCGTCTACATTCCTCAACACTCGTCCGTGTATGATATTTGCTCGTCTGCATTCCTCAGCACTCGTTGGTGTATAACCATTGTTTGATGCTTTCCAGCACTCGTCTGTGTTTGAAATCTGTTGTTGCTCGTCCGCAATCCCCAGCACTCGTCTGTGTTTGTTATTCGTTGGAAGCTCGTCTGTATCATCCTTCCCACTCGTATGTGTTAGCTTATATCCATAAATGCCGATTTGATAGTTGCTCGGGTACTAGTCTGTATCGTCTCTCCAAACGCTCGTCTGTGTTTGATTTCTGGTATTCGTATGTATCAGTGGCTGATATTCGTCTATATCGTCGCCTGAAGCGCTCGTTTGTGTTCCTTAGATCATCGTCTGATATTCGTCTGTATCCTTGACTTTTGGCACGCGCCTGTGTTCTCTTGATGATTATCCAATACCCATCTGTATTGAAGAGGTTTGAAGTCCTGACGGTGGGATTAAACGTCAAAATGGTTACCGGTCCTGGCGTAACAGGCTTATCCGAAGGAGGTTCGTCTATCTCAAGCACCACTTATCTGCGCAAGATTTGTGAAGAGGGTTCGTCAAATCCTAATGCCGCACCTGGCATAACAGGTTTGCTCAAGGAAGGCTCGTCTGTCTTAAACCATATGTCTACGGATAACATATGAAGAGGGTTCGTCTATCCTGATTATGCATGTCTATCCCATAGACTTAAGTGCATCACCGGTCCTGGCATAACAGGTTTATCTGAAGGATCTCAGGTCATATATTGCAAAATGTATGAGGGCTCGTATGTCCAGTAACTAGCGTAACAGGTTTATTTGAAGAAGGCTCGTATGTCCAGCACCTGGCGTAACAGGTTCATTGGAAGAAGGTTCGTATGACCAGCAACTGGCGTAACAGGTCCGTTCGTGGAAGACTCATCTGTCTAAGATCTTCTATCCGAAGTAACAATTCAACTTGGAAGGAGCTCATCTGCTTTTTCCCCGCTTCAGTCGCCAAAGCGTCATTTCGCTGGGTTTATTTCCCATTGCTTGCATTCTCCAGCAGAGTGCAAATTTAAGGTATTCTTGGTATTCAACCACGGTTTATCTAGGTCGATAGCCGTGCTACCGTCCTTTTCAGATTAACAGTTGCTTGAATAGGGGCAGCTGTAACACCCCAAATTTTCCATCTCCTGTTTAGCATCATCATCATATCATAATCATCATCAGCATGTCATATCCTTAGCATATTGCATAGAAAAATGAAACATAGCACTTGCATGTTCCGGCATAAGGCATGTGATCAATCATCAGGGAAATTCAAAGCTCACGAGGCAAGTTATGAGGTGGACATCAGGGTCAAAGCCTAAAGAAAGGATTGAGGATCAAAATCAGATCAAAACGGTTGACACCGACTTATTCTTGAAGGCTCCCACCAAAAGGAGGGAAATTCAAAATTCACTAGCGTTAACCGGTTAACGGATCGGTTAACCGGTTAACGGCCACAAATTTTGAATTTCCAGCAGCGTTTCAGCATGTGTGATTTTTGGTCCAATTTCCATTTTCTGATTTGTATTCATCTTAATTTAATTGGAAATTAAAAGGAAGGATCTAGAGCACTTGTCCAAGCCTAATCCCATTGCTACATCCTAATCACATTACCCAAACCATAATTTTGGATCCCAAGCCTAATTTTTGGGCCCCAAACCTAAACCATATTTAATCATTTCTCTCCAAACCAAGAGGACCTCTCCCTCATTTTTCACTCTCATTTCTGAATTTTCACTCCTCTCACTCATAATTCTCTCACTTTTCTCTCCCAATTTTCCAAATCACTCAAAGTTCCTCTTTGAAGATCACATAACCTTGCCTTGAGGTGTGTAGATCTAGGAACTAGACCTCCATCCATAGCTTCATTACATCTTTTTGCTGGTTTTAGTGGTGATTCAGATCTGGTTTGGGATCTAGAGGTGCTTTTGGATCCAAAATTCTGCATCAAGAGCTTGTTCTTGCATTTATTTTGCACGGAGAGTGAAGTTTAGCACCAAATCTTCAAAGCTTTGCGCGAGATCTATCATTTTCAGCTCGATCAACAATTACCAAAGCATACCTCAGCTTTGTAGGTTGGTTAATTTCAGATCTAGCTATGTTTTAGCTTATTTGCATGCTTGCGCTTTAGATCCGCCATGTGTTTGCGTATTTGTTTGTGTTGATTGAATTGATTGATTGATTTGTGACTGGATCTGTGTGTTAATGTTCATAAGCTTCATGATGCGCTTTAATGTGAATTGATGCATTATTTTCATGTTCAAATGCTTGCTGGACTGGTATGAGATTGTTTGGAATAAGCTGTTTGTGAGCTGGTTTTTTGCAGGTTTTTGCTGCTGTTTTAACAGCGTGAACCGGTTAACGGATTGGTTAACCGGTTAACGCACCTGTTTTGTGTTGTTTTGATGCAGGTTTTGACATGGTTAGCCGGTTAACGCTTTGGTTAATCGGTTAACACTGAAGTAGTGAGCCATTTTTGCCTTATTTTGAGCATGTTTGATCTCCATACTTGTTGTAAATGCCATGGATCATTGTATGATCATTGAATATGATTGTTTGGATGATTTTCTTGCTGATTGATGCATGCTTCCGTGTTCTCGACGCGTAAATGCTTGTTTGTGCTATGTTTGGCATGATTGTTTTATCTTGGTTCATGAGCTTTGAACATGCCATTGCCATGATTCTATTGATGAACTACTTGCTGGAATTTTGCTAACATTTGCAGGGGCTAATGGTAAGTGAAGTGTGGATGTTCATCCACATTTCATCTCTTCATCCTTTTCTCTTTTTAAATTGCTTTCCCTTCGTGTTTTGAGGTGCCTTATGCCATCATGTGTTGCTTCCTCTCTTTTTCTTGATCTTCTTTGGTTTCTTTCCTTCCTTCTTCTTCTTAGGATAGTTGAAACCTCACTAACCTTAGGACCACTTTTGCATGCCAACATTAGGACTAGTCCTCCCCATTTTAGACTTTTTTACCTTTTTGCTCCTTTGGTTTCTTTCTCTTCTCATCTCAAAACAAAACCTAAAAAAACATTAATAAAAAGAAGTGACTTCTTGTGTAATAGCCTTATTCCATGGGGGCATATGTATTCATTCCATCTTGGAATAGTGCATTTGTCTAGCATGATGCACAAGTCGGATCAGGAAGTCATCTTCATCAACAAAAACCCTAAAAAACACTTCTTCATTTTTAATCACTAAAACACCTAATAAATTCAACAAGTCAATGAATTTAGGCTATTGCCTTTGGAAACAAGTCTTGGATACATTCTCCTTGCTTGATGTGCTTGTTCTATTATTCCATCTTGGAATGTAGTACAAGTCCACATTCTGTAGAAAAGAGCTTGAGTTCATTCTCTTGTGCCACACAAATAAAAAGCTCTAAAAAACACAAACAAATAATAATCGTCTTTCCTTCGGGAATTCTTTTCTCATCTCCTTCGCTCCGTCCGCAAACTTGCTTCTTCTTGTCATTATGCAAGACGGTTACGCACTCGTCGTCCGAGCCTGCAACACCTGAGCATCGACATAGGCAGTTCAAGCCTTAAGACACAAGAAATATTTTCTACCCCTAGTTAGGGGAACTATGGCGTCTTTGATCCTCATTTTCTCGATGAGGTACGTAGGCAGCAGGGTAGGGCCCGTTCGAGCACAATCTTTATTTTCCCTACATTTTTTTCTCTTTGTTTTCTTTTCATTTCTTCTTCTCATTTCAATTTCAATTTCAGTTTTGCAGCAACTTTCATCCCCCCATCCTTTTGAACAGTTTCTTTGCAAGTGTGGATCCCGTCGGGTACGGTGGACGATCTGGGGTGCTAATACCTTCCCGGGTCGTAACTGACTCCCGAGCTCAGTCTCTTTGGTTCGCAGGACCCGTGTCCTTCATTTTATTTTCTTCTGGGTTGTGCAGCATTACCATTCCCGTTCCTTCGGGACAAAAATGTCTGGCTGGCGACTCTACCTCTTTCCGCGCCACTTTCGCATTTGTACCAGGATGGAAATCCAGGGTGCGACAAAGATCAAAAAGTATCTCCACGAGCCTCATATTCTGATGCCACTGGTTGAAGGGATACCTCTTATTATGTACTTAATAGTATTATAGAATTCGATAGGGTGTGTGTTGGGGCAACATGACGAGTCTGGTTGAAAAGAGCATGCAATCTACTACCTTAGCAAAAAGTTTACTGACTGTGAGACAAGATACTCATTGCTCGAGAAAAATTGTTACGCTTTGGCATGGGCTGCTCGTCGACTAAGATAATATATGTGGACTTATACTACCTTGTTGATTCCTAAGATGGATCCAATCAAGTACATCTTTGAGAAGCCCGCTCTCTCTGGGAGAATAACAAGATGGTAGATGGTCTTAACATAATATGATATTCAATACACTACTCAAAAAGCCATCAAAAGGAGTGTGTTGGTTGACCATTTAGCTCATAAAACAGTAGACGACTATCAGTCCATTAGTTTTGAATTCCTAGATGAGAACATTATGTCTATTAATGATTATAAAGAACTTGTAATGTATGAAGGACCTAAAAAGGAATCCCGATGGACTATGGTTTTTGATGGAGCTTCCAACTCACTTGGTAATGGAATTGGGGCAATACTTATCTCTCCTCTGGATTGTCATACGTCGTTTACTGCTAGACTCTGCTTCGATTGTACCAACAACATGGCGGAGTATGAAGCGTGCATCATGGGTCTCAAAGCTGCCATTGATATGAGGATCAAATTCTTGAAGGTATATGGGGACTCACCCTTTGTGATCAGTCAGATTAAAGGAGAATGGGACACAAAGCGTGCACATCTTAATCCTTATCGGGAGCATATGATGACTTTGATTCCATACTTCAAAGATATTACTTTCGAGCATATACCACAAGAGGAGAATCAACTAGTAGATGCTTTAGCAACTATGTCCTCTATGTTCAAGGTAAGATGGGATAACGAAGCTCCCCGAATTACTATTGACAAATTAGACGAACCGACACACTATTATAAGATTGATACTAATGGAGTAGAGCAAAAACCTTGGTTCCATGAAATGAAAAGATGTCTTGAAGATCAAGGGTATCCTGAAGAGGCATCTATCAATGGCAAGAGGTTTCTAAGGAGGCTTTCTGCCAAGTTCTTTATGTGTAATGGTATCTTGTACAAACGCAACCACTATTCAACTTTGCTTTGTTGTGTAGACAAAAAGGAAGCATGTAAGATTATGGAAAACATGCATGAAGGTGTCTTTGGTACTCATTCCAGTGGACATGCGATGGCTAAGAAGATTATGCAAGCAGGTTACTACTGGTTTACCATGGAAACAAATTGTCATCGTCATTCCCGAACCTGTCACATGTGTCAGATCTATGCTGACAAAGTACATGTACTGTCGGTTCCTTTGAATGTGATGACTGCTTCATGGCCTTTCGCAATGTGGGGAATTGACATTATTGGTGAGATCAAACCTACTGCTTTCAATGGACACCGCTTCGTCCTTGTGGCCATTGATTACTTTACAAATTGGGTCAAGGCAACTTCATTTTCTTTTGTTACCAATAATGTTGTGGCTTGATTTATTAAGCATAATCTTATTTGTCGGTATGGCATCCCCGAAAGGATTATCACAGATAATGGTACCAACCTCAATAATACTATGATCACCGAACTCTGCATGTAGTTCAAAATTAAGCATCACAATTCTTTTCCATACAGACCAAAGATGAATGGCGTAGTGGAAGCCGCCAACAAAAATATCAAGAAGATCTTATAGAAAATGATTATGACATATAAAGACTGGCATAAAATGTTACCATTTTCTATTGATGGTTACCGCACTTTAATACGTACATCAACTGGGGCAACTTCGTTCTCTCTTGTTAATGGTATGGAGGTCGTCTTACCTGTTTATGTCCAGATTATTTCCTTGAGGATTATGAAATATGCATGTTTAGATGAAGACGAATAGATTCAGACTCGACTTGACCAAATAAATCTGATTGACGAAAAGAGACTCACGGCTGTTTGTCATAGTCATATGTATTTGAAGTGCATGATCAAGGCCTTCAACAAGAAAGTTAGACATTAGGTGTATCAGGCTGGTGATTTGGTAATAAAGCGCATCATCCTACCACAAGGTGATCCTAGGGGCAAATAGACTCCCACATACGAAGGGTCATTTGTAGCTAAAAATATATTTTCTGGTGGTGCTATGATGTTTAACACTATGGATGACGAAGATTTTCCGCACCCTGTGAACGCGGACATAGTCAAAAAAATAATATGTATGAAAAGAGACCCGCTAGGTTGACTGGCCTAGGAAAAAATAAGGGCATCCGAAAAACCAAAAGGGTTCGGGAAAAAATTAGGGATATATATATGAAAAAAATAGTACACTCGGCAAGTCGAAAACCTGAAAAGGCGGCTTGGGCAAAAAAGGGTATCTTGTTGGACTAAAAACCTTAAAGGGCGGTCCAGGCAAAAGTTAGGGATTAAGGCATATGACTATGTCCCGTTGGATCATTTGTTTGCAAGGTAGCTAGATTGACTATCAATATGAAGTTCAAATGACATGAATCAACCCAATCATTTTCTTCTAACAACAAAAGTGATGAGATGCTTGAATACATAGGGGCAGTAGCAGGGTTGGAACCCGATGGGGACATATTTACATAGCTTTTATTTCTTTTACTTTTAAAAAATAATAATTGGGACAATTTCCTCTTACTAGGATTTATGTCTCTTTGTACGAAAATAACTGGTGTAAGCAAACTATCAAAAAATAAATACAACACAATTTCCATTACAAAGCTGTTTTTTTTTTTTGTTTTTTTTTTTGTAGCAAAAACATCCAATGGTCATTTTGAATGAGCATATGCATTTGAACATGATTGATGTTTACCAAAAATCATATAGATGAAAGACAAAAATGGTAGTTACTATAGGTCCTTGAAGGTTGGAATCCCTAACAAGTCTAGTATTCGGGGAATCCCCACAAAATCATCTGCACAAAGCTCCCCAGTGGGGATAACTTCCCCATATGAGTTAGTACTAATATGGGATTTGGTCATGAGTTTGGACGATGTGAATTTTGTGGCACTTCTAAAGCAAGGATCCTCACAGAACTATTCCCCGATAAAGACACCATCCCCAGCCGAGTTAAGCAAGGAGAAAGACATCTTCCAGAAATTCACCTCCATATCTCTAGTAGATAACCTAATATGATCATCTTCCCCAGTAGATCGTCTAGCAGAATAAAGAAGTTGATCATTGACCCCAACATAGCAGAAACTTACTCAGCGCAATCAACAGAATTCTCATTCTCCATCAGAGTTATTTCCTCAATATGGTTTAATGCCCCAGTTGGGTTTATTTCGCCAACAACACAAATTTCCCGAAAAAATCCTCTTCTTTAGCAAAGTTCGTTCAAAGGTACTTCCCCAGTAGGGTTTATTCTTCAGCAGCGTTGTTTCGCTATGGAGGTTTGTCCTTCAGCAGACGTGGTTCCCCAACAGATTATGTGGAACGTAATTCCCACAACGGAGTTTATTTCTCCCATACTACCGAACTCCCCAACAGTTTTCTTTTAAGGTTCTAATCCTCAGTCAGGGTTATCCATGCCCGAAAATTTGTCAGATAATGCATCGGAGAATTATGGATAAGTTTACTTTGTCTTTAGACTATCCATGACACATAAATGTTCATTACAAGCGCTTGTAGTGTACATCCATGATGACCACACTATCAAAATAAATCCTCTAATATATGGACCCCTTGAAGCTGATTTTGATGGTGATTGTGTCCACCTCTTTTATCCCCAAGAAGAGTATATAAAGTCCGAAGTTTCCTTAACGGGCAGACAATCAGCACCCAACATTCTAAAATGGATCCCTTCCTCAAATAGAAGTCGAAGATCCCCAGCGGAATATCCCCGAAAGGGAAATCTCCAATAAAGTCAAGCAGGCGTTGAAGACTTATAATCTTCATCCCCAGCAAAAGCCGGGGATTTATTTTCCCTATTCCAGACATTGCTATTGTTGTCTCTAGCAACATTCACATTCACACATCATATTCATATAATATATCATCACATATGCAGGCATAACGCATGTAGCATTATCATTTATTTTGAGCGCATCATAAAAAAAACATTTCCATACGTCATGATATTACATGAAACTAACTCTATTCTTTTAGATCAGTTCATACATAGATATTATCAACTAAATCTTCTACAAATTTGAGAATAAGCCCCGAGACGACAGGATGTTTCAAAAGGGCAAAGTTAATCCCCGATACAACGGGATGTTTCCAAAAAACAAAGTTAAGTCCCGAAACGACGGGATATTATATAGTTTGAGACTAAGCCCCGAGACGAAGGGATGTTTTCAAAAGGACAAGATTAAGCCCCGAGACGACGGGATATTCTGTAAAAACAAGATTAAGCCCCGAGACGACGAGATATTCTACAAGATGAGACTAAACCCTGAGACGACAGGATGTTTCGCAAAAGACGTGATTAAACCCCGAGACGATGGGATATTCTGCAAAGATATGAGACTAAATCCCTAGACAATGGAATGTTTCAAAAGGATGAGATTAAAGTTCCGAGACGACAAAATGTTTCGCAAAAGGATACGAGACAAAACCAAAAGATGACATGAAATTTCTATCTACATGACTAAGACGCATTTCAACTCCAGGTACAAATGGGTATTTATAGGTTCAACTCTTATAACAGGCCGAATATTTATTACTTCAACTCCCAGAACAAGACAGTTATTTGTAAATGCCTAAAACGAGTTTAATGTACTGCAAACGGCAGATGCAATTGGGTATGGGTTCATCCTAACATGGGTTCACTCCAATATTCTTATTTAAAAAATCATTTACTCCGGATGGAATCTTTAAGCTCGTCTCAAACGGCCACCAGTCATTTCTTCTAATGGAATATTTAAGCCTATTTCCGATAAAACTCAACCAACAATTTTGCTTCTTGCACTTGTGAGTGCAAATTTTCGGGCACTTACGAGTATTCAATCCTCTTCCACCTTCAGACTACGAAAGGAAAATATGTCAATATAACTCTTCAGGTTTAAGAAAATTGAATAGGGGCAGTTGTTGCACCCTCAAATTTTCCCTCACATCTTCAGGATAATTTGTGTCAAAAGTTATCCTCATGCTCATAGGAGTCTCAAAAGCTCAAAGACTATTCAAGGGTGGAACATTCAAACTCTCCTCCTAAGAAATCAACCTACAACTAGGGTTTTGTTTTCCTCAAAGGTAATTGAGCTCTTAATACCTCATATGGACTTCACGGGTCTCTATGTGCTCTAGGGTATCCTCATGCCAAGTCTTAATCCTTGCTTCACAAGTTTGCTCAATCAATTGCTCAAATGATCAACAGTCGATTGTATTGGACCAAAGGCCAACTTTGAGCAAATTACAGTCAAACTTCATCATTTCTTGCCAACATTAAGATTTTAAAATTACATTCATCATTTGATCAAGGGTTGATCATGAATCATCAAGAATACTCAAGATTTTCTCAAAAGTCAAAAGTTATTAAATTAGGGTTTTCTTAAGGAAAGGTCAATCGAACTTTGACCATGCACACCTTTCACATACTTTATCATAAATTCCTCAAGCTAAGCTCATTTCAAATGAAATTCAATTCCCTACAACTTTGCCTCTCTAAGCTCAAATCCAAAAATGCCTCATTCGAGAAAATGAGCCAAAACTTTACAGGACATTTTTCAAAGTCAATAAAAAAGACATTTTTTGTCAAAGCAATTTACATCAAGATAAAGACTTCAAATGGAAAAAATGATTAATATGAAGTTACAGGGGATGTCTTGAGTTTTCCAAAAAGTTCAAGATCACCTTCATATGACAAAAATTGAGAGAGTGTTGATTGGTGCAATTTGAGAAAATTTTGAGAAATGCATGAAACCTACATTGAATAATTTTGAATTTTTGTACTAATGGACCTAACCTTTAAGGTTCAAACGTGTTAATAACATGTGGAAGGACCTCTAAATCCACTGGTATGTGGCCATAATTTTTATTTCCATTTATTTCAATTTTTATTTAATTTTTACAAAAGAATTAAATTAAAATAGTAAATATATAAGTTTAAATATGAATGGATCATATTTGGATAATCCAAGGGCCAAAATCTCATGCTAAGTCATTCCAAAACCATGCAAAACCACTAGAGGGAAGTATCTTGATATTTTGCAAGTTCATGAACAAGTGTGGACAAAAATCTTCAAAAAAGGAATGGTAAAAAACAAGTTTTTATTTTGATTTGGTAGCCACATGAATGCATGTTTTTTTCCATACTTATACAAGCCTATAAATATATGAAGCTATTACACATAGAAAAGGGGGAGAAAAAGAGGAGAAAAAGATGAGAAAGGGGTAGAAAAGATGAGAAAAACGTGGCTTCCAATCCATCTATTGCAAACTCTTTCTGAAGCATCCAAAGGTATAATTAGATCAAAAACCATGATCGTTGGCATCTGAAACAAACATACTCACTCTTTACGATTTACTTTGTTTTTCAATTATTTTTTTCATGCATTGTTACTAATTGTTAATTGCCCGGAATGCTTTATAATCATGTTTAGAACAGGTTAGGGTTAGAAAACGCAAGCCTTGACGTGAAGATCAGCATTTACCATTTGTTTTCTTTTATTTTTTTTATTCAACTAACGCACAAGTTTAGGTTATGTTATTTGATTCTCATTTGGTTCACATAACAACAGCATAGCCCAGAGAAAAGGAAGAGTGCCCATGAGATAAAGGGGGTGGGTTCAAGCTCCACCCCAAATATTTGTTTTTTTCAGTTCTAACTTTTTCCTTTTTTAATTAATTTAGTTTTTTTTATCTTATTTTTAATTAAACCAATGAACAAAAACCCCATGAAATTGAAAAAAAAAATTTAGATTTTACTTAACTATCTTTAAATTTTTTAAATCACCTCTAATTTAATTTCATTAGACTTAGTTTTTTTTAATTATTTTTTTGTAATTATTTTAAAATTAGATAATCAATTATTTCCTAACATCAAATTAATCCCAAAAATTACGAGAGAAAAAAACAAACAACTTTTGACGCTTTTGAATCTTAGGGCTTCAAAGGTATTTTATTTTAACATACATATTTATTTTTGCCATTTATTTTATTAGACAAATTGTATAGGATGTACAAATATTTTAATAGCTATAGATTTAATTTCTCGTAAATTTTATTAAATATTTTAACTGCCCCAAAGCCATGTAATAGCGTAGGATCTTTATCTATCCGCACTTATAATTGTACGCTTATATATAATTGTGTAGTAATTTGGCTTGTATGGAAAGATAAAAGTAATTGGTAGATAACCCTAATCTCCAAGATAAATATAACTAAATTGAACACACTGTGCATACTTACACCTCTAGGGTAACCTCGCTTGTTGCCTTTCGACAAATTGGTCATGTCCCTCGAATGTAGGGATATCTTAGCAAAAGAGGCTTACGAATAAATCATCATAATCCCTTCGAAATAAAGATCATAGTCCCTCGATGACCCTTCGAGTTACCTACGAAAAGATAATCTTGTCCCTCGACGACCCTACGGAAAAATGATGATAGTCCCTTCGAATTGCTAAGGTATCCTTACATGTTTCCTTCTATGACCATTCGATGACCCTTCGATGTCCCTCCACATCCAATAGATAGGACTATCTACCCACTAATGGTATAGATAGTACTATTTCTCAAGGAAAATGATAATACGAGAAAGTCCTTACAAATTAAGGGTAAGTAACTTTTAAATGCTTGTTCACGATTCAAAAACAAATACTTTTCTCACACTTTCAAATATTCAAAATTAAACACTTTGTATACATTCATACGAGAATCATTACAAAGTTAAACCTTTTTTTTATGAAATATTTTCTAAGCACACAACATATTTCAAAAAGAAAATTATAGTGAGCAAGCAATTAAGAGGCCATGGATAACCATGGATAAAAAGGGGTACTAACACCTTCCCTTTATATAATTACCCCCCGGACCCATGATTTGCAAAAACAAAACTAGAAAACTCAGTTCTCCCACCGTGTTACAACACAGAACCTCTGTGACTCCCTGCGCAGCAACCCGCCGAGATTAACTGCACACAATCTCTGCGACTTTTAAAATGAACCGTTCAGGGATCCAGCTAGATATAATGTTCATTGACCAAGCAGAACCTCTGCAGGGATTTCATCTCAACTCACAGCTAGACCGTTAAGGGATCCTACCGGATATAACGTCTACTTGAGGAGTCTCAACTCACAGCTATACCATTCAGGGATCCTTTCGGGTATAATGTCCACTTAAGGAGAATTAATTCATTAGGTAGAATTGACATACTGGAGCTAACGGAGGTGCTTATTTTCAAGCATATACTCCTCTATTTAAGCAAAAAGTAACTCTTCCGAGTTACAAAAAGATGAGCATCAGCTCCTTGAAAACTACATGATTCTAAGATGTTCATAATATTACAATTCAAATTTCATCTTCATAATTATTCTTCTTCATTGACGAGAAAGCGACGAGCAACAACTTCTTACTTATAATCTTCAATGAGCTCCAAGATGATGTAGTTGGTGTTGATTGATGACTTGTTGATTTCTTCTTCTTTGGCTTCAGCTCATCAATGTCTGATCGTTGTTGTTATAGTTGATGATCTTGATGTAGCAACACGAAATCAGACTCTCAAATGTTGTATTGTTGATTTATTAATGATCATGATTGAGCAACAACCGAGATATCAACACTTTGATTGTTGTGTTTGTGGTTTTGGATAATGTATCATTTTGGTCCAACAACCTCTATATTTTCTTCAGAGGTTACACACAATCAGTTGGGTTCGATAAACTAACAATCATTGAGATCATATCATGACCTTAAACGGTTGGGTTCACTCGCACCAATAACATCACAAAGCATGTGATGTTTTCCTTTTATAGCCAAACATAAAAAAGTCGTTACAACCCAATTCAGCTACTAAGGAATCTGTTACACAAGGAATCAAATAGTATATCCATGTGTTGTCCTTTTCCACAATTAAAAGATAGTGGAGAGGTAGTGGGATAAAGCATTATCGTATTGTGTACTATCCTTGCCAACGGTAACACTATCATCTGAACTTCAGATACTTCTGATTATAAATCAAAGAATGAAGCATGAGTAAGACACGATGATACTTGGGTATTCAAATAACCTAACTCTTTAGTCTTCAGAACTTGTTCACATAGAACTACGTTCTTCAGGACTTCAACACTTGGCTTGAAACCCATGGTCTTCAGAACTTCAAGTCTTAGAGTCTTCAGAACTTTGTTCACATAGAACATTGTCTTTATAGTCTTCAGAACTTAGTTCTTCAGAATCTTATTTTCGGAACTCGTAAGTCTTCAAACTCTTTTAGGCACTTGGTCTTCAGACATTAATTCTTTAGAACTTCAAGTCATCAGAGTCTTCAAAACATAGTTTTTCAGAAGATTAATTTTAGTAGCTTTTCTTCATTATCTGATCAGAACCACATTTAGAACAACATCCACATGAGCATTGCCCACGCAACATCCGTATCCTTGGATCTTTCTAATTGTTTTCAGATTCAGAAGCATACTTACTTCTTCAGTATGCTTGCGACTAATGTTACACATAGTAACTTTTCATAGTAGAACTTACGTACTCATTCATTATGTTTGTTTGATCTTAATATATAAAATATTCATGAACAAAACTTTAACAAACATCAGAACATAAAATGGTTCCTTCATAAATACTATGTTGTTATCATCAAAACATGGAGATGGAATGCAGAGACAACTCTTGTTCTTACAATCTCCCCCTTTTTGATGATGACAAAACCATTTATTTTGATAGAACATTTTATATAGGCAAACACCAATGAGAACATATTTAGAGTTTTCGAGCAACAACTCCCCCTGAATGTGTTATTCCAAAAAAATAATGAATGCTTGTTTAGAGTCTCCCCTTGATTCCAAGACTTACAAAATACATATGTTGAGTTCTTCAGAACATATAATAGAAAAGTATTACTTTCTTATACTCATTAGAGTCTGAATATAACACATGTCTTCATCTCAGAACCTTGTTATTAACTGAACTCTATGATTGTTCTTAGTCTGATACCAAATGAAATATCATTGCTTGGTCTATCAAAACTCCATCATAGTTATTCAAGTACAAAACATTATACTTCTAGAGTATCAGAGTTTGTCTTTATAGAACTTCTTTCTTGGATCTTTGTAACCAGATATTCTTTCTTGGATCTTATCATAACCTGTTTTAAGAATGCCTAGTGAACTTGTTAAGTTCCTTGGATAAACATCAAACATCTAACGTTAGTGATAAACAATTTATATCATTTGATTTGTTTGAGTTTGCATTATTATGGCTATCTCAAAATCATATTTTCCTTTCTCCCCCTTTTTGACATCATCAAAAAGTTAGAGAATCTTATTAATTAAGCATATTAATATGATAATTATTTTGATTCAATGCACATGCATATGATCAGTTATATTGTTCAATGATTGAAAGTTCTCATGTTTGAGCTACACGTAATGATTTAAAGATATCAAATTAAGCATTCACAAGATAATAAGTAGTTCATGAACAAAAAGAGAATTTTATTAATTGAAGAACAAAATACAACGAACGAAAACAGACACGATTGACCAACAGAGAAACTGGAAGAAACATTTATCCTAAACAATATCATTATTTAAATTCTTCCACATCTTTCACCCTTATGCACTTAACTAGGGAAGTCTCTAGTCTAACTCTTCGGACTAAATCCAGATATTCCTCCTTAAGAAAAAGTTCAGATATAATCCTTCCATAAGGAATATAGGATTTTATCTTTCTTATAGATGTTTCAATGAAGCTCTTTAAATGATTGAAGATTGTTTGAGGCAGATTAATGTCGACATGATGCATAAGAAGATAGATGAAGATTCTATCATTGTGCGACACAATGCACCTATCTTATCTTCTTGGACAAAGATTGGAGAGGGGGAAGTTAAACCAAGTCCTAGCGACAGGAAAGATAGAGAAAGGATTGGTTGGTCCATAGACTTGAAGAGAATCATTGTAAACAACCTTTAGCTCTTTAATAAGCTTGATGTATGACTGAAAATCCTCAATTGTTACTCCAGAAGCAGAATAATTGATTGCTTCAGCGATGGAAGATGGAGTGATATTAAGAGGAACACCAAAGAATTCAAAGCAAATGGATTTAGATTTGTTTCCAGTGAATGCATATTTCCAAAATTCTTTTACACTATTTGGAAAAATGAATCCATTCAGAGTGGAAACGTATCCGGTCCAAGCTTGAACATGCATGCGTTTACGGATTTCTAACCCATCTTTCCTCAGTTCCTCAAACACATGTAGTTTTTCTAGAATAAGCTCCAGAAGAGATTCATCTCCAAGGAAGATTTTTGAAGACATATCAAGAAGATACTATGTATAATTTTACTGATTGATTAGATACAAGGACTCAGGGATGATAAGAGAAGAGGAAGCAGTTGGATATTTAAATAGAATTTTGAACATTCAAGTTAGTACACCTAGGTAGGTTATGATTACTTAGGAAGTTTTAAAGACAGACTAAGCACAAAGGATAAAGTAAGTGGTCTAAATTTATGGAGAATGTCAAGCGATGAAATGAATGACGGTTTCACCATAAATGAATAGAAAAGAAAACTACTTAATTACATAAATGCTTAAGTCCTGATACATGTCTTATCATGAATACATATAAGAAGGAATGCGTAAGGATCTTAAGATATCTTACAAAATCCAATGTGTCATAGCATCATTATGTATCGTTAATATTTTATGACAAGGGTCATTATATCTTTTAACACAGTTTCAATATTAAGTGTTGTGATGGTTCAAAATCAAAAGAGTAAAATCAAAAGATTTTTTCTCATGGAGAGAACATGTCACTTCAATCAGAATATTCATAGAACTGAAGGTTTGGAATTCAGAACTACACTTAATATGTGACTACTCATGCATCTAATTTAAGACTTCATCTAACTTGTAGAAATGTCTTAATCAGAAGGCACTGCTCAAACATAAATAAAGAGATCATACCTTGAGGTTGAAGTTTCTTCATGATGACTCTTTATCTGAGTGCTTCCTTTTCTGATTATGATTCTGACTTCTGAATTGAGTATCTTCTTGCAGATCTTCTGATAGGCTTTTCTTCATTCAGGTTCTGAAGGTTGTTCTTCTTCTAAATGTTGACTCTGAGTTTGATGATTAGAACTAGTCTTCAGATACGAACAGATCTTGAACTTCTGAAGATTTTCCTTGTAGCGTCCTTATCATCCGAAAATTCATCTTCTTATCAAGAACTTCATGACAAGAGACTGATATCAAAGAATCAATAATTTCATTAGCTTGAACATAACTTTTAAGAGATTATGTACTAGGAATAATTAATTGACATATTCTGATATTCTAATTATGCTTCCTTACACATATGTGAATCTTTGTCAGATACAAGTATCAAAAAACTTTAGACGAGTTTGAGTGTCAATCTTGTTCGTACAATACTGAACTAACTTGATCAGAGTTAGTTCAACAAAGATCGACAATAAATCTGCTTTTGAAAAGAATATCTACTGATTTCTTCAAAGTGAATAGTATCATGGATAAAATTCTGAACAATTTTAGTTTGTTCAATTGAGGTAGAGACACAATTTAATAGAAGAGTTACTTCCACCAATTTCTCAAAATACTCCATTAATGAAGTTCTCTAGGAACCACTAAGATTTATTCTTTCATATATGTCGCTCCCCGGACTTTACGTCCCGGTGCAAACGCGAACCGTCTGCGATGTTGGAGGTTGAGGTTGAATAGAGTCGCCAGCTAGGCATTTTTATCCCGAAGGAAAGGTAATGCTGCATAAACCTAGAAGGGTATGGATAAGACGGTTGCGAACCAAAGAAACTGAGAAAGGGGGTTGGTTACGACCTGGGAAGGTATTAGCACCCAGATCGTCCGTCGTACTCGACGGGATCCACGCTTACTTGATTGTGTTTAAAAGGGGGTAGTGTATGTGTTGACTGTGTATGAAAAGCTAGGGATGAATGTACAGTGTGTCAGTGCAAAAGAGAAGGTGAGATGCTCAAGACTGAGGCTTAGAAAAGAAAGCTGAAAGAGGGGGAAGACACAAAGACTTTTATTCTATAACTGTTAAGTTATGCCTACGTATCCTCTCGTGCAATGAGGAAGTCAGAACACCATAGTTCGACTCAAAGAGACTGAATGATTTGACTGTGAACTGTTTGCTTGTCTATGCTCAAGTGTATGTCTCGTCTGACTCAAGTGCTTACTGTCTTGCATTAGACGGAAGAAGCGAGTTCTCGTTTATAGAATGAGTGTGATGAGAAAAGAATCTTGGAGGAGACGTTTATTGTTTGTTTTTGTGTTTTCAGTTTTTTATTGTTTTTGGTGTTTTACATAGGATAATGAGCTTAAGCCTAAATCCAGGGTTTGTAAACTTATTATATCTTCCCTGATCAGGGATAATGAGCCTACTTAAGTATGAGATAAACATCTCAACTTAATTACCATGATGATGTAGGATTAAGATCATTAACCTACTTGTGATTATTAAGATGTTTTTGGGTTTTTGTTTAGTGTTAAGTAATGAGTTTAATCTCTAATCAGGGATTAGTGAACTCATTACACCATCCTAAGAGAATGATGATAGATGAGAATACTTAAGCTGAGAAAGATTCCTCAACTTAATCCATGGTTAGGGATTAAATTCATTATATAACAAGCCTTTATATAGTGGATTTTAATTAAAGGTGAGATTAAGAAGTGAGTTTTAAGTTTGTAAGACTAGCTTGAGGGGGACTTGTCCATTAAACACTAGGGTTAGTCCCTCTTAACCAAAAGGAAGAGATGTAACCCTAACATAAGGCCCAAGTTACAAGCTTAAGTCTTGATCATTATTATGTGTTTTGATTAAGAGGTGTAAACAAATTAAAGCTTTAACACTAAGGACTAAAGTTATACACTTCATCCTAAAATAAGGACGCAGACATAACCCTAATTCAAAGTCCTAAAGCTTTAAGTGTTTAGCCTCTGGTTATGAGATGAGAAGAGAGACTCAAGGTGACTCAAAGGTAAAAATCTAGGGGAGACTATATACAACCCTAAAATTATCATGCTTGGACATCCTATGGTTTGTGAGGCTTAAAGAGAAGATCTTCAAGAGGCCACCAAGGAAGAAGAAACAGATGAAAAGGGGAGGGAAAGAAAGAATAAGTTACTTACTTCCTGAAGAAGATAAGTAACCTAAAAGAAAGAAAGTAAGAATGAGAGAGCATAAGTGAAGCAAGTTAACTTCAAATACAAGTAAAGAATGCATATGAAGAGATAAGAAGAAGGTAGGATGTGGAGGAAAATCCACATCCCAAACAACTTACCATAAGCCCCTGAAAGGTTAGTATGAGATGCATAAGGGAAGAAATGAGATGAAATGTAATGAGTAATGATGCAAAGACCAAAACCAGAAGCATAAAAATGATGCAAATGTATTATGATATGATGCAAAGACATACATGATGCATATGAATGATCATACAAGAGATGAGATGCAAAGGAAACATTTTAGAAGCATAAAAACACATGGATACACATGGAATGTAATGAATGCAAAGCATATCAAATGAATGAAGAAATGATCAAGCAATGTTCAAGAATGTCTTAAGATGTCTAAGATGTCATACAAATTCTTGAAATGTCATGGCAAGTTCATATGATTGATGATATGCAAAGATGAATACAAATGAACATGAGAAATTAGGGTTTCATGAATGTATGAGATGCACATGATCAAAACAGAAGCATACTGTCGCTCCCGGGATTTTCATCCTAGTACAAACGCGAAAGTGGCGCGGAAAGGTTAGAGTCGCCAGCCAGACATTTTTATCCCGAAAAGAATGGGAAAGGTAATGTTGCACAAACCTGAGGAAGAAGGAAAGGACAAGGTCCTGCGAACCAAAGATCTGAGTTCGGGAGTCGGTTACGAATTGAGAAGGTATTAGCACCCCAATCCGTCCGTCGTACCCGACGGGATCCACGCTTGCTTGCTTGTTTCAAAGGGTGAGAAAAATATAACTGCTACTGAATAAAACCGCTAACTGGAATGGAATGAAATGAGAAAGGAACTGAGATAAGAAAATGGAAAGAAAGGGAGAAATGTAGGGAAAATAAAGAATGTGCTCGAACGGGCCCTACCCCGCTGCCTACGTACCTCATCGGGATAATGAGGATCAGAGTCGACGTAGTTCGCCTAACTAGGGGTAGAAAAGGAAATTGCTTGTGAATTAAAGGCTTGAACTGCCTATGTCAATGCTCAGGTGTTGCAGGCTCGGACGACGAGTGCGTTACCGTCTTGCAAAATGACAAGTAGGAGCAAGTTCGCGTACGAAGCGAATGAGATGAGAAAGAATTCCCGAAGGAAAGGCGCTTATTGTTTGTTTGGTGTTTTTTAGAAGCTTTTATAAGTGAAAGTTTGCATAGGTGAGTGTACTTAAGTCTTACTCAATGGGATATGTACATCTCACATCATCCCGAAATGGAATGCGCAAGAGGCACACCTATCTATGGAGGAAATCCCCAAAGCTAGTCCCACAAGTGAAGGCTTAAGCACACTGGCCTATTACCATTATTAAGTATTTTTTGTGGTTTTTTTGGTTAAGAAGTGTTTTTTAGCTTTTCTTTGTGAGGTACTCATGCTAAGACCTATCCACCACGAGTGATGACTCACACCTCGCCCCGAAATGGAACGCGTGCAAGCATCTCATAGCAAAGTCTCATGTCACATGAAAGTACTCAACCTTTATTAAGTGAATTAAAATTAAGTTTGAAGATGAGAAGAGAGAGAGCACCAAAGGATCTCAAAGGAAAAATTCTAAAGGGGAACTAAAATAATCCTAAGTGTTAACATGCATGGATGTCCTAGGGGTTAATGAGGTATTCTAATCCTAAGAAAGAAAAGGAAAGGAAGAAAAGAGAGTTAGAAACTAACTTACTTCCTAAGGAAGTTAAGTTGTCTCTAAAGAAAGGGAAAACCTATAAGCAAGCACCAAGTGCTAAGGAAAACACATTTAGAATGCATAAAAGATAGGAATGAAGTGAGGCTTACCTCAATCTTCCCCCCTACAAAACAAAGATTAGTATGACAATGCATATTGAAAGTAAAATCGAAGCATGAAAGCGATTAAGTACCATAAACATCCTAGAATGGAACTAGGGTTCAAAATAAGACCTAAGTCTAAAGGTGAAGGTACCTAAAGGTCACATGACTTCTAAAGTCAGTAGCTACATGATATAGATCCCTAAGGATGCTAGGATACCCCACAAGATCAAACTATGTCAAACTATGTTCAAAAAGTTCACCTAAGTTCACATAAATGCAAATTAGGGTTTATGGATGAAGTATGAATGCGTATGGCTTACAAGCATGAATTAGTACATGAAATGAACATCAAAGTCAATAGTGAATGCTCATGAATATGTGTGAATGAATATACAATCATGGATGCAATGGTTTAGGCATATGGAGCAATGAGAAGAAGATATGAGAAGAAACGAACAAAAATCGCATAAGATCGCACATGATGAAAGTTAAGGAAGAATGGCATGTGAATATGAATGAAATGATTATGGGTCAGTAGCATACAAGGTATGAGATTCACTTAGAATGCATGAATAGGCATTAATGATTTCCATATAATTCATGTTATTATTTAGAGGAGAAGAGAAGCTAGTTTAAGTTAAAGTTAATTCACATAAGTATGCACTTTAAAGCACCAAAACAAACCAAATGAGCATGGTTCAAAAAATGACCTATGACTGGAATTAAAGACATACAAATGACCTATAATCAACTCTTAAAAGCTACCAAAAAATTCCTCAATCAAATGGCATGAATGCCTTCTTAACACTTAGGTTATGCGACACATAAACACATGAATCAACCTAGGATCTAGGTGACATGGAAAAATAGCAAAAAGCCTTTAAAAATTATGAAATTAAATCCCTGGAATGATATAGTCATTATCTTACATTGTCCAAAAGGATTATACAAAATTATGCACCAAAGTGCCAAAACAATTCCTTGACTAGCAAGGTAACAAAACATGATCACCAAAAACAACTCCACAAAGTGGATCAAAAAGGGAATCTAAAATTATGAAAAAAAAATGCCTAATGAGCATCAAAATGTCACAAATTACAGTGATTAATCACACACAAAAAATAGGTTTCACACCTATGGGGAAAAATCGATTTCGATCCCTTATGCCAAAACATTCCTTTTTGGGACAGCTTATGATCTAAAATCCAAATTAATTATTAAAACCACCCAAATCTGGAAACAAAAAATATGAAAAATTAATTAAGAGGATGAGGATAACTCATGAATTTTTCCAGAATTTTATCCCACCTAAAACTATTTTTAATAATTGCGACGAAACGGGCAAAAAAGTGGATTTTAAGGGGAAGTGAAAGGAATCGATCCTAATGGTTCGTAACCTAATCCCTAAGCTCCGAAATCGACACAAACCAACATATATCACAAATATATCCAATGCCTCAGGTGGGAGGGCTCAATATGCACCTTAAGTTATATGATCCTAAGTCGCATACAACTAGAATGGTGCATTAAAGTAGAGAATCGAGATTACTTACTTGGTCGAAGTGCCGATTCTTTCACATAAAAGAAATCCAAAAAACTTCAAACCAAGCCTTGTAATCTCCCATGAGCAAAATAAATGCTCATCTTCCATAATTGCTTTGTGAAGATCCCCCATAATCGAAACAAAAACAACGACACAAAATATCATTTGAATCCAAAGGTATCCCACAAATAAAGTGGAATACCAACCAAACGACCGTCGTTAAGATCTTTGCGAGAACCTTGCATGAACTCAACAAACGCATTAGAAACAAAAAAGAGGTGCAACCGGAAGTTGCACCTATGCCTCACAACTCCAAATCAAGTAGAAATATGAATATACGAGTCATGGACATGCATTGAAATTTACGTTTCAAAACGGGGCAGCACTTATGCTCTAACATAAACAACATGCAAACTCAAACCGGAATCGAACAAATTTACATGCAATGAATGACAAATGATCAACAAACATAAGTACAAGTCAAAACAAGATCAATGCATCAAAATCGCACCAAACCGAACTTAAAAAGCCTTAAAACGAAAAAATGCGTCAAAAATCACCGACTCGGAATTGAACGAAAATCGCATGGTAACTTGCAAACGTGCCAACGGATTCAAATATGCAATCGGTTTTTGAAAATTCCGCTTGGAAGTGATACTTTTTGGCCGATTTCGTCGGCTGGCAGTAGCAAAATAGCCGGGAAAAATTGTCCGAAATCGACTAAAAAGTTCACCAATGGCTCCGAAATAATCAACAAAGTCAATTTACACTATTCACATTCGCAAAAACGCGCTACGGTTAGGAAGTTATGACCAAAACATATTCTCGACACGCGACACATGAACAACATCAACAATTAAGCCTCAACCTATCATATTTCAAATTTGCACATTGAAACAAACATGAATTTAAAAGTCAAGCACTTCAATCAATATCAAGTCATAATAATTAGCTCTCTTAGGAATTTTGTCAAACACCTAACATTCACCGATTATTCTATGTCAACTTTACCAAGCCTTTTCAATCATGCACCACAACAATTATTAGGATAAATTAATCAAGAATCAATCAATAATCAAATCATGAATCAATGCACATAATCTCCACAAAATTAATTCAACTTCAAAATTCAATTCAAGAAACAATTCAACAATTATTCGTGAATTAAAGTTTAAGAAGCTTACCGAATGAAGAATCGACGAAGAAATTGCGAATCCGAAGGAAGTGAGACGCGATCATGAACGGAGGAGAGGAGGAGAGGCCGCGCGGCTTCCGGTGGCGGAAGATGGTGGTCTTACGGTGGTGAAGTTGACCGGAGGTGGTGGTTCGTGGCGGCTCGGCTACCGGAAGCTTGATCGGAATTGTTGTGTTCTTGAGTTCTTGATGAAGTTGTTGTTGTGTTCTTGAGAAAGAATTGTGAGAATGAACTTTGATCCTTTAGAGAGAGTTTGTGAGAGTTTTTTGGTGTTTGTAAATTATGATTGAAGTTATGAGACAAATTGTGGGTCAAAAGAATATATAGTGGAGTGTAAAATGAAAGGCAAAAGGTAGAATTTCGGCTTAAGTGAAAATAACAATATCTTCGGCAAGAAATTTCGACTCTGAGCCTTCCACAATATCGTTCGCCTCTGAATCACGGTTGCAAAACAAAAAGAACGGACGTCATACGATCAAAATCGAGTGCGATCGATACGTTTAAGCTGCAAGACATCACTGAATAAGTTGTTTTTTCGGCTTATTTGGTGTCCGCTACTCGGAAATGTGACGAGGTCAACCTCTTCGGAGCATAATCTCGACTCGACTTTGTCAGCAAAGTTGTAGATCTATGAGTCAGTGACCTGGTGTTAAAATCTAAGCTCAACCGGACAAACGACGAGGGAGATATGAATTTTCTCGTGAAACCACTTTCAGCATTTTTCTTCGGTTCAGCACTTCAGTTTTGTGAAATAAACCAAAACGATAATCTTTGGAGCACCGTTCAAACTCGCATTTGTCTTTGAACTTGAAGAGGATAAAATTTTTGAACCAACGCTTCAAGAACGGGTGCAATCCGATGAAAATTGACCGAGTTATGAATTTTACAAAATCTGACAGACAGTGCACTGCATCAAAGAACCTTACTGGTAATTCGCATTTTCGAGATCCTTCCGCTTGGACCTAACCCAAACTGAATTCACATAATTAAGATAACATCTAAACGGAATTTTAGGCACCGAAACAACATCAATTCGATGAACGAGCCAAGAGTTATGAATTTTTTAGTGTTCAAAACTCACTGGTTCAGCACTGTTTTTCACTATGTCGACTCTAAAGACTCGCACATTCTGAGATCTTCTTCAAAGAATTAGTTCTCGGCCAAAACCCAAAAGTTAGAAAGGATATCAAGACGGAACTTTTGGCATATGAATCTCTCAGACATGTTGACCCAAGCAGAAGTTACGAACTCTTGAATACCGCTAGCACAGTTAATCGGCGAAACCGAAATTTCAAAAACAAATAATTCCCGCCATTTTCCTTGATGAATTGGCCTCCGAGCCGAACACAAAAGTTGTAGAGAATACCGAAATAGTCTAAACTATTGAGTTTCAAGCCAAAATGAGTTTACGAACATAAGTTACAACTTTTGCAAACTGCACCATAAAACTGATATTCTGCTTAAACTCCTTTGAATCAACCGAGAACTTTTGGTTTCTTCTAAGATTCTTGTGCACGTTCCGCATGAAAAAATAAAGGCCAGTCGAAACCTGTGAAAGCTCAAATGGAGATGTATATTCATGTATGTTTATGATGCAATTGTGATCTAAATGCAATGCAATGTATGAAAGGATATGCTAAATGGCATGAAAATGAGAGGGCAAATTTTGAGGTATTACAGCTGCCCCTATTCAATCATCTGTTAATCTGAAAAGGACGGTAGCACGAGCTATCGACCATTCAAGATAAACTGTGATTGAATACCAAGAAGACCAGAAATTTGCACTCTGACGAAGAATGCAACACCGGGAAATAAACCCGACCAAATGACGCTTTGGTGACTGAAGGGGAGAAAAAGCAGACGAGCTTCTTCCATGTTGAAACTGATATCTGGAATAAGAGTGCTAAGACAGACGAGTCTTCAAACAATCCTGTGACGCCAGGTGCCGGACAAACGAGTCCTCAGACATTGCAAGAACTTGTAACTGAGACAGACGAGCCTTCAAAAAAATCCTGTGACGCCAGGAGCTGGACAAACGAGTCCTCAAACACTGCATATAGCATGAGACAGACGAGTCTCCTTCGGATTTACCTGTTACGCCAGGACCGGTAATGCACTTAAGTCTGTGGGATAGACATGCAATCAAGGTAGACGAACCTTCTTCATATATTATCCGCGGATATATGGTATAAGACTGACGAGTCTTCTGAGCAAACCTGTTACGCCAGGTGCAGCAACAATAATAATTGGTGCCTGAGACAGACGAGCCTCCTTCGGATTTACCTGTTACGCCAGGACCGGTAACCATTTCGACATTTAATTCCCACTGTCAGGATTCGAAACCTCTTCAATACAGACGAGTATTGGATGATCATCAAGATAACACAGACGAGTGTTATAGGTCAATGATACAGACGAGTATCAGACGATGATCTGAGAAACACAGACGAGTGTCTCAGGCAATGATACAGACGAGTATCAGCCACTGGTATAGACGAATACCAGAAATTCAAACACAGACGAGCGTTTGAAGTAGTCACAGAAATATCAGGGTAAGTAGCAAATCTTCACATTCAGATGTAAGCTAGCACAGACGAGTGCTGAGGATGATACAGACGAGTATCCAAGCAAGGCAGACGCTTTAGAACACAAACGGCTTCTGGGGAATAAAAGCAGACGAGCTTCAAACAAACACAGACGAGTGCTGGACAGTTGCAGACGAGCAACAACAGAGAATACATATCAAGGCACAGACGAGTGCAGCGAAGGATCCAATACCAACACAGACGAGTGTTGGGAGGTTGCATACTAGCAACAACAAATATCATCTCAGAACACAGACGAGTGTTGAGGAGTTGCAGACAAACAACTATCATAACCAAACACAGACGAGTGCTGGAAATTGCAGACGAGCAATAACAAGGTAACCATTTCAAAGCACAGACGAATGCTGGAAATTGCAGACGAGCAAACAGCAACTGATATAACCAAACACAAACGAGTGTTTGGAATTGCGAACGAGCAGAATCAAAGTAATCATAAACCACCGTTGGGGAAAGCAAACGAGCAATACCACAGAGCTAACACAGACGAGTGTTGAAAGATGCAGACGAGCAACAATAAAGCAGTAATATCTCCTTGCTGGGGAAAAACCTGCTTAGGGATAACACAAACGAGTGTTGACAAACGCAGACGAGCGGTAGACAAATGCCTGATTGGCAGCAAGAGATACAACTCTACAGGGGAAGACAAGTCAAGAGGTCTGGACACTCAACTCTGACTGAGGTGATGAATACCTGGCTGTATCATCAAATACCCAAAAGTATGGCAACTTGGCTGAGAAATATTTCACGGACGGAGGTGAAAATCAAATATGAACTCTGTGGGGACCGGATCATCTTCAGACTTGGCTGGGGAATCAAAGGCATGGCACCGCTGAGGGAGAAAACTGCTGGGGAGGAATGACACCCCTTATACTGCTGAGAATTGCCCCTGTCTGAAGGGAAACTTCTGCTTGGGGATGATACCCACCTTCTGCTATCTTGCTGGGAGAAATTTCAGCTTCCACTTTACTGGGGATGATAGATAATGTCAATGATAAAGCTTCCCGCTGAAGATAAGAGCTCAAGTTGCCACTTGCTGGGATAAGAGATAAATCCTCTCATGTTGGGAATGAGAGATGTAAGGCGTCTCATGCTGGGGATGAGAGACGATGATATCTTTCTGCTCAAGAAGTAACCTTCCATTTGTCGCACTACTGGAGAAGGAATTGTCTAATGAGACTTGCTAAGGAATTCTGATCAATGAAGTCTGCCGACAAAACAACTCTTGAAGTACTGTACCGACAATGGCTTTGCCCCCCAGCCCTGGGTGGATAGGTTGCCAACTAATCATGAGTGAACAATGGTTCTTTGCAATTTTCAACTCACCTTAGATTAAGGTCCATCGGAAGAAAATGTCTCAAGAGGATTTCACAGAAAACATGACATACGAAATGCCTCGGTGTCTTCAAACTCTTGGAGGGATTCGTCGGATCTCGAAATAACTGCCCCAGACTGCATGGTCTATGAAAGAAATTTGCTTCACGAGGATTAATGAAAAACCTCATATCACCGTGAAATATTATGCCCCAGTATTTTGACCTTTGGATAGGTGCTTTGGATTTACCGTCTTCGGGAGAAAGTACTTCTCATGCTCTTAGGATGGCCTGCCCCGGTACAAGTCTTGAAGTGATCACCCCTGAATGACTGTGTTTTGAAGAAAACACCCATGCCAATTGTTCTTTGAGAGATTGGATCTCGAAGTAATTGCCCCAGTTTGGTTGAAATTTGAATACATGCCTCAGACTAATGGCTCTTTGAGAGATTTGAATCTCGAAGTGATTGCCCCAGCTTGGTTGAACTTTGAAGAGATTGCTCGACATGATTTCCCCAGATTAGTTGGCTCTTACCACGACTGTTGGGAAAGTCCCTACTCAATGGAGTTTTCTTGAAAAGTGCACCTCGATAGATTGTCCTTCGGAAGTTTCAGACTTCTCAACTTGGCAAGATTAAGCTTCTGGACTGAAGTTTCGTATGTGGATTTTTATGAGGCCCAACAAATATATGCAAGCAGAAAATGTTTATTCTAAGAATGAAAATTCTAATGCAACACACATGTTAATCTTGAAGTTTTACTGAAAAAGATGTCGAAAACCTTTGTGAGCGAATCATTGGTTAAGATTTGACATTAATTTTTTTGAATAATAGAAAGCATGCACATGCAACACCAACAAATATCTTTTAGCACAACTCGTAGGAGTCAGGAACGCGATCTTGTGGTAGTACGCTCTCGAAATAACCCTGTTTCAGTTAGGACTTTTGAGGGTTGTATCGTGGTCTGGTTCACGGTTATAAAAATAAAGGATATAGGCTCGAAATTTATTTGTGCCCACCCATCTTCGTGATGTTCTCCATTCCTATGTTCAGCTAGCTTTCACAAGCGCTCACTTCTCAAAAAGGGTTTTGTGATGGTTGAGGAACCAATTACACTAACGGTTTAAGCACCAATCAAGTTGTTGTTTGGAGTCAGTCATCCCTTCGTCTTTCGTGTCTGTATCACACGACTTTGTTCTTGTTCAAGGATCTTTCTTGTGTAATCCTTTTCGTCTTTCGCTTTTGCATTATTTTGCTTATCCCTAACTTTTGCCTGGACTGATTCTTGTGAATCTTTGATTGTGAAGTCCAGCGGGATGCCCTAATTTTTGCCTAAGTCGCTTGTTTTCAAGTTTCGACTTAGCGGGCTTTCTCATTCATCATTTTTTCAATTCTTTTTTTTTGAACAAATCGTGTGACATTGTTTGTCTTGATTGCTTTGAAAGGGTCGTGACTGCCTCATTCTCTGGTCAATGATTAATAACCAATGTGGTTTCCGGTCTTTGGACTCTTGATTGGGATAACCATTGTGGTTTCTGGTCTTTGGACCTCTTGATTTGGCACAACGAAAGGTAATGGATCCTCAGATTTGCACTCCTTTTCGAAATTTGAACGATCGGTCCAGCTAGCTGACACCTACCCTGCCCCTGGGTTAAATGCAAGGGTTTTTTCATGCTAAAATAAACTCCTACTTCAAGGCTCAAATGGGTTGGCGAGGGTCTATCTCCCTTATATCTCCGGTGTTTAGGACTTGAAACAATGCCTGTACATCGTCAACAGGGTCTTTCTCAAAAGCACACAGTTAGAGATTTTTGCGTTTTCATTTCGTCGTCCTCCCTGATAGAGTTTAATCACAACAGTTGGTATTGCAATGCACATACACAAAATCATGAGTGAATACGAATGGATTACTTCAAGAGAAACATGTGCATTTTATTATGGTTATCATTCAAAAACAAATAAGTTTCATGCATGCATACAAATGTTTAAACAAATAATATAAACTACAAATGAAAATGCAGTAAAGAAGCTAAACATTGCCGTCATTGAGGAGACTTGACTCCGTCTGGACTTATTGCTTCTGAAGATGCCCTTGCAAACTAGGATGCCAATTTGATAAGGAGATTTCAATATGTGAGCAGACCTTCTGGCATGATGACCTTTGAGTCGGCCAAATTTTGCATCTTGTACTTGAACACATCACAGTTGTCAATTGTATGCCTAAATGCCCCTGAGTGATACTTGCATCTAGCCTTCACATCATGGTGGTCATTATTGAGGAGGTTTGACTCCGTCTAGACTTATTGCTCTCGGAGACTTTCAGCAGTCAGTAGTCTGGATGTTTACTCAATCAAATTCGCGACCTTGTTTTTACCTTTGCCTCTGAAAGACTTGCAATCTTCAATTAAAAGGCCAGGTGCCCCAGAATGGTAATCATACTTGGCATTGAAACCCCAAAGGAAGCTTTGTCGGAGATGATCCTGATGCAGTTAGCTCAACCACTCCAAATTTGCGTAAATGAGGAAACTTATTGCAAGTACGTCATCAGAATATGATCAAACTTCTTCTCAAGTGGTTTTGGCCTTTACCCTTATGCTCTGCCCGCTGGACTCTCTTGGGAAGCTGAAATTGGATGCCGACAAATGACGTCTGGAGGGAAGAGGTTGATAAATGAAGTTGATAAATAAAGTTGCTCGGAAAGATCTTGCACGATCTCCTGCCTATGTATCTCCATTGACCAATGGAGAATCAGAGCAGCGTAGTTCCCCTCAATAGGGATGAAAATAGCTTTGTTCAGAATTTCCATAACCAAGCTCATCTGAGTCTTCATCTGGTTGACTTCCTGTTTCAGCAGTTTCTGGTTTTGAAATAAAGCTTATACCTCTGCCCTGAATGGCCTCAGCTGGGTCTTCCTTCGATTACCTCCGCCCGGAGTTGCTTCAAATATATACCTTGATGATTGTGATTCAAGTTGTCCATTCTGATGAGAAATCAAGTCAGGAAAAGAATTTGTCTCTGAACACCTGTCAAGAATGCAAGGATGTATGCAAATGCCATGTTCAATTATTTCTGAGGAATCTATCTGCTTTAATTCAAGTTTTGATACAGAAAAATCCAACAACATGATTCAGATATGTGATCCTCGGAAATAACTGAACATGTATGCAAAAATGCTATGATGTCATGTATGCAACAGACGTGTGATCAACAATCTGATGTTGGTGTTGAACAGTGAACCAACTGTCTGTATAGAATCACAATAGCGGCACCATCTCTGTATAGAACCCCATAACTGAGAACCCAATAACTGTAAAACTGGATCACATAATAGCATAGTCACTGATGGTGTTGAAGTTGAACAACGAGCCAAGTGTCTGTGGAGAGTCATAATAATAGTCACAATATCAGGGTCACCATGGTAATCACAGTAACAATATCTTTGAATAGAAATCCCGGATCTCAGAATCAAAGAACCATAGAACACTGAACAATACTGGCAAAGTGGGTATGTTGAAGTTTAGGGTTCCTGCAAACCTGTAAACCCCTCCCAATCTCACGGGTGTGCTACTCGGGTCAACATCACGGACTCTCAAAGCCGAATAGCAATAATACGTTCACCATTTCCGAGAAATGGCTCATGACCAAATCAGGGAATCGGTTTGGCATTATGTACTACTCAGGGAGGCCTCAGCTGAGTCCAAGGAAACAAGCATCCCTCATTGGTCCCCAGCTTCAAGCACTGAATCGAGAAACAATAGTACATTCATCCCGAAGGGTACAATACTACCGTCATACGAACAGTTTGCCTTGACTGGATTCCTATGAGAGAACCAGGCCATCCTATGTGAGTTCCCAGTGGACCCTCGGATGCGAGTGGGTTTGCCAACAAATGTGGTCTGCCACTGTCATCACTAGAGAGGGTTGTTTCCACAAAGGTTCTCAATGATCGGTCCCCAGATGCACATAACTATCAAGGTCCTATCCCGAAGTGGAGGAAATCCCCACACAAGATATTTCCAAGACAGTCGCAATCTGGGTGTGAAACACATCGCCACTCATCATGTCACATGCGAGTACAATATGTCCACTCTAATCCTAGGGTGCACTCAAGCCGGGTACTTGGCTTATCTCTCAGAAACAATATCACCCGAACCCACCAAACAGAAAACCAGTCCAGACAGTCCAGTATGATATACATGATGCAGAAAATAAATACTGAAAACTGTAAATAAAGCTGTAAACAAAAGCGGTAAACAAACAACAATACGATATAACAAGCCACAACAAACAAACATCACCCAAAGAAACAGAAACAAACAAGCGCTAGGAGAGACTCACAAGGGAACCAGAGATCATCTGGTGTACAGTCCCCAGCAGAGTCGCCAGCTGTCGCTCCCGGGATTTTCATCCTAGTACAAACGCGAAAGTGGCGCGGAAAGGTTAGAGTCGCCAGCCAGACATTTTTATCCCGAAAAGAATGGGAAAGGTAATGTTGCACAAACCTGAGGAAGAAGGAAAGGACAAGGTCCTGCGAACCAAAGATCTGAGTTCGGGAGTCGGTTACGAATTGAGAAGGTATTAGCACCCCAATCCGTCCGTCGTACCCGACGGGATCCACGCTTGCTTGCTTGTTTCAAAGGGTGAGAAAAATATAACTGCTACTGAATAAAACCGCTAACTGGAATGGAATGAAATGAGAAAGGAACTGAGATAAGAAAATGGCAAGAAAGGGAGAAATGTAGGGAAAATAAAGAATGTGCTCGAACGGGCCCTACCCCGCTGCCTACGTACCTCATCGGGATAATGAGGATCAGAGTCGACGTAGTTCGCCTAACTAGGGGTAGAAAAGGAAATTGCTTGTGAATTAAAGGCTTGAACTGCCTATGTCAATGCTCAGGTGTTGCAGGCTCGGACGAAGAGTGCGTTACCGTCTTGCAAAATGACAAGTAGGAGCAAGTTCGCGTACGAAGCGAATGAGATGAGAAAGAATTCCCGAAGGAAAGGCGCTTATTGTTTGTTTGGTGTTTTTTAGAAGCTTTTATAAGTGAAAGTTTGCATAGGTGAGTGTACTTAAGTCTTACTCAATGGGATGTGTACATCTCACATCATCCCGAAATGGAATGCGCAAGAGGCACACCTATCTATGGAGGAAATCCCCAAAGCTAGTCCCACAAGTGAAGGCTTAAGCACACTGGCCTATTACCATTATTAAGTATTTTTTGTGGTTTTTTTGGTTAAGAAGTGTTTTTTAGCTTTTCTTTGTGAGGTACTCATGCTAAGACCTATCCACCACGAGTGATGACTCACACCTCGCCCCGAAATGGAACGCGTGCAAGCATCTCATAGCAAAGTCTCATGTCACATGAAAGTACTCAACCTTTATTAAGTGAATTAAAATTAAGTTTGAAGATGAGAAGAGAGAGAGCACCAAAGGATCTCAAAGGAAAAATTCTAAAGGGGAACTAAAATAATCCTAAGTGTTAACATGCATGGATGTCCTAGGGGTTAATGAGGTATTCTAATCCTAAGAAAGAAAAGGAAAGGAAGAAAAGAGAGTTAGAAACTAACTTACTTCCTAAGGAAGTTAAGTTGTCTCTAAAGAAAGGGAAAACCTATAAGCAAGCACCAAGTGCTAAGGAAAACACATTTAGAATGCATAAAAGATAGGAATGAAGTGAGGCTTACCTCAATCTTCCCCCCTACAAAACAAAGATTAGTATGACAATGCATATTGAAAGTAAAATCGAAGCATGAAAGCGATTAAGTACCATAAACATCCTAGAATGGAACTAGGGTTCAAAATAAGACCTAAGTCTAAAGGTGAAGGTACCTAAAGGTCACATGACTTCTAAAGTCAGTAGCTACATGATATAGATCCCTAAGGATGCTAGGATACCCCACAAGATCAAACTATGTCAAACTATGTTCAAAAAGTTCACCTAAGTTCACATAAATGCAAATTAGGGTTTATGGATGAAGTATGAATGCGTATGGCTTACAAGCATGAATTAGTACATGAAATGAACATCAAAGTCAATAGTGAATGCTCATGAATATGTGTGAATGAATATACAATCATGGATGCAATGGTTTAGGCATATGGAGCAATGAGAAGAAGATATGAGAAGAAACGAACAAAAATCGCATAAGATCGCACATGATGAAAGTTAAGGAAGAATGGCATGTGAATATGAATGAAATGATTATGGGTCAGTAGCATACAAGGTATGAGATTCACTTAGAATGCATGAATAGGCATTAATGATTTCCATATAATTCATGTTATTATTTAGAGGAGAAGAGAAGCTAGTTTAAGTTAAAGTTAATTCACATAAGTATGCACTTTAAAGCACCAAAACAAACCAAATGAGCATGGTTCAAAAAATGACCTATGACTGGAATTAAAGACATACAAATGACCTATAATCAACTCTTAAAAGCTACCAAAAAATTCCTCAATCAAATGGCATGAATGCCTTCTTAACACTTAGGTTATGCGACACATAAACACATGAATCAACCTAGGATCTAGGTGACATGGAAAAATAGCAAAAAGCCTTTAAAAATTATGAAATTAAATCCCTGGAATGATATAGTCATTATCTTACATTGTCCAAAAGGATTATACAAAATTATGCACCAAAGTGCCAAAACAATTCCTTGACTAGCAAGGTAACAAAACATGATCACCAAAAACAACTCCACAAAGTGGATCAAAAAGGGAATCTAAAATTATGAAAAAAAAATGCCTAATGAGCATCAAAATGTCACAAATTACAGTGATTAATCACACACAAAAAATAGGTTTCACACCTATGGGGAAAAATCGATTTCGATCCCTTATGCCAAAACATTCCTTTTTGGGACAGCTTATGATCTAAAATCCAAATTAATTATTAAAACCACCCAAATCTGGAAACAAAAAATATGAAAAATTAATTAAGAGGATGAGGATAACTCATGAATTTTTCCAGAATTTTATCCCACCTAAAACTATTTTTAATAATTGCGACGAAACGGGCAAAAAAGTGGATTTTAAGGGGAAGTGAAAGGAATCGATCCTAATGGTTCGTAACCTAATCCCTAAGCTCCGAAATCGACACAAACCAACATATATCACAAATATATCCAATACCTCAGGTGGGAGGGCTCAATATGCACCTTAAGTTATATGATCCTAAGTCGCATACAACTAGAATGGTGCATTAAAGTAGAGAATCGAGATTACTTACTTGGTCGAAGTGCCGATTCTTTCACATAAAAGAAATCCAAAAAACTTCAAACCAAGCCTTGTAATCTCCCATGAGCAAAATAAATGCTCATCTTCCATAATTGCTTTGTGAAGATCCCCCATAATCGAAACAAAAACAACGACACAAAATATCATTTGAATCCAAAGGTATCCCACAAATAAAGTGGAATACCAACCAAACGACCGTCGTTAAGATCTTTGCGAGAACCTTGCATGAACTCAACAAACGCATTAGAAACAAAAAAGAGGTGCAACCGGAAGTTGCACCTATGCCTCACAACTCCAAATCAAGTAGAAATATGAATATACGAGTCATGGACATGCATTGAAATTTACGTTTCAAAACGGGGCAGCACTTATGCTCTAACATAAACAACATGCAAACTCAAACCGGAATCGAACAAATTTACATGCAATGAATGACAAATGATCAACAAACATAAGTACAAGTCAAAACAAGATCAATGCATCAAAATCGCACCAAACCGAACTTAAAAAGCCTTAAAACGAAAAAATGCGTCAAAAATCACCGACTCGGAATTGAACGAAAATCGCATGGTAACTTGCAAACGTGCCAACGGATTCAAATATGCAATCGGTTTTTGAAAATTCCGCTTGGAAGTGATACTTTTTGGCCGATTTCGTCGGCTGGCAGTAGCAAAATAGCCGGGAAAAATTGTCTGAAATCGACTAAAAAGTTCACCAATGGCTCCGAAATAATCAACAAAGTCAATTTACACTATTCACATTCGCAAAAACGCGCTACGGTTAGGAAGTTATGACCAAAACATATTCTCGACACGCGACACATGAACAACATCAACAATTAAGCCTCAACCTATCATATTTCAAATTTGCACATTGAAACAAACATGAATTTAAAAGTCAAGCACTTCAATCAATATCAAGTCATAATAATTAGCTCTCTTAGGAATTTTGTCAAACACCTAACATTCACCGATTATTCTATGTCAACTTTACCAAGCCTTTTCAATCATGCACCACAACAATTATTAGGATAAATTAATCAAGAATCAATCAATAATCAAATCATGAATCAATGCACATAATCTCCACAAAATTAATTCAACTTCAAAATTCAATTCAAGAAACAATTCAACAATTATTCGTGAATTAAAGTTTAAGAAGCTTACCGAATGAAGAATCGACGAAGAAATTGCGAATCCGAAGGAAGTGAGACGCGATCATGAACGGAGGAGAGGAGGAGAGGCCGCGCGGCTTCCGGTGGCGGAAGATGGTGGTCTTACGGTGGTGAAGTTGACCGGAGGTGGTGGTTCGTGGCGGCTCGGCTACCGGAAGCTTGATCGGAATTGTTGTGTTCTTGAGTTCTTGATGAAGTTGTTGTTGTGTTCTTGAGAAAGAATTGTGAGAATGAACTTTGATCCTTTAGAGAGAGTTTGTGAGAGTTTTTTGGTGTTTGTAAATTATGATTGAAGTTATGAGACAAATTGTGGGTCAAAAGAATATATAGTGGAGTGTAAAATGAAAGGCAAAAGGTAGAATTTCGGCTTAAGTGAAAATAACAATATCTTCGGCAAGAAATTTCGACTCTGAGCCTTCCACAATATCGTTCGCCTCTGAATCACGGTTGCAAAACAAAAAGAACGGACGTCATACGATCAAAATCGAGTGCGATCGATACGTTTAAGCTGCAAGACATCACTGAATAAGTTGTTTTTTCGGCTTATTTGGTGTCCGCTACTCGGAAATGTGACGAGGTCAACCTCTTCGGAGCATAATCTCGACTCGACTTTGTCAGCAAAGTTGTAGATCTATGAGTCAGTGACCTGGTGTTAAAATCTAAGCTCAACCGGACAAACGACGAGGGAGATATGAATTTTCTCGTGAAACCACTTTCAGCATTTTTCTTCGGTTCAGCACTTCAGTTTTGTGAAATAAACCAAAACGATAATCTTTGGAGCACCGTTCAAACTCGCATTTGTCTTTGAACTTGAAGAGGATAAAATTTTTGAACCAACGCTTCAAGAACGGGTGCAATCCGATGAAAATTGACCGAGTTATGAATTTTACAAAATCTGACAGACAGTGCACTGCATCAAAGAACCTTACTGGTAATTCGCATTTTCGAGATCCTTCCGCTTGGACCTAACCCAAACTGAATTCACATAATTAAGATAACATCTAAACGAAATTTTAGGCACCGAAACAACATCAATTCGATGAACGAGCCAAGAGTTATGAATTTTTTAGTGTTCAAAACTCACTGGTTCAACACTGTTTTTCACTATGTCGACTCTAAAGACTCGCACATTCTGAGATCTTCTTCAAAGAATTAGTTCTCGGCCAAAACCCAAAAGTTAGAAAGGATATCAAGACGGAACTTTTGGCATATGAATCTCTCAGACATGTTGACCCAAGCAGAAGTTACGAACTCTTGAATACCGCTAGCACAGTTAATCGGCGAAACCGAAATTTCAAAAACAAATAATTCCCGCCATTTTCCTTGATGAATTGGCCTCCGAGCCGAACACAAAAGTTGTAGAGAATACCGAAATAGTCTAAACTATTGAGTTTCAAGCCAAAATGAGTTTACGAACATAAGTTACAACTTTTGCAAACTGCACCATAAAACTGATATTCTGCTTAAACTCCTTTGAATCAACCGAGAACTTTTGGTTTCTTCTAAGATTCTTGTGCACGTTCCGCATGAAAAAATAAAGGCCAGTCGAAACCTGTGAAAGCTCAAATGGAGATGTATATTCATGTATGTTTATGATGCAATTGTGATCTAAATGCAATGCAATGTATGAAAGGATATGCTAAATGGCATGAAAATGAGAGGGCAAATTTTGAGGTATTACACATACATCATGATAAAATTTGAAATTGAACTCAAACAAACCCTAAACACATACAATATCACTCCCCAAAGGTGGAGGTCAGAAGCTAAACCTAGGCAAAGATATGGATTTTCTATGTTTGTTAGGGTTTTTGGGTACTTCTAAAGGAAAAATGAAAATCAATTTGAAAATGCAATTTAAAATCATGATATTAATAACCTAGGTTGTAGATGCAATATGTGAAACAATGAAAAAAGAATCAAGTTCAAACTCATCATGGTTGATCAGAAATGATTTTTCAAGTTAGGGCTAGTAAAAATGTGAATTTATGAACCCTAATTCAAAGAAATATGTGAAAATGTGATCAAACCTAAAAGGAAGTTTGTGTGATGAGTTTGTACATGTTTCTAAATGTATGAGAATGCTTCATGAATTATTTGGTGATTTTTAGAAACCTAAATGTATTTTTAATTAATTAAAATCAATTAATTAATTAAATAAAACATTTAAATGATTTAAAAATACTTTTTTAATGCAAAAATTAAAAATAAAATTTTTTTTGAGTTTAGAAAAATATTTGAAATGAAAATGCAAAGTTTCATGATTTTAGAAAATGTTTTGATATTTTAAATAAATAGAACAAAAGAAATACAAATAAAATAAAATGCAAAGTAATCCAATCTGATGGTCCAGATTCAAACTGGGGGTGACTACGCGTGTTTTTGGATGGCTGGAATTGAATCTGGATAATTAACCTAATTAATTTAATTAATTAAGAATTAGGGTTAAGTGGATTAATCTGAACCATTCGTACGCGCGGGAAACAAAATCCAATGGCCTAAATTCAAACTAGCCTAATTAATACAGGATTAGCCTTAATCTTTTTCAGGCGACCGGAATAGTGTTCCGGTCATCTTCTCTGGCACCCCCCTCACCTGAGTTCTCTCAAAACAACACCCGAAGCCCTCTAAAGCTCCAGAATGGATCATTGAACAACCCTAAGCACGAATCTAGCCCCAAAAACAATTTATCATGCATCAAATTCATGAATCGAACAAGAACAAGTTTAGGTCAAAAATTTCAGAACAACAATACATCCTTGTTTCTCAACCATTTTAAAAAAATAAAGACATCATGATGATCAGGAGAGCACATAGAATCAATTTATAACTTAAAACGCAAGTTCTGGAAAATTTATTCTTGGATGATACCTTAGATGAAGCTTTCTATGTTTGAGCTTTATGGCCTCCTCCTTTGTGCAAAACCACTCCAATGATCACCTTGATGCTTCTGGAAGGCTTGTATGATGTTATGTTTGTGGTCCATGAGGTTCACATAAACAATGTTGATTGGTCCAGAGAGTTGTTGTGGCTTAGTTTGATTGGTATGGCCTCATTTGCAACAAAGTCAATGTTTGGCAATTAAAAGTATGGCACGGGTCGGAGGTGGCTTGAAGGGTTGTCCTGCCTCAGCTTCATTCAAGGATGGCCCTTGGATCAGATTTTGTGAGCTGGATGGCTTGATTCATGTGATAGCATGGATTTTGCAAATTTCCCTCTTTGAAATTTCTTGAAGTGAAAGGCATGAAAACTTGTGATTCTTGGCACAATTATGATTAAGGCAAGTTGTGTTATGTTGTTATGATGCTTAGAGGTCAATTAGAGGTCACAAAACACTCAATAGTAAAATGATTTCTTGGACCTCTGTGCAATCCTTTGTGATTTTGTGACTTCAAAGATTTCTTGGAAATGTAAAATGATCATAGAACACTCATGGACCCTCTTGGCATGCTTCAAGACGATTGAGATAGCTCAGACCACTTCTTGGATTCATCTGATCACAAACCCTAGCTATGCAACTTATGCAGATGAAATAAACTATGCAGTGTAAGATTGTAACACGGTGGGAGAACTGACTTTAGTTAAATGTTGCGGATAGCAAGAGTCGCCACCGACTTTTATTTTATCCAAAAGGAAAGGACATAAAAGAACAGGAAAGACCTTAAAAATATTTTGAGTTCGGGGGGTAGGTTATATAAAGGGAAGGTGTTAGCACCCTTTATATCCATGGTTATCCATGGGCTCTTAGTTACTTAGCTCACTTTAAATTGTTTTGAGAAAGGTGTAGTGTGTGATTAAAAATTTTCTAAGTACTTTATAATGATCCTCGTATGGATGTATATAAAGACTTTGTTTTGGAAATTTTTTGAAATGTGAAGTGTAAAATGTATTTTGAAATGTGTAAGCAAGTAATTAAGAGGAACCTACCCTATATTAAGTTTTTACTGTTCTTATGTTCTTTCAATGGTAAGACTAGCCCTATTATTAAGGAATAGGTAGCCATTACCTTGGATGTGATAAGGGACATGTATAGGGACAATCTGAATGCAGGCAACTGTAAGGTGTCTTTAGCAATTCGTAGGGACTTATCATCTTTTATTCGAAGGGACAAGATCACTTATCATAGGCAACCTCGAAGGGACTTGATCTTATAAACTGAAGGGACTTGATGATATTTGTGAAGGGACTTTGCTTAAGACACCTTACTTGACCTTAGAAATAGGCAACATGAGAGGTAACCTTAGAAAGTGTAGGATGGCGATCAAAGATCGACTTACGTGTGTGAGTGTTTATATTCAAGTATTTATCTTATTTAAATTAATTTTCTAAATTAATTTTAATCACAAACATGTTATGCACACCCTATAGTTACTAACCACACAGTTAATATATTTACAATAAAAATAAAGCAAAAATATAAACCTAAACTATTATAAAGCTTTGGGATAGTTACAATATAATCGAGAAATATAAATAATGATAAATAATAATAAATAAGCAATAATTTAAAAGGGTAGTAATAATGAAATACTAATAATAATAAAAGGGTTAGTAAAAATATAAAGAAAATAAAAATTTAAGAGAATATTATTTTTAAGTTGAATAAACATTTAGAAAATTTTTAGAAGAAATTATAACAATTATAATAATAAACAAATAATAATTACTTATAACAAAAAATGATTAATTTTTTAACTATAATTTATAACAAAATTAAATTAAATATTAAGGTTAATAAAAATTAGGGTTAATAAAAATTAGGTTTTTTTATTAATTTATAAAATAAATCAATTTATTTACAATATATATATATATATATATATATATATATATATATATATATATATATATATATATATATATATATATATATATTTAATAATATGAACATATAATAAAATAAATATGGATAATTTGATTTTTTGAGAAAATAATTTGAATTAAAAAAATATAAGTTTTTATATAAAAGAAAATAATATATACATTTATTTTATAAATTATTATTTAAAGAATTATTTGAATTAAATAAACAAAACAAAAAGAATAGTGAAAATAAATGAAAAAAAACATACCTGGGGCTGGGATTCGAACCCAGGCCCTAGGTTTTCCAACCACTAGACCAACAACATCACCACCAGGCCAAGCACGCACTGGTGTTACCATCAGGAGTTTAATTTGTTTTATTGTTAACCTGCAAAAATCAAAATAAATGCAAAAAAAAAATGGCCTGGGGGGAATCGAACCCAGGACCATTATATTCACACACCAACACACAAACCAACTGAGCTAATACTGCGCATTCAACATACAACCAACAAACAAACATTATATTTTAAAACAACTTTTTGAATAGAATTTTAGCGCCAATGACTTCATCTTCCCCAATTTTCCTGCGAAAATTCCTGCGTTTTCTTCTACGCGTTTACCTGCGAATCTAGTTTCGTAGGTTTTCCTAGCCAGCTTCAATGATCATCAAACTTGTAACAATTCATCAAATTGAAAGCACCAATGCACTCTATACAACAAACCTAGTTCAATTGTGTTTTCAGAATTCATTTATATTTGGTTAATCGTGAAACCCTAAATGAGGGACATAAACCCTAGCTATGGCCGTTTACGATTTAGGTCATGAACCTTCAATCTAATTGTCAAGAAAGCATGCAAACTTCATTCTAAACACAAATCAACAACCAAAATTAGTAAATGATGCATAACCAATGAAAATCGAAAATCAAAAGTTCAAGAACAATTCTGATTCGGTTACGCCTTATGATCATGCTTTTGATGTATATGATGATTGAAATATGTTCAGTGAGTCTCAAGGAAGCTAAAGCAACCTTCAAAAGTTATTGAAATTGCTCAAAAGTATGAAACCGAATTTGGAATTTTTTGAATATTTTTTACTCTTGCTCTTGTTCTTGGAGGCTGGATTTTTCATCCCCTAGCATTGTGATCAGTTTGTGTACATATAGAGAGCTGAATTAGGTCAAAGTTTTATGGATTTATGGGCTTTGTCTTGATTGCTTGATCATGAAGATTCACTTCCTTCAAATATTGAAAATATCTTATAAAACCTTTCTAAATTAAGCCAATCTGATTTTACATTATCTCAATCATCTTTAAATGGTGTTTATGACTTTCTAGAATCACAATCTCATCCAAATATTTGATTTATATATTTTATTTTGATTTAATTTGCATTTTAATGAATAAAATTCAAATAAATACTAAATAAAAAATAAAAAATCATAAAATGCTTGGATTGGATCGTGCTTGATGATATTATGAAGATTGGGTGGCAATTTGGTAGGCCCATTTGCTTCATATACCTCCCAAAAATTTCCCAACTTTGCAAAGGCACAAATCCATCAATTTTAAAGCTATGGAGGTGTTCTTGGACATTTTGGAAAGCTTAGAGAGTCTTTTAACCAAACTCTTTGGTCTCATGTCTATATCCTTTATCATTCTCAAGTTATGCCCTTTGGAAGATGTTGACTTTTTGTTGACTTTTAAAATGACCTATAATGTCTTAGCTCATACCTTCCAAATGAAGAATTTTTAGGCTTGGCTTGTGAGACACAAAGTTGTAGAGAATTCAATTTCCTTCAAAATGAGCTTTGGATGAGAAATTTTTGATGAAGCATGTGAAAGTTATGGCTGGTCAAAGTTCAGTTGACTTTTCCTATGAAAACCCTAATTTAGAAACTCCTGATTCTTGATGATCTGAAATCTCCTTGATGAACCATGATCAACCCTTGATCAAATGATGAAATTTACTTCATATACTTGATTTTGGAAAAAAATCATGAAGTTTGACTTTAATTTTGACCACAGTTGACCTCAGTTTGACTTTTTAACTGCTTTGACTGATTTTAGCCTATCTGATCATCTGACTGAGCAAACTTTTTGGGAAAGCCTTGAAACTTGACATAGGGATTATTGAAGACATATAGGATGCTATGAAGCTCACTTGAAGCCTTGGAAGTCCATTTAGCCTGATGAAATCCAAAACCCTAGTTTAAGATGCATTGCTTAGGAGGATGCATTGTCTGAGGGAATTGTCAAACTTTCTGACTAATTGTGAACCTTGTGAACCTCTTGAGATACCTTGTGAATCTTGTGAACCTTGTGAACCTCTTTGGACACCTTAGTACACAATGTCTTGTCTAGGTGAGGGCAAATTTTGGGGTGCAACAGAGATGATGTGCTTATGCAATGCAATATGAAAGATCACAAGCCATGGTGTGAAAAAAAGTGAGGGCAAATTTGGGGTGTTTACAGCTGCCCTTATTCAAGCATGAGTTAGCTGTGCAGGGTGTAAGCGCCTGGCTTAACAGACAAACAAGATAACTTGTGGTTGAATACCAAAGACTGTCCGGAATTTGCACTCACTGGGAGAAGAAGAAAAGGGATATAAATTGTAACAGGCAGTATAGTATGAGTATCAAATGAAAGCGATGGAGGACAACCATCGAGCAGAGGATGACTGCTGGGGATAAAACAGTAAGTAAAGCAAAGACGGGGATGGACATCATGCTGGGAAATAAAGAGATTGCGACGGGGAAGGCCATCGGTAAAAGAAATAAAACTCTCTGGGGATAAAATAAATGAGGAAAGCACTGATGGGGACGGCCATCGGGTTAAAGGGTAAATAAACCGCAACGGGGACGACCATCAGGTAAAAGAATAAATGAAATAATGATGAGGGACGGTCATCAAAAGGTGAAGGACGATCACCTAAAAGGGGACAGCTGCTGAAGATATCGCGACATAGGACAAATGCTGGATAGAAAAAATCAACGATGGGGACGGCCATCGGATAAGCATGATGAAGGATGATCATCAGGAGGTGAAGGACGATCACCTAGCAGGGGACGACTGCTCTTGGGGATTATCTCGACATAGTACAAATGTCGGATAAGAAAGGTCGACGATGGGGACGGCCGTCGGACAAATGACGAGGGACGGTCATCAAAAGAGGTGAAGGACGATCACCTAGCAAGGGATGGCTGCTAAAAAGATATCGTGACATAGGACGAATGTCGGATAGAAAGAATCAACGATGGGGACGGCCATCAGATAAGTATGATGAAGGACGATCATCAAGAGGTGAAGGACGATCACCTAGCAGGGGACGGCTGCTCTTGGGGATTATCTCGACATAGGACGAATGTCGGATAACAAAGGTCGACGATGGGGACGGCCATCGGACAAATGATGAGGGACAGTCATCAAAAGAGGTGAAGGACGATCACCTAGCAGGGGACAGCTGCTACAAAGATATCGCGACATAGGACGAATGTCGGATATAAAGTTCCAACAGTGGGGATTCCACTGGATAGGATGAGGGATGGTCATCCAAAGGTGAAGGACGATCACCTGGCAGGGGACGGCTGCCGAAAATACCACGACATAGGACGAATGCCGGATAAGAGGATCAATGATGGGGACAGCCATCGGATAAAATGATGAGGTACGGTCATCAAAAGGTGAAGGACGATCACCTGGCAGGGGATGGCTGCCGAAAATATCACGACATAGGACGAATGTCGGATAGAAAAGTTGATTGTTTTGTTGGTGACTTACTGGGGAATGGTAAATACAGACGAGTGCTTACGCCTTGAAATAAAAAGGTATAAGTGTTTGATAATGTGTATAGACTAAAGATGCGGACGAGCATCCTTCGGACCATGATATGGACGAATATCAATAGAAACAAATGCTGACACGTGTTTAAGGATGATGATACGGACAAGTATCAATCGGTTAAGCAAGGAACACAGACGAGTGTTTGATCTTCCGGGGAGGTGATATATACAAGATACAGACAAGTATCGAAAGGATTCTATATAAATATGTACAAGTATTTGACCTGCTGGGGAAATATGTGCAAGACACGGACGAGTGTCAAAAAGATTGAGCAAGGGACACAAACGAGTGTTTGACTTGCTGGGGAAGTATGTCCCGGGCGAGTGTCAAAAAGAATATGTGCAAGTATGAACAAGTATCTGTATTAAGATTGCAAAAAGTATTATGGCTTTGTCTGCGGGGATAAGTTTTGTATATTGTTGGTGAAGTGATTCTGATGTTTGCAGGTGATTGGCTTGAACCTGGCTTATGATCATGAAAATGTTTGATTTTTGCCGCAATGCTCCGTATTAGACGGAATGCGACGCTCTGCGTCGAAAAAATAATGTGAATGCTATGATTATGCAAAATGAGAGAACTTATCCGAGATCTGGATCTTGCAGGGAGAAAGATCTCTGGGTGATTTGTCTGGAGGAAGAACTCCGCTAGGGAAAGAGATCATTGACCGATCTGTGGGGATCCAGGCTGGGGAAGCTTCTATTTAAGAGACTCGTGTTGGGGATGAGGAGGCTTCGGCAACTCCGCTGGGAAGAGCAGTTCAGGCATTGCTCGGGAGAATTTTCTTGGGGAGAAGAGAACTTCTGGGAAGTAATCTGTTGTAATTTCATCGTCCAAGCGACACGCTGGGGATTTAATGCGTTTCTTGAAGGATCCTCTGAGGGGATGACATCTTTGTGGGGGATACTTCTGTCAAAAAGCCTTGCTGATGAGGTGGTTGCTGACTTGGTTGGGGATATAATGCCTGATATGCCCAATGCTGTGAAAGATTGTTTGTCTTGAGTACCTGCAACCTGTTAAAAGAGAAACGCACAAGTGTCCTGAGGTATCCTCAACTGGATTCCGTCATAGGAGTTAGATTTATCTGAGAGCAACATATTTCCTGCAAGCATTTATTAAAAGTGGCTTGTATGGTTTCATGCAAGTGTTGTATTATGAACTTTGGACATTTTGCAAACAAAAACGAAAATGTACAAAACAAAGTGTGACTGAAAATTCTGATTTTATTGATTTGTGTGCCCTGAATGGGCAAATACAATGAAGAAGCGAATCCCTGAAAGGATGAGATTGCTGTAAAATTGAGAAAATAAAAGTGTTGGCAATGTTATAGTTGACACTCCAGTGAGCTTCCTTTGTTATGACATGTATGACCTTGACGTTCTTCTTATATTGCTTTCTAAAGAAGGTTGATTATGACCAACACTTTATCCTTTCGAAGCTTTCCATGTTGTGAGTGATATAGACGAATTCAGAATGCAGTCGTTCGCTTATTCCCTGATTTTGCGTGGATCGCCCTTTCAGGTTTTCAATCCACCGGGATACCCATTTTTGCCTGAGCTATCCGATGTGGCTTTTCAACTCAGCGGGTGTACATGTTTTTTCAATTTTTCCCTTATTTTTTCCCAAGTCTTTTATTTTGTTTTTGACTCGCCGGGATACCCTATTTTTGCCTGGACTTACATTTTATTTTTGTTTCCAGCGGGTCTTTTATGCGAAGTATTTTTTAACTGCATCTGAATTCATAGGAGATAAGAAATCCTCGCCATCCATAGTAGTGAGCATCAGTGCCCCACCTGAGAAGACTTTCTTTACTATGAATAGGCCTTCGTAGTTTGGCGTCCATTTGCCCCAGTGGTCTGTATGAGGAGGAAGAAATTTTTTCATAACAAGCTTTCCCACTTGGTATTCCCGAGGTTTGACTTTCTGGTCGAAGGCTTTCTTCATTCACTTATGATATAATTGCCCATGACAGATGGCTGCTAATCTCTTTTCTTTAATCAAACTCAGTTGATTATATCGAGATCAGACCCATTCTGCTTCATCCAGTTTCACATCCATCATTACCCGTAAGGAAGGTAGTTCAACTTCAACAGGTAGGACAACTTCCATACCATACACAAGCTGATAAGGTGTTGCCCCAGTTGATGTTCTGATAGAGGTTCGTGTATCAGTAGGTCTGCTTCCTTCTTGTCAACACATATGAGCAAGACCATGTCGAAGTTCCGCTTGTACAAAGAACCATCAGTATTGAGGAAGAAACTGTCGGCTAGCCTTCTTAATGTCTTTTTATCGTTTGACGATGCCCCAGGTGGGTATGTCTGAGTTTCCAAGAAGCATTTGATGTCATGGTACCAAGGCTTATTATCATTGACAATGTCTATAGAGAATACATATGTCGGTCTGTCCAGTCTGGATACCAAAATCCGAGGCACATAATTGGCAGCTTGTACTTTGATCATGGATGAAATGGTAGCCAAAGCGTCTGCAAACTGATTCTCATCTCGAGGGATGTATTCAAGCTTAACTGTTGTGAAGAAGGTCAACAATCTCCTCGTATAGTCACGGTAGGGAATCAGATGCTCCTGATGAGTGTACCACTTGTTGTTGGTCTGGTTGATTACCAAAGCTGAATCTCCGAATACACTCAAGGTTTTGATCCTGAGGTCAATGGCCTCTTCAAGACCCATGATACAAGCTTCGTATTCTGCTTCGTTGTTAGTGTAGGAAAAGGTGAGCTTGCTGAGAAAGGTATATGAATTCCTTTGGGTGTAATAAGCATTGCACCAACCCCACGACCGTTGCAATTAACTGCCCCATCAAACATCATAGTCCATGCTTCTTCTGGGTCAGGCCCTTCAGTGTGAATAGGCTCTTCACCATCTTTTTCTTTCAAGAACATGATGTCTTCATCAGGGAAGTCAAATCTCATAGGCTGGTAATCATCAATGGGTTTATCAGCTAGATAGTCAGACAATACATTGCCTTTGATGGCCTTTTGAGAAGTGTACTGAATGTCATATTCTGTTAGAATCATTTGCCACCTGGAAAACCTTCCGGTAAGAGTTGGCTTCTCAAATATGTACTTGAATGGGTCCATCTTTGAGATCACCAAGGTAGTATGAGTCAACATATACTGTCTTAGTCGGTGAGCAGCCCACACTAAAGCACAACAAGTTTTCTCGAGCAGTGAATAACGTCGTTCACAGTCAGTAAACATTTTGCTTAGGTAGTATATTGCATACTCTTTTCGACCAGACTCGTCATGCTAGCCCAACACACACCCCATTGACTCTTCTAATACTATCAGATACATGATTAGAGGTCTTCTTTCAACTGGAGGCATGAGAATCAGAGGTTCTTGCAGATATTTTTTGATCTTGTCAAAAGCTCTCTGACAGTCATCGTTCCACTTGACTGTTTGCTCTTTTCTTAACAGCTTGAACAAGGGTTCGCAGGTTGCAGTGAGATGAGATATGAACCTTGAGATGTAGTTCAATCTACCTAAGAACCCTCGAACTTCTTTCTCAGTCTTAGGTTCAGGCATTTGTTGAATAGCTTTGACTTTATCGGGATCAACCACAATTCCTTTTCCGCTTACAATAAAACCCAGTAGCTTACCAGAACGTACCCTGAATGTGCATTTGTTGGGGTTCAACTTCAACTGATACTTCTTCAGAAGCTTGAACAACTTCAGCAGATTCACCAAATGATCTTCCTCTGTAAGGGACTTGGCAATCATATCATCCACATAGCACTCGATTTCTTTATGGATCATATCATGGAATAATGTTACCATAGCCCGTTGATATGTTGCACCGGCATTCTCCAGACCGAACGACATTTCCTTGTAGCAGAACGTGCCCCAGGGTGTGATGAAAGTTGTCTTCTCCATGTCTTCAAGTGACATCTTGATCTGATTATATCCAGAAAATCCGCCCATAAAAGAAAATACCGAGAACTGAGCTGTGTTATCCACCAATACATCAATGTGAGGTAATGGGAAGTCATCTTTCGGGCTAGCTCTGTTCAGATCCCGGTAATCGACACACATACGCACCTTGTCATCCTTCTTAAGTATGGTTACAGTGTTAGCAACCCACGGCGGGTAACTAGTTACAGCTAGAAAACCGGCATCCCACTACCTTTGTACTTCTTCTTTGATTTTCATGGCCATGTCTGGGTGAGTACGACGTAGCTTCTGTTTGACAGGCGGACAATCTTCTTTCAGTGGCAACCTGTGCATGACAATATCCGTATCCAGACCTGGCATATCTTGATAGGACCAAGCAAAGACGTCGACATATTCCCGAAGCATATTGATAAGTTGTTCTTTCACTGAAGCTTGCAGACTAGCCTCGATCTTCACCTCTTTCACATCTTCCTCGGTACCAAGATTAACAGTTTCAACTTCCTCCTGATGAGGAGCAGTCACTTTTTCCTCTTGTCTCAACAACCTGGCCAACTCTTCAAGCAAATCATAGTCTTCATCAACCCCTTCATCTGCTTGATTAATCAGATTGTCGAAGTCATACGAGGTCATAGCAGTGTTGTTGTCGGTGCATTCTAGAAGGCTATCTCTGCAAGGGTTGAGATTTGTTCATTTTAGTGATTGATTTTATCTTATTTAGAAAAAGTGAATGAAGTTTATTAAGAAAAACATTGATATTTATTGTTTTGTGCGAAAATAACAAAAATGAAAAGACAGTGAGTGAAAAAAAAGATTGTTTGCAAAAGATGTCCATTGTTCATTAATATTCCATTTGCACAAAATACATATATGGCCCTATTACAAAATGAGTCATGACACCTTGGGCAAGATGCAGGACTTGATGCATGCTTAAACAGGAGATAATAATTACTCTGCAGCAGTAACCCTTATAATTTCCTGGGAAGACCAATTGAGGACTTGTTGTCTTCGGACTCTTGGACGAATCCAGCTTTCCAGGTTGTAGTCGCTTTCAATCTCGTCTTCCACATTGTTGATTGCATCCGGGGTCAGCATTCCCCCACTTATAAACTTGGGAGCTTCAGCAGCCTCCTCTTGGACCTATCGGGATGGTCTATAACCCAAACCGAACTTGTCTTCTTTGATCTGAACTTGCAGCAGCTTTCCCCAGCCTTGGGCATTCCCGTCTTCAACAACCTTCCTAGCTTGTTTGTAAGAAGCAATTGAAGTACCAGACACTTTAGTTGTTGCTTCATTAACATTGAGAGCTTTAAAGCCCTGACTCATTGTCTCATGGATCTCTCCATCCATCTCAATGTACTTGTAAGTGGCCAGGTGACTGACAAATATGTCCTCCTCTCCACAGATGGTGATAACTTGGCCTTCCCGCTCATATTTTAACTTCTGGTGAAGGGTCGATGTTATGGCGCCAGCGGCATGAATCCAGGGTCGACCCAACCAACAGCTATAGGCAGGCTGAATGTCCATCACATAGAAGATAGTTTTGAAAATCTGTGGGCCAATAACTACAGGCAGCTCAATTTCTCCAAGAACTGATCTCTTAGAACCATCAAAGGCTCTCACAACTAGGTTACTCAGGCGGAGTGCAAGACCATCATATTCCATCTTGACTAAGGCTTTCTTTGGAAGGACATTGAGAGATGACCCAGTGTCAACCAAAACATGAGAAAGTATAGCACCTTTACACTCTAAGGTGATATGTAAAGCCTTATTGTGGTTACGGCCCTCCGTAGTCAGATCAGCATCAGTGAAACCTAGTCCATGACTAGTATTGACATTTGAAACTACTGTCTCTAGATGATTAACTGTAATCTCTTCAGGCACGTAAGCTGCGTGCAAGACTTTGAGAATTGCATTCCTGTGAGCTTCGGAACACATATGCAGAGATAGAATGGAGATCTTGGAGGGTGTTTGATGGAGTTGGTCCACAACTTTGTAGTCACTCTTTTTGATAATTCTCATGAACTCGTCCACATCCTGATCAAAGGATGTCTTCTGAGTTTCCTTGGCACTTGGTTCTTTAGGCACCACACTCTTGCATTTTTCTTTGGCAGTAGCTTCTGCTTCGGCATTAACTCTGGGGAATTGTGACACGAAGAGACGTCCGCTTCGAGTGAAGCCTCTTCCTCCCCCGACATTGTCAATCTGTGGTGTAGTTGAAGAATCAAGAGTGACTTTCTTTCCGTCGCAATAAAGATCTGAGCCGTAATGCCAAGGTACGACACTACTACTATCATATGGAACTGATCCAGGTATCGTGATGGTGACCAGACTGATTGTTGCAGAAGAAGGAGTCGTGACAGTTTGTGGATCATAATAGATGGTGACAGGAGGTCTGATTGGAGATGGTGCTGGTGCAGGAAGTTGTTGACGTTGATGTTGCTGAAAGTTGTTGAAAGAATCTGGGACATGAACTGTTGTTGGGTCATAGTAAATGGTGACTGTTGAGATGTCTTCATTGATGGTTGTTGTTATTGTAGTAGACTCTGTTGGAATGATATCCGCTGATGTTATAGGAGATATGTTTGTTGAAGTTATAGAAGTCGGAACTATTGAAGTGATTTGTAGGATGCCTTCTTTGATAAGACTATTGATACCAATCTTCAGATTTGCACAACCGTTGGCAGAAATCTTGCAAGCTTCACAATGGGCCTCACAACCCGGGAACACTTGGCACTTCAATAACTGAGCTTTAACTTCGGCCAGTGGTGTCTAAATGTCTGCAATGTCATCAATTAGGACTGCTGGTTGGTCTTCCTCAATGGCATTAATCCTCGGTCCACCGTGGTTCGGTATTGGATTCTTTGTGACATTAGGAGAAGGTGAAAAATTCAAATCTTTTGAATCAACTAAATCCTGAACTTTCATGTGCAAAGCCCTACATTTATCTGTTGTATGGTCAGGTGCATTGGAGTAGAAATCACATTTGGCATTGACATCATAGTTCCTTGGGAGATTCTGAGGATCAGGTGGAGTCAAGGTCCTTAATTCAATCAGGTTGAGCTTCAGTAAATGTGGAAGTAGAGCCGTATAGGGCATCGGGATGGGATCGATAACCTTGTTGATTTGTGAAGTCCTTTGCTGGAACGGACGTTGTTGTTGATTGTTGTTGTTGTTATAAGATCTCTACTGTTGAGGAAACTGTTGTTGCTGAGGATATTGTTGTTGCTGAGGATATTATTGTTGAGGTGCTGGAGCAGGAATGGTGACAGCGGCTACTGGTATTTGCATGTATTGAGGCCTACCTCTGCCCATATGTATTGAATTATTTTCACCCGTCTTGCGAGGCCCCGTGAAAGGTTTTCTAGCATTGCTAGATCTAGCACCATTGTCAGAGATCTTACCCATCTTCAATAGGCTCCAATTCTCTCACCAGCTATAACCACATCAGCAAAACTGGTAGAAGAGAAAGCAGCAAGCCGGTCAATGTAGGTACCTTGCAATGTATTCATAAACATGTCAGCCATCTCTCTTTCAGACATGGGTGGCTAGACAGCAGCAACAAGTTGTATCCATCTTTGGGCATACTCATGGAAACTTTCCCTCGAAGATTGAGACATACCCATCAACAAAGTTCTATTAGGAGCCATATCCAGGTTATACTGATATTGGCGTATAAAAGCTTTGGCTAAGTCCTTCCAATTTCTGAAAGTAGCCCTTGATAGGTGTGAATACCACTCTCTGGATGCCCCGGTTAAACTGTCTTCAAAGTAGAACATCCATAGTTTTTCATCCATGGTATAAGCTTTCAATCTTCCCAAAAAAGATTGAAGATGGGTACGAGGACAGGAGGTACCGTTATACTTATCAAAGCAAGGAGGTTTGAACTTGTGAGGAATCCTCACTCCTTCAACTAGGACCATATCCATCACATCAAATCCCAAAGAGTTTTGCGATTCCAGGGATCTCAGCTTCTTAGATATCTCGTCCAGACGACGATCATAAACTTCATTAGCTCCAGCACCTAACACTGTAAACTGCTCTTCCTGATGATCTTCCTGCAGAACATGATCTCCAGTGTTTCTCTGGGTGTTGCCAACAACATTGACTTCAGGATTGATGTGGGGCCCAAACTCTGGTGGATTTGTTTGCGAATGATCGCGCACGTTGTTACTCCAGTACCAGCATGGCTCTCATCTGGAGTTTGCCACTCGACTAACTCTCTTAATCTTTCCTGGGTATGTGCTAGCCCAGTCATCACAGCCATGTGTCGCTCCCACCAAATGAGGATAAGTCAAATGGGGTACAGACGCGAACGGTCGGCGAAAGAGGAAGAGAACACACAGGGGTGAACTCAGAAAGACAAGAGTCGCCAGCTAGGCATTTTTATCCCAAAGGAAAGGTAATGCTGCATAAACCTAAGAAAAGATAGATAAGACGGTTGCGAACCAGAGAGACTGAGAAAGGGGGTTGGTTACAACCTGGGAAGGTATTAGCACCCAGATTGTCCGCCGTACTCGACGGGATCCACGCTTAAAAGATTTGTGTTTTAAAGGGGTAGTGTCAGTGCAATTTGTGTATCAAAGCTGGAAAGAATGCAAGTGTCAGTGTTAAAAGAAATGTGAAATGAAATAAGAGAGTATCAGTGTAAAGAAAGAATGCAGAGCTCAAGACTATGAGGCTTAAAGAATAATACTGGAAGAGGGGGAATATACAGAGACTTTTGTTCGATAACTGTTAAGTTATGCCTATGTATCCTCTCGTGCAATGAGGAAGTCAGAACACCGTAGTTCGACCCAAAGAGACTGAAAGATAAATTGACTTGTGAACTGCTTACTTGTCTATGCTCAAGTGTATGACCTGTCTGGCTCAGGTGCAAACTGTCTTGCATTAGACGGAAGAAGCGAGTTCTCGTTTATGAGTGAAGATGATGAGAAAAGAATCCCGGAGGAGACGATTATTGTTTGTTTTTGGGTTTTCAGTCTTTTATTGCTTTTTGGTGTTTGTCATAAGTTAATGAGCTTAAGGCTAAACCAAAGGGTTAGTAAACTCATCACATCTTCCCTCTGATTAGGGGTAATGAGAATACCTTAAGTGTGAAGTCAGCATCTTACACTTAATCACCATGACGTAGAATTAAGATCATTAACCTACTTGTAATTATTTAGATGTTTTTGTTGTTTTTGTTTAGTGTTAAGTAATGAGTTTAAGCCATAATCAAGGATTTAATGAACTCATTACACCATCCTAATAGAAGGATAATAGATGAGAACATTTAAGCTGAGGAAGATACCCCAACTTAATCCATGATTAGGGATTAACCTCATGACAAAACAAAACCTTTATTAGATGGATTTTAGTTAATGGTAAGATGAAGAAGTGATTTTTATGGTTTGTAAGACAACCTGAGGGGGACTTGTCCATTAACACTAGGGTTAGTCCTTCTTAAATAGTTAAGGAAGAATTAGAACCCTAATGCAAGGCCCAAGTTACAAGCTTGATGTCTTAGTGATTATTAGATGAATTAATTAAAGGATGTAAACACATTAAGGGTTTAACACTTAGGATTAAAGTTATACACTCCATCCTAATAGAAGGATGCAGGCATAAGCTTAATCACAAAGCCTCAAAGCCTTTAGGGTTTAGTCCTTGATTATGAGATGAGAAGAGAAGACTCAAAGATGACACAAAGGTGAAACTAAATGGGGGACTAATCAAACCCTAATTGTTATCATGCTTGGTTGTTCCTAGGGTTAATGAGTCTTGCAAAAGATCTTCAGGAGAAAAGCCACCAGGAAGGAAGCAGATGAAGGGAACAGGAAGCAAAGAGAAGCAAAACAACTTGCTTCACTTAAGAAGACAAGTTGCTTGAAGAAAGAAAGTAAGAGATGAACATGAATGAGCAAGCTCACTCTAAAAATGCAGAAAAGAAAATATGAAAGAGATGAAAAGAGATTGTGAGAAGTGAAGGCAAATTCACTTCTCAAACCACTTGCCACCTGAAAAGTTAGCACAAGAAAATGGAATGCAATGCAAATGAGATGAAATGTCATGATGCAAACCAAAACCAGAAGCAATAACATGAAGTCAATGATGCTAATAGATGATGCAAACACATGACAAGAGATGAGAGTGATCAAACAAGCATAAGGATGCAAATGAGGCATGCTTTGAACCATAAAGATTCATGAATGTTTATAAGATGAAATGAACATATAACATGGAAAATGAAAGATTCAATGATCAAACATGATTCTAATATGTCCTAAGATACATTATGAATCATGAAGATGCACAAAATGTCATGGAAAGTCATTGGATGCAAGCAAATGGAAGATGGGTGCAAAAGAAAGCACAAATTAGGGTTTATGATCAACACACAAAGCAAAATTCAAAATCAGAAGCATATGACATGATAAAAAATTGAAAATGCAATCAAAGATATCCTAAAACTATACAAGTTCACTTCCCAAAGGAGGGGATCTAACTCTTAACCTAGTGAAAGTTATGAATTTCTCAATTTGGCTAGGGTTTTGAGGTACCTCATCAAGAAAAATGCAAAACAAATTGAAAATGAAAGATCAATTCAAACCAATTTTATCCTATAAACTACATGCTATGTAGGATGCAATGCAAAAAGAACCATCCTCAAACTCTCAAAGGTTAGGCAGAATGAATTTTTTAAAGTTTGAACCAAAATATTGCCTTAAAATGAATTTAATTCCAATGAAAATGATCAAAAGGCATCAAGAACAAAAAAGAAATTTGGTTTGAGGGTTTGATAATGTTTCTAAATGCAATGTGAATTTTTTGGTGATTTTTAAATACTTAAATGTATTTTTAATTAATTAATTTTCATTAACTAATTAAAAATAAACATTTAAATAATTTAAAAATGATTTTTAATGCAAAAAATAAAAATAAAAATATTTTTGGGTTCTAAAAATTAATGAAATCTTTGACAAAAATTTTCATAATTTTTAAATGATTTTTGCTATTTTAAATAATTCGTACAAGATAAATCAAATTAAATGAAATAAAAATTAAAATAAATGAAAGTATGCACAATGGAGAGCTGAGATGCAATCTGGGCTGGGAAAGGTTGACTTGGCGCCACATCCAATGGCCCAAGTTCAAACCTGGCTAATTTTTGTTTTATAATTAATTAAACTGGATTAATTTAATTAAACACTGATTAGGGCTAAATGACAAGATCCAGCCCATCCATTCACGCGCGGGAAGGCAGATCCAAGGGCCTAAATTTAAAGCTGCTAATTAATCACACTTAACCCTAATTGAACTCAGGAGACCGAAGATAAGCTCCGATCGTCTTCTCCGGCCATCTTCCTCACCTGAATCACTCAAAACGCATCCCCAAGACTTCCAAATCTCCAGAATCAATCCCCCAACAATGGGTAACAAGAATCCAGGGCCAAAAACAGTATATATTAACCACACAGTGAGAATCGAAGAAAACAAATTCTAGGGCAAAAGTTTCAGAGCAACACCAAATGCTCATTTCTGGCTCATTTTCAAAAATAAATAGATCCCCATGATCAGGGCAACACATAGAACAATATTCTAACAAGAAATCAGGGTTCTGGAAAATTTGTTCATCATGTTACCTGAGGTTGAGCTTTCAATCCAGGAGCTTTCTGCCTGCTTCTTTGCTTCAAAATGGCTCCAATGATCCTCTTGATGAAGCTTTGAAGCTTGGTTGGAGTTTAGAGTGGCTGGTTTGTGAGTTTGATGAAGTTCTGTTCAGTGAGGGGTGAGAATCGTGTTTCTGATTGAGGAGGTTTCAGGGACAAATGAGGCTTGGGGAATGATCAGAGGAACATGTTGAGTAATCCTATGAAGTTTGTTTTGGTGTGTGATGCTTGTGTGATGAGTTTCGAAGGAAAGTGAATAAGAGGTGAAATCTTGAAACTATGGCTTGTGAGATGCTTCAGGCTTGTGTGTGTGTGTGTTGCTTTGAGTTGCTTTTTGTCCACTTATCACATTGTGATAGGTCTGTGGAGTTGGTGTGGCCTATGCTGATTGGTATGGGCCATTTTGCATAAAGTCAATGTTAGGTGTACTTGGGGTATGGGTAAGTGGGAGGCTGTGATAGGAGCATGGCTGGGCTCAGCTGAGATCATGGAGTTCTTGTGGATCAGATTTTGTGAGATGGATCCCTTTGAAGTGATTGAAGACCTTTGGAGTGGCTCAAATGGCACAGGAATGGCTCAGATCACAAACCCTAGATGCAGATGACTTTGAATCAATGCAGTGAAGCAAAAATGCAATATGAGATGATATGATTGAACTTATGTATATGAAAAGATCACAAGCTATGGTGAAATGAGTGAGGGCAAATTTGGGGTGTTTACAGCTGCCCCTATTCAAACATGAGTTAGTTGTGCAGGATGTAAGCAACGGCTTAACAGGCAAACAAGATAACTTGTGGTTGAATACCAAAGACAGTCCAAAATTTGCACTCACAGAATGAAGAAGAAAAGGGATATAGATTGTAAAGGAAAATAAAGTATGATTATAGAGTGCGGGCGACGGAGGACGACTGCTGGGGGATGAAGCAATGACGGGGATGACCGACATGCTGGGGAAATGCGGGAAATAAAGCAATGACGGGGACGACCGACAAGCTGGGGATATAAGAGATTATGATGGGGACGGCCATCAAGCAAAGAAATAAGACTCTCTGGGGATTATAGGTAAAGTGAACGATGGGGATGACCATCAGGTTCAAGGTATGAATGAAATAAATGATGAGGTACGGTCATCAAAGGTGAAGGACGATCACCTAGCAGGGTACGGCTGCTCTGTTGGAGATAAAGATGAGGGACGGTCATCTAAGGTGAAGGACGATCACCTGGCAGGGTACGACTGCCAAAGGTATCACGACATAGGACGAATGTCGGATGAAAAGGTCGACGATGGGGACGGCCATCGGATAAGCATGATGAAGGACGATCATCAAGAGGTGAAGGATGATCACCTAGCAGGGGACGACTGCTTTTAGGGTTTATCATGACATAGGACGAATGTCAGATAAAAAGATCAACGATGGGGACGGCCATCGGATAAAATGATGAAGGACGATCATCAGGAGGTGAAGGACGATCACCTAGCAGGGGACGGCTGCTGAAAATATCGCGACATAGGACGAATGTCGGATAGGAAGGGGTTCTAATGAATAGAGACTCCACTGGTGATGAAGGACGATCATCAAAAAGGTGAATGACGATCACCTGGCAGGGTACGGCTGCCGAAAAGGTATCATGACATAGGACGAATGTTAGATAGAAGAGAAGTTTTGCTGGGGACTTTGCTGGGGAAAAGTAGACACGGACGAGTGCCTAAATTCAAGAAGATATAAGTGTTTGACATGGTATATATATTAAAGATGCGGACGAGCATCCTTAAGACTATGATACGGACGAGTATCAGTAGAAACAAACGCTTGACGCATGTTCAGAGATGATGATACGGACGAGTACCAACTGGTTAACAATGAACGCGGACGAGCGTTGGTCCTGAGGGGACTCTTCTGGGGAATAATAGACATAGACGAGTGTCTAAATTCTAAAAGAGGTAAAAGTATCTGACATTGTGTATGGATTAAAGATGCGGACGAGCATCCTTAAGACTACGATACGGACGAGTATCGGTAGAAACAAACACTTGACGCATGCTTAGAGATGATGATACGGACGAGTACCAACTGGTTAACAAAGAACACAGACGAGTGTCGAATCTGAGGGGATATAAGTGGTATATACAAGATATGGACGAGTATCTGTATGAGTAAAAGGATGATGAGTAACAAGCATGAGTGAAACACGGACGAGTGTATTATAAACAAATATATGTTTTACAAAGTGTTTAGGTAACTATGCTGGGGTAGGTGACACGGACGGGTGTCAAAGAATTGTGTATATATGTATCTGTGAGTGCAAAGGGGACACTTTGGCTTTCTACTGGGGATATGACACGGACGGGTGTCAAGAAGTATCTGTACTGTAAGTATCCGTTTGTTCGGGTAATTTACTAGGGAATGATGACACGGACGAGTGCCGAAGGGAGTGTATCTATTTTGTGAGCGTAAAGGAAACGCTTTGGCTCTCTGCCGGGGAATTTGGGGAGTATTCTGTATATTGTTGATGGAATGTTGCTATTTACAAGTGTTTGACACATGGCTTATGATTATGCAATATGTTTGATTTTTGCCGTAATGCTCCGTATTGGACGGAATGCTACGCTCTGGGGGGAAAATATGATGTGAATGCTATGATTATGCAAAGATACCGATCCGGGATTCGGATCCCATTGCCGAAGAGATCTCTGGCTGATCTGCTTGAAGCGGATATCCCAGTTGGGGACGAGACCATTGGTAGATCTGATATATATGACTCTTCTTGGGGAAATAGATCACTGATAGACCTATCTCGGTAATGAGGGACCAGGTTGGGGTTTGTGGGAGCTTTCGTCACTTTGTTGTGAGATCTTCAGGCGTTACTCTTCTGGATAGAGGCTGAAACTCTGCGGGGAGAAGGTTCCCTGTTTTTGCACTTGTCTGAGGAGGAATGATGATTGGCAACTCGGCTGGGGATATGAGCACCTTTTGGTACCGCTCTGACAGGTGTGTTGGGGAAATGATGATTGGCAGCTCTGATGGGGAGAAGCTTTCATGCCCCATGTTGCGCTTTGAATACCTGCAATCCTGCATGACAAAGAAACATACAAGTTCCCCGAGGTATCCCTTACTGGATTCCATCATAGGAGTTTAGACACTCCCGGGAGTAAGTATATTTCCTGCAAGCACGTATTTTTAGGAGAGAAACATCTTTATTTATGCAATCAATGACATCGGACATTTTTGCAAATAAAAGAGTACGAGACAGTGTGTGATTGACAAATCTGATTTTATTAATTCGAGTGCCCTGACTTTGGCAAGATACATTCATAGAAACAAATCCCCTAAAATGAGGAGATTGTTACAAATTGAGAAACAAAAGATGCTGGAAATGTTGATGACGCTTCAAGGAGCTTTCCTTTTTCTATGACTCGTATGACATTTGACGTTCTTCTCGTCTTGCTTTCTGAAGAAGGCTGATTCCGACTGACATTCGAACCTTTCGAAGCTTACCAAGTTGTAAGTGATACAAACGAATTTAGAATGCAGTTGTTCGCTTATTCCCTTATTTTGCATGGATCGCCCTTTCGGGTTTTCGATCCACCGGGATACCCATTTTTGCCTGAGTCGTCCAATGCGGCTTTTCGACTCAGCGGGTGTACATTTTTTATTCATATTCCCTTATTTTTGCCCGAGTCTTTTATTCTGTTTTTGACTCGCCGGGATGCCCTATTTTTGCCTGGACTTACATTCTGTTTTTATGTCCAGCGGGTCATTTTATGCGAAGTATTTTTTAACTGCATCTGAATTCACAGGGGACAGGAAGTCTTCACCATCCATAGTACCGAGCATCAGTGCTCCACCTGAGAAAACATTCTTTACTACGAATGGCCCTTCATAGTTCGGAGTCCACTTGCCCCTGTGGTCTGTATGAGGAGGGAGGAGTCTTTTCAGCACAAGATCTCCTACTTAGTACTCTCGGAGCCTGACTTTCTGATCGAAGGCTTTCTTCATTCTCTTCTGATATAGCTGACCATGGCAGATTGCAGCCAATCTCTTCTCTTCAATCAAACTCAGTTTTTCGTATCGGGATCGGACCCATTCTGCTTCGTTCAGCTTAACATCCATCAGTACCCGTAGGGAGGGTAATTCAACTTCAACAGGTAGGACTGCCTCCATACCATACACAAGTTGATACGGTGTTGCCCCAGTGGATGTTCTGATTGACGTGCGGTACCCATGCAAGGCAAATGGTAACATCTCATGCCAATATTTGTAGGTGACCACCATTTTCTGTACAATCTTCTTGATATTCTTGTTAGCCGCTTCAACTGCGCCATTCATCTTTGGCCTGTAAGGAGAAGAATTGTGGTGTTGGATCTTGAAGTCCCGGAATAGTTCTGCCATCATTTTATTGTTCAAGTTGGAACCATTATCATTAATGATTCGCTAGGGAACTCCATACCGACAGATGATGTCTCTCTTTAGAAATCGGGCTACCACTTGCCTGGTCACATTTTCATATGAAGTTGCTTCAACCCACTTGGTAAAATAGTCAATGGCTACCAGGATGAATCTGTGGCCATTTGAAGCAGTCGGTTCAATCTTGCCAATCATATCAATGCCTCACATAGAAAAGGGCCAGGGTGAAGACATCACATTCAGAGGATTTGGAGGCACATGCACTTTATCCGCATAGATTTGGCACTTATGGCATTTTCTGGCATAGGCACAACAGTCTGCGTCCATTGTGATCCAATAATAGCCTGATCTTAGCAACTTTTTAGCCATAGCATGCCCTCCTGCATGGGTACCAAAGGATCCTTCGTGCACTTCGTGCATCAACAAGTCCGCTTCTGTTCTATCAACGCACCTGAGAAGTACCATATCAAAGTTTCTCTTATACAGGGAACCGTCAGTATTCAGGAAGAAACTACCAGCTAGCCTTCTTAATGTCTTTTTGCCATTGGAAGATGCCCCAGGTGGGTATGTTTGATCCTCCAAGAAGCACTTAATGTCATGGAACCAAGGCTTATCATCCTTAACAATATTTGCTGAGAATACATATGCTGGTCTGTCAAGTCTGGATACTGAAATCCGAGGTATGGAGTTGGCAGCTTGAACTTTGATCATGGATGAAATGGTAGCCAGAGCATCTGCAAACTGATTCTCGTCTCGAGGGATATACTCAAGCTTGACTGTTGTGAAGAAAGTCAATAACCTCCTTGTATAATCCCGATAAGGTATTAGATGATCTTGGTGGGTGTACCATTTGCCGTTGGTTTGATTGATTACCAGAGCTGAATCTCTGAATACAGTCAAAGTCTTGATCCTGAGGTCAATGGCTTCCTCAAGACCCATAATACAAGCTTCGTATTCAGCTTCGTTGTTAGTGCAGTTGAAAGTGAGTTTTGCCGAGAAAGGCATGTGAACTCCTTTAGGTGTAATGAGTACTGCACCAACACCACGACCATTCATATTAACAGCCCCATCAAACATCATAGTCCATTCTTCTCCTGGGTCAGGCCCTTCAGTGTGAACAGGTTCTTCATGATCTTTTGCTTTTATGAACATGATGTCCTCATCAGGGAAGTCAAATCTCATAGGCTGGTAATCATCAATGGGTTGCTCAGCGAGATATTCAGACAATACACTGCCCTTGATGGCTTTTTGAGATGTGTACTGAATGTCATATTCTGTGAGAATCATTTGCCATCTTGCAACCCGTCCGGTAAGTGTTGGCTTCTCAAAGATATACTTGACTGGGTCCATCTTTGAGATCAATAAGGTAGTGTGGGTTAACATATACTGCCTTAGTCGGCGAGCAGCCCACGCTAAAGTACAGCAAGTTTTCTCGAGCAGTGAATAACGTTGTTCACAGTTGGTAAACTTTTTGCTTAGGTAGTAAGTTGCATACTCTTTTCGACCAGACTCGTCATGCTGGCCCAACACACACCCCATTGACTCTTCTAATACTGTCAAGTACATTATCAGAGGTCTTCCTTCAACTGGAGGCATAAGGATTGGAGGCTCTTGCAGGTATTCCTTGATTTTGTCAAAAGCCCTCTGGCAATCTCCGTTCCACTTGACCGTTTGTTCTTTTCTTAACAGCTTGAACAAAGGCTCACAGGTTGCTGTAAGGTGAGATATGAACCTTGAAATGTAGTTCAATCTACCTAGAAAACCTCGAACTTCTTTTTCTGACTTCGGTGCAGGCATTTCCTGAATGGCTTTAACTTTATCAGGGTCAACTTCAATCCCTTTTTCACTTACGATAAATCCCAGCAGTTTACCAGATCGCACCCCGAATGTGCATTTGTTGGGGTTTAACTTCAGTTGGTACTTCCTCAGGCGCTTGAATAGCTTCAACAGATTCACCAGGTGGTCTTCTTCTGTGAGGGACTTGGCAATCATGTCATCCACATAACATTCAATTTCTTTATGGATCATGTCGTGGAATAATGTTACCATAGCCCGTTGGTAAGTTGCACCAGCATTCTTCAGTCCGAATGGCATCACTTTATAACAGAACGTGCCCTAGGGTGTGATGAAAGTTGTCTTCTCCATGTCTTCAAGTGACATCTTGATCTGGTTATATCCTGAAAAACCGTCCATGAAGGAGAATACCGAGAACTGAGCCGTATTGTGGACCAATACATCAATGTGAGGTAATGGGAAGTCATCCTTCGGGCTGGCTCTGTTCAGATCCCGGTAGTCCACACACATCCTCACCTTGCCATCTTTCTTAGGCACAGGTACAATGTTAGCGACCCACGGAGGATAGCTAGTTACAGCAAGGAACCCGGCGTCCCACTGCTTTTGTACCTCTTCTTTTATCTTCATTGCCATATCTGGGCGAGTACGGCGCATCTTCTGTTTTACCGGCGGGCAGTCTTCTTTCAAGGGAAGCTTGTGCATGACAATGTCGGTGTCCAACCCTGGCATATCCTGATAAGACCAAGCAAACACATCCACATACTCTCGAAGCATGTCAATCAATTGCTCTTTCACTGAGTCTTGTAGGCAGGCTCCGATCTTAACTTCTTTTACGTCTTCTTCCGTACCAAGATTAACCGTTTCGACCTCCTCCTGATGAGGAGTGATAACCTTCTCCTCTTGCCTTAACAACCTGGCTAGCTCTTCGGGAAGCTCATAATCTTCTTCAACCCCTTCATCAGCTTGATTGATTGGATTGTCAAAGTCATACGAAGCCATAGCAGTGTTGTTGTCGGTGCAGTCTGAAAGGCACTCTCTGCAAGGGTTTAGGTTGTTCATTTTAGTGATCAATTTTAATCTTGTTTTAGAAAAAGTGAAATGAAGTTATCATTTTGGAAAACATTGCCATTTTTATTTTTGTACAAAAAGAAAAATAAAAAACAGTGAGCGGAAAAGAAAAAGACTCATTTGCAAAAGATGTCTGATATTCATTGATTAATCCATTTGCACAAAATTACAAGATGGCCCGATTACAAAATGAGTCTTGACATCTTGGGCAAGATGCAAGACTAGATGCATGCTTAAAAATACAGGAAATAATAATTACTCTGCAGGAGTAACCCTTATAATTTCCTGGGAAGACCAGTTAAGGACTTGGCTCCCCGGGATCCTTGGACGTATCCATCTCTCCAGGTTGCGGTTGCTTTCCTCCTCGTCTTCCAAGTTGTTTACAACATCCGGGGTGAGCATCCCCCCGCTGACAAAATTGGGCTCTTTGGCAGCCTCTGATTGATCTTGTTGAGTTGGTTTGTAACCCAACCCAAATCTGTCCTCTTTCTTCTCCACGGGCAACAGCTTGCCCCAGCCTTGGGCAGTACCCTCTTCAACAACCTTTCGGGCTTGCTGATAAGATGTCATGGAGGTTCCCAGTACAGCAGATGCTTCATTAATGTTCAGGGCCTCGAACCCCTGACTCATAGTTTCATGGATTTCTCCATCCATCTCAATGTACTTGTACGTAGCCAGATGGCTAACAAAGATGTCTTCTTCCCCACAGATGGTGATGATCTGGCCTTCCCACTCGAATTCCAGCTTCTGGTGAAGGGTAGACGTAACAGCGCCAGCGGCATGAATCCAGGGTCTACCCAACAAACAGCTGTAGGCCGGCTGAATGTCCATCACATAGAAGGTAATTTTGAAAGTTTGCGGGCCAATCATCACAGGCAGATCAATCTCCCCAAGCACTGATCTTTTAGAGCCATCGAATGCTCTCACCACCAAATTACTCAGACGCAGTGCCAAGCCATCATATTCCAGCTTCACTAAGGCTTTCTTTAGTAGAACATTGAGTGAAGACCCAGTGTCCACCAGTACATGGGATAGAACAGCACCCTTGCATTCCAGGGTGATATGTAAAGCCTTATTGTGGCTACGTCCCTCAGTTGTTAAGTCAGCATTGGTGAAGCCCAGTCCGTGACTGGTATTGACATTTGCCACCACAGTTTCCAGCTGATTAACAGTGATCTCCTCTAGTACGTATGCTGCGTGCAAGACTTTCAATAATGCATTCCTGTGAGCTTCAGAACACATCAACAGGGATAATATGGAGATCTTTGAGGGAGTTTGGTGAAGCTGATCCACCACCTTGTAATCACTTCTCTTTATGATTCTCATAAACTCGTCTACATCTTGCTCAAAAGATGTCTTCTGAGTTTCTTTGACAATTGGTTCTTCAAGCACCATACTCTTTCCTTTTGCTTTGGCAGCAGCTTCTGCTTCAGCATTAGGTCTCTGCACTTGTGAGGCAAAAAGGCGTCCGCTTCTGGTGAAGCCTCCGCCTCCCCCAATATTATCAATTTGTGGAGAAGAGCTTGAAGAATCCAAAGTGATTTTCTCCCTGTTGCAGTAGAGATCAGAGCCATAATGCCAAGGTATGGCATTACTGCTTTCATAGGGAACTGGTCCAGGCACCGTGATGGTAATTGGACTGACTGCTGCAGAGGAGGGTACCGTAATGGTGTGCGGATCGTAGTAATTATAACGGGTGATCTGGCAGGAGGTGCCACTGCTTGTTGTTGGAAACTGTTGTTTGGAGGAACATCTAATGGATCATAGTAAATGGTGACTGCTGAGACATCTTTGTTGATTTCTGTTGGCGTTGTAGAAGATTCTGCTGATAAAAAGGATGCTGATGTTGTAGAAGAAATGGTTGTTGACATTTGGTTTGTTGAGGTGATGGATGAAGCCATTGTTGATGATATTGATGAATCGGTCGGAATAATGGTTGTTGCTGTTGTAGAAGAATCATGAATTATTGTCAAAGGAATTGCTGGATTTGTAGGCGTCGTTGTTGAGATCTGAAGGATACCATCCTTGATAAGACTATCTATGCCGCTTCTCAAATTATCACACCCGTTGACTGCAATGTTGCAATACCCACAACCGAGCTCACACCCGGGAAATACCTGGCACTCTAGAAGCTGAGCTTTAATTTCGACCAGAGGTGTTCGAATTTGTGCAACACTGATGATCAGAGTAGATGGTTTGTCTTCCTCGATGGCATTAATCCTTGGCCCACCATGATTAGGCATAGGATTTCTGTTGACATTTGGAGGAGGTGCGAAGTTTAGGGCTTTAGAATCCACCAGATCCTGAACTTTCATTTGTAAAGCCTTGCATTTCTCAGTATTGTGGCCTGGTGCATTGGAATGGAAAGCACACCTGGCGTTGATATCGTAATTCTTCGGGAGATTGGAGGGATCTGGAGGTGCCAATGTCCTTAACTCAACCAAGTTAAGCTTCAGGAGTTGTGGCAATAAGGCAGCATAGGGCATCGGGATAGGATCAATCACCCTATTTGCCTGTGATGGTCTTTGTTGAAAGGGTCTTTGTTGTTGGTTGTTATTGTTGTTGTTATAGGCTCTCTGCGGTGGGTACTGAACTTGCTGTTGATAATGTGGTTGTTGTGGTTGTTGATATGCTGGTTGCTGAGGAATCGGAGCTGGAATAGTGACAGCTGCTATTGACCTGTGGACGTACTGAGGTCTGCCCCTGCTGGCATGAATGGCATTTGTCTCACCGGTTCTTCGAGGTCCCACAAAAGGCTTCCTGGGATTACTAGACGAACTTGCACCATTATCAGAAATCTTGCCCATCTTTAGCAGACTTTCAATCCTTTCACCAGCTATAACTACGTCAGCAAAGCTGGTGGAAGAAAAGGCAACCAGTCTATCAATATACATTCCTTGCAGAGTATTCATAAACATGTCGGCCATTTCTCTTTCCGACATGGGTGGTTGGACAGCAGCAGCAAGCTGTCTCCACCTCTGGGCATATTCCCTAAAGCTTTCTCTGGAAGATTGAGACATTCCCATCAAAAGGGTCCTGTTAGGAGCCATGTCCAGATTGTATTGGTACTGCCTGATGAAGGCTTCAGCTAGGTCCTTCCAGTATCTGATAGTAGCTCTGGTCAAGTGTGAGTACCACTCCCTTGAGGCCCCAGTCAAACTATCTTCAAAATAGAACATCCACAGCTTTTCATCCATGGTATATGCTTTAAGTCTCCCCAGAAAAGACTGCAGGTGAGTTCGTGGACAGGAAGTTCCATTATATTTCTCGAAGCACGGGGGTTTAAACTTGTTGGGAATTCTCACCCTGTCTACTAACCCCATATCCATTACATCAAAACCCAGGGAATTTTGAGACTCCAGAGATATCAACTTTTCAGCAATTTCATCAAACCTCCTATCATAGACTTCCTCTCCAGCTCCCATGACAGTAAATTGCTCCTCTTGGGGGTCTTCTTGTAAGATCCTTCCCCCAGTAGTATTTCCTTGCACATTACTCGGGATGTTGAATTCCGGATGTAGATGAGGCCCAAATACTGGTGGATTAACATGAGGCTGACCCCTTTCATTGTTACTTGTTCCTCCAGTTCCCAGATGACGTTCTTCGGGAGTTTGTCTTTCTACCAATGCCCTCAACCTTTCTTGACTTTGGGCGAAGCCAGTCATTACTTCCATGAATTAAGTCATTTGGTTTCTCATCTCCAGCCTTTCATTAGCCATCTGAGTTCTGACCTCTGTCAGGTCTTGCTGTACTTGCTCCATTATAATGCCCGGAAGGTTGTTGCGAGTAGGATACCGATGTGCACGGTTGACAGGGAACACTCTTCTGCGAGCAATATTTCCTGAATCCACAACAGAGTTAGAAACAAAACAACATAATAACAAAAACCTATAAAACAAAAAAAAAGTTAGCATGCAATGCAGTATGCTTATTTATTTTCCAAGGTATCCGGCTTGGTTCTTGGTTTTGACCTTTCCAGACCTCGAGGAAGATACCTTGATGTTGCTTGAGAGAAAGAAAACCAATGGAAACAAACTAAACAAATATATTACAAATGGTGCATAACACAAAGTTTGTTTTTTGCAACACATGCCCCTGAGGGGTCAAAATACACCATAAAAGAAAAGTACATCAAATGAAAGCAACAACAAACAAAAAGTCAGACATCAAGTCCAAACTCATCCTCCCTAACTTCCTTCAGAAGTGCCTCAGTCACTGGACCAGCTGGATGCTCTGTAATGGTCCTGATGAGGAGGTTTCTGGTGGCAATAGCAGTGGTCAGCTTCTTGTGCCTGTCTTGGTCCTTTGACCTCTTCACACCAGCCCTAAGCTTCAATTCTGAAATCTCCTTTTGGGCTGCCAGTAAAGCTTCCTGTTGTTTCTTTTCATTGGCCTCTAACTGCTCAATCCTGGCTTGAGTTCTCTTATCTTCTTGAGTACGGGCCTCAGTAATCCTGACCCACCTAGCTTGACTTTCTTGTAGATAGAGATCAGTCCTAGCCTTCTGAAGCTTGGCTTCCTTGCAGGCATTCTTCAATATTTGCTCCCCAGCTCTTGATTTCTTGATGTAGTCCTCTGTTTTCTCAATCTTGGCCAGATGCTCCACCCTAAGCTTCTCCAACCTCTCAATGTCCAGACGACCATCACTCCTCTCCCAGAGGGTCTTCTTCAGAGCTTGAGACAGATTCTCATTCCTTTCCTTCAGTTTCTCAAATTCCTCCATGCTGACAGTGGCTGCTGGCTGTACTGTGGAGGGTCCAGGTGTGTCCTCAATGGTGAAAGGCATTCCAGTGATCTGAGCTCTGGCATGGGACCATTCATAGTACTGGGCTGAAGCAACATTATTACACTTCCCAAGAATAGCCACCCCATTTGTCTAGATGTTGTCCCAAGCCCAGGATGCTTGCCTGACAACAGCTAGATTAGGCTTTATCTCACAATACAGGGTCTCAGCTAGGTCTTGCATTTTAGGAGGGTGGACCAATGCATAGCCCAGTTGCCTTTTAAACAACAAAGGATTGTAGTTGATGCAACCCTTTACTCCTACCAGAGGTACATTTGGGTACTGCCCACAGCTAGTGATGATGTCTTTGCCTTTGGTGCTCTGAGTGCACCATCTGATGTCATCTGAAGTCAAAGCAATAAGTCTCTTAGCCCAATTCTTCTGTTGGTGAGGATTCAGGAAGGCATCAGTCTTAGGTAAGTGTTTGAGCAGCCAGGTGTGAAATAGAGGAGCACATCATCTCACCAACTTTCCTCTTTGCTTCTCATTCCTCTGATGAATGGAATAGTAGAAATCTCCCAGCAATGTGGGTACAGGGTTTCTCAGAAGGAAAAGATGAATGGCATTCTTGCTGATAAATTTGGGCTCATCTGCAAACAGTATAACCCCATATATGCTGAGGGCTAATAATGCACAAACTGCCCTCCATTCTCCCCAGGAGGCCTTCAGGACGGCCTGAGAAATCAGGAAGTCTAAGTGCAAACCAGGGATTCCAGCCTTTGTTGTCATGTTCTGCTCAATCAAAATAGGCTCCAGGTGCAATGCTTTTGCTACCTCTCCATTGCTTGGAGAAGTCATCTCTGGGTTGAAGGGGACACCACCCCTGACAGGTACTCCAATCAATGATGAGAACTCCTCCAAAAGAGGTCCTAGCTGAAAATTCTGGAATGTGAAGCATCTCAAAGGAGGGTCATAAAACTATAGGCAGGTGTGGATCATACTCCTCTGAGAAGGGTCCAGGTCCATAACCATATCAAGGATGCCTCCATAATGCTCTCTGAATAATGGGATGTGGTCTGGAGTGATCAGTGCCTGGACCTGCCTGATACCAGTCAACACAGGCTCAAAGAAATGGTATGAAATGTTGCTCTTTCTGGGTGCAGACATGAGTGCTGATGAAGAGCTGAAGACAAGTGCTGATGAAGATCAAGACTGGTACTGGAGATGAGCCACTGATAGGCTAGTGCTGGTGATGGTGAAGGTAGCTGAAACAGATAACTGATGAAACAGAGGTCTCTGCAGATGAAGGGGTCAAAACCAAGCCAAATATGATGTGGATACCCTGAAAAACAAATAAACAAATGTTAAATGATGCAATGATGATGTATGCAAATCATATGCAAAGGGTTTGTGATCAAGCTGGATCTGAATATCTGTCTTGATATAAGGTCTATGTATGTTCAAAGAAGGTCCAGATGGAGGTCTAGAAAACCAAAAACCAGGGTGGGGGACTCAAATAAAGAGTCACATGTCCAGGGTTAAATCACAAGAACTGTCCAAAGTGAGGTACTCTTAATCAAAACAAATATCAGGGTATGATGTGGCCAAAGGTACCTGCAAACCTGTAAACAGCCCAGCCCCCCTCACAGGTGATGTTCTAAAACAAGGATCCTCAGACTTGGATCAGTTATGAGAAGTGTAAACACTTCTAACCCGGAGGTACAGTGTTTACAATAACCATAAAAGATCCTCCTCTAATTCACCTCAGTTTCTGAAGGTCATGATAAAGGTCATCCAGACTTAGCAGGCTTCCCAGATAGCCCTAGCACTACAGGAAATCTGTAGCACAGAGTTCTCAAGAAGAAACCCATATCTGAACCGTGTTTCATATTCCCGCACCAGACCGAAATGTAATGGGAAAGAACATGAACCACTCTAGCCTAGGTGTCACTCAGGTCCCAGGTATAGGACCTTAAACTCTCAGTAGAACCCCACCCACCAAGACAGAAAACCAGATCCAGCAAGATGACAGTATGACAGTATGATGTATAAAACTGTAAAGAAGGCAATAAACAAGACTGTACATAAAGCAATAAAATAAATACATAAACTCATGTAGCACATATCACCCCAGTAAACACAAATCAAATAAGCGCTAGGAGGAACCCACAAAAAGAACCAGAAGCCCTGGTTACAGTATAAGGTTCCCCAGCAGAGTCGCCAAGCTGTCGCTCCCACCAAATGAGGATAAGTCAAATGGGGTACAGACGCGAACGGTCGGCGAAAGAGGAAGAGAACACACAGGGGTGAACTCAGAAAGACAAGAGTCGCCAGCTAGGCATTATTATCCCGAAGGAAAGTTAATGCTGCATAAACCTAAGAAAAGATAGATAAGACGGTTGCGAACCAGAGAGACTGAGAAAGGGGGTTGGTTACAACCTGGGAAGGTATTAGCACCCAGATTGTCCGCCGTACTCGACGGGATCCACGCTTAAAAGATTTGTGTTTTAAAGGGGTAGTGTCAGTGCAATTTGTGTATCAAAGCTGGAAAGAATGCAAGTGTCAGTGTTAAAAGAAATGTGAAATGAAATAAGAGAGTATCGGTGTAAAGAAAGAATGCAGAGCTCAAGACTATGAGGCTTAAAGAATAATACTGGAAGAGGGGGAATATACAGAGACTTTTGTTCGATAACTGTTAAGTTATGCCTACGTATCCTCTCGTGCAATGAGGAAGTCAGAACACCGTAGTTCGACCCAAAGAGACTGAAAGATAAATTGACTTGTGAACTGCTTACTTGTCTATGCTCAAGTGTATGACCTGTCTGGCTCAGGTGCAAACTGTCTTGCATTAGACGGAAGAAGCGAGTTCTCGTTTATGAGTGAAGATGATGAGAAAAGAATCCCGGAGGAGACGATTATTGTTTGTTTTTGGGTTTTCAGTCTTTTATTGCTTTTTGGTGTTTGTCATAAGTTAATGAGCTTAAGGCTAAACCAAAGGGTTAGTAAACTCATCACATCTTCCCTCTGATTAGGGGTAATGAGAATACCTTAAGTGTGAAGTCAGCATCTTACACTTAATCACCATGACGTAGAATTAAGATCATTAACCTACTTGTAATTATTTAGATGTTTTTGTTGTTTTTGTTTAGTGTTAAGTAATGAGTTTAAGCCATAATCAAGGATTTAATGAACTCATTACACCATCCTAATAGAAGGATAATAGATGAGAACATTTAAGCTGAGGAAGATACCCCAACTTAATCCATGATTAGGGATTAACCTCATGACAAAACAAAACCTTTATTAGATGGATTTTAGTTAATGGTAAGATGAAGAAGTGATTTTTATGGTTTGTAAGACAACCTGAGGGGGACTTGTCCATTAACACTAGGGTTAGTCCTTCTTAACCAGTTAAGGAAGAATTAGAACCCTAATGCAAGGCCCAAGTTACAAGCTTGATGTCTTAGTGATTATTAGATGAATTAATTAAAGGATGTAAACACATTAAGGGTTTAACACTTAGGATTAAAGTTATACACTCCATCCCAATAGAAAGATGCAGGCATAAGCTTAATCACAAAGCCTCAAAGCCTTTAGGGTTTAGTCCTTGATTATGAGATGAGAAGAGAAGACTCAAAGATGACACAAAGGTGAAACTAAATGGGGGACTAATCAAACCCTATTTGTTATCATGCTTGGTTGTTCCTAGGGTTAATGAGTCTTGCAAAAGATCTTCAGGAGAAAAGCCACCAGGAAGGAAGCAGATGAAGGGAACAGGAAGCAAAGAGAAGCAAAACAACTTGCTTCACTTAAGAAGACAAGTTGCTTGAAGAAAGAAAGTAAGAGATGAACATGAATGAGCAAGCTCACTCTAAAAATGCAGCAAAGAAAATATGAAAGAGATGAAAAGAGATTGTGAGAAGTGAAGGCAAATTCACTTCTCAAACCACTTGCCACCTGAAAAGTTAGCACAAGAAAATGGAATGCAATGCAAATGAGATGAAATGTCATGATGCAAACCAAAACCAGAAGCAATAACATGAAGTCAATGATGCTAATAGATGATGCAAACACATGACAAGAGATGAGAGTGATCAAACAAGCATAAGGATGCAAATGAGGCATGCTTTGAACCATAAAGATTCATGAATGTTTATAAGATGAAATGAACATATAACATGGAAAATGAAAGATGAAATGATCAAACATGATTCTAATATGTCCTAAGATATATTATGAATCATGAAGATGCACAAAATGTCATGGAAAGTCATTGGATGCAAGCAAATGGAAGATGGGTGCAAAAGAAAGCACAAATTAGGGTTTATGATCAACACACAAAGCAAAATTCAAAATCAGAAGCATCTTCTGGTACTTGTCTTGTTCTTTTGATCTCTTCAACCCCGCCCGGAGTTTCAACTCAGATATTTCCTTCTGTGCTGCTAACAAAGCTTCCTAATTCTTCTTCTCATTGGCTTCCAACTTCTCTATCTTAGTCTGTGTCTTCTGATCTTCTTGCAAACGAGCTTCATTAATCCTGATCCATCTAGCCTGACTCTCTTCTAGGTAGTGTTCAGCTCTGGCTTTCTGAATCTTGGCTTCTTTGCAAGCATTCTTCAATACCAACTCCCCTGCTCGGGCTTTTCTAATGAATTCCTCTGTCTTTTTTATCCTGGTTATGTGCTTGATACGAAGCTTCTCTAACCCACCATTGTCCAGACGACTATCATTCCTTTTTCCAAAGGGTCTTCTTCAGAGTTTCAAAAAGCTGGGTATTCCTTTATTTCAACTTCTCAAATTCCTCCAGACTCACTGTGGCTACAGGCTCTACTGCTGATGGCCCTGGTATATCCACTAGGGTGAATGGCATGCGAGTAATATGTCCTCTGATGTGCGACCATTCGATGTACTGAGAAGAAGCTATGTTGTTGCACTTCCCTAAAATAGCAGTTCCCTTAGTCTGTATATGGTCCCAAGCCCAGGCTGCTTGTCGGACGATGGCATGATTGTTCAGAATAGCACAGTAAAGAGACTCTGCTAAGTCTTGCTCTCTAGGTGGATGTACCAGGGCATACCCCAACTGTCTTCTAAAAAGCAATGGATTGTAATTGATGCAACCCTTCACTCCAATAAGAGGTACATTAGGATATTGTCCACAACTTGTAATTATGTCTCTGCCCTTGGTGTTCTGAGTACACCACCTGATGTCTTCTGAAGTAACGGAAACCATCCTCTTAGCCCAATTCCTTGACTGATGTGGATTCAGGAAAGCTTTCATCTTCAGCATATGTCTCATCAACCAACAGTAGAAAAGAGGTGCACAACATCTGACTAGTCTCCCCCTCTGCTTCTCATTCCTCTGATGAACTGAGTAGTAGAAATCTCCTAACAAGGTGGGAACTGGATTCTTGAGCATGAAGATATGAATAGCATTCTTGCTTACAACTTTAGGCTCGTCCGCAAACAAGATGATACCATATATACTGAGAGCCAAGAGAACACAAACAGTTTCCCACTTCCCAGTTGCGGCATAACTGGCAGCCTGAGTGATTAAGAAGTCCAGATGGAGGCCTGGGATTCCAGCCTTGGTGGTCATATGTTGATCAATGATGGTGGCTTCCAAATGTAAAGCTTTGGCTATGTATTCATTTTTAGGATCAGTCATCTCAGGGTAGAACGGAATTCCTCTTCTGATAGGGACACCCAACAACATGGAAAATTCTTCCAACAAAGGAGCTATCTGAAAGTCCGGGAAAGTGAAACAACAGAGAGGAGGGTCATAGAACTGAAGGCAAGTGTGAATCATGCTCCTCTACAATGTGTCCAAATCCATGATCATGTCCAGGATCCCACCATAATATTCTCTGAATAAGGGAACATGATCAGGGATGATAAGAGCCTGTATCTGTCTGATGCCTGCTAGAGGATACTCAAAGAAGTGGTAGGTGATGTTGCTTTTCCTGATTGAATCCATGCTGAAAATATGTGCTGAAGAAGACAACTGAAGAAGATAACTGAAGAAGATAGCTGAAGGAGTGTTGAAGCAGATAAGTTGAGCAGAAGAACGGTTAAAACCAAACCAAATGAAGATGGATACCCTGTAAAACAAATAGAAAAATGTTAAATGATGCAATATGATGTATTCTTAATGATATGCAAGGGTTTGTGATCAGGTGTTGGATTGTCAGTTGTTTTGATAGGGCCCATGAGTGTTCAGAATTCCGGATGAAGGTCTGAGAACCAGTAACCAGGTAGGGGACTCTAATAAAGAGTCACTTGTCCAGGGTTTCATAAGAATCAGTCCAAAACAGTGTGACCTTAGAACAATTTCAGTAACATGGTATAATGAGGCCAAGGGTTCCTGCAAACCTGTAAACAACCCCACCCACTCACATGTAATGTTCTAGAACAAGGATCCTCAAGTTCAGATCTATTATGAGAAGTGTAAACACTTCTAACCCGGAGGTACAATGTTTACCCTAATCATAAAGAATCCTCCTTTAATTCACCTCAGATGCTGAAGGTCATCTAAAAAGGTCATCCAGACTTAGCAGGCTTCCCAGATAGCCCTAACACTACAGGAAATTCGTAGAACAGAGTTCTCAAGAAGAAATCCATGTTTGAACCATGTTTCATATTCCCGCACCAGACCGAAATGGAATGGGAAAGAATATGAAGCCACTCTAATCCTATGTATGTCACTCAGGCCTTTGTGTTGGACCTTTCTCACTGGAATACACCTCCCGCCAAAGCAAACCCGAAAATCCAGTACATATGATATGATAATAATAAGAAATGCATAAAGCGATAAATGAAAGCGATAAAGTAAATGCAGTAAATAAAGTTGTACAGAAAACAATAAATAAAGCAAAAACAAAAGCACACCTAGTACATAACACCCCCAGTAAACAAAATCAAACAAGCGCTAGGAGAAACCCACAAGAGAACCAGAAGCCTTGGTTGCAAATATCCCCGGCAGAGTCGCCAAGCTGTCGCTCCCCGGACTTTACGTCAGCGATGTTGGAGGTTGAGGTTGAATAGAGTCGCCAGCTAGGCATTTTTAACCCGAAGGAAAGGTAATGCTACATAAACTTGGAAGGGTATGGATAAGACGGTTGCGAACCAAAGAAACTGTGAAAGGGGGTTGGTTACGACCTGGGAAGGTATTAGCACCCAGATCGTCTGTCGTACTCGACGGGATCCACGCTTACTTGATTGTGTTTAAAAGGGGGTAGTGTATATGCTGACTATGTATGAAAAGCTAGGGATGAATGTACAGTGTGTCAGTGCAAAAGAGAGGGTGAGATGCTCAAAACTGAGGCTTAGAAAAGAAAGCTGAAAGAGGGGGAAGACACAGAGACTTTTGTTCGATAACTGTTAAGTTATGCCTACGTATCCTCTCATGCAATGAGGAAGTCAGAACACCGTATTTCGACTCAAAGAGACTGAATGATTTGACTGTGAACTGCTTGCTTATCTATGCTCAAGTGTATGACTCGTCTGGCTCGATTGCTAACTTTCTTGCATTAGACGGAAGAAGCGAGTTCTCGTTTATAGAATGAGTGTGATGAGAAAAGAATCCCGGAGGAGAAGTTTATTGTTTGTTTTTGTGTTTTCAGTTTTTTATTGTTTTTGGTGTTTTGCATAGGATAATGAGCTTAAGCCTAAATCAAGGGTTTGTAAACTCATTATATCTTCCCTGATCAGGGATAATGAGCTTACTTAAGTATGAGATAAGCATATCAACTTAATTACCATAATGATGTAGGATTAAGATCATTAACCTACTTGTGATTATTAAGATGTTTTTGGGTTTTTGTTTAGTGTTAAGTAATGAGTTTAATCTCTAATTAGGGATTAGTGAACTCATTACACCATCCTAAGAGAAGGATGATAGATGAGAACACTTAAGCTGAGAAAGACTCCTCAACTTAATCCATGGTTAGGGATTAAATTCATTATATAACAAGCCTTTATTAAGTGGATTTTAATTAAAGGTGAGATTAAGAAGTGAGTTTTAAGTTTGTAAGACTAGCTTGAGGGGGACTTGTCCATTAAACACTAGGGTTAGTCCCTCTTAACCAAAAGGAAGAGATGTAACCCTAACATAAGGCCCAAGTTACAAGCTTATGTCTTGATCATTATTAGGTGTTTGGATTAAGAGGTGTAAACAAATTAAAGGTTTAACACTAAGGATTAAAGTTATACACTTCATCCTAAGATAAGAATGCAGGCATAACCCTAATTCAAAGTCCTAAAGCTTTAAGTGTTTAGCCTATGGTTATGAGATGAGAAGAGAGACTCAAGGAAACTCAAAGGTAAAAAGATAGGGAAGACTATATACCACCCTAAAATTATCATGCTTGGACATCTTATGGTTTGTGAGGCTTAAGAGAAGATCTTCAGGAGGCCACCAAGGAAGAAGAAACAAATGAAAAGAGGAGGGAAAGAAAGAATAAGTTACTTACTTCCTGAAGAAGATAAGTAACCTTAAATAAATAAAGTAAGAATGAGAGAGCATAAGTGAAGCAAGTTCACTTAAAATACAAGTAAATAATGCATATGAAGAGATAAGAAGAAGGTAGGATTTGGAGGCAAATCCACATCCCAAACAACTTACCATAAGCCCCTGAAAGGTTAGTATGAGATGCATAAGGGAAGAAATGAGATGAAATGCAATAAGTAATGATGAAAATGTGTTATGAGATGATGCAACGACATACATGATGCATATGAATGATCATACAAGAGATGAGATGCAAAGGAAGCATGTTAGAAGCATGAAAACACATGGATACACATGGAATGTAATGAATGCAGAGCATATCAAATGAATGAAGAAATGATAAAAAAATGTTCAATCATTCCTTAAGATGTCTAAGATTTTATACAAATGTTTGAAATGTCATGGCAAGTTCATATGATTGGTGATATGCAAAGATGAATACAAATGAACATGATAAATTAGGGTTTTATGAATGTATGAGATGCACATGATCAAAACAGAAGCATACATTATAATAAAAATTTGAAATTGAACTCAAACAAGCCCTAAACACATAAAAGATCACTCCCCAAAGGTGGAGGTCAGAAGCTAAACCTAGGCAAAGATATGGATTTTCTAAGTTTGCTAGGGTTTTTGGGTACTTCTAAAGGAAAAATGCAAATCAATTTGAAAATGCAATGCAAAATCATGATATAAATAACCTAGGTACTATATGCAATATGTAAAACAATGCAAAAAGAATCAAGTTCAAACTCATCATGGTTGATCAGAAATGATTTTTCAAGTTAGGGTTAGAAAAAATGTGAATTTATGAACCCTAATTCAAAGAAAATTGTGAAAATGTGATCAAACCTAAAAGATTTGTGTGATAAGTTTGTAAATGTTTGTAAATGTATGAGAATGCTTCATGAATTTTTTGGTGATTTTTAGAAACCTAAATGTATTTTTAATTAATTAAAATCAATTAATTAATTAAATAAAACATTTAAATGATTTAAAAATACTTTTTTAATGCAAAAATTAAAAATAAAAATGTTTTTGAGTTTAGAAAAATATTTGAAATGAAAATGCAAAGTTTCATGATTTTAGAAAATGTTTTTGATATTTTAAATAAATAGAACAAAAGAAATGCAAATAAAATAAAAGAAAATGCAAAGTAATCCAATCTGATGGTCCAGATTTAAACTGGGGGTGACTGCGCGCGTTTTTGGATGGCTGGGATTGAATCTGGCTAATTAACCTTATTAATTTAATTAATTAAGAATGGGAACAAAATCCAATGGCCTAAATTCAAACTAGCCTAATTAATACAAGATTAGCCCTAATCTTTTTCAGGCAACCGGAACAGTGTTCCGGTCGTCTTCTCTGGCACCCCCTTACCTGAGTTCTCTCAAAACAACACCCCAAGCCCTCTAAAGCTCCAGAATGGATCATTGAACAACCCTAAGCACGAATCCAGCCCCAAAAACAATTTATCATGCATCAAATTCATGAATCGAACAAGAACAAGTTTAGGTCAAAAACTTCAGAACAACAATACATCCTTGTTTCTCTACCATTTTCAAAAATAAAGACATCATGATGATCAGGAGAGCACATAAAATCAATTTATAACTTAAAATGCAAGTTCTGAAAAAATTGTTCTTGGATGATACCTGAGATGAAGCTTTCTATGTTTGAGCTTTCTGGCCTCCTCCTTTATGCAAAACCACTCCAATGATCACCTTGATGCTTCTGGAAGGCTTAGAACAAGTTTATGATGGCTGGTTTGTGTGTTTCAGTTCTTCTAAGACATAAATCGTGTTTGTGTTGTTGAATGTTTCAGGCCATTGTGATGGTTGGTTTGTGTTCTATGATTGATTTTGAGATGATTGGTGGAAGAAGTTTTGAGTTTGAGTGGCATTGGAGTGAGTTTCGAAGGAATGAAGTTTTATGGAAATTTTTGGGATTCTGATTATGGTGAGGTTTCAGGCTTGTGTGATGTTATGTTTGAGGTCCATGAGGTTCACTTAAACAATGCTGATTGGTCCAGAGAGTTGTTGTGGTTCAGTTTGATTGGTATGGCCTCATTTGCAAAAAAAGTCATTGTTTGGAAACTAAGAGTATGGCACGGGTTAGAGTTGGCTTGAAGGGTTGCTCTGCCTCATCTTCATCCAAGGATGGCCCTTGGATCAGATTTTGTGAGCTGAATGGCTTGAGTCATGTGATAACATGGATTTTGCAAATTTCCCTCTTTGAAATTTCTTGAAGTGCAAGGCATGAAAACTTGTGACTCTTGGCACAATTCTGATCAAGGCAAGTTTTTTATGTTGTTATGATGCTTAGAGGTCAATTAGAGGTCACAAGAATGCTTAAAACTTGGTTTTGCAAAAAATCCTCTTTGGCACATACTTGAAAATTACAAGATTTTTCCCAACTTTGAAACATCATATCTTGAGTTCTAGGATGAATCTAGAGGAGTTCTTGTACTTTTAGAAAATAATATGATCCAATCTACAACTTTCATGTTTAATGATTTTCATTTGAAGCATTTTTTAACAAGAAAGAGGAGGTTGAAAATCTTTCCCAAAATGGAAAGTTTCCATTACAAGTCATGTCCAAAAATGGAAAGTTTGCAAATGGCTTGAAATTCTTATATCTTGTGAACTTCTAACCACTTCTAAGATCAAATAAAGATCATAGAACCTCAAAATGATGAAGATGACCCTTTGGTACCATTGGTGGTGGCCTCAGATGCCCTGATTCTGACTTTTCTTGCACAATAAGTTACTCGTTGATCAGATGACTTCCATAATGAATTTCTTCATCAAATTTGGTACACATGTTCCTTATAACATATTAAGACCATTATAATCAATTATGACCAAAAAAATTGAGGTTAAGGGCTTCAAACCCAAAACCCTAATTTTAGGTCATCTGTGTAGAAAACCCTAGTCTGCCTGGACCTCTGTGTAATCCTTTGTGATTTTGTGACTTCAAAGACTTCTTGGAGATGTAAAATGATAATATAACACTCATGGATCCTCTTGGCATGCTTCAAGACCATTGAGATAGCTCAGACCAATTCTTGGATTCATCTGATCACAAACCCTAGCTATGCAACTTATGCAGATGAAATAAACTATGCAGTGTGAGATGATATGCCTATGCAATGCAATATGAAAGATCACAAGCCATGGTGTGAGAAAAAGTGAGGGCAAATTTGGGGTGTTTACAGTATACACAAAGTATTACTTAGAAGCATAGAAAAGGAAACATCATTCAATTTGCATTGAATCTTCTAACCATTGAAGTTCAATTTACATCCTCTATTTATGATTTCTGACTTCTTCTGCAGACTTCAACATGAAGTTCTATATGAATCGAAATCATAAGTTTAACAATCATCCTTTTCAGTTCAGAAAAATTTCCAATGAGCCTAATATGAGAAAGTCAAGGGTGGACTAATCTGTTTCTTTAAAACATCCCATACTCATTTAGAAATAATCTTCAACAAACAAGATTTCTTGTTTTCTGATGATTTGGTTCCTTGAGCAAAATACATTTATTAACCAATCATATTTAAGATAAGCATGCAACAGATATATAATTTTATCTGAAGAATCTATCTTGTCAGCTGATTCCGCCAAATCAGTGACTTACTCAAATGTAATCCATCTAGCTACAATTCAATATACTATCAATATCATCAACTGATATGAGACTGAAATTGTAAGTGGGCTTTCACCTCAAGTGTTTTCAACACACAATAATGGATCTTTATCTGACAATTTTAAGTGTATGATATCCATCAATAACAGAATCGGAGCTCTGATACCAAGTGAATGTGTGATAAAAACACAAGAAATGGAGGATTGAATTGAGGTTTTCACTTTGGGCTACTTATCGCACTTTGATGAGTTGCGTCAAGCTATGCTATAAATGCATTGCGCAAGCATAAAGAAATAAAAGCATAAAGCAAGAGTAAAGAACACATGATATATCCTGGTTCACTTGAGAACATCTCAAGCTAGTCCAGTCCACCCGCCAAGGTGATTTCGCCTTAAACAAGGACTTAATCCACTATAACCAAGATCCATGATTACAATCCCAAAACCGCATAGTGACTAACTCAATGAGCCATTCAGGGATCCTACCGAATATAAAATTCATTGATCCAACATAACCTCTGTCAATATTTCATCTCAACTCACAACTAGACTGTTCATGGATCCCATCAGGATATAACGTCTACTTGAGGAGGAACCTGCGTGGTAACCTGCAGTGACCAACTGCACAGAACCTCTGTGACTCTCTGCACGACAACCCGATGTGACTAATTGGGTAGAACCTCTGTGACTTTCATGATGAAACATTCTGGGATCCAATTGGATATAAATTTCATTGACCAAGAATAAACTCTATCAGGATTTCATCTCAACTAACAGCTAGACCATTGAGGGATCCTTCCGGATATAACATCCACTTGAGGAGAATCAATTCATTAGGTAGAATTGACATACTAGAGCTAACTGAGGTGCTTCTTTGCAAGCATATTGTAACAACCCAAAGTCGATTTTAATTTTATTGATGCATTTTCTAGTGAATTTTGATGTTTATGATGTTATTTGATGTTTTGTGGAGTTTTGGGGATGACGTAATATATTATTAATATTAGAATATTAAGCATAGTGGTTTTAGTTTATTAATTGAGATTAAATAAAATAAAATAAGAGGAATTAGAGGAATAAGGGTAATGTGGTCATTTGATGAAGAATTAGTGAGGGTATTTTGGAGAAGGTCTATTGAGGCCTTAGGGGCAAGAGTGACAAAAAGAGAAAAGTGGTTTTGTGAACGATCATATTGAACGATCACACTTTTGGGAGAAGAAATCTGAAGAAAAGGAGAAGCTAGGACTTGAAGGTTGGAAGGATTTTCGAGGAGATTATCGAAAAGCTTACGGAACTTAAGGTATGGGGAGTATTTTTTCGTTCGGTATTATAATGTGGGAATAAAATTGGGGGTTTTGAGGTATAGTTTTAGGGTATAGGATTTGATTGATATGTTTGTGTTTTGATGATGATTTCATGATAATTTGAGGAATACAATGATGTTAGATGATATATTTGATGTTATTATAAGAAAACTTGATGTTGAATGTGATTCTTCTACTATGTTGATGTTAAATGAGGGTTCTTACTAGGTTTATCGCAGAAGAGGAATGATGGAAATCGCAAAAGAATATGCAGATTTTGCGAAGCTCGCATAGCGAGCACAACTTGAGAGTTGGGCGTTGAGCGAGCAAGATGCCTCGCTTAGAGAACCCTCAAAAGATTTTGAAAAATAATTTTGTTTGTTCCAAAAATTGTTTTCTTGAGGTGGTTTAGGTCTTATGTTGCCATGATGTTGTATAATTGTCGTATGACGTGTTTTAGGAGGTTACATGAGTGGGATTAACAAGTAAATAATGTATGATGATTACGTGATTTTTTTTCTTGAGTTATGAAGCATGAGTATATGATGTAGGAGTATGATGTTATATGAGTATGTAATTTGATGGCATGAGTGAGTATGAGGGATGATGAATAAATGATGAATGTGGATACAATATTTATGATGTTTTGAGGATGATGTGTGTATAATTGTGTCTTGCACCCATGGCATTGAATTATGAGGGGACTTCGGTCCATTGCTAGCTTCAATCCCATTGTGTGGATTGAAGTGATATGATGTTATAATGTGCTCCCTTAGGGGAAGGTTGATGGCCCAGTGTCCATCTATGAGGATGTTTCGGTACCATATGCATATTAAGAGGTTACATATCATTCTAAATGACATAGCATGATTTGCATTTATTTTTGTGTGATAATGAGATTTACTTGATGTTGTGTATGAATGAGTTGTGATTGAATTGTAGATGTTGTTGATGTTTTAAATTCTCATTTTTATATTATTTTATGAATGTGAATTTTACTCACCCTGCCTGCCTCCTGGCGATGGTCTATTATGCAATTCTGCAGATAATAAAGGTTAGCTCGGTGTATGTTTAACTTTGAGGAGTGAGTTCTCAACTTAGATAGAAGTGATGTCTTGTCTTGCTCTGTGTCCAGTATGTAACACGGTGGGAGAACTGACTTTAGTTATGTTGCAGATAGCAAGAGTCGCCACCGACTTTTATTTTATCCAAAGGAAAGGCATAAAAGAACAGGAAAGACCTTTTAAAAGATTTTTGGGTCCGGGGGGTAGGTTATGTAAAGGGAAGGTGTTAGCACCCTTTACATCCATGGTTATCCATGGGCTCTTAGTTACTTAGCTCACTTTAAATTGTTTTTGAAAATGTGAAGTGTGTGAATAGAAAATTTTCATATGAGTTAATAATGATCCATGTACGGATGCGTAAAAACTTGTATTTTGAAAATTTGTTTGAAATTTGTTAAGTGTTTGAAAAGTTTTGAATGAAGTGAGCAAGCAACTAAGAGGTACCTACCCTAAAGTTTAAGTCTTTTCTGTTCTTTATCCTTTAAGTGGTAAGACTATCCCTATTATTAAGGAATAGGTAGTCATTACCTTGGATGTAAGGGACAATTGAAGGGTCATCTGTTATTTAGGCAACTGTGGGGTGTATTAAGCATTTTGGAGGGACTGTCATCTTTATTCGAAAGGGACAAGATCATTACGAAGGCAACCTTCGAAAAGGGACTTGATCTTTTATTGTTAAGGGACTAGATGACTTTATTTTTAGGGACTTTTGCTTTATACACCCTACTTGACTTTTTTGGTTAGGCAACATGAGAGGTATCCCTAAGGAAGTGAGATGGCGATCAAAGATCGACTTACGTGTGTGAGTGTACAATTTTGAATATTTATCTTTTGAATTAAGTGATCTAAATTAATTTTAAATAACATACATGTTTACACTCCCTATTTTTACTAACCATGACATAAAAATAAATAATTTAAATATTACAAAATATTACATCCAGGAGCAATTACAATAATAATAATAAAGCAAATTAAATAAATAGCAAAATAAATAAATAATTATAATTGGGTTAGTGAAAATAATAATAATAAAAATAATATCAAATTTAATGAGGTTAGTAATAATAATAATAATAAATCACAATATCTATAAATGGGGTTAGTAATAATAATAATAATAATGAAAATAAATAGCATTAATGATAAAATAAATAAGAATATTAGCATAATAATTACAAGATCAAATTTTTATGAACAATTATTATTTAAGATTGCGAAGAAAATATAAACAATTAATTATCATAAAGTCTTAAATGCTATAAAAATTAAGTTAATTATAAACATATTATGAAAATAAATTATATTAAATTAACAAGTTTTAATTATTTTTTAAAACATATATTAAAAAAATTATTTACATACATAACTAGATTATAAACAATTATAGAATATTTACATATTATATAAAAAATAAATTAAACATTTTAATTTTTAGATTTTATGTACAAAATTTTAAATTATAAACAATTTAGGTCATATTTACATATTATAAAAATAGGATCAATTATGATTATATTTACAAAATTTAATAAGATAGATACATGAATGAAGATATGATCATACAATTATATTTACAAATTTAAAGATTATAATAAAATTTTATTCACTAATTAAAATATAAACAAGAATTACAATTAGGTTTTTTTTAGAAAAATATTTTAGGGTTTTGAAAATAATTAGGATTTAATAATTTATAAAATTGCATTAGGGTTTTAAAAAGATATTATGATTAAATTAGAGTCTGCAAAAATAAATTAAATTTTATATACAACAAAATATAAATCTAATTATTATTATATACATGTTTTTAATTTTAAATGTATAATTATAAAAAACTAAGTTTAGAATTAGAAAACATTTACATGTTATTTTTTATAAAATTATCTAAAAATACTAAACATGATTATATAACAATATAATTAACAAAACAATGAAATAATAAAAAAAATTGAAACTTACCTGGGGCAGGGATTTGAACCCAGGATACCTTGCTTGACAACACCCATGCCATACCACCAGGGTCCTTAGCTTCTTTCATGCGCGTACCAACCACCAGGCCACTTATCATCCTATGAAATAATATACAAACAACACAATAAATATACAAATCAAAATTCAAAAATCTGAAGCGCGCGAAGATCTTCATCTTCAACCTTGGGTTCGCAGGTTTTCCTGCGAATTTATCTACAACTTTTTCTGCGATTATTCCTACCAATACAACCTGCGAACATCAAACACTATTCAAACAGCACAATTTTATCAAATTAAAAACATCTTTAACTTCCTTGCAACCTGTACAATCCAATTATGTCAACCAAATTCATTTATATTGTGTAAATTGAAGAACCCAAATTTAGAGCTTTAAACCCTAAACATGGTATACTCATGATTCGGCCATAACTCTTCACCAAACTATCCAGACTTCATCTATAGCCAATAACAAACATCAATATATCATTAAAATTCATTATCAATAAGTAAATATGATGATTCGAAAAAAATATATGAAGCACATGGATGATTCGGTTCATGCATTATGGAGTGTTTTGGATGCAAATAAGTGTTGGTTTCCACTCAATGAGGTTCAAGGATCATGGTTGTGTTCTCAAATTACCTTCAAATGTCCTGGAAGATTGAAACCGAATGTGAGTTTTTGAGAGGTTTTTTGGTTTATGAAACTTATGAAACTTACTCTTGAGAGGTTTTCAGTCCTATGCTCAGTTAACTTATGCATTGAAGTTCCAAAGAGTTTTGGTATTGTAACACTGATATTTGTGATGGTTCAGAAACCAAAAATTTATTTGAACATTCAGTCATCTTTCTTTGTTGAGGATTCATAGTGACCTCTTTTTTCTTTTGACTTTGTTATCCCTTCTTTTTGCCTGAACTGTTTATTTCAAGGTTACAGTCAGCGGGATGTCTTAATGTTTTACTAAGTCTCCTTCATAGGTTTTGACTTAGTAAGCTTTTCTTTTGCTGGATATTGACTGTCAGGTTTAATGATTACCGAGAACCATCATTAGTTGTGTACAACACAGATAATTGGCATATTTGATTTAACCGAGTAACTACCCTGCCCCGGGTTATGAATAAGGGTTTTAATTTGTGCGAGAATAAAAACTCCTACTTCATAGGCTCAAAAGGGTTGACTAGGGATTAACTTCCTTATATCTCCACTGTTTAGGAATTGAAACAATGCCTGTACATCGTCAGCATAGTCTGTTCAAAAGCATACTGCATAAGATTATGGTATTGTTTTCGTCATCCTCCCTCTACAGGCTTATAGCTTTATCAGGAGTTAAATATCACAGGATAGAAATAAGAAGCATAATTCAAAATATAGTGGAACGAATGGATTAATTCAATACAAACATATGCAATGCATTAATGAAAATAAAAGTTTAACATAGTAGTAAGTGTTCAAACAAACAAAAGAAATTACGAATGAAAATTCAAATGTTCTCAAAGTCTCTTCCTCTAAACTTGCCACTCCAGTTATCTGGAAACTTTGATGCTTGATGGACGATAGAAGAACTCAACCTGGCCTTCTAGAGTAACCTCGAGTATTCCTTCGTCAATTAGGTCTTGAATCTTATTCTTCAACATCCAGCAGTTATTAGTATCATGTCCAGGACTGTTGGAGTGATACTCACACCTTGCCTTGGAATTATAGTGAGGAGAGGCAGTTTTAGGATTTTGAGGAGGACTTTTCAAAGAAACTAGTTTCATCTCCAACAAGCATTGCAGAACTTGTGACATTGGAGTGCTGAACTTGATAAACTGCCTTCTACATTCCTTGTGTTGAGGTGGATTAACCTTATCAGGTCTTTTTTCTTCAACTAAAGAACAATCAGTGGCGACCTGTCTCTTACCTTCTTGTATCCTCACCTTCCTTTCAACCAAGTCAGCTTGTTTTAACGGAGGTTTGCTGACAATCAGATTCCTGACTCTATTACTTTGAAGTTTTTAGACAAAGGTTCTCAGCTCTTCTTGCCCCTGAGCTAAACTTTGAATAAGGACCAACTGGTCGTTCATCTGGATCCTCATTTCTGTCATCTCAGCTTGTAGTTGTTTCAGCTGATCATCCTTGTTGTCCTCAGGACTCTTCTTCTTAGCCAGCAGTGTCTTCAATTCATCCTGCCCCTTGGTCAGGTTCAGGATCAGCTCTTGGAACTGTGCATTTTGTGCCTGGAGATCCTTAACTGTTTGTTCAAGAGCCATTGCTGAAATAAACAACAAGAAGATGAGAAACCTGTGCACCATTATGAACCTGTGATGCAATGAAATGATATGTGAATGCATATGCAATGTTTTCAAGGACCGCAGGATTTAAATTTGCTTAGACAAACACGAAGGTAAACTTTTATTAGTAATAACTTTGTTTTGTCTTTTAGGCTTACAAAAAATGAAATAAGTACAAAATATGGGGTTTTAAGTCTCCCATGGACGTTTCCTCTTTGTGTTGAGGTATGAGTTGAGGTTCCGTTCCTCGTGAAGTTGCTTTGTTAGTTCTAGGATCCTTTCTTGGCTTGCTTTGTAATGAGCCTCGAAAGTGTCCCTTTGCTCTTTCAGTTGGATCCAGGATCTCTGCAAGTCTTCCATGTCAGTAGGCATGTCTGGGTGAAGGATGGTATAAGCTGTGTCTCCTTCAGCAACAGGTTCCATGGTAACTGGTAGGACGGCAGGATATGGCATCATGAGTGTCTGAGCACGAGATCGTACCCATCTGAGATAAGCCTCCATAGGAATAGTGTATTTAGGCTCCAGTGTCTTGCTATCAACCCTGTTTACTTTCCCCCAGGCTCGTATGAATCTCTGACGGTAACCCCGATGATCGTTGTCGTAATCAAACACAATGCCCTGAATCAACATGTCATGTGGACCATCACTCTGAGCGTAACCAAACTGTCGTAAAGCTAGAGAGGGGTTGTAGGTAATGCCTCCTCTTATGCCTAGAAGTGGCACATTAGGAAACTCCCCACAACGGTCAATGATAGTGACATTCTCCATAGATCTGGAGCACCAATGAATATCTGATGAGAGAGTGACATTATCCTTTTGGACCACCTGAACCCTTGTTCATTCTTCATTACTGAGCGAGGAAGGTGAGAAATAAACCACCTAGATAGCAAAGGTATGCAACACATCAGAGTTCCTCTTGCCCTTGTGGTACGGGTGTGAAGAGAATGTAGGATGTCTCCAAGCAATGTAGGCACTGGATTGTGACTTAGGAATACATTGATGGCATGAACGTCTATGAACTGATCAGGATTGGGGAACAACACTAAGCCATAAATCAACAAGGCTAAGATTTCCTCAAAAGCATCATTACTCATAGCCTTCAAGAACACTTGAGCTTTATCCATTAATACCTTAGCAAGAATACCTTTAACTCCGCTTCTCGTTTCTAGAACAATGTCAGACTTCTTCAGATGTAGAGCTGCAGCAATAACCTCAAGTTTAGGCTCTTTTTCCAAGCATGTGAATGGTTTCTGATCAAGAACAGGTATACCCAGAAGTTTAGAGAATTCTTCCATGGTAGGAACCAGCTGGTAGTCGGGGAATGTGAAGCAATGGTGTTTGGGGTCAAAGAACTGAAACAGAACACTCATCATGTCTTCATTGAACCCTGAAGTGACTAGATCCAGTAGGTGACCATGTCTTTTGATGAATTGGGAGTTTTCAGACATTTGAGAAACCAACTCCTTAAGCTTAGAAGGTATCCCTACAAAGTTGATCCTGATGGTGTTCCTACGAGCAGAAGTCATGACCTGCAACAAAGAACAAAGATAAATCCTTTGGTCCTTGAAATGGTTAGTGAAAATGCTATGCTTATGATGCATGATGATGTCATGATGTTATGTTCAATCACAAACATGTGGCACACACAAACAAGTCACACCATAGCCCTAGGTTTAAAGGCTTGCATGAGGTTTAAGGTAAGTACCCTCCCCTGAAGTTAGGTGGTTCATCCTGTCCTATAAAAGTAACCAGGTTCTAAGGGATCTCAATATCATTGATCCTTCACAAGGGTGGTTGTTCAGAAGGCAACTTACTTGCCAACCAAAACCCTCCAAGTTTAAGATCTCAATGAGTGTAGTATCGGGTGTCAACCAACTTCAGTCTGCACCAAAGCCGGTTACCTCACTACTTTCTAAAGGCCAAGATGAGTTAACTAGGGTTCTAAAAGTTAGTTAGTGCATTGACAACATATGGCAGCCTCATATTATCCTCAACTTGACTTAAGGAACATAAGCACCAACCAAGAAGTCGCACTAACTATGGCCACCAGATCAACCGTATCGATATACGTCGTACAGTTTCCTTGGTCTATTGCCATTTACCTAAGGTACACTAGATCCGGGTTAGGACCTTTCACACATAAGAGCCCAACAAGTAAAGTAAAGCAAACAAGGCAAACAATTTAAGTGATCTATTTCCTAAGGGTACCCCTCTTTAATATTAAATCCCCAGCAGAGTCGCCAGTTCTGTAACACGGTGGGAGAACTGACTTTAGTTATGTTGCAGATAGCAAGAGTCGCCACCGACTTTTATTTTATCCAAAGGAAAGGCATAAAAGAACAGGAAAGACCTTTTAAAAGATTTTTGGGTCCGGGGGGTAGGTTATGTAAAGGGAAGGTGTTAGCACCCTTTACATCCATGGTTATCCATGGGCTCTTAGTTACTTAGCTCACTTTAAATTGTTTTTGAAAATGTGAAGTGTGTGAATAGAAAATTTTCATATGAGTTAATAATGATCCATGTACGGATGCGTAAAAACTTGTATTTTGAAAATTTGTTTGAAATTTGTTAAGTGTTTGAAAAGTTTTGAATGAAGTGAGCAAGCAACTAAGAGGTACCTACCCTAAAGTTTAAGTCTTTTCTGTTCTTTATCCTTTAAGTGGTAAGACTATCCCTATTATTAAGGAATAGGTAGTCATTACCTTGGATGTAAGGGACAATTGAAGGGTCATCTGTTATTTAGGCAACTGTGGGGTGTATTAAGCATTTTGGAGGGACTGTCATCTTTATTCGAAAGGGACAAGATCATTACGAAGGCAACCTTCGAAAAGGGACTTGATCTTTTATTGTTAAGGGACTAGATGACTTTATTTTTAGGGACTTTTGCTTTATACACCCTACTTGACTTTTTTGGTTAGGCAACATGAGAGGTATCCCTAAGGAAGTGAGATGGCGATCAAAGATCGACTTACGTGTGTGAGTGTACAATTTTGAATATTTATCTTTTGAATTAAGTGATCTAAATTAATTTTAAATAACATACATGTTTACACTCCCTATTTTTACTAACCATGACATAAAAATAAATAATTTAAATATTACAAAATATTACATCCAGGAGCAATTACAATAATAATAATAAAGCAAATTAAATAAATAGCAAAATAAATAAATAATTATAATTGGGTTAGTGAAAATAATAATAATAAAAATAATATCAAATTTAATGAGGTTAGTAATAATAATAATAATAAATCACAATATCTATAAATGGGGTTAGTAATAATAATAATAATAATGAAAATAAATAGCATTAATGATAAAATAAATAAGAATATTAGCATAATAATTACAAGATCAAATTTTTATGAACAATTATTATTTAAGATTGCGAAGAAAATATAAACAATTAATTATCATAAAGTCTTAAATGCTATAAAAATTAAGTTAATTATAAACATATTATGAAAATAAATTATATTAAATTAACAAGTTTTAATTATTTTTTAAAACATATATTAAAAAAATTATTTACATACATAACTAGATTATAAACAATTATAGAATATTTACATATTATATAAAAAATAAATTAAACATTTTAATTTTTAGATTTTATGTACAAAATTTTAAATTATAAACAATTTAGGTCATATTTACATATTATAAAAATAGGATCAATTATGATTATATTTACAAAATTTAATAAGATAGATACATGAATGAAGATATGATCATACAATTATATTTACAAATTTAAAGATTATAATAAAATTTTATTCACTAATTAAAATATAAACAAGAATTACAATTAGGTTTTTTTTAGAAAAATATTTTAGGGTTTTGAAAATAATTAGGATTTAATAATTTATAAAATTGCATTAGGGTTTTAAAAAGATATTATGATTAAATTAGAGTCTGCAAAAATAAATTAAATTTTATATACAACAAAATATAAATCTAATTATTATTATATACATGTTTTTAATTTTAAATGTATAATTATAAAAAACTAAGTTTAGAATTAGAAAACATTTACATGTTATTTTTTATAAAATTATCTAAAAATACTAAACATGATTATATAACAATATAATTAACAAAACAATGAAATAATAAAAAAAATTGAAACTTACCTGGGGCAGGGATTTGAACCCAGGATGCCTTGCTTGACAACACCCATGCCATACCACCAGGGTCCTTAGCTTCTTTCATGCGCGTACCAACCACCAGGCCACTTATCATCCTATGAAATAATATACAAACAACACAATAAATATACAAATCAAAATTCAAAAATCTGAAGCGCGCGAAGATCTTCATCTTCAACCTTGGGTTCGCAGGTTTTCCTGCGAATTTATCTACAACTTTTTCTGCGATTATTCCTACCAATACAACCTGCGAACATCAAACACTATTCAAACAGCACAATTTTATCAAATTAAAAACATCTTTAACTTCCTTGCAACCTGTACAATCCAATTATGTCAACCAAATTCATTTATATTGTGTAAATTGAAGAACCCAAATTTAGAGCTTTAAACCCTAAACATGGTATACTCATGATTCGGCCATAACTCTTCACCAAACTATCCAGACTTCATCTATAGCCAATAACAAACATCAATATATCATTAAAATTCATTATCAATAAGTAAATATGATGATTCGAAAAAAATATATGAAGCACATGGATGATTCGGTTCATGCATTATGGAGTGTTTTGGATGCAAATAAGTGTTGGTTTCCACTCAATGAGGTTCAAGGATCATGGTTGTGTTCTCAAATTACCTTCAAATGTCCTGGAAGATTGAAACCGAATGTGAGTTTTTGAGAGGTTTTTTGGTTTATGAAACTTACTCTTGGGAGGCAGAAAATTTTTTTGTGAGTTCATGTTTGTTATGTGTTGTATATATATGATATAACAAAATTAGGTCAAGAGATTCATCAAAGCTTTGGATTTTTTGGTAGTTTGAGATTGAAAAAGATTGGCCTTTAAAGTTTGAATATTCTTGATCTCACATTGCTATTTTGGGATGATTTTCATAACTCTTGTATCAATTAGATCAAAATATCATTTATGACATTCTAGAAGCAAAATAATTTTAAATCTTCACTATTTTTTATTTTATTTGAATTTAAAATGATTTTAAATATAAAAAATCATAATAAATAAAAATAAAATAATGAAAATATCAAATCAATTTCGTGCAAGATGTCTTAGTGTGGATTGGGTCATTATTTGGCAAGCCCATTTGGAAGAAATTGGTTTTAGACCCCCTTTTTCATCATAAACCAACTCAAAATTTCCCAACTTTGCAAGGGCACATATCCTTCAATTTTAATGCTATGAGGGTGTTCTTGGACATTTTGGAAAGCTTGAAGAGTCCTCTAAACAACCCCACTGGTTTCATGTCCATATCATTTACCAATCTCAAGTTATTCCCTTTTGAAGTTGTTGACTTTTTGTTGACTTTCAAAAGGACCTGTAATGTCTTAGCTCATACCTTCCAAATGAAGCATTTTTGGGCTTGGCTTGTGAGACACAAAGTTGTAGAGAATTCAATTTCCTTCAAAATGAGCTTTGAGTGGAGACTTGGTGATGAAGTGTGTGAAAGTTATGGCTGGTCAAAGTTCAGTTGACTTTTACTAAGGAAACCCTAATTTAGAAACTCCTGATTATTGATGATCTGGAATCTCCTTGATGAATCATGATCAACCCTTGATCAAATGATGAATTTTACTTCATATACTTGATGTTGGCAAAAAATCATGAAGTTTGACTTTGGTTTGACCACAGTTGACCTCAGTTTGACTTTTTAACTGCATTGACTGATTTTGACTTATCTGATCATCTGACTGAGCAAACTTTTGAGAAAAGTCTTGAAACTTGTCATGGGGGTTCTTACACACATATAAGATGTTATGAAGCTCACTTGAAGTCTTGGAAGTCCATTTAGCCTGATTAAAGTCAAAACCCTAGTTTTGGATGCACTGCTTAGGAGGTGCATTGTCTGAGGGAATTGTCAACTCTTCTGACCAATTGTGAATTTTGTGAACCTTGTGAACCATCATAAAATGTATTGTGAACCTCATGGGAGGTATTATGAACCTTGTGAACCATCATAAAATGTCTTATGAACCTCATGGGAGGTATTGTGAATCTTGTGAACCTTGTGAACCTCATAAAGTGACTTGTAGACTTCATGAACCTCATGAAAGGTTTTGTAAGCATTGTGAATCTTGTGAACCTTGTGAACCTTCATAAAGTAACTTGTAGACTTCATGAACCTCATGAAAGGTCTTGAAAGCATTGGGAAACTTGTGAACCTTGTGAACCTTCATAAAGTGACTTGTAGACTTCATGAACCTCATGAAAGGTCTTGAAAGCATTGGGAAACTTGTGAACCTTGTGAACCTTCATAAAGTGACTTGTAGACTTCATGAACCTCATGAAAGGTCTTGTAAACATTGGGAAACTTGTGAACCTTGTGAACCTTCTTAGCACACAAAGTCTTGTATGGTGAGGGCAAATTTTGGGGTGCAACAGCTGCCCCTGTTCAATTTTCTGAAACCTGAGGGGTTAGATTGGTATATTTGCCAGTCGTGACCTGGAAGGTTGAAGGGGATTGAACACAAAAGCCCAAAAATTTGCACTCACCAGTGCGTAGAGTAATACAGATGGCTAGTTGAATATACTTGAGTGGGCTTAAAGATGCCACTTGGAAGAACTGGAGATGGGCTTAGAGATGCCATCTAAAGAACTGGATATGATGATAGCTTTGTGTTGATACTGGATCTCAGTACTAGGTCTTTGTATAGGCCGTCTCTGAATCATTTATGCAACATGATTTGACTTGTTGAATGGACCAGTAGAAATAAATCTTCGTGGCGATTATCTCTTCTGGAAATATCTTGGACTAGGGAGCGGACCATTATACAGACCGTTTGCCTACTCTCCAAGGTCAAAAGAACGTCAGGATTTGTTCTTAAGAGTCAAAAGAACGTCAGGATTTGTTCTTCTGAAAAAGTCTTGAACAAGGGGTCAAAAGAGCGTCAGGATTTGCTCTTAAGGGTCAAAAGAACGTCAGGATTTGTTCTTCTAAAAAAGTCTTGAACAAGGGGCCAAAAGAGCGTCAGGATTTGCTCTTAAGGGTCAAAAGAACGTCAGGATTTGTTCTTCTGAAAAAGTATCTTGAACAAGGGGCCAAAAGAGCGTCAGGATTTGCTCTTAAGGGTCAAAAGAACGTCAGGATTTGTTCTTCTGAAAAAGTCTTGTAGGATGAAGCAATCCAGAAGTAATGATGATAGCTGTCAGGAGGATAGAGCAGCCCTGAGGTAATAATATGATTTCAGGAGGATAGAGCAATCAATAATGATAACTCTAAAGCAGTCTTGAAGTAATAATATGATTTCAGAAGGATAGAGCAATCAATAATGATAACTCTAAAGCAGTCTTGAAGCAATAATATGATTTCAAGAGGATAGAGCAATCAATAATGATAACTCTAAAGCAGTCTTGAAGTAATAATATGATTTCAGGAGGATAGAGCAATCAATAATGATAACTCTAAAGCAGTCTTGAAGTAATAATATGATTTCAGGAGGATAGAGCGATCAATAATGATAACTCTAAAGCAGTCTTGAAGTAATAATATGATTTCAGGAGGATAGAGCAATCAATAATGATAACTCTAAAGCAGTCTTGAAGTAATAATATGATTTCAGGAGGATAGAGCAATCAATAATGATAACTCTAAAGCAGTCTTGAAGTAATAATATGATTTCAGGAGGATAGAGCAATCAATAATGATAACTCTAAAGCAGTCTTGAAGTAATAATATGATTTCAGGAGGATAGAGCAATCAATAATGATAACTCTAAAGCAGTCTTGAAGTAATAATATGATTTCAGGAGGATAGAGCAATCAATAATGATAACTCTAAAGCAGTCTTGAAGTAATAATATGATTTCAGGAGGATAGAGCAATCAATAATGATAACTCTAAAGCAGTCTTGAAGTAATAATATGATTTCAGGAGGATAGAGCAATCAATAATGATAACTCTAAAGCAGTCTTGAAGCAATGAGAAGTCGTCAGGAGGATAAAGCAACCCTGAGGTAATAGTATGATTACAGGAGGATATAGCAATCCTGAATATGAAGGTATAATAATAGCTGTCAGGAGGCTGGAGCATTCCTGAGGCAATGATATGATTTCAGGAGGATAAAGTAATCCTGATAATTGTAAGTCTGTTTATTGGATAATTAACCTGAAAACAAGGTAACATTCTGTATGATAATATTAGTTTATGCTTTATGTATGCATGTATAATATGATGCACCTAAGTAAATGTATTATGTATTTATGGATATGTATGTTATGGTATGATGTAAATGATGTATGTATGAAATGATGCTGCCTGAAGCGTCTGGATATCTTCGTATAACAACTGTTGGCCAGGGAAAATAAATCCCGATTCGTTGTTGAAGAATATATTATACATAACCTTACGTCTGCTGGGGATAACAGGGTATAGATAACCTCCCGTATGCTGGGGATAATAAGGTATATATCACCTCCTGGATGCTGGGGGTAATAAGGTGTATATCACCTCCCGTCTTCGTTTGATAGTAGGGCAGATATAACCTACCGTCTTCGTTCGTCGTACCCTTATAGGAAAGTAAATTCCCGTATATCCGTATGAGGATAAAAGAGATGGATATAAATTCCAGGGGAGATGGGACTTTATGAAGATGGATTCGTCCCACTGAGAGTTTTGTAACTGTCTTGTAGAGATGAACCGGCGAAGCTTCGTTGAAATCCTTCCCTCGTTCGTCCTTAGTAAATACTATTACTGCATTTTCATGCATTTCTGGTAAACATCAATCATATTAAGCACACATGCATTCAAGCCCAACTAATGGACGTTTTGCTTATGTAAAATAGGGTAAAAGTAAATCTGGATTCAGAGGGAAAAGTAAAGCTGAACTTGAGAACAGAAACGTTTCAACTTCGAGAGTGTATAACCAATTGGATTTGGAGCTCCTGAAATTTTTAACTTTCCTGAATACTTTCCCCGAAATCCTCATAGCTGGATCTGAAGACATGATACTGATACCATCTGATACTACTGGCGTAGACAATTAATTTCCATCATGGTTTCAGCTGAGAATCCAATATCAAGGTAATACAACGAGAGGAATGTGTCTTCAAATTGTGATGGACCATATGCGCTCCGGATACTAGATTTGAAAAGAAAGCATTGTCCCTTGGTTGGGGATGAATTGTCCCATAATGGAAGTATCTGTAATGGGCTACCTCAAGAGAACCAAGCAGAATGCCCCATAAGCATATGCCCCTGGCATTGTGAACTCTGTAATGTTACCCTTGGCACTTCTGATAGATGAGAAGATCTGCCTCTGGCTGTTTAAACATAGTTGAATCTTGTCCTGATTGCTCCAAATGAATTAGGAAGTATCATGGCCTGCCCCCTTGATTGGGAGATAATGACTATGCCCCTTTGTTTACATGGACTTGGATCCAGGAAGCAACTTTGTTTATCGGAAGGACTTTGGTTCATTGAACATTCATCCTGTAAGCTTCTCCATTTGTCAAACACTCAGGTATATGCAAACAACTATATTCAAAAATGCAATGCTTATGTCTGTCTTGAAGTTTTGAAACAAGTTGTTTTAGAAAACTTTTTTTTTTTTTTTTTTTTGTGAAAACTGTGATATTAACTCAAGTTTTATAACAAGCCCTAAAGGAGTCAGGATACCTTTTTGTAGCAGTACACTTTCGAACTAACCATGCTTCAGTTAGGACTTTTAACGGGTTATAACGTGGCCTGGTTCATGGTTTAAGAAACAAAGGATATAGGCTCAAATTTTATTTGTCCCCAACCCAATCTCCATGATGTTCTTCAGTCCTATGCTCAGTTAACTTATGCATTGAAGTTCCAAAGAGTTTTGGTATTGTAACACTGATATTTGTGATGGTTCAGAAACCAAAAATTTATTTGAACATTCAGTCATCTTTCTTTGTTGAGGATTCATAGTGACCTCTTTTTTCTTTTGACTTTGTTATCCCTTCTTTTTGCCTGAACTGTTTATTTCAAGGTTACAGTCAGCGGGATGTCTTAATGTTTTACTAAGTCTCCTTCATAGGTTTTGACTTAGTAAGCTTTTCTTTTGCTGGATATTGACTGTCAGGTTTAATGATTACCGAGAACCATCATTAGTTGTGTACAACACAGATAATTGGCATATTTGATTTAACCGAGTAACTACCCTGCCCCGGGTTATGAATAAGGGTTTTAATTTGTGCGAGAATAAAAACTCCTACTTCATAGGCTCAAAAGGGTTGACTAGGGATTAACTTCCTTATATCTCCACTGTTTAGGAATTGAAACAATGCCTGTACATCGTCAGCATAGTCTGTTCAAAAGCATACTGCATAAGATTATGGTATTGTTTTCGTCATCCTCCCTCTACAGGCTTATAGCTTTATCAGGAGTTAAATATCACAGGATAGAAATAAGAAGCATAATTCAAAATATAGTGGAACGAATGGATTAATTCAAGACAAACATATGCAATGCATTAATGAAAATAAAAGTTTAACATAGTAGTAAGTGTTCAAACAAACAAAATAAATTACGAATGAAAATTCAAATGTTCTCAAAGTCTCTTCCTCTAAACTTGCCACTCCAGTTATCTGGAAACTTTGATGCTTGATGGACGATAGAAGAACTCAACCTGGCCTTCTAGAGTAACCTCGAGTATTCCTTCGTCAATTAGGTCTTGAATCTTATTCTTCAACATCCAGCAGTTATTAGTATCATGTCCAGGACTGTTGGAGTGATACTCACACCTTGCCTTGGAATTATAGTGAGGAGAGGCAGTTTTAGGATTTTGAGGAGGACTTTTCAAAGAAACTAGTTTCATCTCCAACAAGCATTGCAGAACTTGTGACATTGGAGTGCTGAACTTGATAAACTGCCTTCTACATTCCTTGTGTTGAGGTGGATTAACCTTATCAGGTCTTTTTTCTTCAACTAAAGAACAATCAGTGGCGACCTGTCTCTTACCTTCTTGTATCCTCACCTTCCTTTCAACCAAGTCAGCTTGTTTTAACGGAGGTTTGCTGACAATCAGATTCCTGACTCTATTACTTTGAAGTTTTTGGACAAAGGTTCTCAGCTCTTCTTGCCCCTGAGCTAAACTTTGAATAAGGACCAACTGGTCGTTCATCTGGATCCTCATTTCTGTCATCTCAGCTTGTAGTTGTTTCAGCTGATCATCCTTGTTGTCCTCAGGACTCTTCTTCTTAGCCAGCAGTGTCTTCAATTCATCCTGCCCCTTGGTCAGGTTCAGGATCAGCTCTTGGAACTGTGCATTTTGTGCCTGGAGATCCTTAACTGTTTGTTCAAGAGCCATTGCTGAAATAAACAGCAAGAAGATGAGAAACCTGTGCACCATTATGAACCTGTGATGCAATGAAATGATATGTGAATGCATATGCAATGTTTTCAAGGACCGCAGGATTTAAATTTGCTTAGACAAACACGAAGGTAAACTTTTATTAGTAATAACTTTGTTTTGTCTTTTAGGCTTACAAAAAATGAAATAAGTACAAAATATGGGGTTTTAAGTCTCCCATGGACGTTTCCTCTTTGTGTTGAGGTATGAGTTGAGGTTCCGTTCCTCGTGAAGTTGCTTTGTTAGTTCTAGGATCCTTTCTTGGCTTGCTTTGTAATGAGCCTCGAAAGTGTCCCTTTGCTCTTTCAGTTGGATCCAGGATCTCTGCAAGTCTTCCATGTCAGTAGGCATGTCTGGGTGAAGGATGGTATAAGCTGTGTCTCCTTCAGCAACAGGTTCCATGGTAACTGGTAGGACGGCAGGATATGGCATCATGAGTGTCTGAGCACGAGATCGTACCCATCTGAGATAAGCCTCCATAGGAATAGTGTATTTAGGCTCCAGTGTCTTGCTATCAACCCTGTTTACTTTCCCCCAGGCTCGTATGAATCTCTGACGGTAACCCCGATGATCGTTGTCGTAATCAAACACAATGCCCTAAATCAACATGTCATGTGGACCATCACTCCGAGCGTAACCAAACTGTCGTAAAGCTAGAGAGGGGTTGTAGGTAATGCCTCCTCTTATGCCTAGAAGTGGCACATTAGGAAACTCCCCACAACGGTCAATGATAGTGACATTCTCCATAGATCTGGAGCACCAATGAATATCTGATGAGAGAGTGACATTATCCTTTTGGACCACCTGAACCCTTGTTCATTCTTCATTACTGAGCGAGGAAGGTGAGAAATAAACCACCTAGATAGCAAAGGTATGCAACACATCAGAGTTCCTCTTGCCCTTGTGGTACGGGTGTGAAGAGAATGTAGGATGTCTCCAAGCAATGTAGGCACTGGATTGTGACTTAGGAATACATTGATGGCATGAACGTCTATGAACTGATCAGGATTGGGGAACAACACTAAGCCATAAATCAACAAGGCTAAGATTTCCTCAAAAGCATCATTGCTCATAGCCTTCAAGAACACTTGAGCTTTATCCATTAATACCTTAGCAAGAATACCTTTAACTCCGCTTCTCGTTTCTAGAACAATGTCAGACTTCTTCAGATGTAGAGCTGCAGCAATAACCTCAAGTTTAGGCTCTTTTTCCAAGCATGTGAATGGTTTCTGATCAAGAACAGGTATATCCAGAAGTTTAGAGAATTCTTCCATGGTAGGAACCAGCTGGTAGTCGGGGAATGTGAAGCAATGGTGTTTGGGGTCAAAGAACTGAAACAGAACACTCATCATGTCTTCATTGAACCCTGAAGTGACTAGATCCAGTAGGTGACCATGTCTTTTGATGAATTGGGAGTTTTCAGACATTTGAGAAACCAACTCCTTAAGCTTAGAAGGTATCCCTACAAAGTTGATCCTGATGGTGTTCCTACGAGCAGAAGTCATGACCTGCAACAAAGAACAAAGATAAATCCTTTGGTCCTTGAAATGGTTAGTGAAAATGCTATGCTTATGATGCATGATGATGTCATGATGTTATGTTCAATCACAAACATGTGGCACACACAAACAAGTCACACCATAGCCCTAGGTTTAAAGGCTTGCATGAGGTTTAAGGTAAGTACCCTCCCCTGAAGTTAGGTGGTTCATCCTGTCCTATAAAAGTAACCAGGTTCTAAGGGATCTCAATATCATTGATCCTTCACAAGGGTGGTTGTTCAGAAGGCAACTTACTTGCCAACCAAAACCCTCCAAGTTTAAGATCTCAATGAGTGTAGTATCGGGTGTCAACCAACTTCAGTCTGCACCAAAGCCGGTTACCTCACTACTTTCTAAAGGCCAAGATGAGTTAACTAGGGTTCTAAAAGTTAGTTAGTGCATTGACAACATATGGCAGCCTCATATTATCCTCAACTTGACTTAAGGAACATAAGCACCAACCAAGAAGTCGCACTAACTATGGCCACCAGATCAACCGTATCGATATACGTCGTACAGTTTCCTTGGTCTATTGCCATTTACCTAAGGTACACTAGATCCGGGTTAGGACCTTTCACACATAAGAGCCCAACAAGTAAAGTAAAGCAAACAAGGCAAACAATTTAAGTGATCTATTTCCTAAGGGTACCCCTCTTTAATATTAAATCCCCAGCAGAGTCGCCAGTTCTGTAACACGGTGGGAGAACTGACTTTAGTTATGTTGCAGATAGCAAGAGTCGCCACCGACTTTTATTTTATCCAAAGGAAAGGCATAAAAGAACAGGAAAGACCTTTTAAAAGATTTTTGGGTCCGGGGGTAGGTTATGTAAAGGGAAGGTGTTAGCACCCTTTACATCCATGGTTATCCATGGGCTCTTAGTTACTTAGCTCACTTTAAATTGTTTTTGAAAATGTGAAGTGTGTGAATAGAAAATTTTCATATGAGTTAATAATGATCCATGTACGGATGCGTAAAAACTTGTATTTTGAAAATTTGTTTGAAATTTGTTAAGTGTTTGAAAAGTTTTGAATGAAGTGAGCAAGCAACTAAGAGGTACCTACCCTAAAGTTTAAGTCTTTTCTGTTCTTTATCCTTTAAGTGGTAAGACTATCCCTATTATTAAGGAATAGGTAGTCATTACCTTGGATGTAAGGGACAATTGAAGGGTCATCTGTTATTTAGGCAACTGTGGGGTGTATTAAGCATTTTGGAGGGACTGTCATCTTTATTCGAAAGGGACAAGATCATTACGAAGGCAACCTTCGAAAAGGGACTTGATCTTTTATTGTTAAGGGACTAGATGACTTTATTTTTAGGGACTTTTGCTTTATACACCCTACTTGACTTTTTTGGTTAGGCAACATGAGAGGTATCCCTAAGGAAGTGAGATGGCGATCAAAGATCGACTTACGTGTGTGAGTGTACAATTTTGAATATTTATCTTTTGAATTAAGTGATCTAAATTAATTTTAAATAACATACATGTTTACACTCCCTATTTTTACTAACCATGACATAAAAATAAATAATTTAAATATTACAAAATATTACATCCAGGAGCAATTACAATAATAATAATAAAGCAAATTAAATAAATAGCAAAATAAATAAATAATTATAATTGGGTTAGTGAAAATAATAATAATAAAAATAATATCAAATTTAATGAGGTTAGTAATAATAATAATAATAAATCACAATATCTATAAATGGGGTTAGTAATAATAATAATAATAATGAAAATAAATAGCATTAATGATAAAATAAATAAGAATATTAGCATAATAATTACAAGATCAAATTTTTATGAACAATTATTATTTAAGATTGCGAAGAAAATATAAACAATTAATTATCATAAAGTCTTAAATGCTATAAAAATTAAGTTAATTATAAACATATTATGAAAATAAATTATATTAAATTAACAAGTTTTAATTATTTTTTAAAACATATTGTAAACACCCCAAATTTGCCCTCACCCATTCACACATGACTTGTGATCATCTCATATGCATAGACACAATCACATCATCTCATGTCTCATTTGGTTTCACTGGATAGTTTCTAAGGCATCTGCACCTAGGGTTTGTGATCTGAGCAACCTCAGGGCATCTTGAGCCACTCCAAAGGCCACTAATCAACTCAAAGGGGTCCATGTGTGTTCTTATATCATGTTACATCCTCACAAAGTCAAAATTGCAGAGGGATCACAGGAACTAGGGTTTGAGTGGATGCAGAGCCAGGATGAACTGCACAGTTGACTGAAAATTAGGGTTTTGGTTTCAGAGGCCATAACCCCAAATTTTTTGGTCATTCTTGTTTCCATTGGTCTTTATATGGTATAGGGAGTATGCATATCAATTTTCATGAAGAAATTCCATGGGGAAGTCATCTGATCAAGAGTTGACTTTTCAGACAAGTCAGTGTAAAATCAGGGCATCTGAGGCCCCCAATGACCCAACCAATGGGTGATCTTCATCATTTTGAGTGTATATGATCTTTATTTGATCATGGAAGAAGGTTGAAGTTCATAAAAATCAAGAATTTGGAAGTTTTGCAAATGTTGACTTTTTAGGCATAGTTGACTTTTCAAGAATGGTTCATTTTAAGTCAATTTTCAAGCCTTGATTCATGATCCAAAAAGGCTTCAAATGGAAAAACTTTGGTCATGAAAGTTGTAGATCTCATCTTTCCCTTTTCAAAAAGTACAAGAACATGATCTAACTCTTCATGGATCAAAAGTTATGGCCATGCAAAGTTGCCAAAAATCATTGTTTTTCAAGTTATGCACCAAGTGGAAATTTTGCTAAGTCTTGAATCAATGCATGATTGCTGCCTCAAATTCATGTCAAACCAGCATGTGAACATCCTCTAAGTCACAAAAATCAGAAATGGACCAAGTTTGCTCATGGTTTGGTTCATGAAACTTGATTTTTTCTCATGGAAATCCATAAAGCTAACCAAGTTGCAAAACACTCATGAGCTTTCAACCAACTTGCTGCATTGAGCCTTGGGTCAAGCCAACCTCTCACACTCACCATGCTGCACCAGAACCCAAGTTGTCCTTGCCTAGTATCATGCCATGCCCTATCTTACACAAAAGTGGACTTTGAGCAAAAAGCAACTCACCTATCATAGCAGGCCATGTCACATCAAGAGGCCAATCAGAATTGTTTATTCATTCATTTTGCTAGCCATATCACATAGCAACCAAGGCTGAAACAAACACATTCACCACTTTCACAAAAAACCTTCCATCTTGCAAGTTCTATCGAATCTCATTACACAGCCTGCAAACACAAAATCTTTTTCCTCCATTCATCTCACCTTGATCCATAGAACACAAAGCATCAAGAACCAGAGCTTGAAACAACCAAAACACTTCACTGCCATCTCTCACCTCAGTTTGCAGTTTCACTTGCAACTCTCTCTATAGCCCACAAACATCAAAACAAACTTTGCCAAACTTCTCCACACACTTCATAGATCACAAACAACCATCTCTCATAGCCTGAAAGTGCCAAAATCTCAACTGCCATTGTTGGCTGAACTGAAGCAGTTCTCTTCGAAACTCATCATCCAGCAAGTCTAAACTCCATTTGAGCATCCAGACATCTTTGGGGGGCCAAGAGGAGCAGCTTGCACTTAAAGAAAGGGCCTGAAAGTTCCTAAATCAGAGGTTGCAAATCTCAGGTAGCTCCAAATAATTTTTTCCAGAAATCTCTTTTTTAGTTACAAACTTGTTCCTTATGTTCTCCTGATCATGCTGATGCTTTTAGTTTTTGAAATGGATGTGTTTTGAGAATTTAATTGCTGTTTGAAGCTTACGAACCCTAGTTTTTCTTTCCTTCGATTCAGATGATTTAGGTTAGATAAATTTGTTTTGAGAGAGGGGTTTAGTTCGTAAGGTGATGGAGATCATTTCCCTGGCTTTGGTTTTCTTTTTAGTTACGTTTTAAAGAGGTTTGGAGTTTTTCAGGGGAGGAGGTCACCGGAGAAGACGACCGGAGCTCGTCTCCGGTGACCTGAGAGTCATTAATTCATAATTAGGGTTAGGGCACTGAGTTTGAATCTGGACCATTTGATCTTCTTTCCCGCGCGTGTATGAATGGTCTGGATTGCATCATTAGTTCTAATTAGGTTTAATTAAATTAATTAATCAGGATTAATTCACTTTGAATCTGGGCCATCAGATGGCGCGCCAAGTCAACCCACTTACCCTCAGAACGCATCCTGGCCCCTCATTCCTTTGACTTTGCATTTTATTTAATTTTAATTCATTTTTCTTGCATTTAATTTGTACAATTTATTTAAAATAGTTAAAAATTCATAAAAATTATGAAACTTTTTCTTTAAGGTTTTATTAATTTTTATGACACAAAAACATTTTTATTTTATTTTTTATCATTAAAAAAGTATTTTTAAATATTTAAAAGATTATTTTTAATTGATTAATGAGAATTAATTAATTAAAAATACTTTTAGGTATTTAAAAATTACAAAAAAATTCATGAAGTGTTCTAAGACATTTAGAAACATTGTCCAACCTTCAAACCAAATTTCTTTTTTGACCTTGATGCATTTTAAGAATTTTTCATTGAATTAAATCATTTTTGATGCATTATTTTGATCATATGTTTGAAAATTCATTTCTGTCTTTTGGTAAAGGTTGAGACATTGATTCTTTTTGCATTGTTTTCCATTTGACATGTAGCTTCAAGGATAAAAAGGCCATGATTTGATCTTGCATTTTCTAATTGATTGGCATTTCTTTTGTTACAAACCCTAAAAAACCCTAATAACTTGTAAAAATCATAACTTGAGTTTGGTTGAGAGTTGAGAGTTCCCCTTTGGGCAGTGATTCATTATAGGTCTAGGGTTTCTTTGGGTACCATTTTCCATTTTTTATGTTAGGGTTTACTTCTGTTTTTGGTTTATGTTTGATGCTTGATCCATGAACCCTAATTTGGGCTTTCATTTGCATCCTTCTTGCATTTCCTTGCATAACTTGACTTGCCATTGCATTTTGTGCATTCTCATGATTCATTTGACATCTTAAGACATGTAGAAAGCATCCTTGATCATTGCATTGCATATTTGCCATGTCATTTGTCTTGTATGTTCCATAACATTTCATGTTTGTTCATGCTCCTTAGCTTGCATCATTTGCATTCATGATCTTGTATGAACATCTCCATTGTCTTGCCTCATGCTTGTAGCATCTCATAACATCATAATCATCATCAACATGCTTCTGGTTTTGCTTAGCATCATACCATTTCATCTCATCTTGCATTGCATTGCATTTCTTTCTAACATTTCAGGTGGTAAGTAAGCTTGAGAAGTGAATTTGCCTTCACTTCTCATAACCTCTATTCTCATCTCTCTTGCATACCTTGCTGCATTCTTATGTGTGTTTGAGTTTGAGCTTGCTCATTCTTCCTCCTCCCACTTTCTTTCTTCAAGTGACTTGACTTCTTGAATGAAGCAAGTCACTTTGCTTCTCTTGATCCTGTTCATCTGCTTCCTGGTGGTTCTTCTGAAGATTGTTCTTGAAAACCTCACAAACCTTAGGATCATCCAAGCATGACAATGAATTAGGGTTTTGATTAGTTCCTCCCATAGTTTTACCTTTGTGTCTCTCTTTGAGTCATCTCCCCTCACCTCATAATCAGGGACTAAACCCTAAAGGCTTTAAGACTTTGTGATTAAGACCATGCCTGCATCCTTCTTTTAGGATGGAGTGTATAACTTTAATCCTAAGTCTTGGACCCTTAAGGTGTTGAACTCTCTTAATTAATCCATCTAATAATCATCAAGACATTGCACTTGTAACTTGGGCCTTGCATTAGGGTTCTAATTCTTCCTTAATTGGTTAAGAAGGACTAACCCTAAAGTTAATGGACAAGTCCCCCTCAAGTTGTCTTACAAATCATAAAAAACACTTCATCATCATATCATTAATAGAATCCACTTAATCAAAGGTTTGTTCTGTCATGGGTTTAATCCCTAATCATGGATTAAGCTGAGGATCCTTCCTCAGCTTAAACACCCTCATCTATTATCCTTCTTTTAGGATGGTGTAATGAGCCTGTTAAATCCCTGATTATGGCTTAACCTCATTACTTAACACTAAACAAAAATCACAAAAGCATCTAATTAATCACAAGTAGGTTAATGGTCTTAACCCTACATCAAAGGTGATTAAGTGTGAGAATCTGACTTCACACTTAAGGTAATTCTCATTACCCCTAATCAGAGGGATGATGTGATGAGTTTACCAAATCCATTGATTTAGGTTTAAGCTCATTATCTTATGACAAACTCCAAAAAGAAATAAAAGACTGAAAACTCAAAAACAAACAATAATCGTCTCCTTCGGGATTCTTTTCTCATCACACTCACTCACAAACGAGAACTCGCTTCTTCCGTCAAATGCAAGACAGTTTGCACCTGAGCCAGACAGGTCATACACTTGAGCATAGGCAAGCAAGCAGTTCACAAGTCAATTTATCTTTCAGTCTCTTTGGGTCGAACTACGGTGTTCTGACTTCCTCATTGCACGAGAGGATACGTAGGCATAACTTAACGGTTATCGAACAAAAGTCTCTGTTCATTCCCCCTCTTTCTAGCCTCATTCTTTTAGCCTCATATTCTTGAGCATCTCATTTTTGTCCCTACACAGACACATCATTTATACACTTCACACTTTTTTTTTCAGCACTGACACCCGTACATTCTTTTCCAGCTATTTTACACACGAATTGCACTGACACTACCCCTTTATAACACAAATCTTTTAAGCGTGGATCCCGTCGAGTACGACGGACAATCTGGGTGCTAATACCTTCCCAGGTTGTAACCAACCCCCTTTCTCAGTCTCTCTGGTTCGCAAACCGTCTTATCCGTATCTTTCTAGGTCTATGCAGCATTGCCTTTCCTCCGGGATAAAAATGCCTAGCTGGCGACTCTTTTCATTCTCCAGTGAGTTCACGGCTGTGTGTTCTCACTGTTCCCTTCGCCGACCGTTCGCGTCTGTACCTTCATCTGACCCGGTGTCATTTGTCGGGAGCGACAGCTTGGCGACTCTTCTGGGGACCCTTATACTGCAACCAGGGCTTCTGGTTCTTTTTGTGGGTTCCTCCTAGCGCTTGTTTGATTTGTGTTTACTGGGGTGTTATGTGCTTGCTTGTGCTTGTATTTATTTTTGTTTATTGCTTTATGTACAGTTACTTTACTGCTTTCTTTATTGCATTTATATATATCATACTGTCATGCTGTCTGTGCTGGATCTGGTTTTGTTTTAGTGGGTGGGGTTCTATTGAGAGCCAAGGTCCTATACCTGGGACCTGAGTGACACCTAGGCTAGAGTGAATCATATTCTTTCCCATTCCATTTCGGTCTGGTGCGGGAATATGAAACACGGTTCAGATATGGGTTTCTTCTTGAGAACTCTGTGCTACGGATTTCCTGTAGTGCTAGGGGGATCTGGGAAGCCTGCTAAGTCTGGATGACCTTTTAGTACTGACCTTCAGAAATTGAGGTGAATTAGAGGAGGAATTGTTATGGTTATTGTAAACACTGTACCTCCGGGTTAGAAGTGTTTACACTTCTCATAACTGATCCAAGTCTGAGGATCCTTGTTCTAGATCACTACCTGTGAGGGGGTTGGGCTGTTTACAGGTTTGCAGGTACCTTGACCTCAGAATACCCTGTTACTTTGACTTTGTTAAGAATGCTCCATGTTGGATAGTTCTTGTGATTCTAAAACCCTGGACATGTGGCTCTTTATTTGAGTCCCCTACCCTGGTTACCGGATTTATAGACCTCCATCTGGAATTCTTGAACACACATGGATCTATACCAAGGCAGTTTATCCAGATCCAGCTCAGTCACAAACCCTTTGCATATCATTTGCATACATCCTCATTGCATCATATTAACATGTGCTTATTTGTTTTTCAGGGTATCCATTTTCATCTGGTTCTTGGTTTTGACCCCATCTGCAGTTTTGACCTGTCTCCACCAGCACTTGCTTCAGCTTGTCAGCCATATACTTCAGTTGCTTGCATTAGCCAGTCAGTGGCTCACTCCTCAGCATCTTCATTAACAGTTATTCTACTCAGTCTTCAGCATCATGGCTCCAAAGAAAAGCAACATCACTTATCACTTCTTCCAACCAGACTTATCAGACATCAGGGGGATCCAAACCCTGATCACTCCAGAGCACATACCTCTGTTCAGGGAACATTATGGGGATATACTTGACTTGGTTATAGACATGGACCCATCTCAGAGGAGCCTGATCCATACCTGCATCCAGTTCTATGACCCCCCATTGAGGTGTTTTACCTTTAAAGATTTTCAGTTGGGGCCTCTCTTAGAAGAATACTCATCTTTGGTTGGTTTGCCTATCAAAAGAGAAATCCCCTTCAACCCTGAAATGGTCTTTCCCAGCAATGGAGAGATAGCAAGAGCTTTGCACCTGGAGCCTGCTTTGATTGAGCAGCATATGACCTCTAAAGCTGGGATCCCTGGTTTTCATCTGGACTTCCTGATTTCTCAAGCTAGTTTGAAGGCCTCCCTGGGGGATTGGAAAGCTGTTTGTGCATTGTTGGCCTTGAGTGTATATGGAATTGTGTTGTTTGCAGATGAGCCCAGATTCATCAGCAAGAATGCCACCCACCTGTTCATCCTGAAGAACCCAGTGCCAACCTTGTTGGGTGACCTCTATTACTCAGTACATCAGAGGAATGAGAAACAGAGGGGTAAGCTAGTGAGGTGTTGTGCTCCACTATTCCATGCCTGGCTCCTCAGGCATCTACCCAGGACAGATGCATTCCTGAATCCTCATCAGCAAAGCAACTGGGCTAAGAGGCTCACTGTCCTAACTTCAGCAGATATCAGATGGTGTACTCAAAGCACCAAGGGCAAAGATATGATCACCAGCTGTGGGCACTTTCCCAATGTACCTTTGGTAGGAGTTAAGGGAAGTATCAACTACAACCCCCTGCTGTTCAAGAGGCAATTAGGCTATGCACTGGTTCATGCTCCTAGGGAACAAGACCTGGTTGAGACCCTCTACTGTGAGAACAAGATCAGTTTGACTGTTGTTAGGCAGGCTGCCTGGGCCTGGGATCATGTTCAAACCAAGGGAATCACCATTCTGGGGAAGTGCAATAATGTGGCATCAGCCCAATATCATGAGTGGTCCTATGCTAGGGCCCAAATCTCAGGATTGCCCTTCACCATCAAAGACATGCCTGAATCATCTTCAGCACCACCCCCTGCTACTGTCAGTTTGGAAGAGTTTGAAGGCTTGAAAGAAAGAAATGAGAAGCTATCCCAAGCCCTGCAGAAGACCCTCAGGGAGAGGAGTGAAGGTGTAAGGGAGATTGAAAGATTGGAGAAGCTGAGAGTGGAACACTTGATCAAGATTGAGAAGTCCGGAGAATATATCAACAAGTCTAAAGCTGGTGAGCAGATTCTGAAAAATGCTTGTAAAGAAGCCCAGTTCCAAAGAGCAAGGACAGACTTGTACTTGAAAGAGAGTCAGGCCAGGTGGGTCCGGATCACTGAAGCCCGTACTCTAGAAGACAAGAGAGTTCAAGATAAGATGGAGCAGATGGAAAAAGCCCTGGCAGCAGCCCAGGAGGAAATTTCAGAGTTAAAAATCAAAGCTGGAGTGAAGAAATCCAAAGACCAAAGCCAGAACAAGAAGTTGACTACAGCTGTTGCAACAAGAAACCTTCTCATCAGGAATCTTACGGAGCGTCCGGCTGATCCTGTGACCGAAGCACTTCTCAAGGAAGTTCGTGAGGATGAGTTTGGCCTTGGAGTTTGATCATTTGCTTGTTGTTGTTCCTTTTCCATGTACTTTTACTTTTTTTGGTGTATTTTGACCCCTTTGAGGGCTTGTGTTGTAACTTGAACAATTTGTATTTTTTCCTTTTTGTAATATATTTGTGTTAGTTTCCGTCTGGGTTACTTCAAAAGCAACTTCAACAGCATCATCTTCAAGGGTCTGGAAGGGTCAAAACTGAAGGCCAAACCGGATACCTTGAGAACAAATAAGCATAACTGCATTGCATGCTAACCCTTTGTTTGTTTTGTAGGTTTTTGCTTTGTTGTTGCTAACCTCTGTTGTGATGTTCAGGCATTATTGCTCGTCGCCGGGTATTTCCTCTCAACAGGCCACACAGGTATCCAACTAGAAACAACCTTCCGGGAATTCAGATGGATCAAGTTCAACAAGATCTTGCTGATGTCAGAAATCAGCTAGCCAATGAAAGGTTAGAGATGAGAACGCAGATGACGCAGTTCATGGAGGTTATGAACAACATGGCCCAGAGCCAGGAGAGACTGAGGGCCATGGTGGAGAGGCAGAATCAAGAGGAGCCTCATGTAGGAACTGCAGGCACCAGTAATAATGAAAGGGTGCAACCACATGTGAATCCCCCGATGTTTGGTCCACATCTACATCCTGAGATTAATGTCCCTGCAAACGTTCAAGGGACAGCCACCGCGGCCAGAGTACTGCAAGAAGATCCTCAAGAAGACCAATACACAGTAATGGGTGCTGGAGAAGAAACATATGATAGACGATTGGAAGAAATAGCTGAGAAGTTGAGGTCCTTAGAATCTCAAAACTCTTTGGGCTTCGACGTCATGGACATGGGGCTGGTAGACGGGGTTAGGATTCCCCACAAGTTCAAGCCTCCATGTTTCGAAAAGTATAATGGGACTTCGTGCCCCCGGACTCATCTGCAATCATTTTTGGGAAGGCTGAAGGCCTATACGATGGATGAGAAATTGTGGATGTTTTACTTCGAAGATAGCTTGACTGGAGCATCAAGGGAATGGTATTCCCATCTGACAAGAGCAACTGTAAGATGCTGGAAGGACCTGGCAGAGGCCTTCATCAGACAGTATCAGTATAATCTGGATATGGCACCCAATAGGACCCTCCTAATGGGGATGTCACAGTCTTCGAGAGAGAGCTTCAGAGAATATGCTCAAAGATGGAGACAGCTTGCTGCTGCTGTCCAGCCACCTATGTCTGAAAGAGAGATGGCTGATATGTTCATGAATACCCTTCAGGGAACCTATATTGATAGGCTAGCTGCTTTCTCTTCCACCAGCTTCGCAGATGTTGTTATAGCCGGGGAGAGAATTGAAAGCCTATTAAAGATGGGTAAGATATCTGATAATGGCGCCAATTCGTCCAGCAGTACAAGGAAGCCTTTTGCAGGCCCTAGAAGAGCTGGCGAGACCAATGCCATTCATACCAACAGGGGTAGGCCCCAATATGTTCAAAGGTCCATAGCAGCAGTCACTATCCCTGCTCCAGCACATCCTCTACCAGTCTATCAACCTCCTCAACAAAACTTCCAACAACAACCTCCGTATCAGCAGAACCAATATCCTCCAAGGAACTACAACAACAACAACTCCAACAACAACAATCAACAGAGGCCATTCCAACAAAGGCCATCTCAAGCCAACAGAGTGATCGACCCGATTCCAATGCCGTATGCTGCTTTGCTGCCACAGCTTCTGAAACTCAACCTGGTTGAGCTAAGAACGTTGGCACCTCCGGATCCAAACAGTCTACCAAGAAACTATGACTCTAATGCTAGGTGTGCTTTTCACTCAAACGCGCCTGGTCACAGTACAGAAAAATGCAGGGCACTGCATATGAAGGTACAAGACTTAGTAGACTCCAAGGCTTTGAACTTTGCACCTCCGCCCAACGTCAACAAAAACCCAATGCCACACCATGGTGGTCCCCGAATTAATGCTATCGAAGAAGACCAACCGTCTTATTTGATAACCAGTGTGGATCAGATCAGGACACCATTGGTGGAAATCAAGGCTCAACTCCGTGAAAGCAATATATTTCCGGGGTGTGAACTAGGGTGCCCATACTGCAATATTTCTTGGAATGGGTGTGAAGACTTGAGGAATGGCATTGACAGCCTTATTCAGAGTGGCTTACTGCAGATCACTACATCGTTTCCTGCAAATCCAACAACTTCATCAGCAATGGTTTCAGATCCTCCTACAAATACAGCAACAATTGTTCCCAACAATTCATCAGCAACATCAGCAAGTACTTCATCTGTTCTACCCAACGATCAGTTTTCAACAGTTTCTCCTGCTACAACTTCAGCTTCATTCCATTTCGACTCTCCATCAACAACAACAACAGTCCTTCCAACGGTACCTCCTACAACTCCAGCAAACAATCACGAAGATGTCTCCACTGTTACCATATTCTACGATCCAGAAAACAATTCCGCTTATCATTCAGAAGGTGATGCTCCCACTAGAGCACCAGTTACAATCTTTTATGATCCACAAACAATAACAGTCCCTTCAGCAGCAGCAATCAGTCCAGTTACCGTCACGGTGCCTGGACCTGTACCATATGAAAGCGATAGGGCCATCCCTTGGCACTATGGCTCTGACGTGTACTGCGAAGGAAAAAGAATCACTCTTGAAACATCAGCACCTGCACCACAAATTGATAATGTGGGCGGAGGCGGAGGCTTCACCCGAAGCGGACGTCTCTTCGCTTCACAAGTCCAAAGACCTACTGCCGAAGCAGAAGCTGCTGCCAAAGCAAAGGGTAAAGGACCGGTGCAGGAAGATCCAGCTGCCAAAGAAGCCTTGAAGACTCCATTTGATCAGGAAGTTGATGAGTTTATGAGGATCATCAAAAAGAGTGATTACAAAATTGTGGATCAACTTCACCAGACGCCGTCCAAAATCTCCATCCTCTCTCTGCTCATGTGCTCCGAAGCCCATCGGAATGCACTACTGAAAGTCCTGCACGCAGCTTACGTGCCCGAGGAGATTACTGTCAACCAATTGGAAACCGTTGTTGGAAATGTTACTGCTAGCAATGGGCTAGGGTTTACCAATTCTGACCTGACAGTGGATGGTCGTAACCACAACAAAGCCTTGCACATAACTATGGAATGCAAAGGAGCTGTCCTTTCACATGTGCTGGTGGACACAGGATCATCCCTGAATGTCTTACCAAAGAAGGCTCTGGTGAAGCTTGAATATGATGGACTGGCATTGAGACCCAGCAACCTGGTGGTTAGAGCTTTTGATGGCTCGAAGAGATCGGTTCTGGGAGAGATTGAGCTGCCCGTGACAATTGGCCCGCAGACCTTTAAAACTATCTTTTATGTGATGGACATTCAGCCCGCCTACAGCTGTTTGTTGGGTAGACCCTGGATTCACGCCGCTGGCGCAATAACGTCTACCCTTCACCAAAAGTTAAAATTTGAGTGGGAGGGTCAAGTTGTCACAATCTGTGGAGAAGAGGACATTTTTGTTAGCCATCTGGCTACTTATAAATACATTGAGATGGATGGAGAGATCCATGAAACAATGAGCCAAGGTTTTGAGGCCTTGAACGTCAATGAAGCATCTGCTGTATCTGGTATCTCCATGTCATCCTACCAACAAGCCCGGAAGGTTGTTGAAGAAGGAACTGCCCAAGGCTGGGGCAAGATCTTAGCTGTGGAGGAGAAGAAAGACAAATTTGGGTTGGGTTATAAACCAACTCAACATCAAGCAAAGGCTGCTGCAGAGCCTGGTTTTGTCAGTGGGGGGATGCTTACCCCCGATGCTATCAACTGTCTGGAAGACGAGCTGGAAGAGGAGCGCAATCTGGAGAATTGGATTCGTCCAAAGATCCCGGGGAGCAGTGTCTCGAACTGGTCTTCCCAGGGAATTATAAGTGTTACTCGAGCAGAGTAATTATTATTTCCTGTATCTTTTATAGCATGCATCAAAGTCTTGCATCTTGCCCAAGATGACAAGACTCATTTTGTAACCAGGGCCATCTGTACTTTTGTGCAAACAAGATTAAATTAATGAAATATCAGACAATCTCTTTGCAAACGAGTCTTTTTCCTTTCTGCTCACTGTTTTTCCATTTTTCTTTTTGTACAAAAATAAATGGCGGTGTTTTCAAAATGATAACTTCATTTCACTTTTTTTTCTAAAGCAAGATTAAAATCAATCACTAAAATGAACCGACTTAACCCTTGCAGAGAGTGCCTTCCAGACAGCACCGACAACAGCACAGCTATGACATCGTATGACTTTGACAATCCGATCAATCAAGCTGATGAAGGGGTTGATGAAGAATATGAGCTTCCTGAAGAGCTAGCCAGGTTGCTGAGACAGGAGGAAAAAGTTATTACTCCTCACCAGGAGGAGATTGAAGTGATTAATCTTGGTACAGAGGAAAATGTGAAAGAAGTCAAGATCGGGGCCTGCCTGCAAGACTCAGTGAAGAGACAGCTGATAGATCTGCTTCAAGAGTATGTTGATGTGTTTGCTTGGTCCTACCAAGATATGCCAGGGTTGGATACCGATATAGTTATGCACAAGCTGCCTCTGAGGGAAGAATGCCCACCAGTCAAACAGAAGTTGCGCCGAACTCGCCCAGACATGGCTATGAAAATCAAAGAAGAGGTACAAAAGCAATGGGACGCCGGGTTCCTTGCTGTGACTAGCTACCCGCCGTGGGTTGCTAATATTGTGCCTGTGCCTAAGAAGGACGGCAAAGTAAGAATGTGTGTTGACTACCGGGATCTGAACAGAGCCAGCCCGAAAGACGATTTCCCATTACCTCACATTGATGTATTGGTGGATAACACGGCTCAGTTCTCGGTATTCTCCTTCATGGATGGATTTTCGGGATACAATCAGATCAAGATGTCACCTGAAGACATGGAGAAGACAACATTCATCACACCTTGGGGCACGTTCTGTTATAAAGTGATGCCATTCGGACTGAAGAATGCTGGCGCGACATATCAACGGGCTATGGTGACATTATTCCACGATATGATCCACAAGGAAATCGAATGTTATGTGGATGATATGATCGCCAAGTCCCTTACAGAGGAAGATCACCTGGTGAATCTGCTCAAGTTATTCAAGCGTCTGAGGAAATACCAACTAAAGTTGAACCCCAACAAATGCACATTCGGGGTGCGATCCGGTAAGCTGCTGGGATTCATTGTAAGCGAGAAAGGGATTGAGGTTGACCCTGATAAAGTCAAGGCTATTCAAGAGATGCCTGCACCGAAAACTGAGAAAGAAGTTCGAGGGTTCTTAGGTCGATTGAACTACATTTCAAGGTTCATATCTCACCTTACAGCAACCTGTGAACCCTTGTTCAAGCTGTTAAGAAAGGAACAAACGGTCAGGTGGAACGAAGACTGCCAGAAAGCTTTTGACAAGATCAAGGAGTATTTGCGAGAACCTCCAATCCTTATGCCTCCAGTTGAAGGAAGACCTCTGATTATGTACTTGACAGTATTAGAAGAATCGATGGGGTGTGTACTAGGTCAGCATGACGAGTCTGGTCGAAAAGAGTATGCAATATACTACCTAAGCAAAAAGTTTACCGACTGTGAACAGCGTTATTCACTGCTCGAGAAAACTTGTTGTGCTTTAGCGTGGGCTGCTCGCCGACTGAGACAGTATATGTTGACCCATACCACTCTATTGATCTCAAAAATGGATCCAGTTAAGTACATTTTCGAGAAGCCAGCTCTTACCGGACGGGTTGCAAGATGGCAGATGATTCTCACAGAATACGACATACAGTACACTTCTCAGAAAGCCATCAAAGGCAGTGTACTATCTGAATATCTTGCTGAGCAACCCATTGACGACTACCAGCCTATGAGGTTCGACTTCCCCGATGAAGACATCATGTTCATTAAAGCAAAAGATCATGAAGAGCCTATTCACACTGAAGGGCCTGACCCAGAAGAAGAATGGACTATGATGTTTGATGGGGCTGTCAACATGAATGGCCGTGGTGTTGGTGCAGTACTCATTACACCCAAAGGAGTTCACATGCCTTTCTCGGCAAAGCTCACTTTCAACTGCACTAACAACGAAGCTGAATACGAAGCTTGCATTATGGGTCTTGAGGAAGCCATCGACCTCAGGATCAAAACATTGACCGTATTCGGAGATTCAGCTTTGGTAGTCAATCAAACCAACGGGAAATGGTACACCCACCAAGATCATCTGATACCTTACAGGGATTATACAAGAAGGTTATTGACTTTCTTCACAACAGTCAAGCTTGAGTATATCCCTCGGGACGAGAATCAGTTTGCGGATGCTCTTGCTACCATTTCATCCATGATCAAAGTTCAAGCTGCTAACTTTGTACCTCAGATTTCAGTATCGAGACTTGATAGACCAGCATATGTATTTGCAGCAGATATTGCTAAAGATGATAAGCCTTGGTTCCATGACATCAAGTGCTTCTTGGAGGATCAAACATACCCATCTGGGGCATCTTCCAATGATAAGAAGACCTTAAGAAGGCTTGCTGGGAGTTTCTTTCTGAATACTGATGATTCTTTATACAAGAGGAACTTTGACATGGTACTCCTCAGATGTGTTGACAAGACAGAAGCAGATTTGTTGATGCATGAAGTGCACGAAGGATCCTTTGGTACCCACGCAGGAGGGCATGCCATGGCTAAGAAGTTGTTAAGATCAGGCTATTACTGGATCACAATGGATGCAGACTGTTGTGCCTATGCCAGAAAATGCCACAAATGCCAGATCTATGCAGACAAGGTGCATGTGCCTCCCAATCCCCTGAACATAATGTCTTCACCATGGCCCTTTGCTATGTGGGGCATTGACATGATTGGCAAAATTGAGCCAACTGCTTCGAACGGCCACAGATTCATCCTGGTCGCCATCGATTATTTTACAAAGTGGGTTGAAGCAGCCTCGTATGCAAATGTCACAAGGCAAGTGGTAGCCCGATTTCTGAAGAGGGATGTCATCTGTCGGTATGGAGTGCCCGAGCGAATCATTACTGATAATGGTTCCAACTTGAACAACAAGATGATGGCAGAACTGTGCCGGGACTTCAAAATCCAACATCACAATTCTTCTCCTTACAGGCCAAAGATGAACGGCGCTGTTGAGGCGGCAAATAAGAATATCAAGAAGATTGTGCAGAAGATGGTAGTCACTTACAAAGATTGGCATGAAATGCTACCGTTTGCCTTGCATGGGTACCGCACATCAATCAGGACATCCACTGGGGCAACACCGTATCAGCTTGTGTATGGTATGGAAGCAGTCCTACCTGTTGAAGTTGAACTACCCTCGTTACGAGTATTAATGGATGTTAAACTGAGTGAAGCAGAATGGGTTCGGTCCCGATTCGAACAACTGAGTCTGATCGAAGAGAAAAGATTGGCTGCAATCTGCCATGGGCAGTTATATCAGAAGAGAATGAAGAGGGCCTTCGATCAGAAAGTCAGGCGCCAAGAATACCAAGTAGGAGATCTTGTGCTGAAAAGAATTCTCCCTCCTCATACAGACCACAGGGGCAAGTGGACCCCGAATTACGAAGGACCATTTGTTGTGAAGAAAGTCTTCTCTGGTGGAGCACTGATGCTCAGCACCATGGATGGTGAAGATTTCCCGTCCCCTGTGAATTCAGATGCAGTTAAAAAATACTTCGCATAAAATGACCCGCTGGACATAAAAACAGAATGTAAGTCCAGGCAAAAATAGGGCATCCCGGCGAGTCAAAAACAGAATAAAAGACTCGGGCAAAAATAAGGGAAAATAAATAAAAAAATTGTACACCCGCTGAGTTGAAAAGCCGCATTGGACAGCTCAGGCAAAAATGGGTATCCCGATGGATTGAAAACCCGAAAGGGCGATCCATGCAAAATAAGGGAATAAGCGAACAACTGCATTCTGAATTCGTCTGTATCGCCTGCAACTTGGTAAGCTCCAAAGGATCGAGTTTCAATCAGAATCAACTCTCTCCAGAAAGCAAGACGAGAAGAACGTCATTGTCATACGAGTCATAGCAGGAGAGGAAGCTCCTTGAAAGCGTCGTCAACACCGCCAGCACTTTATTTCTCAATTTGTAACAATCTCCTCATTTCAGGAGATATGTTTCTCTGACTGTATCTTGCCAATTCAGGGCACACGAATTAATATAATCAGATTTTCAGTCATGTCTCGTTTTTTACATTTATGTTTTGCAAAGAGTTGTCTGATGTCTCTAAAAAACACAATTGCATAAGTACAGATGCCTTCTCTCTAAAAATAAAAACACATGCTAACAGGGAATATACTTACTCTCGAAAGTACTTGTCTCCTATGACGGAATCCAGTAAGGGGTACCCCGGGACCTTTTCGTGCGTTTCCTTATCTTTGCAGGATTGCAGGTATCCAGAATGCAACCTGGGGCATGCAAGTTACGTCTCAGCAAACTGACGAATCGTTGTCAACTCACATGGCCCTGGGAGGTGCCCACTTCCCCAGCAAGTTGCCAAATCAACATACAGCATCGGGAATGCTCTATCCCCAGCTGAGTTGCCTCTCACAATTCCCCAGCTGAGTTGGCCGCTTATTACTTATCCCCATCAGAATGGGCAGGTGTCACAGAAGATGCCCTTATCCCCGGCGGAGTCAAGAAGTCACCGTAACAGATTTTCTAGGGAGATCTTTCAGTGATGCCTCTCTCTCTCCCCAGCCGAGTTGTCATCTCGCCCTCAGCTGAGTACAAATCAGGGAATCATCCCCACAGAGCTCCAGCCTCTATCCAGAAGAGCGGCGCATAGAAGATCACAACAGAGTACAGAAAGCTTCTACAAACCCCAGCTGGGTCCCGTGTTATAAGGATATGTCAACCAATGACCTATATCCCCAAGCAAATATCATCTTATCAGATCTACCAATGATCTCATCCCCAGCTGGGATGTTCACTTCAAGCAGATCGATCAGAGATCTTTGCAGCAACGGGATCCGAATCCCGGATCGGTGCCTCTTTGCATAATCATAGCATTCACATCATATTCACCCCCAGAGCGTAGCATTCCGTCTAATACGGAGCATTACGGCAAAAAATCAAATGCATAGCATAATCATAAGTCATGTTGTGATTTGAACACTTGTAAATATTGACAATCTGTCGGCATACAGAATACATCCCCATCAGAGTCCCAGCAAAAGCAGTTGCCCCATATCACAAACACCAGTGCATATCTCCTTTTTGATACCCGTCCGTATCATCATTTCCCAGCAGGTTGCCTGAATACACTTTACAAACCAAGATCACCAGTGTTGCAGATACATCCTGACACTCGTCCGTGTCGTGTCACCAGCAGAAAGCCAAAGACACCCTCTTTGCACTTACATATACCTATACACTTTCTTGACACCCGTCCGTGTCATATCCCCAGCGTGGTCGCCTACTTGTATATACACTTTCCTGACACCCGTCCGTGTCATATCCCCAGCAGATAAACACTCACCTATACATTATATACTCACTACTCATTGGTACACCTACTCAGATACTCGTCCGTATCTTATATACACCATGTGTATCCCCGCAGATTCGACAGTAGTCCTTGTTCTTTGTTAACCAGTTGGTACTCGTCCGTACCATCATCTCAGAACATAGCGTCTAATGTTTGTTTCTACATGATACTCGTCCGTATCATAGTCTTAAGGATGCTCGTCCGCATCTTTAATCCATACACCGTGTCAAACACTTATGCCTTCGTGAATATAGATGCTCGTCTGTGTCTACTATTCCCCAGAAGGATACTTTCAGATGCGACACTCGTCCGTGTTCCTTGTTAACCAGTTGATACTCGTCCGTATCATCAGCTCTGAGCACGTGTCAGTTTGTTTCTACATGATACTCGTCCGTATCATAGTCTTAAGGATGCTCGTCCGCACCTTTAATCTATACACAATACCAAACACTTATACCTTTTGTTTCTTGGATGTAAACGCTCGTCCGTGTTTACTATCTCCCCAGTAGATTGCCAACAAATTTCCTTTTTATCTAACACTCGTCCTGTGTTATGATAAACTTTGAGAGCAGCCGTCCCCTGCTAAGTGGTCGTCCTCCACTTCTTGATGGTCGTCCTCCATCATGCTCATCCGATGGCCGTCCCCATCGTTGATTTTAGCAGCCGTCCCCTGCTAGGTGGTCGTCCTCCACCTTTTGATGATCGTCCTTCATCACTTTATCCAATGGCCGTCCCCATTGTTGATTTTAGTTGTCTAACACTCATCCTGTGTTATGATAAACTTTGAGAGCAGCCGTCCCCTGCTGAGTGGTCGTCCTCCACTTCTTGATGGTCGTCCTCCATCTTGCTCGTCCGATGGCCGTCCCCATCGTTGACCTTTTCTATCCGATGGCCGTCCCCATCGTTGATATTTTTGGCAGCCGTACCCTGCCAGGTGGTCGTCCTCCACCTTTGATGGTCGTCCCCATCATATTTCTTTTATGCCCAACAGAGCAGCCGTCCCCTGCTAGGTGATCGTCCTTCACCTTTGATGGCCGTACCCCATCATCTGTTTATTTCATTTATTCTTTAACCCGATGGCCGTCCCCGTCGTGGTCCCTTTTTCTTTTAGCCCGATGGCCGTCCCCATCGTTGGTTATTTTACCTACCTTATGAACTTGATGGCCGTTCCCGTCATGTTTCATTTGATTCCCAGAGAATGCTTTAGCTTTATCTTGATGGCCGTCCCCATCATAATATTCTATTTTCCCCAGCTAGTCGGCCGTCCCCGCCTTAGCTTTACCCTTTTATCCCCAGCATGTCGGCCGTCCCCGTCATTGCTTTATTTTCCACACTTTCCCAGCATGTCGGCCGTCCCCGTCATTGCCCCTTACCCAGCAGTCGTCCTCTGCTCGACGGTCGTCCTCCGTCGCCTACACTTTACAATATACTTTATTTTTCTTTTACAATCTATATCCCTTTTCTTCTCCCCAGTGAGTGCAAATTTTGGACTGTCTTTGGTATTCAACCACAAGTTATCTTGTTTGCCTGTTAAGCCGTCGCTTACATCCTGCACAGCTAACTCATGCTTGAATAGGGGCAGCTGTAAACACCCCAAATTTGCCCTCACCCATTCACACATGACTTGTGATCATCTCATATGCATAGACACAATCACATCATCTCATGTCTCATTTGGTTTCACTGGATAGTTTCTAAGGCATCTGCACCTAGGGTTTGTGATCTGAGCAACCTCAGGGCATCTTGAGCCACTCCAAAGGCCACTAATCAACTCAAAGGGGTCCATGTGTGTTCTTATATCATGTTACATCCTCACAAAGTCAAAATTGCAGAGGGATCACAGGAACTAGGGTTTGAGTGGATGCAGAGCCAGGATGAACTGCACAGTTGACTGAAAATTAGGGTTTTGGTTTCAGAGGCCATAACCCCAAATTTTTTGGTCATTCTTGTTTCCATTGGTCTTTATATGGTATAGGGAGTATGCATATCAATTTTCATGAAGAAATTCCATGGGGAAGTCATCTGATCAAGAGTTGACTTTTCAGACAAGTCAGTGTAAAATCAGGGCATCTGAGGCCCCCAATGACCCAACCAATGGGTGATCTTCATCATTTTGAGTGTATATGATCTTTATTTGATCATGGAAGAAGGTTGAAGTTCATAAAAATCAAGAATTTGGAAGTTTTGCAAATGTTGACTTTTTGGGCATAGTTGACTTTTCAAGAATGGTTCATTTTAAGTCAATTTTCAAGCCTTGATTCATGATCCAAAAAGGCTTCAAATGGAAAAACTTTGGTCATGAAAGTTGTAGATCTCATCTTTCCCTTTTCAAAAAGTACAAGAACATGATCTAACTCTTCATGGATCAAAAGTTATGGCCATGCAAAGTTGCCAAAAATCATTGTTTTTCAAGTTATGCACCAAGTGGAAATTTTGCTAAGTCTTGAATCAATGCATGATTGCTGCCTCAAATTCATGTCAAACCAGCATGTGAACATCCTCTAAGTCACAAAAATCAGAAATGGACCAAGTTTGCTCATGGTTTGGTTCATGAAACTTGATTTTTTCTCATGGAAATCCATAAAGCTAACCAAGTTGCAAAACACTCATGAGCTTTCAACCAACTTGCTGCATTGAGCCTTGGGTCAAGCCAACCTCTCACACTCACCATGCTGCACCAGAACCCAAGTTGTCCTTGCCTAGTATCATGCCATGCCCTATCTTACACAAAAGTGGACTTTGAGCAAAAAGCAACTCACCTATCATAGCAGGCCATGTCACATCAAGAGGCCAATCAGAATTGTTTATTCATTCATTTTGCTAGCCATATCACATAGCAACCAAGGCTGAAACAAACACATTCACCACTTTCACAAAAAACCTTCCATCTTGCAAGTTCTATCGAATCTCATTACACAGCCTGCAAACACAAAATCTTTTTCCTCCATTCATCTCACCTTGATCCATAGAACACAAAGCATCAAGAACCAGAGCTTGAAACAACCAAAACACTTCACTGCCATCTCTCACCTCAGTTTGCAGTTTCACTTGCAACTCTCTCTATAGCCCACAAACATCAAAACAAACTTTGCCAAACTTCTCCACACACTTCATAGATCACAAACAACCATCTCTCATAGCCTGAAAGTGCCAAAATCTCAACTGCCATTGTTGGCTGAACTGAAGCAGTTCTCTTCGAAACTCATCATCCAGCAAGTCTAAACTCCATTTGAGCATCCAGACATCTTTGGGGGGCCAAGAGGAGCAGCTTGCACTTAAAGAAAGGGCCTGAAAGTTCCTAAATCAGAGGTTGCAAATCTCAGGTAGCTCCAAATAATTTTTTCCAGAAATCTCTTTTTTAGTTACAAACTTGTTCCTTATGTTCTCCTGATCATGCTGATGCTTTTAGTTTTTGAAATGGATGTGTTTTGAGAATTTAATTGCTGTTTGAAGCTTACGAACCCTAGTTTTTCTTTCCTTCGATTCAGATGATTTAGGTTAGATAAATTTGTTTTGAGAGAGGGGTTTAGTTCGTAAGGTGATGGAGATCATTTCCCTGGCTTTGGTTTTCTTTTTAGTTACGTTTTAAAGAGGTTTGGAGTTTTTCAGGGGAGGAGGTCACCGGAGAAGACGACCGGAGCTCGTCTCCGGTGACCTGAGAGTCATTAATTCATAATTAGGGTTAGGGCACTGAGTTTGAATCTGGACCATTTGATCTTCTTTCCCGCGCGTGTATGAATGGTCTGGATTGCATCATTAGTTCTAATTAGGTTTAATTAAATTAATTAATCAGGATTAATTCACTTTGAATCTGGGCCATCAGATGGCGCGCCAAGTCAACCCACTTACCCTCAGAACGCATCCTGGCCCCTCATTCCTTTGACTTTGCATTTTATTTAATTTTAATTCATTTTTCTTGCATTTAATTTGTACAATTTATTTAAAATAGTTAAAAATTCATAAAAATTATGAAACTTTTTCTTTAAGGTTTTATTAATTTTTATGACACAAAAACATTTTTATTTTATTTTTTATCATTAAAAAAGTATTTTTAAATATTTAAAAGATTATTTTTAATTGATTAATGAGAATTAATTAATTAAAAATACTTTTAGGTATTTAAAAATTACAAAAAAATTCATGAAGTGTTCTAAGACATTTAGAAACATTGTCCAACCTTCAAACCAAATTTCTTTTTTGATCTTGATGCATTTTAAGAATTTTTCATTGAATTAAATCATTTTTGATGCATTATTTTGATCATATGTTTGAAAATTCATTTCTGTCTTTTGGTAAAGGTTGAGACATTGATTCTTTTTGCATTGTTTTCCATTTGACATGTAGCTTCAAGGATAAAAAGGCCATGATTTGATCTTGCATTTTCTAATTGATTGGCATTTCTTTTGTTACAAACCCTAAAAAACCCTAATAACTTGTAAAAATCATAACTTGAGTTTGGTTGAGAGTTGAGAGTTCCCCTTTGGGCAGTGATTCATTATAGGTCTAGGGTTTCTTTGGGTACCATTTTCCATTTTTTATGTTAGGGTTTACTTCTGTTTTTGGTTTATGTTTGATGCTTGATCCATGAACCCTAATTTGGGCTTTCATTTGCATCCTTCTTGCATTTCCTTGCATAACTTGACTTGCCATTGCATTTTGTGCATTCTCATGATTCATTTGACATCTTAAGACATGTAGAAAGCATCCTTGATCATTGCATTGCATATTTGCCATGTCATTTGTCTTGTATGTTCCATAACATTTCATGTTTGTTCATGCTCCTTAGCTTGCATCATTTGCATTCATGATCTTGTATGAACATCTCCATTGTCTTGCCTCATGCTTGTAGCATCTCATAACATCATAATCATCATCAACATGCTTCTGGTTTTGCTTAGCATCATACCATTTCATCTCATCTTGCATTGCATTGCATTTCTTTCTAACATTTCAGGTGGTAAGTAAGCTTGAGAAGTGAATTTGCCTTCACTTCTCATAACCTCTATTCTCATCTCTCTTGCATACCTTGCTGCATTCTTATGTGTGTTTGAGTTTGAGCTTGCTCATTCTTCCTCCTCCCACTTTCTTTCTTCAAGTGACTTGACTTCTTGAATGAAGCAAGTCACTTTGCTTCTCTTGATCCTGTTCATCTGCTTCCTGGTGGTTCTTCTGAAGATTGTTCTTGAAAACCTCACAAACCTTAGGATCATCCAAGCATGACAATGAATTAGGGTTTTGATTAGTTCCTCCCATAGTTTTACCTTTGTGTCTCTCTTTGAGTCATCTCCCCTCACCTCATAATCAGGGACTAAACCCTAAAGGCTTTAAGACTTTGTGATTAAGACCATGCCTGCATCCTTCTTTTAGGATGGAGTGTATAACTTTAATCCTAAGTCTTGGACCCTTAAGGTGTTGAACTCTCTTAATTAATCCATCTAATAATCATCAAGACATTGCACTTGTAACTTGGGCCTTGCATTAGGGTTCTAATTCTTCCTTAATTGGTTAAGAAGGACTAACCCTAAAGTTAATGGACAAGTCCCCCTCAAGTTGTCTTACAAATCATAAAAAACACTTCATCATCATATCATTAATAGAATCCACTTAATCAAAGGTTTGTTCTGTCATGGGTTTAATCCCTAATCATGGATTAAGCTGAGGATCCTTCCTCAGCTTAAACACCCTCATCTATTATCCTTCTTTTAGGATGGTGTAATGAGCCTGTTAAATCCCTGATTATGGCTTAACCTCATTACTTAACACTAAACAAAAATCACAAAAGCATCTAATTAATCACAAGTAGGTTAATGGTCTTAACCCTACATCAAAGGTGATTAAGTGTGAGAATCTGACTTCACACTTAAGGTAATTCTCATTACCCCTAATCAGAGGGATGATGTGATGAGTTTACCAAATCCATTGATTTAGGTTTAAGCTCATTATCTTATGACAAACTCCAAAAAGAAATAAAAGACTGAAAACTCAAAAACAAACAATAATCGTCTCCTTCGGGATTCTTTTCTCATCACACTCACTCACAAACGAGAACTCGCTTCTTCCGTCAAATGCAAGACAGTTTGCACCTGAGCCAGACAGGTCATACACTTGAGCATAGGCAAGCAAGCAGTTCACAAGTCAATTTATCTTTCAGTCTCTTTGGGTCGAACTACGGTGTTCTGACTTCCTCATTGCACGAGAGGATACGTAGGCATAACTTAACGGTTATCGAACAAAAGTCTCTGTTCATTCCCCCTCTTTCTAGCCTCATTCTTTTAGCCTCATATTCTTGAGCATCTCATTTTTGTCCCTACACAGACACATCATTTATACACTTCACACTTTTTTTTTCAGCACTGACACCCGTACATTCTTTTCCAGCTATTTTACACACGAATTGCACTGACACTACCCCTTTATAACACAAATCTTTTAAGCGTGGATCCCGTCGAGTACGACGGACAATCTGGGTGCTAATACCTTCCCAGGTTGTAACCAACCCCCTTTCTCAGTCTCTCTGGTTCGCAAACCGTCTTATCCGTATCTTTCTAGGTCTATGCAGCATTGCCTTTCCTCCGGGATAAAAATGCCTAGCTGGCGACTCTTTTCATTCTCCAGTGAGTTCACGGCTGTGTGTTCTCACTGTTCCCTTCGCCGACCGTTCGCGTCTGTACCTTCATCTGACCCGGTGTCATTTGTCGGGAGCGACACATATATTAAAAAAATTATTTACATACATAACTAGATTATAAACAATTATAGAATATTTACATATTATATAAAAAATAAATTAAACATTTTAATTTTTAGATTTTATGTACAAAATTTTAAATTATAAACAATTTAGGTCATATTTACATATTATAAAAATAGGATCAATTATGATTATATTTACAAAATTTAATAAGATAGATACATGAATGAAGATATGATCATACAATTATATTTACAAATTTAAAGATTATAATAAAATTTTATTCACTAATTAAAATATAAACAAGAATTACAATTAGGTTTTTTTTAGAAAAATATTTTAGGGTTTTGAAAATAATTAGGATTTAATAATTTATAAAATTGCATTAGGGTTTTAAAAAGATATTATGATTAAATTAGAGTCTGCAAAAATAAATTAAATTTTATATACAACAAAATATAAATCTAATTATTATTATATACATGTTTTTAATTTTAAATGTATAATTATAAAAAACTAAGTTTAGAATTAGAAAACATTTACATGTTATTTTTTATAAAATTATCTAAAAATACTAAACATGATTATATAACAATATAATTAACAAAACAATGAAATAATAAAAAAAATTGAAACTTACCTGGGGCAGGGATTTGAACCCAGGATGCCTTGCTTGACAACACCCATGCCATACCACCAGGGTCCTTAGCTTCTTTCATGCGCGTACCAACCACCAGGCCACTTATCATCCTATGAAATAATATACAAACAACACAATAAATATACAAATCAAAATTCAAAAATCTGAAGCGCGCGAAGATCTTCATCTTCAACCTTGGGTTCGCAGGTTTTCCTGCGAATTTATCTACAACTTTTTCTGCGATTATTCCTACCAATACAACCTGCGAACATCAAACATTATTCAAACAGCACAATTTTATCAAATTAAAAACATCTTTAACTTCCTTGCAACCTGTACAATCCAATTATGTCAACCAAATTCATTTATATTGTGTAAATTGAAGAACCCAAATTTAGAGCTTTAAACCCTAAACATGGTATACTCATGATTCGGCCATAACTCTTCACCAAACTATCCAGACTTCATCTATAGCCAATAACAAACATCAATATATCATTAAAATTCATTATCAATAAGTAAATATGATGATTCGAAAAAAATATATGAAGCACATGGATGATTCGGTTCATGCATTATGGAGTGTTTTGGATGCAAATAAGTGTTGGTTTCCACTCAATGAGGTTCAAGGATCATGGTTGTGTTCTCAAATTACCTTCAAATGTCCTGGAAGATTGAAACCGAATGTGAGTTTTTGAGAGGTTTTTTGGTTTATGAAACTTACTCTTGGGAGGCAGAAAATTTTTTTGTGAGTTCATGTTTGTTATGTGTTGTATATATATGATATAACAAAATTAGGTCAAGAGATTCATCAAAGCTTTGGATTTTTTGGTAGTTTGAGATTGAAAAAGATTGGCCTTTAAAGTTTGAATATTCTTGATCTCACATTGCTATTTTGGGATGATTTTCATAACTCTTGTATCAATTAGATCAAAATATCATTTATGACATTCTAGAAGCAAAATAATTTTAAATCTTCACTATTTTTTATTTTATTTGAATTTAAAATGATTTTAAATATAAAAAATCATAATAAATAAAAATAAAATAATGAAAATAATGAAAATATCAAATCAATTTCGTGCAAGATGTCTTAGTGTGGATTGGGTCATTATTTGGCAAGCCCATTTGGAAGAAATTGGTTTTAGACCCCCTTTTTCATCATAAACCAACTCAAAATTTCCCAACTTTGCAAGGGCACATATCCTTCAATTTTAATGCTATGAGGGTGTTCTTGGACATTTTGGAAAGCTTGAAGAGTCCTCTAAACAACCCCACTGGTTTCATGTCCATATCATTTACCAATCTCAAGTTATTCCCTTTTGAAGTTGTTGACTTTTTGTTGACTTTCAAAAGGACCTGTAATGTCTTAGCTCATACCTTCCAAATGAAGCATTTTTGGGCTTGGCTTGTGAGACACAAAGTTGTAGAGAATTCAATTTCCTTCAAAATGAGCTTTGAGTGGAGACTTGGTGATGAAGTGTGTGAAAGTTATGGCTGGTCAAAGTTCAGTTGACTTTTACTGAGGAAACCCTAATTTAGAAACTCCTGATTATTGATGATCTGGAATCTCCTTGATGAATCATGATCAACCCTTGATCAAATGATGAATTTTACTTCATATACTTGATGTTGGCAAAAAATCATGAAGTTTGACTTTGGTTTGACCACAGTTGACCTCAGTTTGACTTTTTAACTGCATTGACTGATTTTGACTTATCTGATCATCTGACTGAGCAAACTTTTGAGAAAAGTCTTGAAACTTGTCATGGGGGTTCTTACACACATATAAGATGTTATGAAGCTCACTTGAAGTCTTGGAAGTCCATTTAGCCTGATTAAAGTCAAAACCCTAGTTTTGGATGCACTGCTTAGGAGGTGCATTGTCTGAGGGAATTGTCAACTCTTCTGACCAATTGTGAATTTTGTGAACCTTGTGAACCATCATAAAATGTCTTGTGAACCTCATGGGAGGTATTGTGAACCTTGTGAACCATCATAAAATGTCTTATGAACCTCATGGGAGGTATTGTGAATCTTGTGAACCTTGTGAACCTCATAAAGTGACTTGTAGACTTCATGAACCTCATGAAAGGTTTTGTAAGCATTGTGAATCTTGTGAACCTTGTGAACCTTCATAAAGTAACTTGTAGACTTCATGAACCTCATGAAAGGTCTTGAAAGCATTGGGAAACTTGTGAACCTTGTGAACCTTCATAAAGTGACTTGTAGACTTCATGAACCTCATGAAAGGTCTTGAAAGCATTGGGAAACTTGTGAACCTTGTGAACCTTCATAAAGTGACTTGTAGACTTCATGAACCTCATGAAAGGTCTTGTAAACATTGGGAAACTTGTGAACCTTGTGAACCTTCTTAGCACACAAAGTCTTGTATGGTGAGGGCAAATTTTGGGGTGCAACACAGTAACATCGGGATGGGTTTCGCTTGAGTGGTTTTAATTGCTTGAAATTTTACACGTTATTTCTTTTGAATAATTTTGTTTAAAATGATGTTAGGATTAAATTGTGGATTTTTAACTTATTGAATATAAATATGATGTTTTGTTTGTTTATCCGGGTTGTGTATTATTTCAAAAAGAAATACAAATGAGTTTTATTAATGTGTTAACCCATGTTATGGGACAGGACTCAATGTGACATTATATGATGTATGAGTTATTTTGAAGTATGTGACATCTTTTATTGAGATTTACTCTGATAATTTGATTAAATTGTGATGGGGTAGAAAGGGAGTTACATTAGTGGTATCAGAGCAGGTCGGTCTGTCGGTTGTGTCGGTTTTTGTGTTTGAATGTTTTGAGGATTGAGTTGTTTTCTGATGTTGTTGGTGATTTGCAGAATGGCTTCGAATCGTGCTCTTGCGGATGTGGTAGCTACACTTTCTCAGGCTACGACGCAGAACAATGTTTGTGATGAGTTTCATGCCTTAGGGGTTTTTCAGAGGAATAATCTGCCTAAGTTTGAGGGTTCCCATGAACCAGAGAGCGCACATAAGTGGTTGAAGGCAATTGAGAATTTTTTTCAAGACTATGGCATGCTCCGATGCTTAGAAGGTGCAGTTTGGCACCCATATGCTGAATGAAGAGGCTGGGGATTGGTGGGATACAAATGATTTGGGGCTTCCATAACTTGGAATGTGTTCAAGAGGGAATTTTTTTGAGTAAGTACTTCTTTGAGGACGCTCGTGGTAAGAAAGAAGTCGAGTTCTTAGAGCTGAAGCAGAAGAACATGACAGAGGCAGAGTATGTTACCAAGTTTGAGAGGTTGGTGAAGTTCTATCCTCACTACAACCATGATGATGATGAGTTATCTAAGTGTTTGAAGTTTGAAAATGGGTTGAGACCAGAAATCAAGCAAGCGATTGGGTGTCAGCAGATCTGCATGTATGCTGAGCTTGTGGATAAGAGTAGAATATATTATGAGGATATCTGAGCTCGATCTGCTCACTACAAGCAAGTGAGTGAGAAGAAAGAAAAGGGTCAGTTTCGAGGGAAGCCTTATGTGACTCCAAATGACAAGGGGAAGCCGAAGGTTGTTGATGGGAAAAATCCAAGTGGGGGAGCGGGTTCTACCCTTCTCAAGTGCTATAAGTGTGGTGAAGCGGGTCAAAAATCTGATGTGTGCACTGCTACTATGATAAGATGTTATAGATGTGGTAAGAAGGGCCAAATGAAGAATGAGTGTACGAATGTTGAACCAAATTGTTCCAATTGTGGTGAAGAGGGACATATCAGCACTTAGTGTTAGAAACCGAAGAAGGTTTCTATTGCATCTCAAACTATTGTAGAGTGTTCACTTTGAGTGGCTCAGATGCTCAGAAGAAGGACAAATTGATTAAAGGTACTTGTTTTATTAATGATGTTGAGTTGGTTTCTATAATTAATACTGGTGCTACTCATTCGTTTATTTCGTTTGAGTGCACGACCAGGTTGAATTTGCCTTTGACTGTTATGAATGGTAATATGTTGATTGAAATTCCTGCTGACGGTTCATTTACGACTAACTGTGTGTGTTTGAAGTGTCATTTGACCATTTATGATAAGGATTTATTGATAGGTTTTGTGTGTTTACCGTTACGCCATATAGATGTTGTGCTTGGGATAAACTGGTTGGAATTCAACTTTGTGCATATCAACTATTATGCAAAGACGGTGGAATTTCCAGAGTTTGATGGGGGTGGGGAAATGATGTTTCTATCTGTGAAGCAAGTGGATGAACTTCTAGAATATGAAGCCCAGATGTTTGCTTTGTTTGCAGCGTTACAAGTTGATCGTGAACAAGTGAGTATTGAGTTACCGGTTGTCCAGGAATTTCTTGATGTGTTTCTGGATGACATTAGTGATTTTCCTCTGGAGCATGAAGTAGAGTTTGTTGTGGATTTGGTACCAGGTACTAGTCCAATGTCGATGGCTCCTTATCGGATGTCAGCTTCAAAATTGAGTGAGTTGAAGAAACAACTTGAATAACTTCTTGAGAAGAAATTTGTTCGTCCAAGTGTTTCTCCGTGGGGTGTTCCTATGTTATCGGTGAAGAAGAAGGATGGTAGTATGAGGTTGTGTGTAGATTATCGACAATTGAATAAGGTGACTATCAAGAATAAATATCCGCTTCCAAGGATTGATGATTTGATGGATCAGTTGGTGGGAGCTTGCGTTTTTAGCAAGACTGATTTGAGGTCGGGTTATCATTAAATTCGAGTTAAAGTAGATGATATTCCGAAGATAGCTTTCCGGATGAGGTATGGTCATTATGAGTATATTGTTATGCCTTTTGGTGTATCCAATGCACCTTGTGTATTCATGGAATATATGAATCGAAACTTTCATGAGTATTGAGATAAGTCCATAGTAGTTTTTATCGATAACATTCTGATTTATTCAAAGTCAGAAGAGGAACATGAAGGACATTTAAGGATTGTATTACAAGTGTTAAGAGAGAAGAAGATTTATGCTAAGTTATCGAAGTGTGAGTTCTGGTTGAAGGAAGTGAGTTTCCTTGGGCATGTGATTTCTAGTGGTGGAATTTCTGTGGATCCTTCGAAGATTGATGCTGTATTAAATTGGGATACTCCAAAGTCTGCTACAGAGATCAGAAGTTTCCTTGGGTTGGACGATTATTACCAAAATTTCATAGAGGTTTTTTCTAAGTTGGCATTGCCTTTGACTCAATTGACTCGGAAGGGCCAGGCTTATGTATGGGATGTTGCTTGCGAGAAGAGTTTTATTGAGTTGAAGAAGAGGCTGACTACTGCTCCAGTTTTGATTTTACCGAATTCGAATGAATCTTTTGTGGTGTACTGTGATGCTTCGAAGATGGGTCTGTGTAGTGTTTTGATACATAATGGACAAGTAATTGCCTATGCTTCTAGACAGTTACGTGTTCATGAGAGGAACTATCCTACCCATGACTTAGATTTAGCAGCCGTGGTTTTTGTGTTAAATTTTTGGAGACACTATCTGTTTGGATCGAGGTTTGAAATGTTCATCGATCATAAGAGTTTGAAATACTTGTTTGATCAGAAAGAACTAAATATGAGACAAAGAAGGTGGTTAGAGATGTTGAAAGACTTTGATTTCGATTTGAGTTACCACCTTGGTAAAGCTAATGTGGTTGCAGATTCTTTGAGTAGGAAGACTTTTCACATGTCAATGTTAATGGTAAGAGAACTTGAGATGATCGAGAAATTTAGAGACATGAGTTTGTTGTGTGAAACTACATATGCAAGTGTGAAGCTGGGTATGCTGAAATTGACTAATGATATTGTGGAAGAGATTCGTTTAGGACAACAATCAAATTTGAAGTTGGTTGATCAGATGACTTTGATTAACCAAGGTTTCAAGATTGTGTATGTGTGTGTTCCTGATATCCCAGAATTGAAGAAAGGTATTCTAGAAGAAGGACATCGAATCCGGTTGAGTATTCATCCTGGTGCTACTAAAATGTATCATGACTTGCAAAAACTGTTTTTCTGGCCAGGTATGAAGAGAGATGTTGCAGAGTTTGTGTATGCGTGTTTGATTTACCAGAAATCGAAGGTTGAACATCAAAAGCCTTTAGGTATGATGCAACCGTTGAGTATTCCAGAATGGAAATGGGATAGCATTTCTATGGATTTTGTGACAGTTTTACCGAAGACGGTGAAGGGGAATGATTCCATTTGGGTGATTGTTGATCAAATAATTAAGTTAGCGCATTTCTTATCGATGAAGATTAATCATTCCATGTCAAAGCTAGCAGAGATGTATATTGATGAGATTGTGGAGTTACATGGGATACCTTCGAGTATAGTGTCGGATAGAGATCTGCGGTTTACATCGAGATTTTGGAAGAGTTTACTAGATGCTTCAGGAACCAAGTTAAGGATGAGTTCTGCCTATCATCCACAGACGGACGGTCAGATGGAACGGACTATCCAATCTTTAGAAGACTTACTGAGGGCTTGTGTGTTGGATCATGGAGGTACGTGGGATAGTCATTTGTCGTTGCTCGAGTCTACTTATAATAACAATTTTCATGTGAGCATTGGCAGGGATCCGTATGAAGCATTGTATGGGAGGCGGTGTAGGACTCCATTATGTTGGTATGAGTCAGGCGAGAGTGTTGTGCTCGGACCTGAGATTGTGCAAGAGACGACTGAAAAGATTAAAATGATTCAAGAGATAATGAAGACTTCACAAAGTCGTCAAAAGAGTTATCATGATAAGAGGAGGAAAGCACTAGAATTTCAAGAAGGAGATCATGTGTTCTTGAAGGTTATCCTAGTGCCTGATGTCAGACGAGCTTTGAAGTTCAAGAAGCTCACTCCGCGTTTCATTTGACTGTATCAGATTTCATAAAGGGTCGGAGAGGTGGCATATCGGATTGCATTACCACCATCACTTGTGAATTTGCATGATGTGTTTCATGTGTCCCAGTTGAGGAAGTATATTGCAGATTCGTGGTGTGCGATCGACCTAACGTCTAACGGTATCTTAATTGCAAGTGCACAGCCTATCGCATAGTAATAAAAAGAAGTCGAACCCACAAGGACTTTGTAATCACTCTAGTGCTAAAAGATTTGCTAAGTTTAGCTAAGGCGAATTTTGTCACAATTTTGGTTTCTAAAGGTAAACTAAAGGGAAACTTAATTAGATTAAGATTATATTAATAAGGCGGTCGGTATGTAATTCAGTATACCTATGCGGATTCAATAGAAACTAAGTATATAGAAATATTTCACTTTAGTGATTCTGTAGAAATCATCAGTTTAAAAACCCTCAACTCATACTCTTGTGGTCTTGTGTCAGATTATACCCCCAAAGCCCTATGTCTGCTCTCGCTAGCCCATAATTGTTTAGAAAATACTTTTTGGAAATTTAATAAAATCTAATTCATTTTAAAGCGCTCTCGCTGTGTTTAAAACAAATGCCTAACTCTAGCTATCCGGTTAAAACCTCACACTCTCGTGGTCTCGATCCTAAGCTTTTCTACTTCCTTACTCTCGTAACAAAAGTTTGGTATTAATATTAAAAGTAAAAACCAGAATTAAAGTGATTTAGAGTTTTAGCTTAGAATCGTTAAACTCGTTCGGTTACTTTTATCACATACTGACTTTACTAATTTAGCTAGACATATTAATTAAAACAGAAAAACAAGAATAATAATTAAAACACTGTAAAACATGCATAATGAATAGACAATAATAATTAAACATAAACAATATTTATTAAATTCAATACGGTCAAAACCTGATTACAAAGAACTATTCCTTCAAGCACCCTCTTCCACAGATGTCGGCAAGATTGGAGCTTTCGAAATCGTAGAGTAACAAGTTCTGAAGCTGGAAATAAATTACTAACTACTGTAGTAATTTCCCAATGTTGGAAATTACTACTTTAGGGTAAATGGAATTGAAAACAAAGAACAGGAAAGAAATTAAAGAAAAACAGAGAAAATAGAAAGCAATACTATTCTGTTAGGATTTTGGCAGAGCTTCGGTAAAACAAATTGCAGCAAAACTCCCCACCCCCTCTTTTTCCTTCCAATGAATGACCTTGGTATTTATAAGCTTGGAGTTTCGTCAGTTGGAGAAATAATTGGACCTTCAGTATCCCACTCAGTAAGGAAAAATAGGAGGACTCATTATTCTTCGGATTAGTTGAGGTTGAGAGAAATCAGGAAAGTGGGTTGATTTTCTTCAGCTTCTATTACACTATACATGTTCTGCATAAAACCATCTAAAACATAACCATGAGCGTCATGGGGCTATGATGAGCGCTTCCTCTAATTTTGAGCGCGTGACGGTCGTAAGGAGTGTGTGACGGTTGTCACATGCTAATTATGCATGACGCTCGTCATGAGGCTGTGACGACCGTCACAACTGTAAATTATGGAGAACTTTGGAAACTTCTTGTTTCTTGAGTCTGGTTCATGTTGATTTTCTTCATTTGTTCTTTTTGCACACTTTTGACTTGAGAAACATTGTACCTATAAAAAAATGCGAAAACTCGAGAAAAGTCGGGAGTTAAACATATTAAAACGGACATAAAATGCAGTAAATATATGATACAATTTCTCGTTATCACACTCCCCCATACTTAAACATTTGCTTGTCCTCAAGCAAAAAATCAATAAGGAAATCGGACAAGTTAAATCAGCTGCACATGCATAACATATGTTTGGTTTTCGAAACAATTACGGAGAAATCTTTTGTTAGTTTTTCCGATACTGAAATGAAACACTAACGATACATTAATGACACAAGCAACAAGCTATGTCGTGGACTTCCATTTTAAACTAGTTTTCCAATATTTCGGTTACAATTCTACCTAGAGTCTTCTGTAGCTATTTCACCCGGTTTCGTTCTAGCACAATCACATTAAGCCCTTTGTCTTTTCACGCACGTTGTGGAGTAGTCGGTTAGTGACTTTGATCCTTTTTAGCACAGGGTCTGGTACACGAATGTGGCAACCCTTTATATCTTATCAAGTTTGGTGGTTGTGGGGGATCGAGCCGTAGCACACCCTGCCGAATTCAGAACCAGATACCTCTGAACCAGCCAACAATGGATTCCTTCATTATTTGTTCATCTCTTATATGCGACTGTATAATTTGATACAAATTTTCATTTTTTTCAGCGAGATAAGAAGGATATTTATGATGAGGCATCAAACACTTATATCCATCAGCTCCCCGCGTGGTTTGTGTCTAGACGGTGCTGACTGCTATTATAAACTACTAGGGGTTACTCTAGAACTAGAACTTAAGATATAGGTATAACGGTTAATGAAGTAGATCTCGCATAAGTAGGAAGTCCAAAGTGTCAGAACTGTATCGATCTTGTTAAATCTTTCACAGCTTCCTAACTAAGATTTCATTAAGGTAGATATGTTGAGTTGTGCGTAGATAGAGAAAAAATTTCGGTGTGGCTAAATAAACTAGGGAGATTGAAATTGAAACATATCATATATAATGCTTGTTTAAGGAAATATACGGAAAGGAAATAAGGGAAATACAGGAAATGGAAAGGTACCTCTCCCACACTATATCAGACATTGTCCTCAATGTTGTGATATAAAAGCGGGGAAATATAATACAACAATGCGGGAAGGGAAAAAAATGCAAACAAGAAAAATAAGAACTAGAACTACTGAAGATCACGTCTTCTGCTCCTGGTGCGTGTTCGTCTGGTAAGTATTGCTTCTGCATCGGAGTCATGAGTGCTTAGGTTGTGGACAGCCATTCTTAATGCGCCAATCTCACTCAAGACTTCTGTGAATTTCTCCTCCATTAACTGTTGACCGCTTAAGATTTCAGCATTCTGTGCAAATAGGCTGTCAAACTACTCCTTTTGCTTTCTTTCAAGTGCGAAGGCCATTTGATTATGTTGATGAATGGCGCGGAGAATTTCTTCAAGAGTGATCTCGGCTGGAGGTGGCGGTCTAGATGAAGTTTCAGGAATATCATGAGTAGGGGAGGTTTTGTCCATCTCTTCCTCTATCTTGTCTATTGAGGCATCAGGGTGTTCTTCATGAATAGGAATATTGTCCGCATGAGCTTCTGGATCAAATATCCAATTGACTCGGTTCTGGGGATCAATGTAGTCCCTGCAAGGTAAACCAATGTTATAGAAAACGACATTTCGGATCACAGGATTGAATTTTCCATCTTCTCGCTCATGGATAAGGTGTGCGGCCTTACAGTGCTCCAAGGTGAGATATGTCGGTGACATAGAAGGATAATTAGTGAGGTTGGCACCTAAGTTCAAACCCAAAGCAATAGAAGTAACAATCCCTCTGAAGTAGAATGGTTTGCTGCCTCTTACGCAGATGGATTGAATGTGGGCCTAGAGGAATGGAGTGGCGTTGATCTTCTCGTCTTCTAATGTGCAATGAATGAAGAAGAGCTCCTTGGAGTTAAGCTTATGGTTGTTGTCTCGGGAGGAAATGGTGTTGCCGAGAATGCGGTGGAAGTAGCGGATGGCTGGATTATGGATTAGAGTGGCATTGAGGGTGTCGAATGCTACAACTTATGTGTTGGACAGTTTTTGCCAAAAAGTGAAAGCTTCTTAAGTGAAATTATCGGGCACGCAATGAAGGACTCCCTCACCGAAGGTGAAACCAAGTAACTGAGCAATTTTAGTCTGAGTGAACCGGTACTCTATGTCGAACATACGAAAGGAGGTCACGCCAGTGAGTTGGCTGTTAGCGCCCGGTGAAGACATATAAGCAAATGAGCTCAAAAATTCTAGAGTGAGAGTTTCGTAAGTGGGTTGTGGATGACTGCACAGTTGCCACAGGCCAACATTCTGCAAAAGTTTCTGGACACTGTCAAGCAATCTCAGTGTTCTCAAACAATCAAGGTCGACATACCGAGTTGGTTGAAGACCGCGGCGTTGGAATTTTTGATATTTTGTTCGTTGGGTTTCGCCTTGATCGCCTTCTTTAAGAATGAGGTTGGGGTTTTTTCTCTGGTTGTTTTCCATTGCATGCAAGAGGTTTTTGAGCGTGAGAAGTTTAGATTGAAGGGATGTGAGAAGTTGTGAGAAGTAATTCGAATAAATAGTGAGGAAAAGGGAACGTGGGATATTTGTAGAGTGAATGGAATTATGGGAATTTAGTGGTGTTAATGGGTAGTTAAGGAAAATAAGTGGAGAGGTTTTGGATGGTCGTGGGAAAAGAAAAGAGAAATGAGAGAAGGAGGTTACGCTTCTGCAGTTACAGAGAGCGTGTTCTTCAGAGAAGTGACGATCGTTATGAATGCGTTACGACCGTAACATGGGCAAGAGCGTATTACGCTCGTCAGGGTCCCCTTACGACCGTCACTGCTACAAAAACTAGAGATTTTCAAACAGAGGTCCAATATGAGCAATTTTAAACTATTTGCTGGCAGCATGATAATAAATATGATAAATAATATAGCAGTGATATGCATGTTAGCAGCCAATATTAGTACACCACCATCGAGCGAAATTGAAATTTCAAAGTATCAGTATTAGTAATTTCTGACATTGTAGGAAAAACAAAATGGAAGTAAACACACATTAACTTACTTGTAAATAAAACTGAATGAAATTGCATTGAATTGAATCTTTGTTCATGGACATAAAGTGAAATTGCATAAAGTAAAATTTTGCAGAAATAAATTAAACTGACTAAAGTAAATTGAAATTTAAATTGCAAAACAAAGGGAAACTAAAAACTTCCTAGAAACAGAGAGAAAATAAAATGAAAATGCTGAGTGCTACTTCATCATCCCAGTCTTTTCTTTAGGTCTTCCAAAACTGAATTCATATGGTAGAACTGGTCCGCTGTTATATTTGTTAAGCATATGATATCTTGGCGCATATTTTTCATTTCATCTTTAATTTCATTGATCTCAACTTGATAAATATCTAGAGTGGTGAGGATATTATTCAAACTTTCAGTGTACTCTCCTTTATCCATCTTAGGGGCATCAATATCCTCGTCGATATGGTTTGGGTCATAATAATTAGGAGGGGTCTCGAGATCAATTTCAGAATCAGACATCTTTTCATCAAAAACTCGATAAGCTAGTGGTGTATAGGGTGATGAGGGGGGATTAGGTGGGTTCAGTTCATAGAGCCAGTTGTCATGATTGTGGACACTTACTTTTGCATGGTTCAGAAGGGTGAACAGGGTGATGACTTCATTCCTTATCATGTAGTCGAAAGGGGAATTTCCTAAGTTTCCTATGATACGCCTGTCAAAGCAAAAATCCAAATTCATAGGGCGAATGGTACCAAAAGGTGTGCACCTATTGAGTTGGTATCTAAGTCCAAGAGCGTCAACAATCATAGTGACTTATCCTCCTACGATGATTGGGGCATCAGGGTCCTGAATAATACGGTTAAAGGTTTCCATCATGAAGGGTACAACATTAACATGGCGTCCTTGGGTCATACAATAAAGCATAAATATCTCATCCTTAGACACTAAGGTTCAGTTTTCTTCCTTTCCGAATAGGGTATGGGCTAAGATCTTATGGAAATAGCGGATGGCAGGATTTTGTATTTCATTGTTGTCCATGATATCCGGATCAGGGTGATAATTTCCGGTTAATGTACCCCAAAAGTAGTCTAGCTCAATATCCATCAGTTCCAATTGGATGGTGGTGAATGCAAAAGGTCCGCTAGGGAATCCTAATATGTCAGCTAGTTCCTTATGGTTATAAGAGAACTCAATACCAAATAGTCTGAAACTGATAAATCCTTTTCTAGTTTCGATCAGGTATATGGACTAAAGAGCTCAAGAACTCAAAGGTAAGCACACAGTGAGTGACAAATCTAGACTTAATGTGGACTTATTCCCATCCCAGTTGGTTAAACAGGTATAAGACAATGTCTAAGATACCTAGGGTGTCCATGGTTGTTTCATCATAATACAGGGTCATAACAATGTTTCTCTCTGACAACTCCTCAAATTTCCTCCTCTGGTTTCTTCCTCTAAATGTGGTTTCCATATAATTATGTGGTTGGGGTTCCATAGTAAATGCTAAAGTGGGAGAAAAAAATTAGGGGAAAAGAAGGGTAAGGTAGAAAAGACTTTTTAGAAATCATGTATCATGTAAAGTTTTTAAATTTAGCACAACAGTTTTATAAAGATTTTAGAAACAAAATAATGAAAATACAGAAAATCAATAGAAAAGCAAAGAAACAAATAAAAGAAATATCGATGTAAAAACTCAAAAAGCAATATGGTGGGTTGCCTCCCATTTAAGCACTATTTTTAACGTCATAAGCCTGGCATAGTGCTTAGTAGTGGATTAGTCAGGGGAATTATTGGGCAATTCTAACAGTTTTAGATTGTTCGCATAGTGTCTATTTTCAATGTGGTGGTATTATTTTAATCGTTGTCCGTTTACTGTGAACGGTTCACTATTCCTACCCTTAATTTCTATTTCTCCGCTAGGGAAAACTTTAGTAATTTCAAAAGGGCCTGACCATCTAGATTTCATTTTTTCAGGAAAGAGCCTAAGTCTAGAGTTGAATAAGAGAACAACGTCTCCCACACTGAATTCTCTCCTAGATAAACACTTGTCGTGCCATCTTTTGGTTCTTTCTTTGTATATTTTAGCATTCTCAAAAGCGTCTAATCTTAATTCTTCCAGATCGTTTAGATCGAGGACTCGCTTTTCTCCCGCGGCAGTGTAGTTTATATTTAGCGTTTTGATCGCCTAATATGCTTTGTGTTCTAATTCTACCGGGAGATGACAGGACTTCCCGTACACAAGTTTGAAGGGTATAATTCATATAGGTGTCTTGTAGGTTGTCCTGTAAGCCCATAAAGCTTTGTTAAGCTTAGATGACCAATCTTTCCTAGATATGGCGACGGTCTTTTCCAGGATTTGTTTTATTTCTCTGTTTGAGACTTTGACCTGTCCACTGGTTTGTGGATGATATTGTGTTGCTACACGGTATCTGACTCCATACTTGAATAGTAATTTGTCGAATATTTTCGAAATGAAATGAGAGCCACCGTAACTAATGTCAAGTCTAGGCACGCCAAATCTTGGAAAGATTACATTCTTGAAGAGCTTAATCATTACTCGTGTGTCATTTGTAGGAGAAGCTATAGCCTTAATCCATTTTGAAACATAATCGACAGCAACGGGTATGTACTTATTTCCGAAAGAAGATGGGAAGGGTCCCATGAAATCGATTCCCCAAACATCAAAGATTTCTACTTCTAATATTCCCCTTTAAGGCATTTCATCGCGTCATGAGATATTATCGGTGTGTTGACACTGATCATAGTTAATAACAGCGATGTAGACATCTTTCCATAGATTAGGCCAGAATAAACTGGCTTGTAAGATCTTGGCACAAGTTTTCGAAGTACTTGCATGTCCGCCATATGGAGATGAATGACAATGGAAAATGACATCCTCTATTTCTTCTTCGGGTATGCATCGACGAAAAATTCCGTCGGGTCCTCTCTTAAATAGTAAAGGTTCATCCCAATAATAATATTTCAGATCGTGGAAAATTTTCTTTTTCTGTTGATATGTTAAGTACGGTGGAAGTGCGCCTACAGCTAAGTAGTTGACTATGTCAGCGTACCATGCCAATCTTTCATTTGTATGGATTGCTTCCACGGTTCCTTTAGTTTTTGGTTTGTTTGGATCTAGTCGAGCTAGGTCGCTTTTTATTTGCGCAATCAGTTGTTCATATGGAAAATCGTCGTTAATAGGCACTGGTTCAGGTTTAATACTTTCTAGTCTCGACAAATGATCTGCTACGACGTTTTCAGTGCCTTTCTTATCTTTGATCTCTAGATCAAATTCTTGTAACAGTAAAATCCATCTTAGAAGTCTTGGTTTGACATCCTTCTTGGTTAAAAGTTATCTGATAGCAGCATGGTTTGTGTAAATGATTATCTTCGCTCCTACCAGATAGGATCAAAATTTGTCAAGCGCAAAGACAACTACTAACAGTTCTTTCTCATTCGTTGTGTAGTTCATTTGAGCGGAATCTAAGGTTCTAATGGCATAGTAGATTGCGTGAAATTTCTTGTCTTTTATTTGTCTTAGAACTGCGCCTACAACATAATCACTGGCATCGCACATGATTTCAAAAGGTAATCTTCAATCGGGTAGTTGCATGATTGGTGCGGTGATAAGAGCTGATTTTAGAGTTTCAAATGCTTTAAGACACTTTTCATCGAATATGAACTCAGCGTCTTTCATTAATAGACCGATTAGAAGTTTAGTGATTTTCGAGAAATCCTTGATGAATCGTCGGTAAAAACCGACGTGGCCTAAAAAGCTTCGTATTTCTCGTACGGTCTTAGGGGGTTGAAGGTATTTTATAACTTCTATTTTAGCTTTATCTACTTCAATTCCTTTGTCAGATATTACATGTCCTAATACGATTCCTTGTCTGACTATAAAATGGCATTTTTCCCAGTTAAGCACGAGGTTTACCTTCACACATCTTTCTAGTACCATTTCTAGGTTCGATAAACATCCTTCAAAACTTTCCCCACACACAGAAAAATCGTCCATGAATACTTCCATGATGTTATCTATGAAATCTGCAAAGATTGACATCATACATCGTTGAAAGGTTGCAGGGGCTTTACACAATCCGAAGGGCATTCGTCTATAAGAAAACGTTCCATAAGGACACGTGAATGTGATTTTCTGTTGGTTATCAGGGTGAATAGGGATTTGGAAAAATCCCGAGTAACCATCTAGATAGCAGAAATATGAATGTTTGGCTAATCGCTCTAGCATTTGAACTATGAAAGGTAGGGGGAAGTGATCCTTTCGAGTAGCTTTGTTTAATTTTCGATAATCGATGCATATTCTACTTCCAGTCACTACTCTTTGTGTTATCGATTCGCCTTTTGCGTTTTTCAAAACAGTGATGCCTCATTCCTTTGGTACGACATGTATTGGGCTAACCCATTGACTGTCGGAGATCGGATATATGATTCCTACTTCTAGTAGCTTCTTAACTTCCTCTCTGACTATAGTGCTAAGGAAATGTTTAATTCTTCTTTAAGGTTCTCTAGAGGTTTTGTAATCATCTTCTAGCATAATACGATGCATGCAGATCGAAGGACATATTCCTTTCTGATCGGAAATGTTATAACCTAATGCAGTTGGGTACTTCCTTAGGACGTCTAATAATCTCTTAGTTTCGAGCTGTCCTAGGTCGACATTAATTATCACTGTCCGCTTAAGTTCGGTGTCTAGGAATTCGTATCTTAGGTTTTTAGGTAAGGTTTTCAGTTATAAAGTTGGTTCTTTTTGTCCTGGCATATGATCAGGTGTAAGTGCTAAACTTTCGCTTAGACTGGCATCTTGATATGGTTACGCCAATTGTCGTCTTCGAAGATCGGTGGGATTTGTATTTTCATAAAATCTCAGAGTATGTGGTTTGTTCTGCTTCCATCTCTCTTATTCACTCGTCTATCACGTCAATCAGATACCAAGTGTCATCCATGGTTGGTGCTTGTAAGAATTGAGTGAGGATGAATTCCACTTTCTCCTCTCCAACTTCGAAGGTTAGTCTGCCATTTTTTACGTCAATTATGGCTCCATTTGTGGCTAGAAAAGGTCTTCCTAATATGGTAGGAGTGACTGAGTCCTCAGAAATATCCATGATTATGAAATCGGTCGGGATATAGAATTGACCTATTCTTAGTGGAACGTTTTCCAGTATACCTACGGGGTATCTAACTGATCAGTCAGCTAATTGAACGGGCATTTTAGTGGGTCTAAGTTCTCCCATTTCCAGATTTTTGCAAATAGATAGGGGCATGACACTGATACTTGCTCCCAAGTCGCATAGAGCTTTGTCTATGACAAACTTTCCAATATTACAAGGTATAGAGAAACTACCTGGGTCTTTCAGCTTAGGGGGTATAATGTTTTGGATAATAGCGCTACACTCAGCAATAAGAGTAATTGTTCCGTTATCCTCTATCTTTTTCTTATTAGATAAAGTTTTCTTGAGAAATTTAGCATACAATGGTATTTGAGTGATAGCTTTCGTAAATGGAATTGTGATATTTAAGTGTTTCAGAAGTTCAACAAATTTCTTGAATTGGCTCATCGTTTTGGAATTTGTTAGCCTTTGAGGATACATAATGGGTGGTTTATAAGGTGGTGGAGGAATATAAGGTTGTTCTTTCTCCACGACTTCTTGGTCATTATCTTCCCTTTCTTCTGGTTCATTCTCCTTTTTAGTTGGCTTATCCTGCTTTTGGTACATGGCTGGATTTTCAAGCCTTGGATCAGTCAGTTTGTTAAGCTCTTTTCCGCTTCTCAATATCACAACATTTTCTTGTCCATTCAAATTAGGTTGTGGTTGTCCAGGAAATACACCAGCAGGGGCATCAGTAGGTGCTTGTTGTTGAGTTACTAGTGAAATTTGAGTTTCAAGCATCTTGTTATGTGTAGCTAACGCATCTACCTTGCTCACCAGTTGTTTAATTTGCTCACTAATGTGTATGTTTTGGCTCAGGAAATCTTTGTTTGTTTGAGTTTGGGTAGCTATAAAGTTTTCCATCCTTAATTCAAGGTTTGATTTCCTAGGGACAACATGAGCGGTCTTTTGATATCCTGGAGGTGTAGCTGGTGCTTAACCAGGTGCATACAAAGCATTGTTATTCTTGTAAGAAAAGTTCGGATGATTCTTCCAACCTGGGTTATATGTACTTGAGTAGGGATTTCCTTGAGCATCACTTGGTCCGTGGCGATTCAAGCTAATAGCTGACAATCGGGAGCAGCATGTCCTTGAACTCCACATAACTTACAATTAGGTGTTACTGCAGCCACAATGGCTGTTGGTGTTATGGTTAGGCTATCTATCTTTTGATCGTGAGCATCAAATTTAGCATTAACTTGATCCATACTACTTACTTCGTACATACCTCCTTTGGTTGGTTTCTCTATTGTGGTTCTTTCGCTTCCCCACTGATAATGGTTCTGAGCCATACTCTCGATAAGTTCACGAGCTTCGTTATATTCTTTGTTCATCAATGCACCGTCCGCGACAACGTCTATCATCATTCTTGTGTTATACAAGAGACCATTGTAAAAGGTATGAATTACCATCCAATCTACTAAACCGTGATGAGGACAAAGTCTCAGCATATCTTTGTATATTTCCCAAGCTTCAAAAAGAGATTCATTTTCCTTCTGCTTAAATCCGTTGATTTGAGCTCTTAGCATAGCCGTTTTGCTAGGTGGGAAATATCTTGCTAAGAAGACTTTTTTCAGTTCATTCCATGTGGTGACTGAATTCGATGGTAGAGATTGGAGCCAAGCTCTTGCTTTGTCTCGTACTGAAAAAGGAAAAAAGACGTAGTCTGATTGCTTCTTGGGTAAAACCATTAACTTTAACTGTATCTGCATATGGCACGAATATCGATAGGTGCAAATTCAGATCTTCGGTAAGATTTCCGGAAAATTGGTTTTGTTGCACGACTGATATTATCAATGGTTTCAACTCGAAATCGTTTCGGTTGATAGCGGGTGCGACAATGCTGGTATAAGGTTCAACTTACGAGGGAACAACGTAATACTTGAGTGAATGAGTCTCTTCCGCATCGGCCATCTCAGCTTCTCTAGATGTTCCGACTTGGTTTTCAACCGATTTGGGTGAATAAGCTAAAAGATCAGGAATATTGTACCTTCGTTGGTACTCTACTATACGACGTCTTAAATGTAAAAAGTGTTATAATTCCGAGATCGGAGGTTGCAAGTTTTCGCCTTGTGAGTGAGTACTTGGCATACAATCGGTGAATAAGATTTAGGAAAAATAAATTTGTTGCCTTAGTCTATACTGCACACTTTAAGAGTTCACTAGTGACCAAATTTAAAGTCCCCTGCAAGGGCGCCAAAAACATGGTGTGCGATCGACCTAATGCCTAACGGTATCTTAACTGCAAGAGTACAGCCTATCGCGTAGTAATAAAAAGATGTCGATCCCACAGGGACTTTGTAATCACTCTAGTGCTAAAAGGTTTGCTAAGTTTAGCTAAGGCGAATGTTGTCACGATTTTGATTTCTAAAGGTAAACTAAAGGGAAAAATAATTGGATTAAGATTATATTAATAAGGTGGTCGGTATGTAATTCAGTATACCTATGCAGATTCAATCAAAACTAAGCATATATAAATATTTCACTTTAGTGATTCTGTAGAAATCATCAGTTTAAAAACCATCAACTCACACTTTCGTGGTCTTATGTCAGATTATACCCCTAAAGCACTATGCCTGCTCTCGCTAGCCCATAAGTGTTTAGAAAATAATTTTTGGAAACCTAATAAAATCTAATTCATTTTAAAGCGCTCTCGCTGTGTTTAAAACAAATGCCTAACTCTAGTTATTCAGTTAAAACCTCACACTCTCGTGATCTCGATCCTAACCTTTTCTACTTCCTTACTCTCGTAACAAAAGTTTGGTATTAATATTAAAAATTCAAAACCAGAATTAAAGTGATTTAGAGTTTTATCTTAGAATTGTTAAATCCGTTCGGTTACTTTTATCACATTCCAACTTTACTAATTTAGCTAGACATATTAATTAAAACAGAAAAACAAGAATAATAATTAAAACATTGTAAAACATGAATAATGAATAGACAATAATAATTAAACATAAACAATATTTATTAAATTCAATACGCTCGAAACCTGATTACAAAGAACTATTCCTTCAAGCACCCTCTTCCACAAATGTCGGTAAGATTGGAGCTTTCGAAATCGTAGAGTAACAAGTTCTGAAGCTGGAAATAAATTACTAACTATTGTAGTAATTTCCTAATGTTGTAAATTATTACTAAAGGGTAAATGGATTTGAAAACAAAGAACATGAAAGGATTTAAATAAAAACAGAGAAAATATAAAGCAATAGTATTCTGTTAGGATTTTGGCAGAGCTTCGGTAAAACAAATTGCAGCAAAACTCCCCACCCCCTCTTTTTCCTTCCAATGAATTACCTTGGTATTTATAAGCTTGGAGTTTCGTCAGTTGGAGAAATAATTGGACCTTCAGTATCCCACTCAGTGAGGAAAAATAGGAGGACTCATTATTCTTCGGATTAGTTGAGGTTGAGAGAAATCAGGAAAGTGGGTTGATTTTCTTCAGCTTCTTTTACACTATCCACGTTCTGCATAAAACCATCTAAAACATAACCACGAGCGTCATGGGGTTGTGACGAGCGCTTCCTCCAATTTTGAGTGTGTGAGGGTTGTAAGGAGTGTGTGACGGTCGTCACACGCTAATTATACATGACGCTCGTCATGAGGCTGTGACAACCGTCACAACTGCAAATTATGCAGAACTTTAGAAATTTCTTGTTTCTTGAGTCTGGTTCATTTTGATTTGCTTTATTTGTTCTTTTTGCACACTTTTGACTTGAGAATCATTGTACCTGTAAAAAATGCGAAAACTCGGGAGTTAAACATATTAAAACGGACATAAAATGCAGTAAATATATGATACGATTTATTGTTATCAATCTGTCGCATGTGATTCAGATGGATGACATTCGGGTAAGAGATAATTTGATTGTGAAGGTTTCACCAGTGCGAATAGATGGTAGAGAAATGAAGTGATTGAGAGGTAAAGAGATTGCCTTGGTGAATGTATTTTGCAGTGGACCAGCTGGTGATAGTTGGACTTGGGAACGAGAGGATCAGATGAAGGAATCGTGTCTGATGTTGTTTGCTTCAGGTACATTTTCGAGGATGAAAATTCTTAAGTGGGGGAGAGTTGTAACACTCCAAAGATCATTTTAATTTAATTGATGTGTTTTCTTGTCAATTCGGATGTTTATGATGTTATTTGATGTTTTATGGAGTTTTGGGGATGGTGCAATATATTATTAATATTAGAATATTAAGCATAGTGGTTTTAGTTTATTAATTAAGATTAAATAAAATAAAATATGAGGAATTAGAGGAATAAGGGTAATGTGTTCATTTGATGAAGAATTAGTGAGGGTATTTTGGAGAAGGTCTGTAGAGGTCTTAGGGGCAAGAGTCACAAAAAGAGAAAAGTGGTTTTGTGAACGATCATTTAGAACAATCACACTTTTGGGAGAAGAACTCTGAAGAATAGGAGAAGCTAGGACTTGAAGGTTGGAAGGATTTTCGAGGAGATTATCGAAAAGCTTACGAAACTTAAGGTATGGGAAGTATTTTTCCGTTCGGTATTATAATGTGGGAATAGATTTGGTGGTTTTGAGATATAGTTTTAGGGTACACTATGCCATAAAAGACATTAGACATCACTTTTTTTTTACTTTAGATAGCGCTTTAAAGCGCTATATAAACCTGCAATGCTAAAGGTTTAGTCAGTGCTTTCGTTAATGTCAAAAGCGATGTCTAAAAGTGCTTTATACAACGTTTTTATTGTCAAAAGAGCTTTCTAAACCCCTACCTTAGACAACGCTATTTGCCTTTTTTTAATATAGCTTAGACAACGCTTTTGGAATTTTTATGGTATACCTTAGACATCGCTTTCACTAAAAGAGTTGTCTAAACCCCAACTTAGACAGCGCTTTTAGTGAAAGCGCTTTCTAAACCCCACCTTAGACAACGTTTTTATTGTAAAGCGCTGTCTAAGGTATACAAAAATTTTAAAATAATTTTCTTTAAAAAGCGCTGTCTGGATTTTATAATTTATAGGCACCTGTTTTAAACCACGTTTTTCACCAGGTTTTCAACCAGAATTTGTACCTGCTTTTCAACCACATCTTACAGAAAAATATCACAAAATTTTCCTATTTAAATGTACCAATTTAGGCATCGATTAATATATACAAAGCAATCGGATTTTCAAACCAATATACGAAACAATTTATACAAATGTACTAATTTATGCACCAATTTATATATACAAAACAGTTTTTACAAATCATTTCATCCAACTATACATTTAATTTGCTTCAAATGAAATCTACATAAACAAAAATGTGATAACACTCCGAGCTATACATTTTCATCCAACTATACATTTTTGCACATATAACCTGAAACAACACAAAAAGATTGTAATTCAATTAAAACATGACATAAACAATATGTCTATAGTTACAAAATTACACATAATCAAAATTCTCATTAATTAAAGTAAAAGTACAATATAACTTATAACACTCCGAGCTCCATAATAAATTGACACTAATCCTCTTTAATTTCTTCCAAATGATCTCTTGAATAATATGCACACTTGAATTCATCAAAGTACTACATAATAATATAACATCGTTTGATTTAGTTTCAACTATTTAATTATATAAGAAATATGTGTTAAATATTAAAATAACTCATAAGTTAGAAATACATACATCGGATGGAATATCTAATCGGTCCAAATAAAGAGTTTTTCTCATAAACCTCAACATGAAATATCCGCAATCTATATTGTTACATTGCCGAGGACACTACACATGAAAAGAAAATATGGATAAATCCTAAGTTTTATCAAGTATCATCACTAATATAATAAAAAAATGTGATAATTAATATACCGCCACTTTTATCCATGTAATGTTGTTGGCTCACCTCTTTGATACTTGGATATCTCGTTGGGCTCGAAAAGCTTGTATAATGCTAATTAAATCAAAATGAATATTTAGAATAATTCACATAAATAAATAAATAAATACACACATGAATATTTAGAACAATCTCACTTATGTGTCAATCATGTTCTTCATATCCGGGTATGTTGTCCAATCATTTCCTAACGAGTCAAGATAATAAACAAAATATCTGATAGGATTAATTGCGATCAAAAACCAATTTCCACTGTAAGATTAAACAAATGTTAGATGAAAACTTTCTACACGATGTCAAAATACAAAAAAAAATTATAATAGATGAATTTAGAATGAAAATCTAACCCGGTATTAAACGGTAAAAAGAACAACTTTTCCGTATCTTTGTTGGCCATGAAGAGGTTGCGTACATACACCATGACCTCATCTGGTTTATTTAAGATTAAAGTTAATTTGACGGACGCGGGGCTTAGGAATGCAAATATTTCGTCCAATCCACTTGGGCGCATTACTTTGTCATACAAAAACTTTAAATAAAAACATCATTAATATTATACTATTCATTTGAAACAAAAAGTAAATAAGTTGTTCAATTAATATAACAAAGTAGATCGGATATACCTCACGTATGTATTGACAACATTGACGCCTAATTCTTCATGACGAAAAACTTGCACAAATTCGTCACTACAAATTGATTGTTCATATTCAAAGCCCAAAATACCTTCCTCCATATGTATAAGACGAATACCTCCATTCGGAATATCTGTCAATTCTAGAAACGTGTGAAGGCACGACCTATACTTGGAGGTAGGTTTATTTCTAGTCGCGGTCTTCTTAGTACCAACTTTTTTTGTGTGTGGAGACGTTGTTAATCTCCTTACCATGAAGCTACATATCATATAATTAGTTAGATGAAGTATAAGATCATGAATTTAACATTACCATGTAAAAAATGTTAGTAAAATGTGTGTAAAAACTTTGAATCTACACATTATGGTTAACAAAGGTTCATAATGTTAGTAAAATGCGTGTAAAAATGTGATGTATCTTTTCCTTTGGATCTTGTTGGAGTATAATTAACATTACCATTTAAAAAATGTTAGTAAAATGCGCATAATGATTAAGGTTAACAAATGTTCATAATGGTTTTAAGCATACCTCATATCCGACGCTAATGAGGATTGTCGGCCATAAAACAAACGAACTTATTGCTTGTTCCACCATTGTTGCATCCGAAACATCGTCGGGATATGGTAATAATGCATTCGGCTCTACAGAAATTTCAACTGATACTTTCAAAAATCCAGTAGGGAAGGGGTTAGTGTGAAGTGATTGATCCGCAATGTTATACACTTTTCCCTTGCCAACCATCTGATAAGTTGGTGACGATAAGTAGAGCTGAGAAGTGGAAATGCCCTAAAACCAATAATAAATATGACATTGTTAATGTGTATATAAGTTAATTAAATAATTTAAGCTAATAATTTAATTTCATAAAAATAAATATAATTACCTCGGGAATATTCGGTTGAAAGTTATAGTTGATACTGTATTTGTCCGAAGCATCTTTAAAACATGCTGAAGCGCTACTTTCTTTTTCTTTTCTTAATTCACGAACTTTAGCTTCCAGTGCTTTCAATTTTTGCTGAAGTTCATTATTACTAGGAGCCTTTCCTTTTTTTATACTCAAGGAGGTCAGAGTGATCCCAAATCCTTTACCCCTCACCCGACCCGAATACTCACTGACATCTAATGCCCGACTAAGTATGCTCCTAGTATCATCTAGAGATAAAAACTGAGATAGAGCCTCCTAAAAATCAGATGAATATCGAATATTTATCAAATATTTGTTAATAAAGTTTTGATTTAATTAAATAAATAATGTCATACTTACACATTTCTCATATACTTGCAGAACATCTTCTTTAGCAACTCCAGACTTGCCCACATGGGCTTCCTTCCACAAAACATGTGCATGAAGAGATATTTCAGAACTATTCTCCTTTTATAACTACACATTAAGTCAAATAATATGATCAAATATGACTCATGATGAAAAAATATATTATTGCAATTTATAGATACTTACCATAGATTGTTCTAAGCATCCACATCTGACACGTCCTTTTCGGTATGGATACGCGGAACTTGATGCTCTTTCTCAATTTGTTTCACTTATTCGTTTAAATTCTAGGGTTTTTTGTTTGGATTTAAACGTGTCCCATTCTTCTTGTGAAATCAAACATCCATATTTAGATGGAAGCTTTGCATCAACATAATTACCATCCTCATCCCTAAGATACTTGGATGATAAAAATGTTCTAAACCCTCTTAGTAGCATTCCGGCCAATTTGAGACAAAAATCTCTTCTATCATCTTCGATGTTGAAACACCTCTAAGAAAAACATACAGATTGTGTGTTAGTACAAGTAATTTAAAAGACATAACTAGTTCGCATAATTAAAGACATAATTATTGTACCTTTATCTCAGTCCAGAGTTTTTCTTTGGCTTCTTTCAAATGTTTATTTCTCCAATCATCACAAATAATTGGAATCTCATTCCTTACAAGTGCACCAATGAAACTAGTCAATGTATAACTGTTAGGTTCAATAAGCTGGCCATACTGGCTCCAATGTACATCGAAAATGATGCATCAATCTCTACCATGGATCACTTTCTTCATCACTGTTATGCCTCTTTTAATGTCCTCTTCCGTAGATACATTTTTAATACCTCCTTCATGCATTTAATCATCATCATGTGGGTGATCCTCATTAGTAGCCATATCTAACATGTACTAAAGAAACCAAGGATATCAAATATAAATTATAATGAAAGTAATTGTCTAAGCTATAAATTATGATACCAAATAACATTTATTGAAAATGAAAAATAAAGAAACCAAGGATATCAAATATATATTATGAAAAATAAAGAAAAGCATATAAATTTATTGAAAATGACATAATATATAACATTTTATTATATTACTTCTTTCACTAACATCTCTTTCTTTTCTTGGTTGGAATATGAACTACTTGTTTCTTAGTAACGCGGATGGATGAATTGATCCAAATTCCCTCGTTATGATCATTTCTGATATATGACTCATCTGTTATAAGATCCTCATCTTCATCATTTATATTCAACTCATTTCGTCTAATGCATGGCTCATTCTCAACATCAATATCACATTGATCTACACCACTATCATCAACCACTTTGTTAGATAAGAGCACTATAGACCATTTCGTACTCGTCGGGTCATTGACATAGAACACTTTTTTAGCTTGAGATGCTAGAATAAAAGGCTCATCTTTGTACCCCACCCTATTAAGATCCACTTACAAAAATCCAGACTTATCCATTCATATGCCACTACTATTTACCCACTTGCAACCAAAGATGGGAATCTGAAACTTCTCGTAATCAAACACCCAAATATGCTCAATAACTCCAAAATATGACAAATTTGCATATTTGGGGTTTAAGTCCTTCATACTTGATATATGCATTGCTTCATCTAGCACAATGACACCACTATTTTGCATAGTACTTATATCATCTTGTTCTTTGGTATAAAATGTGTATCCATTAATTGTATATGCGCTATGAGAAAACACATGCAAACTTGGACCATATGCCAAACATCTCAACCTTTTTGTTACCGAAGCAGGATCTGAAGAGCACTTCGAATAAATATGATCCTTTAACCATTATGTAAAACTTCGATTGTGCTCTCGTACTATCCAATTTTCATTTTAGTTCGGATTTAACCTTCAAAGTACATCCTTATGCATTTCAACATATGGCTGAACCTCATTATCATTGTGCAGAATATACAAATGCACTTGATCCCTTTCATCCCTTGATATTGTCACAATTTTATTTCCAATTAATTTATTACCTTCTTTTTTTTCTCGAAAATATGAGCTTTGGGGAGTCCAATCGATTGAACGTTGGACAAATATTCAGTATAAGACTCAAGCGCTTCTTCAATAATGTATCGTTCAACAATATAACCCTCTGGGAGACTTCGGTATTTCACGTACCCTTTTAATATTTTCATATACCATTCAGCAGGGTACATCCATCTCATATAAATTGGTCCACACAATTGTGTCTCCTTCACAAGATGAACAACTAGATGTACCATTATGTCCAAAAAAAAGAGGGAGGAAAATATATTTCAAGCTCACACAAGGTAATAACTATCTCTTTTTGTAGTGTTGGTAAGATCTCGGGATCGATCACCTTACTACAAATTGACCTAAAGAAAAAAAAACACAATTTAGTTATAGCATTTCTTACTTTTTCTGGAAAAATAGAACATATACCAATTGGTAGAAAATATTCCATTATAACATGGAAATAATGTGTCTTCAAACTCTTCAACTTGAGGCCTTTCATAGACACAAGTCTTCTAATATCTGAAGAGTATCCTTCTGGAACCTTAACTTCACTCAGAAACTTACACAATATTATTTTATCCTTTCTAGATAGAGTACAAGCAGCAAGTGGTAGATATGTTCGTCTTCCTTTCTTCATGGGTGCTAATTTAATTCTTATTCCCATTTTTAACATGTTCTCCCTTTCTTTAAGGCCATCCTTAGACTTTCCTTTTATATTGAGTAACACACCAATAACACTTTCAAATACATTTTTTTTCAATATGCATAGCATAGAGAAAATGTCTCACGTACAAAGACTTCCAATATGGCAATTCAAAAAATATTGACCTCTTCTTCCACCCACCTTTGACAACCTTATGTGCAAAAGGCTTGCCAAACTCAGTATGCACATCTTTCACCTTTTAAAAAACTTGGTCACCTGAGAATGCGGGTGGAGCTTTACGTTGTTCGGTGTCTCCATTGAATGCTTTTCTCCACCCATAGTAGTGATGTTTAGAATGTAAGAATCTACGATGACCGAGAAACACATTCTTCTGACGAGTTCCAATCGCATCGTATCGGTTCCATCTTCACAAATAGGACACACACATTGACCTTTAATGTTATACCCAGATAAATTCCCGTATGCTGGAAAATCATTAATTGTGCCAAACAACATCGCCCTCAAATTGAAACTTTCTTTCCTATATCCATCATAAACCTCCACACCGTTCTCCCACAAAATCTTTAAATCTTCGATCAAAGGTGTCAAGTATACATCTATGTCATTCTCTGGTTGTTTAGGCCCGGAGATTAACATAGATAATATCATGTACTTACGCTTCATACATAGCCATAGAGGTAGGTTATAAATCATAAGAATCACAATCCATGTGGTATGCAAGATACTTTGAAGACCATGCGGGTTCATTCCATCAGTAGATAATGCCAAGCAAAGGTTTCTTGCTTCTTCTCCAAATTCGGGATAATCATTATCAACTTTTGACCACTGTGGTGAATCATCCGGATGTCAATACTTTCCATCAATAATTTTTTCATCTCCATGCCAAGCCAGGTGTCTTGCATCGGTTTCACTACGAAACATGATCCTAAATCTCAGAATTATAGGAAAATACCCTAAGACTTTTGTGGAGACAATTGTTTTTTATATCGAGACAAACCTCATTTAGGGAACTCAGTTAACGATGGATATTCGTTTCGAAACAAAACACAATCATTTTGATAAGCATGTATCTTATCATAGCTCATGCCAATAGAGCACAACATTTTTTTCCTCATAGGTTCGATTAGGAAGAACAATATTCTCCGGTAGCATTTCTCACATAAGGACCAAAAACTCTGTGAAACTTTTATCCGACCATCCATTGTCCGCCTTTAAGTTGTACAACTTTAATACCGTAGACAGTCTTGTGAATTTAGTGCAACCTTTATACAACAGTTTCTCTGCATCGCTTACTAACCTCTCAAACATTTCGGGACAATCATGAAGATCTTCTTCAAGTGCTTCTGAAATCTCTTCGACTCGATCACAATTATATGTTTCCATGTCTTTGTCGTCTGAAGCATAGGTTGTATTACTTTTCCCCCTCGGTTCAACATTCTCATTTATTTTCTCACCATGAAATATCCAACACTTATAACTTAGATCAATTCCATGCCTCAGTAAATGTGATTTCAATCCATTTGCGTCAACCTTACCAATATAAGAATAACCCAAGCAAGGACATTTCATTCGAATGGGGTCCTTAACGTGTTGAACAACAAACTTAACAAATTCCACAACCCTATTCTCATACTCTTTGGTCAATCGATCGACATACATCCATTTTTTATCCACATTTTTCAAACTTATTAAGGTAAACAAAATAAAATACCTTAGAATGTCGTTAACGAACCGTACCACCGATATGTTATTCTATTATAGCATACTATTCACAAATAAGCCACACAATATTTCTAAACACGGAATTTCCAAGCTATAACTATTAATCAACACTTCTTTAGTTAGAAATGTAACATGTCCTCTAATAATAAAAGTGGTTAACAGGAAGATGCCATATTTCAAGATAAGTCAATAGGTGATATTCATGTGATTCCAACTGTTTATGTAAATATTATTACTCATAATCTTATAGATATTTCCTAGTAATGAATATTAATTTGTACTTCTTTAGTTTAAAACTAATAAAGATCTCATGCAAGAAATGGGAAAAATGGCAGGGTCACAATACAAGTCATTATGAGAAGACTTATTCTTAGAATAGATAGATAAAATTATTAAGATGAGCCATTAGTAACTCCCTAACAATCTCTCACTCTCTGAAAACAGAATGTAACATAAGAATCCTATTTTTGTACTTTCCCTAACATTCTCTCACTCTCTGAAAACAGAATGTAACATAAATAATGACGAAAAAAGAAGAAACATAGATAGATAAATTTTTGTGCTTGCCCTAACAGAGAATCCTATTTTCGTGCTTTCCCTAACAGAGAAAAAGAAGAAACTTACTGAAACAGAGACGGTGAATGGTGGAGGAAGAAGAACGAAGACAAGTTGTAACAGAGACGGTGAATGGTGGAGCACGGTGTTGATAGTGATTCACAGTAGCTCGCAGTCGCAGTAGTTCGCAGTCGTTCGCAGAGAGGGATAGAAAAGTTATGAAAAAAGAATATTGAGTATTCTAATATTTTCATTTAATTAGACCTTAGACATCGCTTTTGTGAAAAGCGTTATCTAAGATAGCCCTTAGAAAGCGCTTTTGAAAAGTGCTGACTAAGATAGCCCTTAGACATCACTTTTGAGTTTATCTTCTTTTTTTTTTAATTAAAAGACCTTAGACAACGCTTTTGAGGAAAACATTGTCTAAGATATTCCTTTAAAAGCGTTGTCTAAGGTAGGACTTTTAGTAGCACTTTTGCTATTTTTCGTGAACAGTTTCCGTGTTTTATTTTTTTTACTTATAACAACGCTTATGTAATAAAGCGCTGTCTAAGGTGCGCTATTAAAATTCATTTTTGCCATAGTGGTATAGGGTTTAATTGATATTTTTGTGCTTTGATGACGATTTCATGATGATTTGAGGAATATAATGATGTTAGATGATATATTTTATGTTATTATAAGAAACGTTGATGTTGAATGTGATTCTGCTACTATGCTGATGTTAAATGAGGGTTTTTATTGGGTTTATCACAGAAGAGGAATGCTGGAAATCGCAAAAGAATATGCAGATTTCGCGAAGCTCGCTTATAGAGCACAACCCGAGAGCTGGTCGCTGAACGAGCAAGATGCCTCGCTTAGCAAGCCCTGGAAAGTTTTGAAAAATAATATTCTTTGTTCCAAAAACTGTTTTCTTGAGGTGGTTTAGATCTTAGGTTGCTATGATGTTGTATAGTTGTCGTATGACGTTTTTTAGGAGGTTACATGAGTGGGTTTAACAAGTAAATGATGTATGATGATTACTTGATTTTTTTCCTGATTTATGAAGCATGAGTATATGTTGTAGGAGTATGATGTTAGATGATTATGTAATATGATGGCATGAGTGAGTATGAGGGATGATGATTAAATGATGAATGGGGATGCAATATTTATGATGTTTTGAGGATGATGTGTGTATAATTGTGTCTTGCATCCATGGCATTGAATTATGACGGGACTTCGGTCCATTGGTAGCTTCAATCCTATTGTGTAGATTGAAGTGATATGATGTTATAATGTTCTCCCTTAGGGGAGGGTTGATGGCCCAATGTCTATCCATGAGGATGTTTCGGTACCACGTGCATATTAAGATGTCGCATATCATTCTAAATGACATAGCTTGATTTGCATTGATTTTTATGTGATGATGAGATTTACTTGATGTTGTGTATGAATGAGTTGTGATTGAATTGTAGATGTTGTTGATGTTTTTAAATTCTCATTTTTATATTATTTTATTTACTATGAATTTTACCCACCCTGTCTGCCTCCTGGTGATGGTCTATTATGTCATCCTGTAGATAATTAAGGTTAGCTCGGTGCATGCTTGACTCCGAGGTAGTGAGTTGTCAAGTTAGATAGAAGTGGAGTCCTGCTCTGTGTCTAGTAACATCGGGATATGTTTCACTCTAGTGGTTTTAATTGCTTGAAATTTTACACGTTATTTCTTTTGAGTAATTTTGTTTAAAATGATGTTTGTATTAAATTGTGGAGTTTTATCTTATTGAAAATAATTATGATGTTTTGTTTGTTTATCCGCTGCGTATTGTTTCAAAAAGAAATACAAATGAGTTTTATGAATTTGTTAACTCTTATTACGGGACAAAACTCAATGTGACATTATATGATGTATGAGTTATTTTGAAGTATGTGACATATTTTCATGAGATTTACTCTAATAATTTCATTAAATTGTGATGAGGTAGAAAGGGTGTTACACATATACTCCTCTGTTTAAGTACAAGGTAAATTTTCAGAGTTACAACAAGATGAGCATTAGCTCCTTGCAGACTACATGATTCTAAGATGTTCATAATATTACAATTCAAATTGCATCTTCAGAATTCTTCATCTTCATTGATGAACAAGCTACAAACAATAACTCCTTGCTTCTGATCTTCAGTGAGCTCCAAGATGATGTAGTTGGTGTTGATTGATGACTTGTTGATTTCTTCTTCTTCAGCTTCAGTTCACCAATGTATGATTGTTGTTGTTATAGATGATAATCTTGATGTAGCAACACAAACTCATACTCTCAGATATTGTATTGTTGATTTATAAATTATTATGATTGAGCAACATATGATATATCAACATTTTGATTGTTATGTTTGTGGTTTTGGATAATGTATCATTTTGGTCCAACAACCTCTCTGTTTTTCTTCATAGATTCACACACAATCGGTTGGGTTCAATAAAACCAACAATGGTTGAGATCATATCATGACCTTCAACGGTTGGGTTCACTCGCACCAACAACATCACAAAGCATGTGATGTTTTCCTTTTATAGCCAAACATAAAAGAGTCGTTACAGCCCAATTCGGCTACTGAGGAATCTGTTACACAAGGAATCAAATAGTACATCCACGTATTGTCCTTTTGTCATCTCAACTTCAGAGGCTTCTGATTATAAATCAATTAATGAAGCATAAGTTAGAGACGATGATACTTGGGTATTCAAAGAACCTAAGTCTTTAGTCTTCAGAACTTGTTCACATAGAACTACGTTCTTCAGGACTTCAACACTTGTCTTGAAACCCATGGTCTTCAGAACTTCAAGTCTTAGAGTCTTCAGAACTTTGTTCACATAGAACATTGTCTTTAGAGTCTTCAGCACTTGGTTCTTAAGAACCATTCTTCATAACTTTAAGTCTTAGAGTCTTCAGAGTTTTGTTCACATAGAACATTGTCTTCAGAGTCTTCAGAATTTAGTTCTTCAGAATCTTAATCTTCAGAACTCGTAAGTCTTTAGAATCTTTCAGACACTTGGTCTTTAGACATTAGGTCTTTAGAACTTCAAGTCATTAGAGTCTTCAAAAATTAGTTCTTCAGAAGATTAATTTCAAAAGCTTCGCTTTACTATCTGATCAGAACCACGTTCAGAATAGCATCCATAAGAGCATTGCAAATGCAACATCTGCATCCTTGGATCTTTCTTATTGTGTTTAGGTTCAGAATCACACTTGCTTCTTCAGAATTCTTGAGACTAATGATACACATAGTAACTTCGCATATTAGCATTTGCATACTCGTTCATAATGTTTGTTTGATCTTAATATATAAAATATTCATGATTTGCACTTTCACAAACATCAAAACATAAAATGGTTCTATCATAAATACTCCATTGTTATCATCAAAACATAGAGATGGAATGTAGAGACAACTCTTGTTCTTACACCTATGTGGTCAAGAAAGCATTCTCAGGAGGTGCCCTGATAATCGCAACAATGCACGGTGAGGAATCCACTTATCCTACAAATGTTGACGCAGTCAAGAAATACTTCGCCTAAAAATGAAGAAAAAAAACAGTCTCGGTGGATTGAAAACCCAAAAGGGAGATCCAGGCAAAAAGTAGAGACATTAAAAATAATATCCCTCTGGAGAAATCTAGGCAAAATGTTAGGGATTCATGGCAAGTAACTGCATCCAACCAGATTGGATCATCAAAAGAAAGTCATTCATCAAGTCATCATCAGCAGAAGCCTTGAATACTCCGAACTCAAAATTGGTAGAAGGATAAGGATCATTATGTTTCAATGTACCCTTTTTCCCCATAAATTACCATTTTCTAATTTGTAAATACTCTATGGAATCATGCCTTCGACTGATTACTACCCTATATATGAAAATTTGAGCCTTTTCTCATTTGCTTGCAACTCTTATTTTTTTATTTTCTTTACAAAATGTTGTTTTCAAAACTGATTTGTCTTTTTCCTGAAATTAAAATGAATTTACTTCACTTTTATTTTTCAAAATAAAACTTGCAATTTTCTTTGGTCTGTGAACGTAAAAGGAAATCATTCAGTTGCTCCAAAAGTGACCAACTTCTAGAATATCCCACGAGGATGAATTTATGTCTCCCTGCAGAGCCATGTCTCGAGAAACCAATAGCAACAGGATCTCTCCTATACAATGAGAAATCCAGCTAAGCCATAGTGATACTCCATCTCCGGATCAACCCAATATTCTTTGTCTTTTCTTGTCAACTTGTGCGTTGTGTCTGTTTTGTCAGCATACACAGTCATTCATACATTCATAATTATGTTTAAATTTATATTTTCATAATCATACTCGCATTTATCCTACGTGATAAAGAGTCTTCTCTCCAGTTTTTTCCTGGATGGAATGCCAATTCTCAAGTTTTGATAACTTGAACCTCCACCGCAACGTTGTAACCAAGCCTTTGTAACCTCAAGATCGTCGACAAGATGAACGACTTGGCATCTTAGGATCAAAATTTCGGGTATTCTAAGGTATTTAATCCTTTTGTACCTTGAAAATTAAATAGGGGCATCTGTCATACCCTAAATTTTTACCCTAAGATATATACCTCAATTGAGAAAATCCATTTATCTAAGGACTGTGACAGACTGGTTTGGACAGTACCCCCGGAATGAATCAAGATTCCTGAGTCCCTCAGAGGATTCATACAAAGGACCAATCATTGATTCCTAAGATTTTCAATCTTTCAATCATTCTCAAAAGATCAAGGAATCCCAAATGATGAAGAATCTTTCAAAGACTAGTTGTACATAAATTTCAGTGATCTGGGCCCCAAGTCATCAGTATCATCCATTAGGGTTTCAGCCAACTGATCCCTCTAGATGAATTTTTTCATTGAAAAAGGAGCCAATGCCTCCACATGTCATCAAGAAAGGTTAACATGACTTTGACAAGCCATCTACAAGTTCAAGAGATGCAGAGATCAAGGATTTCAAGATTAGGGTTTCTGACTGGTCGGGGAATCCAAAGTCAAAAGTTTCATATGGACAAGAGCCAATACCATAGGAAATTGTTTAAATAGCTCATATACACCTTGGAAGTCCATTCATAGGTTTGAAATACCTCAGAGAATGACAATTCAAAAAATCAGAAAAACATGGGGTATCCAGTGTAATTTCCATCTGGACCAAAAAGTTAAAGTTTGACTTTTTAACCCAAAATGATCCTCATGACCTATATTACAAGAATATATGGTCCATTGGTGCATTTGATCACAAAAAATCAGAACTTTTAAGATAACTTGTAAGAGGGACAATCTTTGAAACTTAGAAAATTTTCTAAGTTATAAGAAAAAGTGTGCAAGTACCCTACTTTCAAATATCACATATTGTGTTCCAAGCAACAAATATTTGTGGTTCCAATCTTGATTTAAAGCTCTTTCTACATTCTACAAATGATTCAACTACACAAAACTCCAATTCCTCATAAATTCTAAGTTGAATATTGATAAATCAAAACATCAAAACTTGGAGGCTTTTTCACATAATCAAACACTATTTTTCAAAAAAAAAATGATTTTCATAAAACTTGAGAATTGGATTTTGATGAGTCAAGGGATCAGATGAAGTGGTCTTAAGCATCAAAACAATAATTACAAACCTGAACAAACCTGCAAACTCATTATTGCACATATAAATTTCTATTTATGGTATTTATGAATTTCAACACCTAAGCTTTAGATCCAATGGTCACCATGCTCCAAAATGGCATATTATTGGATCTCTTGATCAACAAGAAATAGGTGTCCACAATCCAAGATCAAAGCAATTGAAGAATGTGAGTTTACCTGCTGCATAACTGAGCTATTTAGGAATCTCATCATACACCACTTCAAAGATATTATGGCAAGCAATGATCCACAATTTATTATCTTATCGCTTCAAGACTTGGAGGCTAAGCAATCTCAACATATTTTCCTATAAAGAGAGACCTCATTTGATCATAAAAATCACTCCAAATCCTCTAAATTCTAAATTTTCTCTTCATCACTCTCAAAGACTCAAAACTTGACATTTTGAGCAAACACTATCGGGTTTTGAGTTATGGCCACTATCAACTCAATCTAATTTCCCAAACACATCATATATGATGTATCTGAGGTGTTCAAACACTTGAACCAACCCAAAAACACCTCTAACCAAAAATCACTCCTCAAAACCTCAAAGAAACCTTGTTTCTGTAACTTGAAGGTCAAAACTTGATCCAACCATTTGCAATCAAGTCCAAGTGTTCAAACACACTTCATATCATCCAAGGAAGCTGTTCAGATCATCACAAGTCTTCTGTAACACTTCCATATCAAAATCACCCCAATTGGTGCAAGCTCCAAGTCAGGTAAGCTTCAAACTTTGTCATTTCATAATCCATGCATATTTCCTCGCATTATATTTTTACTACATATGCATAATCATATATTAAATCATTCCCCCTCAATCAATTTCATAAAATCAGCATCATGTAGAATTTCATGAAGCTTAGGTCAAATTAGGGTTCTTCAGTATTCATCACTGATTCTTCACTCTACACTTAAAATAAATGAAATTAATTGTTACCATGTTGTTCGTGAGTTAAAATAAAGCAAGTTTGATGTTTATTTCATTCATTTTCATTATGTAATCACTGAGATACAATCCATTTTGCAAAAAATAGGTTTCTGGACAACATGAAGAACACACATGTGTTTTTCATGTGTTCTTGGTGCCCTTTTTCAAAATTTCAAATATTTGAATTTCCAAGTTATTTTTAATAGATTCCAAAATTAATTTCACTCTGATTCTTTTGAGTTTTTAAATGATTCTTTTTTCATTAATTTTAAAAAATATTTAAATATTTTATTCCATGAAAAAATCACCAAAAAATATATTTTCTAATATATTTTATATTTTCATAAAGAATTTATTTTTAATTTTTTTATAAACATTTAATATATAAAAGTATGGTGATCCCCTGTGAGGCATTTACCTCAACTGATAAGGATAGAAGAACCAATGTGTGATCTTGCTTGTATGCAATAATGCAAATGAAAATATTCAAAATCTTAATGGGCAAAATTAGGGTGCTACAAAGTCCCTATGGCCGAAATAAGTGGGTGTGTTGTCCACGACCTAGTCTAACTGCATCCATGAGTTCCAAATGGGCGGTTGGTCACGTGACAATTGCCAAACGCGCGAGGGAGAGATCCCCAACGGCTATATCCTTCCCAACGGTCATATTGTCCCAGATTGCTTATTGGGCTTTTGCTCAAAGCTGGAATGGATTGGGCCTTGCCCAATTGTAGGGCATTTTCCAATCCAGTCCAGAACACTTTAGGAATGATAGCGATATTTTTGTAGGTAACTTTTGTGGATATATAGAAGTTGGTTCTGTCTTGATGACAAAGATTTCTGCTACAATTGTTGCTTTGGAGAATGCTACAACTAGAAATTGGTAGAAAATTAGACTTGAATTTGATTCTTCTTTGGTTGTTCAAGTATTTTCCAATCATAAGTTGGTCCATTGGAGGCTGAAATCATTGTACTGCTTATTCAAAATTTGTTGATTTTTGTTTTGTTTTACACATCTACAGAGAAGACAATGCTTGTGCAAACTTGCTTACGAAATTGGGTTTGAATTGTAGATCTCCTACTTAGTCTAATGTTATTCGTAGTAAAACCGCTAAAGATTACTTACTTGACAAGTTAGGTACCCATAGGCTTATACTTTTCTCTTAAGGGATTTTGGCTTAGTCTCTTTGTGATCCTCTTATAATCTTGTTTTGTTTTTTTTATTTCTCTTTTATTTTAAAAATTATACTCTCATCGTCTCACAATAGGTGTCATCTTTCCTATTTTTATTTGTCCATTTAGAATATCAATGTGATATTTATTATTTCTTTCCACTACCTTACTCTTATTTATTTTATCTTAATTCATTTAACTAATCCATTACCTATAATTAATAAAGTTATTTTTGTAAATAAAACTAAGTTTATCATTGAAATCAATACTATTGAGCATTATTAAAAAGTGTTAAAATCTCAAAGAGGACATCTATTATCATACAGATGAAATATAGTTTTTACATTGAAATAGATCAATATAGGTAAGTATAGGTAAGGATTAAGGTTTAACCAGGATTAATCCGTAATAATTAAATATAAATTTAATCTAATATATCATGTAATATTAGCAAACATTTTTAAATATCAACACATTTTTATAAATTATAGATATTAATTATATAATATTAACATATATTTTAAATTATATTATAAAATATTGAAATTTTTACACATTATGGTAGTAACTGAATAACAATTAATTTCACAACTGTAATCAAAAAATTAATACTTTAATTTTTTGTTATAAATTAATATTATACTTAGAGACAGAAAAACTAATTATCTAACAAAATATTAGACTAAACGAACTAAAAAATTTATGCTTTTGATTTTTAACTAAAGTTTCAAAATTCAAAAACAAATTTAGAATACACTCCTAATATTTATTAATCATACATAATTTTTTTTATAAATAATTAATAAAATATTGCGGGTATACTTTAATTTTTAAAAAAATATTAATACCTTAAAACATATATCAAGTTTTCATTTCTCATTATCATATTTTATATTTTAATTTGATTTTCTTTTATTCATGAGGACACCTCTCTCTCATGTTATTTGTTTCAGCATAAATATCCCATTATTTTGGTTACATTTTCCTACACCTTACTTCCACTCATCTTCTTTCACATATTCTCTCTTTCCCTCTCCCTCTTTCTCTTCTTTCTATTTTATATAACATAAACCACAATCTACCAACACTATAAAACCTATCTCAAACCCTTTTTCTTATTCCTTCTTCCAAAACTTTATATTCCCTTCAACTCTCATCATTTTCTAGAACAAAACAAAAAATGGTGGTGGTGGCATCTCCAAACTCAATGATAGGTGAAAAGATTTCACCAATAGACCTACCAATGATAGACCTATCAGCTGAAAGATCAAAGGTTATGAAACTCATAGTGAAAGCTTGTGAAGAATATGGCTTTTTCAATGTGATTAACCATGGTGTCCCTTATGACATCATATCAAAAATGGAAGAAGTAGGTTTTGATTTCTTTGCAAAACCAATGGAACAAAAGAAGCTAGTTGCACTTGATAAACCTTTTGGTTATGGTTGCAAGAATATAGGCTTCAATGGAGATATGGGTGAGGTTGAATATCTTCTTCTCAATGCCAATGTTCCTTCTATTCCCAATGATTCATCAAACTTCAGGTATTTTTTATGATGATAATTATATTTATTTTTGTTATAATTTATATAATGTCATTGTCCAAAACTTTTGCATTTATTGCATGTTTGGTTTGTTATAATATTATTAACAATGACATATATGAGAAAGTGCATATATTTAACTCTGATTTTGATGAAAGTTTTAGGGTGACAATGATGCCACCATGATTTTGTAAGGAAAGTAACTGTTTAGGGGTGACAATGTTTTGAACAAAGTAGATATGAATTATATTGTGGGGATAGATAAAATTTTATATTTGTACATTTTTACTGTAGATAGTAGATAGGTATTGTAATTTTTTTTGGTCCCCCTTTATTTATTTGGTGTCATTTTTTGTGATTGGAAATTTATGTGAATATTTTTAAAAATATTGCTACTTGGTTAAGGGGATATATATTGATGAATATTCACAATTTTTTTCAATAATTTTTTAAGAAAATTATTAGTAAAAATTATAAATAAATAAAAACTTCTAAAAATACCAATAAAAAATAATGGTCAATTAATCATATCGATTATGTTTTTTCTATAGTAAAAATCAGATATTTTTCGTGCGTAACTATAAATCTAAAACCTTTCTTTAATCTTTAAGAGAACTTTTGGTTTTAAGTATAATAAAAATAAATTATTCTATATTTTTTTTATTTTATTTGGACCACGTTTTTTAGTTTTTGGCAGCTTAAACTGGTGGCTACCTGAGCAATGAATCATAACATATTTTGCTTGATACTATGTACCTTCCCTTATGAGTTGTATCTGACCAACAAATAAGAGAGAGAGAAGGATAAAGATTGTCTCACATGTCATTGAGGGCCAATGGGGATGTGAGAAAAGGAAAAGCCATAAAAGAAAGTAAATTTAAAATAAAAATGAGAAATGTCAAAAGAGAAAATAATGTAACTTTAGATTGGTTTTTCGTAAATGTCAGAGTTGTTTTGTTGGTGAAGGTCTGAGACTTAAAAAAGTGTTTTACGAAAAAAAAATATAGATTTCAATTTTATTAGATACTAATAATTTTTGTATTAAGTCATTTTTTATAGAACCTAAAAAGGCTAATTAATAAAAAAAAGCTAATAATAAGGGAGTATTTGTGACCAGAAGGTGAAAAATAATTATAAAGTATAACTTCCGATATGACGTGCGTCTATTACTTTTCCATAGTAAAAAAAGAAAAAATTATAAAGTGTAACTTTGATCAGATGTGCGATTTTCATCGCTTAAACAAACATGTCATAGAATGATTAGAAATAAAGTGGTGATTCCTTGTATGAATGATAATAGAAGTGTCCCAACCATTTGTTATAGGACAAGATGTTGTTTTTTGGTTCTTAGACATGTATTTGAGACAACACACAATTTATGCTTCACACACTCAATATGAGACACTAGTTGAAAAAAAAGTAATGAAGTTGAGGGGACAAATTAGGCATATAACCTTCTTTTCTAGAATAATAGCTGTCTCTCTTAAAAAACAGCATGCTCCCAATGGTTAATGTGTATATAGTGAAAAAAAAAGGGGAATCAATACTAGAGACATTGTTTCATACCAATATTTTTCTTTATATTTTTATAGTCAAATGATAATTTGAAATTAAAAAATATTTATCTTTCTTTAAAGCAAGTGATAAAAGTGTGAATTTTTTTTTTGTCACACTTAAGTATAAGAACTCTAGAAAAAATGCAATAAAAAAATATACATAGTTATTATTATATAATTCATATCTAATTATTTTTTATTAAAATATATATCTAAATAATATTTATTACTCCATGTACCGTAATTTATCCATCCATGTGAGTGTGATATTGTCATGTGGTGGGAGTTATAGTATATATTTTCAGTTGAATGATGAAAAATATGATGGTGATTTAGAGACACTTTATGATTATTTTGGCAAAAAGTAGAAATGAAATAGGAAATGTCAGAAGTAAAAGAGCTACTGTTTGTAAGATTGACATGTATGTCTAATCAAATCAAAAGTTTGTAAAAGTTGAACTGAATTTCAAAAGTTGAATAATTAAACTCCCAAAATGCAATACTTTCTCTCATCCTTCTTAGTATTACTTTTTTTTTAATTTATTGAACAAATAATATCTTTATTTATATATATTTAATATACATTAATTATTAGTTATTTATATTTAAAAATATATATAGTTTTTTTATAATAGAAATAATAGGGAATAAGAAATTTGATTATAATGAAATAAGAAAAGAGCAAATGTGGCAGTGAATTGTCTGGTCTAGCAGAGAGAGAGATTGATTGGGAGGCAGAGTGCAGGGTTAAAACCCATCCTCCTGCTGCCTCTGTCACCTTACTTTCACTTTATTTTACCTACCATGGGAATTCCAATTCCTAAACGTGTCACTCTCTTATTTAATATTTATAATAATGATAATAACATCTTATGAAAATAATTGATATTATTTGCTTAATGTAAATGTTATTTATTGATTATAAGAATGAAAAAGTGTTAATTTTGGTTTAAAAAGAAGAAAAAAGAATGCATTGATGATGTGTATGGTACTGTGTGATAACTGTACATGACAGCTCTATTGTAAGGGCATACACAGAAGGTGTAAAAGAGCTGGCATGTGAGATATTGGAGCTAATGGCAGAAGGATTGGGGGTCCCTAACACATCCATTTTCAGCACATTCATCACTCAACTTGATAATGACTCTATCCTTAGGTTCAATCACTATCCTCCTAAAAACTCCAAAGATAGAGACAACTCTAATTCCTATAACGTTGGCTTTGGGGAACATTCTGACCCTCAGATTCTTACTATCCTTAGATCCAACGATGTTCCTGGTCTGCAAATTTCTCTTCAACATGGTGTGTGGAACCCGGTTGTCCCTGACCCCTCTGCCTTCTGTGTAAATGTTGGTGATCTTCTTCAGGTATCTTCTTTTCCAAAATCCAATCCAATCACCAAAATATCACATTCATATCTACGTCCATTCTGGATAACTATACTGTCTCATTTCAATTTAATATATGCATCCATTGTTTTCTTTAAAAGATTTAAAAGAAAATAGATATATAAAGAATACAAGAGGTATTTAACATTTTAAAAAAACAATATTATATGGGATTTTTGCATTTTAAAAATCCAATATAATTATCAAAATCTCGTATTAATATGTTGTCGATGATTATACTGTTTAACTTAATTTTAATATAACCATCGACAATATGAATACAATATTTTTGCATTCTAAAAATCAATGTAATCACCAAATCTCGTTCGTATTCATACGTCGATGGTTATATTAATATAGTTGCCGAAACGGTGATTGTGAGATTTTTGCATTCTGGTTTTAAGCCCACAAGTTGGGTTCAATTTTGCTATGCTAAATTTAGGGTTGGGGGGACTTGGGGCTGACATTGCAAATATGAAATAATAATAATTATATGTATGGTCATTAAAGAGAGTACAAAACTGAGTTGTAATGGATTTGCATATGTATCTTACTCACAATTCCCATTATTTTCACTATAGCCAAAAATAGATCGACATAACATGTTAAGGTAGGGCTAGAACAAAAAGAGACATGTTAGGGTAGGGGTAATATTGGTCTGGGTTGGGGGCTCATAAATTATTGTATTTTGAATTAAATATATTTATTGATTTTATAAATAAATATAATTTTTATATAATTTTTGTTATATTTTAGTCCTTCTTTTGTAGATACTAAATATTAGATTTAAAAACATACTTTTTTTACAAGAAAAAATCACTAATGTTTATAAATCTAATTGATTAATATTGAATCAAATTTATATAAAGTCTCAATTTATAAGTCTAAAGTGACTTATCGATAAATGCAAGGCTGTCTCGATTAATTTATAAATTTAACACAAAATTTAAAGTTAAAATATTATAAACTATTAAAATAATTAAAAAATAATTAAACTAATACAATTAATATTTTTATTAATTTAATTAAAAATGATTTTGAGACCTAAAACTTCTTGCAATCCACTTGATCCGATATTCAATATTTGTTTTTGTTATTAATTTATAAATATTAAAATTTATTTATAATGGAATAAATATAAAAATATATATATATAATAGATTAAATCATATATTAATATATTATATTCTTTTCAGTTCTGACACTTAGATAGATGGTCTTGAATGTTTTCAGTGACATGTTTTGTTACTTTGTACTATCCAATTTTTTGTATTATAAGATAAATGATCTCTTATACTCTTGTTTTAATTTTGCTCATAAAAATATGATTATGTAATACACAGAAAAGAAGATAGAGAGAGAGAGAGATGAAAAGGAATAATTATTATGAAATGTTGACAAGTTGATAAAAAATGGATGTGATTGATTATGATTTATATTCTAAATGTTTGTTGTGTAATAAAGGTTATGACAAATGGAAGATTTGTGAGCGTGAGACATAGGGCCGTGACCAACTCATACAAGTCTAGAATGTCGGTAGCATATTTTGTGGCTCCACCACTTGATGCATGCATTGTTGCTCCCTCAGTTATGGTTACACCAAACAGGCCCTCCCTTCTCTTCAAACCATTCACTTGGGAAGAGTACAAGAAAGTCACATACTCACTAAGGCTTGGAGACACTCGCATTCATCTTTTCAGAAACTCTACACATTTAGAGTAATATTGCATGAGCTCTCTAAAGATTGTTTGGTACTCATACAAGAGTGTAAAGTCTTTTTTATTTTATGGTCCCCTTCTTAGGTGGTATATACTTGGCTTATATGTGCCTACAAATTTTGGTTTCTGGTTAATGGAGTTGTCAAACTTTATTACTTTGCATACAAGGGATAATAATTGTTTAACTTTATGTTTTTTTGTTAGGAGTAATTTGGTTCTAATACTAGATAATAAAAAAATCATGTTAAAATTGTAAGGACTTCTTTGCCTCACATAATTACTTGTTTGCTTCATACCAGATGATTTAGACAATGGGACTTCTATGGTAAAGTTAGTAAAATGATTCTTTTGGTGAAATCGTTACTTCTGACCAATCAAAATACATCTTATAAATCCTAACTGTCACATTAGTATTTTATTTGATCCTAACTGCCACATCAGTATTTTATTTGAAATTTTCATTTATTGCATATCAATCCTCCATAAAATTAATATTAAATTAAAAACAATTTTAAATTGAAATCCTTAAATCCCTTCATCATCATTTTCTTCTTCTTCTGATTATCCATCATTCTCCCTCATCCAAATTCATTTTTGTTTCGTGTTGAGGTAACATTCATCTTCGTTGAGGTAATGTTCATCATTCTTCCATAGTGGAATGTCGTCGTGAATTTCAGAGGTAGTTCGTATCCTTCTAAATATTTTTTTGAATTTCACAGATTTGTATGTTTAGTTGAAGTTGACTTGAATTCTTACCCGAAAACAATCCATTTGGTGCTTAGGGTTTGTATTGTTAGTTGAAGTTGGTCTGCAATTTGGGGATTGGGTTTATATTTTAATTTGAAGTTTATTTAATTCTTACGCAAAAATTATAGAATTGGGGATTAAGGTTTATATTTTATGAAATACATAAATTTTGAAAATTGCATTTACATTAAATGGGTTAATAGTAAAATCATCTTAATTTAGTTATACTCTGGTTACATGGAGGTTTCTAATTTTATTAACATTTTATATATTGAAAAATCAATATTTGTGATTTTTACTGATTAATCTTATATATTTTGAAGGTCCTGGGTGTTTTGGCGTTGGAGAAGCTGCTTTCTCCCTAGATGGACCTTTCCTGACAAGTCCCAAGGGTTTGGTGAAATATTCCTTCAGCTGGAATAGAGGTATTAATATATATTTTTTTCACGGAACTACCACGAAAACTATTTATAATATATATTTTAACTCTTGGTGAATAAGAGAAAATCTGCTGATGGATGACTATGAATTTTCCTTCATAGTTTTTTTTCTTGTACTGGTTTTGCATTCTTTTTTATAGAAACAAATATGATATATTTGGATTCTCCAACTGGTGTTGGTTTCTCTTATTCGGCCAACACGTCTGATTATTTATTTCTAAATGATGAACTTGCCAGTATTGTTATATTCTTAACGTTTGTACTAATGTTTTTTTCAACTTGCTTCATTAGTTTTGCTTAATATTAAATTTGTAATAGGATGATAAATTCAGATTTCGTAACTAACTGAAAAGAAAATTTTAAAATATATTCTTCTGAATACATTGTTATTTTATTTTTGAATTTTATCTATGATATTTATCAAGAACTGTTGTGAATAGGATAGGATACCTTAGAAAACAAAGTATAATAGGTTTCTCAAGAAACCCACAAGGGTTAGGGTTTAGGGTTACCAAAGATAACAACAAGGATTGATTATAAACTGGTATTCTTTCCTTTCTCTTTTAACAAGATTACAAGTATACAAGAATAACAAATAACCTCTCTCGCTTTTGAATTAGGGTTTTATCTTCCTATTTTCCCTTATTCAAAATATGAGAGACTAGTATGCTATTTATAATAAAACTAACATACTAACATAATGGCCTTTTTAACAATTACACATTGCAAGCTAACTTATGGTACAAGCTAACTTAAACAATTGGATCCATAACACAAGGCCCAATTAAATAATAACATGTGAGCAGACTTCGACGACATGCTATTCGTACTAGGGCTTGTTCCAATATTCCATAAATCTCCACCTTGAAACACACCCTATACTAATAAGATACAAACTAGCTTTCTTCATGCAGCTTTATCAACTACATACAGTGGAAAAACTTGCAATTGGGAAACGTCTTGGTGATCATATCAACAAAATTATGATCTGTCGAAACCTTCCGCACTTGGACTTTTCCATGCTCGATTACCCCTCTAACGAAATGCAACCTTACATCAATGTGCTTGGTTCGCTCATGCTAGGATGAGTTCTTCGACAGGTGTATTTCACTTTGACTATCACATTTAACAGTGATACTTGGACCTTGAAATTTCAGCTACTTTGCAAAACCTTCAAGCCATAATGCTTCCTTTACAACTTTAGTTAGGGCAATATATTCTGCTTCAGTGGTTGATAAGGCAACAACCTTCTGAAGTGTTAATTTCCAACTAATTGTTGTGCCAAACATATTGAAAACATATCCAGAAATAGATTTTCTAGAATCTTTACAACCTGCATAAACAAAGTCGACATATCCTTCGATTGCTGCTGTCGTACCTCGAAAAATACGATCCTAAAATAAAACAACAGAGTCGCCACCTAATTCTATTTATTCTACGAGAGAAAAGGGAGATATAGACACAACCTAAATAAAGGATAAGAATGGTCAACGAAACTACTAATCTAAGTTCGGAAGTCAGTTACGCAAGGGGAAGGTATTAGGCACCCCTCACGTCCGTTGTACTCAACGGGAACCTCTTAGTCTAATTTGCGCTTAAATGTTAACTTGTTATTATTGTCTTCTTTTACTGATTAAAGATTGTTAAGATTATTTAAAAGAGATATTTTAATTATAATTTGTTATAGGAAAAGGTTAAGTTTTTTTTATTATTGTGCTCGCGAAGGATTAAAATCCCCGTGCCTACGTATTCCCCTGTGCAATGGGAAAGTCAGAGCTCCGTAGTTCGTGCTACTACGGTTTGTGTTTTTTATTGAACGACTGTTTAAAAAAAGATTTCTACCGCTAAGCGTTGGCTTATTTGCAAGATAGAAAGATTTAAACAGTGTTCGTTTGAGAAAAGATATACGAATGATGATTGGACACCTTGCGGTCCAATCCAGAACGTGCGGAATGCTAGACTCCGGAGTTCTGTTTTTCGTATTAAATTAATAAGATAGTTTGAAATATTTTAGTATACGAATGGTGATTGGACACATCGCGTGAGGCTAGCCCAGTTGCGGTCCAATCCAGAACGTGCGGAATGCTAGACTCCGGAGTTCTATTTTTCGTACAAAGTTAATAAGATAGTTAATTTCTTTTTTAGGTGTTCTTTAGGTTTATTTATTTTAATAACAAAGGAATGAGCGAAACATTACGCGTGAGGCTAGCCCATTTGCAGTTCGTTCTAGAAGGTGCGGAGTGCTAGACTCCGGAGTTCTATTCTTTGTTAAATTAGTTAAGATATATGAAGGGAGTGCAGATGGCGATCACATGAGTGATCGACTTACGTGTGTGCAAAAAGAAAGAGGTTTATGAAACTATTTGGTATATTTTAAAAAAAGTGTTTATTTGGCGTTGAACCAAATGATTAACTTATCTTTTGAAATGATTATTTTTTTTAGCGCGAACGTATTCACGTTTATTTTGACAAATTGTAACTGAGTTGAGAAGTGACAAACGAGTCCACTACGAATCATATATTGCTATTACACGGTCAAACAATGGATAAAAGAAAAGCAAACATATACATAAGTAAATGGATGCAATCATAAAATAAAATGAAAATATATATATATATATATATATATATATATATATATATATATATATATATATATATATATATATATATATATATATCCCCCTTTTTGTGAGAAAAGAAAAAGAAAATAACTATTAAACTAAATAAATTAGCTGAGTTAAGTTAATTAATAGAAACTAATTAGAAAAATTATATTTTGTTAAGGTTATGAGTTTAGAAAAGAAAAGGAAATTAATAAATGAGCTTAAAACATAATAAATGGGCCAAATTAGGAAAGGAAGGAGGGGCCAAAAGAAAAATACCAGGGGCCTGTTATAGAAAGCCCAGGGAAGCCGGCCGGGTCGGGTCAGACCCGGATCCGGTTCGGTGAAATCTCACCAAAAACAGAACTGAGGGGTCCTAGGGTTTTCTAACGGCTTCTTCTCTTTCTCTCTCTCTCTCTCTCTCTCTCAAACAACACAGAAAAAGAAAAAAACAAGAACAATTCATACGAACATCAATTGTTTTGGCAGAGATAGGCATAAAGCATCGCCAAAAACATTCCTCTCACGAATCAAGTTGCGATTAAGACGGAAGTGAAACAACAGGAATAACCGGCCCCAAATCGTAAATCTAGGGTTTCGGGACTTGCAAAAGATTCAACAATTTGATTTTTTTGAAGAAAAGGACACAACAATCACGAATAAAATAAACAGAGTAAATCAGAGGGTGAGTTGAAGAGGACTACCGTTTCCAAAGCTTCAAGGTGAGATTTTGTCTTCCCAGTTACGTGCTCCTATTCGACTCCTTCTGCTTGTTTCTCTCTTTAGCGAAAGTTGTGGTTGTTGAGTGATTATTGGATTTCCAGTTGTCTCTTCGTGAAAGTTTTTCTTTGGGTTTTTGGTGATATTTCTGCCGTTAGTTTTTTTTTCTGGTGAACTTAGGGTTTTTTTCTGATCCCTGGTATCATCAATTTCGTTCCTTTTTATAGAGTCAAATTAGGGTTTGGTTCCTTTGAATGTTTGCCGAGAAAACCCTATTCTTGCTATGTCTGTTTTTTCTTTACTCTGTGTTTGAAAAACTTTTTGCCGATTTCGTGAATGCTTTGGCCTTTGTAGTCTGCTACTGTTTCTACCTGTACTCTTGTCAGTGCACTTTTGACTTAATTTTCTGGTTCGAATTGAACTGAACTAGTTCAGTTTCAATTGAATCATACTGCTTTTTTTACTTGGCCTTGCTTTTCCTTTTACCATCCTGAAACTCCTACTAACAATGTTTCTTTATCCCTTTTTTACTGTGGTGAATTTTCTTGCAGGTTTTAGTAAGGTTTCTAAACATCAATGGTTCTTCATATTTGACAAAGGAAAAGAAAACAGGGCTATCCATACATAACCAACGCCCATTATCTTGAGATTTTCGCAATACTAACACTTTCGGGCTCGTAGAATGCTAGCATGGACACCAGCCACTTTTAGTTCAACAAGAGTTACTTGAACAAGTGCATCTGTAATCTCCTCCGTGGTTATCTGGATGTTTGGCTCAGGACAATTAAAGTCCTCAATAACTTCCTTTTAGTGCTGCGGACTTGGCTTTCTCATTGAGTAGCAGGTGAACCATTATTGTGTTCCTTCTCTGTCTCCTTATTTGTCGTAAAGTTGTGAATTTACGTTATCTGTTTTTGTGTGTAAGCAGATTGGAATTGATGTTGCCCTTAATGTTGATGTTACAGAGTTTCAAATCAACTTGGTTCTTCATGCTTTCCTCATATGCACTTGTAACTTCAAACTGAGACATTGCCGGCTTGTCTGCTTGAACATGAGAGTACAGGCTAAGTGCACCTCTTGAGCTAGAAAATGGAAGCCCGTAAAGAGACTGATCCCCCTGGTTAGGAATCAAACCCATCAGGCGCAGTTGCTGAGCCATTGGCAATAATGATCAAAGTGATTTATACACTCGTTGCAAACTCTACAGTGCTTATTGTATTTGAAGACCTCAACTTCGCATAAACAGATGTAGAGTCCAAAAACAAAACCAATCAGAGATGTGTAGAGAGCAACTGAAGAAGATGGTAAGGTAACTGCCATTCTTGTTTCCTCATAGTTCTACTTCTAAAACACAGTCGGAAAAAACAATCCAAAGAATAGAGACAAGTATTAGGGAAGTGCCAAGTATTGTTTCTTTTTTCGTTGTTCAGCTTTCGTTCTATACTGGATTCAAGTGGGACTGTCTTCTGAAGAAAGGCCTGTTTGGATGCTTTGGTTGCCAGAATCAGTTCCGAACTGTCATAGTTGTAGCCCTGGTACATCATTTCCGATCGTTGCCGATGTATATTTGCTAGACTTGTTTGCCAATTTCTTAACCGTTGTTGTTGTCGCTATTGCAGGTTTGACTTGATGGTGCAGAGGTTGCGGGTGACGGATTTTGAGCTTAGCTCGAACTTCTAGCAGTTGTGGTCATACTAGATTCAGTAGCATCCGGCTGTAAACTTGTTAAACTCATTGTTTTTTTTGTGTTTTTTTTTAGGTTCCGGCACCCCCGGAAATTTGTTGCTGATCATCTCATCATGGTTCATAATATCCCAAACCATCACGACAGACACATGTACGACGACAACGACAAACATTCTCTTCTGCTACTTCAAGCTTGGTGTAGTAACTTTCTACCACCTTGCTCTTGAATGAATGCCTTGGACTGAACTGATTCTCCTCAGTATGCCTTGTGAAGAAAGAAGATCCAGAATTTGTACGACAAGTATCTACAGGTGGTTGTATGTCCTTAATTGCAATGAGTTATTTGCCATGAGAGCATCATCGGTAAAGGAAAAACCAAACACTCTGCAATTACTTGTTCAGGTAGAAACTAGCTCTCAACTGCCTATCCGTAGTGAAGTCGAACCTGCAGTGAATGAATTCGTGTCTTTAGAAGCAAGATATGGTTCTCTTGGCATTATCCGCGTACGGACTTCTGTGAACAAATCTCGACTGCTTCAGAACGAAGACCTGAGGATCAAGAGGATGCTCAATATATATCCATCGGCGTGGTGCCTACCATAGGCCACTATCTAAACTAAATGGATTCCTTTAATCTGTAGTACTAGGATTCCCACATCTTATTATTATTGTATTTCCCTTTTGCCAACCAACTTGTAGAATCCTTTTGTTTTACTTTGAGTTTAGTGGGGTTAAAGAATCTTTATTCCTGGTTCAAATGGAATACCATCCTCTTGAAGCATGGCTTGGCTTCTTAATAATAAATTCAATGAAATAAATTCATGGTAACCTTCTTTGACATATGATACCGGTTAAACAGGATAACTTTGCAAATCAAGGAACTTTGATGAAAAGATTAATGTCTCAAAAAAAAACTTCCATTCAAAACACCTTAACTTGGATTCCATCTCTTTACTAAAACGAGACTGCATATGAATTCTGGAAAAGCTGCATCTTGTATCATGAATTTTATATCCTCGAGAAAACCTTGTGACTTGATGTTGAGAAGCAGATAAATGACTGAATAACTAACGAGTCCTGATACAAACGTCCATGGTGATAGAATTCTAAAGTCCAATCCCCAAAATTGAGTAAAATAACCTTAAAAAAATAAGAAACCCTAACTCCATGGATCCTCCATTTTTATGCCTTGAGCAAAAACCGAAGACATGCAGGGTATGAACATGACTTGACTGCAATGCGTATAAAATGCATAAACTGCGAAATACAACGAGAAAAAGGGCAAATTTTGGGGTGCAACAGCTGCCTCTATTCAAACGGATGAAGCCTGAAAGGCAGAAGAGGTTTGAATACTAAAAAGAACCAGAAAATTTGCACTTGACAGAGTAGGGAAAGTGTGGTGGAGACGCCTGCTAAAACAAAAATTAGTGGGATGCAAAAGTGATTCTACTGAGCATTAGATACACATGATCGGAACAAAATCCAAATGAGAAGTCTTCCGAGCGTAACCATATGACAACTGGTTAACAGATGACAACATGCATCGGGGAGATATCATTTGACAAAACTCTCATCATACTTTCTTTTTTGGAAGAGACAGCCATATGATGGAGAAAACAACTTCACGCTCAAACTTCTCAATTTGTTTGGAAGAGATAGCCATTTGACGGAAATTGGAAAATTTTCAACAAACTTCTCAACTTGTCTGGATGAGATGCCCTTTGCCGAAAAATAAAGAGATTCGTATCAAACTTCTCGACTTGTATGGAGGAGATAGCCATTTGATAGAACCTTCATCATACTTCCCTTTTTCTGAAAGAGACAGCCATATGATGAAGAACAACTTCTCGCTCAAACTTCTCAACTTGTATGGAAGAGATAGCCATTTGACGGAAATTGGAAAAATTCAACAAACTTCTCAACTTGTATGGAAGAGATAGCCATTTGTTGGAACAGTAAAGAGATTCGTATCAAACTTCTCGACTTGTAGGGAAGAGATAGCCATTTGATAGAACCTTCATCATACTTCCCTTTTTCTGAAAGAGACAGCCATATGATGAAGAACAACTTCTCGCTCAAACTTCTCAACTTGTATGGAAGAGATAGCCATTTGACAGAAATTGGAAAAATTCAACAAACTTCTCAACTTGTATGGAAGAGATAGCCATTTGTTGGAACAGTAAAGAGATTCGTATCAAACTTCTCGACTTGTAGGGAAGAGATAGCCATTTGAAGGAAATTGGAAAAATTCAACAAACTTCTCAACTTGTATGGAAGATATAGCCATTTGTTGGAACAGTAAAGAGATTCGTATCAAACTTCTCGACTTGTAGGGAAGAGATAGCCATTTGATAGAACATTAACCTTGATGGGGATGAACCAACTGCTCGAAAAGAGAATGCCATCTGTTGATTTACTGGGAAATCCATGGACAAGAAATAAGCTTCTCAAATAAGAAGACGACCACTTGTTGATTCTACTTAGAAGTTCAAGGACGAAACAAGCTTCTCGAATAAAGAGACTGCCACTTGTTGTCAGGTATAAGCAATCCTAGGGAACGTTGTAGTAACATTGCTGGAGGGCAAAATTTGTCTTCAAAGGAAACCTCCGACAAATTCCTTCCGGGAAACTAAACATCCAAAGGTGCAAAATGAATGCACTTTCCATCTGGAAATTCAATCATCAAAATTGTCAAAGACCCAAAATTCAATCCAGGAACGAGCTGGAAAGAAACTGTCAAGCAAGATACTAATCCGTGAGGAATGAACTCAATCGGGAATTAATCCTATCCAAGAGTGGAAAGGATAACTAAAGCAAAAGTCTTCTATGAGGGTAAAAACCCAGTGGGGAATTAGAACGAATGTACATTTCCTGCCTAAGGCTGACACACTCTATTCTGAGAGAGACACATTACTTGGGGGTAAATGCGACCAAGGTAGGAGATATGCATTAATGAATGCAACTTGAATATAAATATGAATTCAAATATGATGTACATGTATGTATATGCGTTATGTTTATGCTGACAAACAAGACAAAATAGACACGTAAGATAGATTGGTGAGAAAGACACAACAACCGGATGCCCGACCAGTCTCAACAAGACGTGAGCGACCCACAGCACAGTTGGCTTTGATAAGGATGAAATAGTTTATCTTCTGCCGGGGAATCAAACCAACAATCTACCAAAGCAAATTTAATCAGGCTCACACAGATACATCAGATTTAGCATCTCACCAAAGGCGCTGAGTAACAAAAACTTTATTACAGAAAAAATGAGTCACATAAGTAACACCCCAATGACCCATATTGGAGAAACCTGAGAATGCCGCACTTAACGAGACAATTATTTCACATCTTGCAGCTTGACCATTCTTGGAACAACCATTAACGTTCGTCTTTCGGTTCGCCAACTTAATAAGCACACACACACATTAAAACAAATATAGTAAAAAGTTTTTGTTTCGAAAATCATTATTAATAACAGTGTCATTTTTGAGATGAAGATAGAATAGGAATTGCAAGCAAAGGCATATGCTCAAATTTTCATTAATGGAATGGTAATCTGCCAATAGCGGGATTCCATAGATCTTTACAAAAATTGGAATAAATGGTAATTAAATGGAAGAGACTACATTAAAATTACAATGATCATTACTTTCTCCAACTACTTTGAATTCCCGGTATTCTTGAGCTCGAGTCAGATTTGAGGAATTCGTGGCACACGACGTTGTCATCATAGCCCGATACAGTTACTTGTCGTTATCCCTAACTTTTGCCTGGACTGCCCTTTCAGGTTTTCAATCCAACGGGATGATTAATTTCTGTTTATGTCTCTAACTTTTGCCTGAGTCGCCCTTTCGGGTTTTCGACCCACCGAGACGCTCTTTTTTGCCTAAGTCGCCCTTTCGGGTTTTCAACTTACCGAGTTGTTCTTTTATTTTTACTAGGCGAAGTATTTCTTGACTGTATCTGCATTTGTAGGACGGGCGAATTCCTCGCCATCCATCGTTGCGAGGATTAATGCGCCGCCTGAAAAAACTCTCTTGACAACATACGGGCCATCATAATTAGGAGCCCACTTGCCCCTAGAATCTGATATAAAAGGCTGGAGTTTCTTAATCACGAGGTCTCCTTCCTTGAACACACGAGGGTGAACCTTCTTATCAAAAGCCTTCTTCATCCTTTGTCGATACAACTGCCCGTGGCATAAAGCTGTCATCCTTTTCTCTTCAATCAGATTCAAGTTATCATACCTACTTTGGCACCATTCAGCTTCTGTTAACTTGGCTTCCATCAAAACTCTCATTGACGGGATTTCAACCTCCACATGGAGCACGGCCTCCATGCCATATACCAACGAGAAAGGAGTTACCCCAGTCGATGTACGGACTGAAGTGCGATATCTATGTAAAGCAAAGGGGAGCATTTCGTGCCAATCCTTATAAGTGACGACCATCTTCTGAATGATCTTCTTGATATTCTTGTTAGCGTCTTCCACTGCCCCATTCATCTTAGGCCTGTAGGGAGAAGAGTTATGGTGTTCAATCTTGAACTCCACACACATTTCCTTCATCATTTTGTTGTTCAGGTTTGATCCATTATCAGTGATGATCCTACTTGGGATACCATACCGGCAAATGAGGTTGTTTTTGATGAATCGGACAACCACCTGTCTAGTCACATTGGCGTAGGAAACTGCCTCTACCCATTTTGTAAAGTAGTCAATGGCCACTAGGATGAAACGATGTCCATTGGAAGCTTTCGGCTCAATCATACCAATCATATCGATGCCCCACATGGAAAAAGGCCACAGAGAAGAAAGAACGTTGAGAAGAGTCGGAGGGATATGGACTTTATCGGCGTAAACCTGACATTTATGACATTTCTTCACATATTTGCAGCAATCGGATTCCATTGTCAACCAGTAATACCCTGCCCTCAGCATCCTTCTAGCCATAGCATGTCCATTAGCGTGAGTGCCGAATGATCCTTCATGAATTTCCCTCATCAGTATTTCTTCTTCATGCTTATCTACACACCTGAGTAAAATCATATCGAAATTTCTCTTGTACAAAACATCTTGACTCAGAAAGAAGTTATTGGCCAACCTCCTCAGAGTCTTTCGGTCCTTGCTGGATGCCCCTGGCGGATATTCTTGGTGTCGTAAGAAACACTCGATGTCGTAGTACCATGGTTTATTGTCAACAGCCTTTTCCAAGGTGAATACATAAGCAGGTCTATCAAGACGCATAATTTCAATCTTTGGCACATCATTTTGTCTATTTACAACAATCATGGAGGAGATGGTAGCCAAAGCATCGGTCATTCTGTTCTCGCTGCGAGGTACCTGGTGAAACTCAATTTTATTAAAGAATGTCGAGATCCTCCTCGCATAATCCCTGTATGGAATCAAGTGAGTTTGTAGGACTTCCCACTTTCCCTTGATCTGATTGATTACCAGGGCTGAGTCACCATATACATCTAAGTTCTTGATTCTTAAATCGACCGCTTCTTCTAAGCCCATGATGCAAGCTTCGTACTCGGCTTCATTATTGGTGCAATTGAACGTCACCCTTGCAGCGAAAGGGATATGAGCTCCTTGGGGAGTTACAATCATTGCCCCAATTCCTTTTCCGTACAAATTTACAGCTCCATCGAAAACTAATCCCCATTGGGATCCCGGTTCTGGCCCTTCGTCGAGGGGAGGCTCATCACAATCTTTCATCTTCAAGTACATGACATCTTCGTCTGGAAAATCGAATTTTACGGGTTCGTAATCATCAATGGGTTGATGGGCTAGATGGTCGGCTAAAATACTTCCCTTGATAGCCTTCTGAGTGTGGTACTCAATATCATACTCTGATAGTAACATCTGCCAACGAGTAATTCTCCCTGTCAGGGCCGGTTTTTCAAAGATATACTTAATCGGATCCATCCTTGAAATCAACCAGGTAGTGTGATTAATCATGTATTGTCGGAGACGTCGAGCTGCCCAAGCTAAAGCACAACAGGTTTTCTCGAGCATAGAGTATCGAGACTCACAATCTGTAAATTTCTTGCTTAGGTAATAGATGGCGTGCTTCTTCCGTCCTGTTTCGTCTTGTTGCCCGAGCACACAACCCATGGAATCTTCTTGTATCGTTAAGTACATGATCAGAGGTCTTCCTTCAACTGGAGGGACCAAAATAGGCGGCTCCAGTAAATAATCTTTGATGTTATCAAAAGCCTTTTGACAATCTTCAGTCCACTTGCAATTTTGATTCTTTCGCAGGAGTTTGAAGATCGGCCCACAGGTCGCAGTCATATTAGAAATAAATCTAGAGATGTAATTCAGACGACCTAAAAATCCCCTTACTTGTTTTTCCGTCTTTGGTGCGGGCATCTCTCGAATGGCCTTGACTTTGTCGGGATCTACTTCAATACCTTTCTGGCTGACAACAAAACCCAACAACTTCCTTGACCGAACACCGAATGTGCATTTGCTGGGGTTCAGGCGAAGTTTGTACTTCCTCAAACGTTGGAACAACTTCAACAGGTATTCCACATGCTCTTCCTCGGTTCTGGATTTAGCAATCATGTCATCAACGTATACTTCGATTTCTTTGTGCATCATGTCGTGGAACAGTGTTGTCATTGCTCTTTGGTAAGTCGCGCCTGCATTCTTCAAACCGAAAGGCATTACCTGGTAGCAAAATGTTCCCCAAGGTGTAATAAATGAAGTCTTCTCCATATCCTCTGGGGCCATTCGAATTTGGTTATATCCGGAGAAACCATCCATGAATGAGAAAACTTTGAACTTAGCTGTACTTTCGACCAACATGTCAATATGGGGTAGTGGGAAATCGTCCTTAGGACTGGCTTTGTTCAGATCTCTATAATCGACACACATTCTGACTTTCCCATCTTTCTTCGGCATGGGTACTATATTGGCTAACCATTGTGGATACTCGGAAGTGACAAGGAATCCTGCGTCAATCTGCTTCTGAACTTCCTCCTTGATTTTGATAGCCATGTCGGGGCGTGATCTCCTCAACTTCTGTTTGACCGGCGGACATTCTGGTTTCAAAGGAAGGCGATGCTCCACGATACGGGTATCCAATCCCGACATATCCCGGTAGGACCAAGAAAACACATCCGCATACTCTTTCAAAAGTTCTATCATTCTTTCCTTGACGTCGGGAATGAGTAGCGCGCCGATTTTGACTTCCTTCCTATCATCTTCTGTCCCCAGATTAATTACCTCCACTGCTTCTTCGTATGGCTGGATAGTCTCTTCCTCATTCTCCAGTAGCCGTGAGATCTCATCAGGGACCTCTTCATCATTATCTTCTTCAGCCTCAAATACTGGTGTCACACCCCAAATTTTACCCCTAATTGCTCATATCATTAATCATACATTTTTTCATTCAATTTCATTTTAGTTTAATTTTGTTTTTATCTTACATTTTGTTTCAATTTAAAATAGGATGTTTGTCTCACTTTATCATTTATTTATTTTTATTCTAATTTCTTAGTTAAATATTTATCTTAGATTATTTAGAATTAATTAGTTCGATTTCAATTTAGTTTTAACTTAATTTATATTTTTATTATTTAATTTTAATTAGTCATTTCTAACTAATCTAATTTAATTAGTTTAGAAGTTAATTAAGTTTTATTTTTAGGATATTTTAATTAACTTGTATTTTAAAATTAGTTTCAATTAATTTAATTTTTATTTAAGTTTAATTTTTAAATTTTAATTCTAATATAATCTTTAGTTTAAATTTGTTTTTTATTTAAGATTAATCAGGTTTTAATTTGTTTACTTAATCCAATAAAAATGGGATATTTTTTTGTCCAACGGTACACTACAATTTCCAGCACCACTATGCTGCTACCTACACACTACACACAAATTTGTTCCCAACAGGCCTATAACACGCCAAAGCAACGGTCAAATCATTTCACCACTATAGTCTTACACAGTCTGCATGAATTAAAAGGACACAGACAATACCAAAGGAAAAGTTTTGAAAAATAATAGACATCACCACCTCCCTCAACCTGTCATGATCTTCTCACAACATATAACTCCATTCTACATCACAAACAAGGGGGACAACAAGGCTCTTACTTTCGTTTGCATCAACAACAACAAAATCATATACCTTTTCTCATATTCAACTATCTTTTTCTTTGAAAAAAGAACAAGCATCATCACCACCACATAAAACTAACAAAGCCATGATTCTCTACTTCTTTCCACAAACAACTATCATCACCATTACCACTTGAACCCAACATAACCTCATTATCTTTCTTTTTTTTCTACACTTCACTATCATCATTACCTCCACTGTGCACTAACTTCATCGCATCACCATACATTTCCTCCCTTCGCCACACTCTCGTCGCTACAAACAACACCAATAAAGCTTTCATCACTACCTTACGAAAACCACCGCGCCTCCATATCTTGATCGCACGCCACCATAGACAACCATGAACAGCTTGGAGCAATAAAACGATTGTGACGAACCGCCATCCACCTCCGAGCACCATGCACGAGATCGCCCCCCGGGAGAACATGATTTTGTCATCGTGGGAAAGCTCACTTTGTTCACCTCTGTGAAGGAGCCATGTGACTCTCATGTAAGATTTCATTTTCTTTTCATTAGCTCTGCTAGTTTCCATTTTCTTTCTTAATTTTTTTCCTCATGTTTTGTTGATTTGTGTGTGAGTTAGAAGAGAGGAAATTATTTTTAAAAAGTTTTTTTGTCATTTACTCAATACTTGTGCATAATGTTTTTATATTAAAAAAATTGTCTCGTTATTTCTTCGTTAAAGTTTGCTTCGTTTCCACACTGTTATTCTTGGTTTCATTTGTTATGCTTTAATGAGATTGATCTGTTAAAAATCATATATAAAGTATGATAAGGTCTAAGGTGGATTTGTCTCTAACTTAATATTACAAGTATTTGATTTAAGTGTGAGGTTTGTGTTGCATTTATTTTGTAAAAAAGAAAATTGCCTCAGACAGAAGAGAGAAACGTCGTGCTCATCATTTTTTTTTGTTTTCCTTATTATTATTATTTTGTTTTTAAGAAATACATGCCACGTGTCGCCATGTCATAGGTTTTTGTTTTAAGTGTTTGAAAATTAGGAAGTTTAGTTAGCATTTGGAACACCACGTTCCCACCACCATTATATTGGATGTTTTATTTATTTTTTTTCTTGTTTTATTTCTTACCTATTTTTTAAACAATTAATATATATATATATATATATATATATATATATATATATATATATATATATATATATATATATATATATATATATATATATATATATATATATATATATATATTAAACTATTTATTTAGTATTTAATTTTTATTTTTGAATTTGGTAAGCTGTAGTTTAATTCCTCATTTTTTTCACTAAGTAAGATTATTAAATTAATTGTTACGTCGATTTTATTGCATTGCGATTTCAGAGCATAAAATAATTGTGCTTTCGAGAAGCGTATGGATGCATATAGTTACTCGCTCGACTTCTTATAGAGTGATGTGTACATGAGTCCACTCTAAGATAGTTAAAGAGCTAAATCGTTTGTCTTCGATTTCATTTGTCTTGTACATTTCCATCAACTTTATTTGTTGTCATTTAATTTGCAAGTAGCAACCTATGCCTTAGACTTAGGAGCTTGCCCCCTCATTTATTTACTTTCGTTTATGCTTTTCAATCCAAAAGGGAAAGAACTCCTGCAGTTGACTCAATGTCATAGGAAGTTTAGCCACCCCTAGTTACCATTTTGACCTTAGCAATTAGGTCCCTCTTTTTTTTTCTCTTTGACCTTAGCAATTAGGTCCCCCATCCTTAGGTCCTTAGCCATTAGGTCCTTAGTGTTTTATTTTTATAACTTTTTGTGACTTTGTTAAGTCACGTGAGTGTTTGCCATAACACTTACTTTCCCCCGCGAACCTTGAGCGTAACCAAGTGTTCGTTAATCGCCAGGAGAACTACGAGTGCTCTGATTCTATACCCGATACGTAGGCATCGATGCGATGTTGTGCGAGCACCATTAGAAATAAAAACCTTAGGTTCCCATAATTTTAACAAGCAATAAACAACAATAATACAAATTCTAACAAGAGGTTCCCGTAGGATACTGCGGATGCTTAGGATGCTAACACCTTCCCTAAGTATAATCAACCCTCGAACCTAGTTTCTCCTCATTTGGGGTTTTTACGATCTTTTTCCCTTTTCCCTTTGGATTAAATTAAAGTCGGTGGTGAACATAAAAGTTTTACGATTCAAGCTCACTTAATAGCTTGGTATCCGATTCTCACCGCGACAGAAATGGCGACTTCACTGGGGATATTGGTTATTTTTGAGGGTTAAGCCCACCTTGTATATTTGTATATTTGTTGTTGTATTGCTTGTTTTTATTTTTGGATTTTTGGGTGTTCCATGTGTGGTGAGATAAGTCCTAACCCGGACTTGAGTGCAAATAAGTTAGGACGGTGGTATATTCAAGAAGGCTTGTAGGGAGTTGAGTCCCGACCAAGTTGACTTGAGACACCACCACTCAGCGGAGGCCTCCTCGGATGTAGTTTTGTTGATCGAGTTCAGTCGTGAAAACATTACTATATTCGACTTGAGAGCCATTAATGCTGAGGACCGTAGAACATTTACCCCCACTTGGCCTTTTTAGGGATGTAGTGCGATGACTATGAGGGTGCAAATCCAAAATAGTTGATACGCGATACTGCACTCGGATGAGACTCTCTTGAGAATATTACTGATTACCAAGTCGAGTTGGGAAGTCGGTAATATCCGAAAGATGGGACAGTGATTCTGGGAACTTTTAGAACCCGTTGTACAGGTACAAATAAACTCATAGTACATACCTTTTGGGAGGGTTGAACCTTTGACCTCATGCAAGCTTTGAACCTAAGCCTTGTTTGTGTTTGTGTATTCGTTGCATTCACGCATCATGAAGCATCATTTTTATCATTTATTCAAGGAACTCAGAAACTCTATCTTTGCAAATATCATAGGTATCATCATGGACTTTGGAAGAAGAAAGACTGTCAAGTACACCTTCAAAACTCCCAAACTCGAAGACCTAAGGAAATTAAGAGATTTGGTTCTGGATCAAGAAGCCTTCATGGAGAAGCATAGGAGACTTTTAGCTTTGCTTAAGACTGATTGGGATGGAAGGCTGCTCTCTGTGATGCTCCAGTTTTATGATCCTCTCTACCACTGTTTTACGTTCCCTGATTACCAATTGGCGCCTACTTTGGAAGAGTATTCAGTTTTGGCGGGATCACGTGTTAAGGATGAGTTTCCATTCCCTGTTCTAGAGAAGGACCCTGAAGAAGCAGAGATTGCAAAGGCGACATATTTGAGTGTTCCTGAGGTCAAGGCAAATATGACCTACAAAGGAAAGGTTTTTGGATTCCCTACAAAGTTTCTGATAGAAAAGGCCAAGAATTTTGTTGATGTGAAGGATATGAAAGCTTTTGAGGCGACTTTTATTCTGCTGATATATGGAGTGCTGCTTTTCCCAAACTTTGAAGACTTTGTCGACCTGAACGCCATCAAGATCTTTCTGAAGAAGAACCCGGTCCCTACTTTGCTTGGAGACACTTACCATTCCATCCATCTGAGGAATCACCATAAGGGAGGGATGATTACTTGTTGTGCATCATTGTTGTACGAGTGGTTTATTTCGCACTTGCCTAAGTCAGCTTCATTTTGGAACCTTAAGGATGGTTTGTGGTGGTCACAAAGGATCATGTCTCTTACCCACTCTGACATTAGCTGGTACAATCGCGCTTATGATGGAATATTGATTATTGATAGCTGTGGTGATTTTGCTAATGTGCCTCTTCTGGGCACTAAGGGAGGAATCAGCTATAATCCAGTTTTGGCTCGCCGTCAACTCGGGTATCCATTGAAGGACAAGCCTAAGAGTGTTGAAGTGGAAGGAATTTTCTTTAAGGATGACGAAGAACCAGAGCTCAAGAAACAGATTATGCAAGCTTGGAAGTGCATTCATAGGAAGGGGAGGAGTAGCTTGGGGAAGCCGAATTGTGTTTCTATGGAACCCTATCTCCAATGGGTACGAGATAGGGCAATCATTCTGAAGATGCCTTACCCTCGCCAGGATCCTATGACCTTCAGGAAACCCATTCTAATCTTTATGGATGATGCAGAGAAGCTGAAGATTGATTTGGAGAAAGAGATTCGAGAGAAGAATGCATGGAAGAATCGACATCAGATCATCAGCAGTGAGAATGAAGAACTTAGAAGACAGCTGAAGATGAAGGAAGAAGAAGAGCTATCCAGCAAGAAAAGGAAATCACAAGAGGATTTATTTTCCTCCAGCACTCAAGAGGACGCTTCTTGGAAGTCGATCGTGGATCAACTTATGATTGAAAGGGCTCAGATGAAGGCGCAAATCGAGAAGCTCAACTTGAGGCTTTTAGGAGAATCTCCTTAGGACTTTGTCTTTGTCTTTATTAAGCTTTGTCTGGGATTTTTGAAAGTGTACTCAAGACTTTGTATCACTTTTTGAATTTAATGAAATCACATCCTTTTGATTATTATGTGTTCCTTGGTATTTGCAAATTTGTTTCTTAAGTTCCTTGAATAATTTCATTTTTGCATTGCACTCATACATTTTGCATTGCATTTGCATTTTTTTCATATAAAACTCATTCCCGTCATCTGCTCTCAATTCAGCTTTCACACTGAGGCTCTCACGCAAATACTACACTCGAGCTCAAGCCAGAAAGAGGATGGCTGAAAGAGACCTAGAGATGGACAGAGTTAACGAAGAGCTTTCTGATATTCGTGGAGATATGGGTCAGATGATGGAAATGTTGCAAGTCATTCGAGCGAAGATGGATACCCAACAGACTGTGGTGTCAGAAATTGTTACTGCAACGACTGAAATTGTCACTGCAACGACCCAGCCTACGTCATCAGTCACTACCCCTGTGACCTGGTCTCCTTTTGGGTTTCCTCCTGGATTTTTCCCTCCTTCTCGAGGGTTTGCTACTCAAAGTTTTATTCCTCCTTCCCAAGGACTTACTGCTCAGGGTTTCTTCCCTCCTTCACAAGGGTTTGCTACTCAAAGTTTTATTCCTTCTTCCCAAGGACTTGCTGCTCAGGGTTTCTTCCCTCCTTCACAAGGGTTTGCTACTCAGAGTTTTATACCTCCTTCCCAAGGATTTGCTGCTCAGGGTTTCTTCCCTCCGTCCCAAGGTTTAGCTTCTCAAAGTTTCGCACCTCCCTCTCAGGGTATGGCATTTCCTTTTCAAGGTTTTGTGCCTCCTCCTCAGGGATTTGCTGCTCAACAAACTGTTCCTGTGACTAATGAAGAGAATCATGCAGTTGCTAATTTTACACAAGACATTGTGCACACCCGTGCTCAACCGTACTTCAATGACCATCAGGGGTATGAAGCGCCAGATATGTCTGAAAACGGAGATGAGAAACATGTGAAGATGCAGGAGAATTTTGATACCCTTGAAAAAAGGTTAAGAGCGATAGAAGGTGACCAGATCTTTGGGGCTGCTGCCAGAGAGATGTGTCTGGTGTCTGGATTGGTAATACCTCCAAAGTTCAAGATACCCACGTTTGATATGTACGAGGGCGCAACTTGTCCTAAGAACCATCTTTTGATGTACTATCGAAGAATGGCTGCGCAGGTGGACAATGATAAGTTAATGATCCACTGCTTTCAAGACAGTCTGAAGGGAATCTCTTCTAAATGGTATCTGACGCTTGACCAGTCGAAGATCCGCAGTTTCCAAGACTTGGCAGATGCTTTCATCCAACAATACAAGTACAACATGGACCTTGCTCCCGATAGGAGGCAATTGCTAAGCATGTCCCAGAAAGAGTCTGAATCCTTTAAAGAGTATGCTCAGAGGTGGAGAGGGACCGCTTCTCAAGTAGAGCCCCCATTGACTGAAAAAGAATTAGCTGACTGGTTCGTTGACACTGTGCGACCAGAATTCTATGAGAGAATGGTGGGAAGCATAACTGCTAGTTTCTCTGATTTAGTGGCTGTGGGAATCAAGGTAGAACTCGGTTTGAAAAGTGGAAAGATGAGTGGTGCATCTGGTAGTTCCAACACTGGCAGTGGAAGTAATGTTAAGAAATTTACCAATAACTTCCACAAGAAGAAAGAAGGTGAGACAAATGCCATAATAACAGGTCAAAGAAGAAATCCGCTTTGGCAGAGACCTTCACCTATGGCTCAACAGCAGTATGCTCATCAACAACAGTATGCCCAACATCCTTATGTAGCGGCGGTTCAACCAGCATTTAATCCACAAGTCCCCATGTATCGGCCAGCTCAAGCAGTACCGATGTACCAACAAGCGGCTCCAATGATTCAACCTTATCAACCAATGATCAACAATCCGGGCTATCAACAAGCACCCAATGCTTCAGCCTACCAGCAGAGGACTCCAGCTCCTCATCCAAATCCCAATTTTCAGAACAGAAGACCAGGTGGAAGGCCTCCTAATCCTCGAATCCCTATAACTTATACTGAGTTATATCCTTCACTACTGAAGAAGGGTTTGGTTACTCCCAGGCCTTTGGGTCCTCCACCAAGTCCGCTTCCACCAAATTACAACCCAAATGCTCACTGTTTATTCCATGAAGGTGCCCCGGGGCACGATTTGGAGGGTTGTTATGCTTTGAAGTACATAGTGAAAGATTTGATGGAGAAGAACATTCTGTCATTTGGGAATACTGGTCCGAATGTCAAAGATAATCCTTTACCCAAGCATGGGTCTATAAATGCTATTGTTGATGAGTCCGAAGAAGGTTTGATTTTCAATGCCACCGAGATCAAGACCCCGCTCAGAGACTTCCATGCGAAGTTAGTAGAGGCGGGTATACTAAAGAGTTGTCATCAGAATTGTGAAGGTTGTGTTGATAGTCCGAAGGGATGTGAATCGGTCTTAAAAGATGTTCAAGATTTGATTGATGAAGGTGTCTTACAAGTGAGTGGTCATATGAAGAGGAATGAGGTGGCGGTGATTGAACCCATTTTCAACTTGCCGGAATCTAATTCTACCTGGGTGCCAGTGTTCAACTTGCCTGAATCTTCAGGAGTTCAACCTATCCTCAATACTCCAGAATCTGTGGTGCCAATTTTCAATATACCTGAGCCAAGATTTGAACAAAGGAGTAACTCTTTCCGTTACGAAGACACTAAAGCAGTTCCTTGGAAGTACGATACAGGGAAAGTTCATCAGAAGATTGATAAAGCTGGTCAGAAGGAAGGTTCAAAGGTTGCAAGTGCTGACATAGCGGGGGCAGGTCATTTGACCCGTAGTGGTCGTGTTTATACCCAGCAAGCCAATACGGCTCCGCCTAAAGAAGTCATTCCAGCTGTTGCCAACAAAGATAAAGAGGTAGTCTTGGGAGAAGAAGATGCAGAGTTCCTCAGAATCATAAAGAAGAGTGATTATAAGGTTATTGATCAGCTGCATCAAACGCCTTCCAAAATATCTATCCTATCACTTCTTATGCATTCTCCGGCTCATCGAAGTGCGCTTCAGAAGTTGCTAGCTCAAACACATGTTACGCATGATATAACATTGAACCAGTTTGATGGTGTCATTGCCAATATCACTGCGTGTAACAACCTCAGTTTCAGTATGGAGGATCTTCCAAAGGAGGGCTTGGACCACAACCGTGCGCTCCACATATCATTGAAATGTCAAGAGGATACTTTAGCAAGAGTTCTTGTGGATACAGGATCTTCATTGAACGTTCTGCCGAAAAGAGCACTGGCTAAATTATCTTATCAAGGGGCAGAGATGAGGCCCAGTGCACTGATTGTAAAAGCCTTTGATGGGTCAAGAAGGACTGTCATTGGAGAAGTAGACCTACCAATCCTGATCGGGCCACAGGTCTTCAAAATCACTTTCCAGGTTATGGACATCAATCCTAACTACAGTTGCTTGCTGGGAAGACCTTGGATCCATGCGGCTGGGGCAGTCACTTCTACCCTGCATCAAAAGATGAAGTTTGTGGTTGATAACAAGCTGGTAACCGTGTCTGGGGAAGAAGATCTCATGGTTAGCAACCTTTCTTCCTTTAGTTATATTGAGGCTGATGAAGATGCTTTGGAAACTTCTTTCCAAGCTCTTGAGATAGCCAATGCTGTCATTTTGGAAGTAGAGGAACCAAAGGGGAAGGGAATCCCATCTTTTGCATCGCTGAAGAGTACCATTTCCACCATTGAAGAAAGAAGCCATGAAGGTTGGGGTGATGTCATCGAGGTCAAACAGAAGCTAGATCGTTGCGGGTTGGGTTACAAACCAACTCATGTGAAGGAAGGAGCGTCAACCTCCGTTAAAGGACGTCTGAAGACCATTCAAGAGGTGTTTTCCAGTGCTGGTTATCAGGTCAATGCAATTGATGGAGTTTCTGAAGATGAAGATGCGAATCATCTGGTGTATCAGTGTGAAGAAGCCTTGGACAATTGGGAGGCAGTCGAGATCCCAGAGTTTTTTCCATTGTCAAAGTAATTTGTTGTTTTTTCAATGTTTTCAAAGTTCCCTAGCTCTGCCCAAGGCTATGGGAGTATTTTGTAGGGCCCCTTTCTCATTTTTAAAGTTATTATCAATGAAGGCATTTTGTTGAACTCTTATTTTGATCATTTACTGTTTCTCTCTTTTCACTTTTAAAAAGAAAATGGCAATCTTTCAAAACCAATAAAAAGCTTTTTCTCTTGCATTTCTCTATTTTCCACTTTTAATAAAAGCAAATCATTATCATATGCAGAATAAACGAAAACCCTGTTGAATCCAATGACTCCACATTCTCTCCTAACTTTGATTCGCCCATCTACCAAGCGGAAGATGAAAGTGAGGAAGATTGTGATATTCCCGAAGAACTGGCAAGATTAGTTGAGAATGAGCACACAAATCTCCAGCCACATAAGGAGCAGGTTGAGACCATCAACCTTGGCACTGATGAAGATGAGAAGGAAGTCAAGATTGGTACAACACTTGGGGCAGACATCAGAGAAAGATTGGTCAAGCTTCTCAGAGAATATGTAGATGTGTTTGCATGGTCATATCAGGATATGCCCGGCTTAGACACAGACATAGTGGTCCACAAGTTACCTCTTCGACCAGATTGTCCTCCTGTAAAGCAAAAGCTTCGAAGAACAAGACCAGACATGGCTCTGAAGATTCGAGAAGAGGTCAAAAGACAGTTTGATGCTGGATTCCTCGCAGTTGCAAAGTACTCTGAGTGGGTAGCTAATATTGTGCCAGTCCCTAAAAAGGATGGCAAAGTCAGAATGTGCGTGGACTATAGGGATTTGAACAAAGCCAGTCCGAAGGACGATTTCCCTCTTCCGCATATTGATACTTTGGTTGACAACGCTGCTAAATTTGCTGTTTTCTCCTTCATGGATGGGTTTTCAGGATACAACCAGATCAAGATGGATCCTGACGATATGGAAAAGACTACATTCATCACACCATGGGGCACTTATTGTTACAAAGTTATGCCATTTGGTCTCAGAAATGCAGGAGCCACTTATCAGAGGGCAATGGTCACCCTTTTCCATGATATGATGCATAAAGAGATAGAAGTCTATGTGGATGATATGATTGCCAAATCACAGAGTGAGGAGGATCATTTGAATCATCTCTTGAAGTTATTTGAGCGCCTCAGAAAGTTCCAACTGCGTTTGAATCCAGCTAAGTGTACCTTTGGTGTCCGATCAGGAAAGTTACTTGGTTTTATTGTTAGTCAGCAGGGAATTGAAGTAGATCCAGATAAGGTCAGAGCAATTCAAGAGATGCCAGCTCCCAAGACAGAAAAGCAAGTCAGAGGCTTCCTCGGAAGATTGAACTACATCTCCAGATTCATTTCCAACATGACTGCTACTTGTGAGCCTTTATTCAAGTTACTCCGGAAGAATCAAGCAATTGAGTGGAGTCCTGATTGTCAACTGGCTTTTGAGAAGATTAAGGTTTATCTACAGGAACCTCCTATCTTGATCCCACCTACTCCTGGGAAGCCTCTTTTCATGTATCTCACTGTGCTTGAGGGATCTATGGGTGTATTAGGCCAACAAGACGAAACTGGTCGTAAGGAGCACGCCATCTATTACTTAAGCAAGAAGTTCACAGACTGTGAGAGCAGATACTCACTTTTAGAGAAAACTTGTTGTGCCTTGGCATGGGCGGCCAGACGCCTCAAGCAGTACATGATTTGTCACACTACTTTGTTGATCTCGAAAATGGATCCAATAAAGTACATCTTTGAGAAGCCTGCTTTGACTGGAAGACTCTCCCGTTGGCACATGTTGTTATCCGAATACGACATCCAATATGTAACCCAGAAGTCTATCAAGGGCAGTGTTTGGTCTGAATACCTTGCTGATCATCCTGTTGAAGATTATGAACCTTTGAAATTCGATTTCCCGGACGAAGACATTATGTTGATAAAGGACTATGAAGTTCCAGGTCCAGATGAAGGTCCCGAGCCAGGTTCTCGTTGGAAGATGATGTTTGATGGTTCCTCTAACTACATGGGGCATGGTGTAGGAGTTGTTTTGATGAATCCTGATGGTGGTTATACTCCTTTCACAGCCAGATTATGTTTCGAGTGTACTAACAACATCGCTGAGTATGAAGCATGTGTTTTAGGTATCGATGCTGCAATCGATACTAGAATCAAGATCCTTGAAGTATATGGAGACTCAGCTTTGGTAATATACCAAGTCAAAGGTGAATGGGAGACCCGTGACGAGAAGTTGATCCCTTATCGGGCCCACATTGTGGAGTTAATTAAATACTTTGATGAAGTCACTTTTCATCATGTTCCAAGGGCAGAAAATCAAATTGCAGATGCTTTGGCTATGTTGGCATCTATGTTTCAAGTCAGATTTCTTAATGAAGCTCCACTCATTACAATCGAGCGAAGAACTGCACCAGCCTACTGTCTACTGGTCGAAGAAGAAACTGATGAGAAACCGTGGTTCTACGACATCAAGAACTACTTGCAAAATCAGGAGTACCCAGCGGATGCAACAAACTTAGACAAGAAGACTTTAAGAAGATTGGCATCCAAGTTCTTCCTCAGCAACAATGTGCTTTACAAGAGAAATCATGATATGGTTCTGCTCAGATGTGTGGACAAGCGCGAAGCAGACTTATTGATCAGGGAAATCCATGAGGGATCATTTGGAACACATGCCAATGGACATGCCATGTCCAGGAAGATTTTGAGAGCTGGATACTTCTGGTTGACCATGGAGTCAGATTGTTTCAAGTATGCCAGGAGGTGTCATAAATGCCAGATTTATGCCGACAAGGTGCACGTACCTCCAACACTTTTGAATGTTCTGTCATCGCCTTGGCCTTTCTCAATGTGGGGCATTGACATGATAGGGGCAATTGAGCCTAAAGCTTCCAATGGCCATCGGTTTATCTTGGTTGCAATCGACTACTTCACCAAATGGGTAGAAGCAGCTTCCTACGCCAATGTGACAAAGCAAGTGGTTGCCCGTTTCATCAAGAACCAAATTATCTGCCGTTATGGAATCCCAAGCCGAATCATCACAGATAATGGGACCAATTTGAACAACAAAACAATGAAAGAGTTGTGTGAGACATTCAAGATTGAACATCATAACTCTTCTCCGTATCGTCCGAAGATGAATGGAGCTGTGGAAGCTGCAAACAAGAACATCAAAAAGATTCTGCAGAAGATGGTAAAGACTTACAAAGATTGGCACGAGATGTTACCATATGCTTTACATGGATACAGAACATCAGTCCGCACTTCAACAGGGGCAACCCCTTTCTCTCTGGTGTATGGGATGGATGCAGTTCTCCCTATTGAAGTCGAGATACCATCTTTGAGAATCTTGATGGAAACAAAACTGGAGGAAGCTGAGTGGGTCCAGAGCAGATACGACCAGCTGAACCTCGTTGATGAAAAGAGAATGACCGCCATGTGCCATGGCCAGATGTACCAGAAGCGCATCAAGAGAGCATTTGACAAGAAAGTCCGTGTCCGAGAATTCAAAGAAGGAGATCTTGTACTCAAGAAAATCTTGCCAGTCCACAAGGACATGCGTGGAAAATGGAGTCCTAACTATGAAGGCCCATATGTTGTGAAGATGGCATTCTCCGGAGGTTCCTTAATCCTTACAACTATGGATGGTGAACAGCTGAAGCACCCGGTGAATTCTGATGCAGTCAAAAAATATTATGCCTAAATAAAACCCGATAGGTCGAAAACCAGAAATGGCGACCTATGCAAAAATGGGTATCCCGGTGGATCAAAACCTATGAAGGAGATCCAGGCAAAAGTTAGGGATAAAAATGAAAAAAATAAGAGCTCGCTAAGTTGAAAACCCGAAAGGGCGGCTTAGGCAAAAAAGAGCGTCCCGGTGGATTGAAAACCCGAAAGGGCGGTCCAGGCAAAAGTTAGGGACAAAGGCATTTGACTGTGTCAGATGGCGTTTACCATTACTGAAGAATCATACTGGAAGATCGATCCAATTGCTCTCGTCGGAAGCAAGGTGTCGGGCAGTCTTAGTTATTAGGGATTGTAGTGGTCGTTGGATTCAATGTAGACCTTTCCCCATTGCCATTTTCAAATTGTAATTTTCCATGGAGTTTTTGCCATTGGCAAGCTACCATTCTTGAATAAAATACAAACTTTGCCTATGAATTTTGTTGTTCAGCTTCTTATTTTCTTTTGTTATGCAAAATGCCATCACTTGATTACAATTTAACTCGGAAAATGACAAGTTTTTTTTTAAGGTATGTTTTTGAAAGCACACTGAAAAACTTTTAAGTTTCTTTGACTTTGGAAAAATTGAAAAACCTTCTGTTTCCCCAAGAAGCCCTGGTTTGCCACAACACTTTTATACTACTGTTACAGAAATCTCCATAGAAGTTCAAAACTGATAACACTCTTGGATGGATCCTTGGACCAAGCATGATTTCCAAGTTCGAAGACATCCCCCCAGTGTTTTTCATGTTGCTCGCCTGAGTATTGGTGTTGAGAGCCTACTCCTCTTTGAGTCTTGTCAAAACTCTTTGTCTCTTTAGAGTCAACATTTGCATATCATGATCATTCGCATCATGCTCAATCATGCGCATTTGACATTAGCATTTGTCTATTCCCCAGTTGTCGTCTGTCTATTTTCAAGTCCAGATGTCATTAGTGTTCAATTTGAGAATTCATTGTTGTTGGTACCCGAGATGGTTTACCATTTGTTATTTGTCCCCAGTAATTGCTGGTGTTCCCCGTGGAATTCTATTTGTGATTGGTATTTGTTTTTATGACCACCGTGTCTCCTTGAAGTCCATTTGATTGGCACAAATCTTTTAAGCAGGCCCTGAAACCTTTGTTTAAAATCCAAGTCCATTTGAGTTTGTACATACTTGTACCCTTTCTCCTGATGGTTCCTGAAGGGATTTCCAGCGGTCGGGTGTTTTTATCTTATTTGAAAGCTCCCACATATTTTGCTGTTACTTCTTTGCGTTAGCCAGTCACTTAGAGCCGTTGGTTCATTTTTGGGTGGTCTCCATTCTATCCCCAATGTTAGTTGGTCGCATAGAGCCACTACTAAATCGCTGTGATTTCTTTCCCTATCCTCAGTGTTGGCAGTTACATTTGAACCTGCTAATTTACCATTTTGAATAATTTGACTACTTTGTTTTTATCATTCTTAGTGTCAACCGGTTTCTTTAGCTTGTTGCGCATTCACTTTGAGTGTATCTTGGTTTTCTTCGGTAGTGTCAATAGGTTTCGAACCTATTGTGCTTCCGCTTCGAATATTTTTGTTGTTATTCTTGGTGTCAGTTGGTCGCATCGAGCCGCTGCGCATTCACCTTGAATAAGTTTGTTGTCATTCTCAGTGACAGTTGGTCGCATCGAGCCGCTGTGCATTCACTTTGAATGTTTATTTTTGTTGTTATTCATGGTGTTAGTTGGTCGCATCGAGCCGCTGCGCATTCACCTTGAATTTTGTGCCATTCCTATTTCCAGTGACAGTTGGTCGCATTGAGCCGCTGCACATCCACTTTGAATGTTTATTTTGTTGTATTCTTGGTGTCAGTTGGTCGCATCGAGCCGCTGCGCATTCACCTTGAATAAGTTTTTGTCATTCTCAGTGACAGTTGGTCGCATCGAGCCGCTGTGCATTCACTTTGAATGTTTATTTTGTTGTATTCTTGGTGTCAGTTGGTCGCATCAAGCCGCTGCGCATTCACCTTGAATAAGTTTTTGTCATTCTCAGTGACAGTTGGTCGCATCGAGCCGCTGTGCATTCACTTTGAATGTTTATTTTGTTGTATTCTTAGTGTCAGTTGGTCGCATCGAGCCGCTGCGCATTCACTTTGAATATTATGTTTACCATTTCCGGTGTCAGTTGGTCGCATTGAGCCACTGCGCATTCATTTTGAATATTTTTGTTGTTATTTATGATGTCAGTTGGTCGCATCGAGCCGCTGCGCATTCACTTTGAATCTTGTGTCATTTCTATTCTTAGTATCAGTCGGTCGCATCGAGCCACTGCACATTCTTTTTGGATGTTTAGTCTGTTGTATTCTTAGTGTCAGTTGGTCGTATCGAGCCGCTGCGCATTCACTTTGAATATTATGTTATCATTTCCAGTGACAGTTGGTCGCATCGAGCTGTTGCACTTTCCCTTTGACTGTTTATTTTTGTTAATTCTTGGTGTCATTTGGTCGCATCGAGCCACTGTGCAGTCACTTTGAATTTTATTTTGTTTTGTCTGTGTTCGTTGATCCAACGCTTTGGATTTCCTTTTGTTCCCGTCTTTTGTTATTCTTAGTGTCGACAGTTACACTTGAACCTGTTGATTTATCACTTTGAATATTTCCCGTTTTCGTTTGTCATCCCCAGTGTCTGTCGTCCCCAGTGTATGTCATCCCCAGTTAGTTTTGGCTTGTGGTCGTCGATATATCTCATTCTAATCATTCATACCATAATCATCATTCATTGCATAAGGGTTACAGAGTTAGATAGTTTGTAGTCCAGCATAACATTGCACTTAGGGACAAAATTTTCGGTTATTTCTGTATTTAAATACCTTTCACCATGATTTCATGAGTGCCTATCGTCATTCACGCCATCTGGTGAAATTTATTTAAATAGGGGCAACTGTCACACCCCAAATTTTACCCCTAATTGCTCATATCATTAATCATACATTTTTTCATTCAATTTCATTTTAGTTTAATTTTGTTTTTATCTTACATTTTGTTTCAATTTAAAATAGGATGTTTGTCTCACTTTATCATTTATTTATTTTTATTCTAATTTCTTAGTTAAATATTTATCTTAGATTATTTAGAATTAATTAGTTCGATTTCAATTTAGTTTTAACTTAATTTATATTTTTATTATTTAATTTTAATTAGTCATTTCTAACTAATCTAATTTAATTAGTTTAGAAGTTAATTAAGTTTTATTTTTAGGATATTTTAATTAACTTGTATTTTAAAATTAGTTTCAATTAATTTAATTTTTATTTAAGTTTAATTTTTAAATTTTAATTCTAATATAATCTTTAGTTTAAATTTGTTTTTTATTTAAGATTAATCAGGTTTTAATTTGTTTACTTAATCCAATAAAAATGGGATATTTTTTTGTCCAACGGTACACTACAATTTCCAGCACCACTATGCTGCTACCTACACACTACACACAAATTTGTTCCCAACAGGCCTATAACACGCCAAAGCAACGGTCAAATCATTTCACCACTATAGTCTTACACAGTCTGCATGAATTAAAAGGACACAGACAATACCAAAGGAAAAGTTTTGAAAAATAATAGACATCACCACCTCCCTCAACCTGTCATGATCTTCTCACAACATATAACTCCATTCTACATCACAAACAAGGGGGACAACAAGGCTCTTACTTTCGTTTGCATCAACAACAACAAAATCATATACCTTTTCTCATATTCAACTATCTTTTTCTTTGAAAAAAGAACAAGCATCATCACCACCACATAAAACTAACAAAGCCATGATTCTCTACTTCTTTCCACAAACAACTATCATCACCATTACCACTTGAACCCAACATAACCTCATTATCTTTCTTTTTTTTCTACACTTCACTATCATCATTACCTCCACTGTGCACTAACTTCATCGCATCACCATACATTTCCTCCCTTCGCCACACTCTCGTCGCTACAAACAACACCAATAAAGCTTTCATCACTACCTTACGAAAACCACCGCGCCTCCATATCTTGATCGCACGCCACCATAGACAACCATGAACAGCTTGGAGCAATAAAACGATTGTGACGAACCGCCATCCACCTCCGAGCACCATGCACGAGATCGCCCCCCGGGAGAACATGATTTTGTCATCGTGGGAAAGCTCACTTTGTTCACCTCTGTGAAGGAGCCATGTGACTCTCATGTAAGATTTCATTTTCTTTTCATTAGCTCTGCTAGTTTCCATTTTCTTTCTTAATTTTTTTCCTCATGTTTTGTTGATTTGTGTGTGAGTTAGAAGAGAGGAAATTATTTTTAAAAAGTTTTTTTGTCATTTACTCAATACTTGTGCATAATGTTTTTATATTAAAAAAATTGTCTCGTTATTTCTTCGTTAAAGTTTGCTTCGTTTCCACACTGTTATTCTTGGTTTCATTTGTTATGCTTTAATGAGATTGATCTGTTAAAAATCATATATAAAGTATGATAAGGTCTAAGGTGGATTTGTCTCTAACTTAATATTACAAGTATTTGATTTAAGTGTGAGGTTTGTGTTGCATTTATTTTGTAAAAAAGAAAATTGCCTCAGACAGAAGAGAGAAACGTCGTGCTCATCATTTTTTTTTGTTTTCCTTATTATTATTATTTTGTTTTTAAGAAATACATGCCATGTGTCGCCATGTCATAGGTTTTTGTTTTAAGTGTTTGAAAATTAGGAAGTTTAGTTAGCATTTGGAACACCACGTTCCCACCACCATTATATTGGATGTTTTATTTATTTATTTTCTTGTTTTATTTCTTACCTATTTTTTAAACAATTAATATATATATATATATATATATATATATATATATATATATATATATATATATATATATATATATATTTAAACTATTTATTTAGTATTTAATTTTTATTTTTGAATTTGGTAAGCTGTAGTTTAATTCCTCATTTTTTTCACTAAGTAAGATTATTAAATTAATTGTTACGTCGATTTTATTGCATTGCGATTTCAGAGCATAAAATAATTGTGCTTTCGAGAAGCGTATGGATGCATATAGTTACTCGCTCGACTTCTTATAGAGTGATGTGTACATGAGTCCACTCTAAGATAGTTAAAGAGCTAAATCGTTTGTCTTCGATTTCATTTGTCTTGTACATTTCCATCAACTTTATTTGTTGTCATTTAATTTGCAAGTAGCAACCTATGCCTTAGACTTAGGAGCTTGCCCCCTCATTTATTTACTTTCGTTTATGCTTTTCAATCCAAAAGGGAAAGAACTCCTGCAGTTGACTCAATGTCATAGGAAGTTTAGCCACCCCTAGTTACCATTTTGACCTTAGCAATTAGGTCCCTCTTTTTTTTTCTCTTTGACCTTAGCAATTAGGTCCCCCATCCTTAGGTCCTTAGCCATTAGGTCCTTAGTGTTTTATTTTTATAACTTTTTGTGACTTTGTTAAGTCACGTGAGTGTTTGCCATAACACTTACTTTCCCCCGCGAACCTTGAGCGTAACCAAGTGTTCGTTAATCGCCAGGAGAACTACGAGTGCTCTGATTCTATACCCGATACGTAGGCATCGATGCGATGTTGTGCGAGCACCATTAGAAATAAAAACCTTAGGTTCCCATAATTTTAACAAGCAATAAACAACAATAATACAAATACTAACAAGAGGTTCCCGTAGGATACTGCGGATGCTTAGGATGCTAACACCTTCCCTAAGTATAATCAACCCCCGAACCTAGTTTCTCCTCATTTAGGGTTTTTACGATCTTTTTCCCTTTTCCCTTTGGATTAAATTAAAGTCGGTGGTGAACATAAAAGTTTTACGATTCAAGCTCACTTAATAGCTTGGTATCCGATTCTCACCGCGACAACTGGGAACTCAAAGTTGGGAGTAGGCAAAGGGTCATGCTTTTCAATGGGGTTTTTTTATGATTAATCTGCACATATGATAGATGTTTTATTTTAGCACTAGACAAATGGAAGCTTATGCAGATATTTGAAAAAAAAAATCTTTTTATTTATGCAAACATGTAGATGTGTGTTTTTTAGGATTTCCACTTTTCCGAAAAGCAAAAAGTAAAAATGACAAAAGATAAAGGAAGTCGAAAAATAACACTTTCATTAATGATTGTTTAATTTTCGAAACAAAAGGGCCCAACAAAATAACTCTCTTGCTTTGGGCAGAGCAAAGAGGAAACAAAAGTTCTTAAATTGCATAAAGAGAAAACCCTACAAAAGTACTCTCTCGCTTCGGGCAGAGCGAGAGGTTAACACAAAATCATTACTTAGATAGGCGAACGACAGATGGGATATCAACAGCAGTCTAATTCTGGCACAAAGCTCCATGCACAATAAAGTCTGGTAAATCCTCTTTAGAATCATCCTCAGTAATTGCGTCCACTTCTAGTGGAGTTGGACTCATGAATCCTCCACTGCGGAAACTTTCCTGTATTGGGAAGATGACACCTTCATCCCTTGTAAGTCTTGCAGATTCGGGCGAAAAACCGACTCCTTCACGGGCCTTATTCTCGTTTAAAACCACGACCTTTCCCCACCCTTCAGACGAACCACTCTCAACAACCTGCCGAGCATCTTTGAAAGAAGAAATGGATGCCCCTTTCTTCTTTACTTCTTTATCAGCAATGGTTAGGGCCTGGAAACGGGTTCCAATAGCATCTTCTGGTTCCACGTATGAAAAAGAGGAGAGATGACTCACAATCATAGCCTGCTCCCCAAACACTGTCACCAACTTTCCTTGACTTACGAACTTGAGTTTTTGATGCAAAGTTGAAGTTACGGCCCCTGCTTCGTGGATCCAAGGGCGGCCCAATAAGCAACTGTATGCAGCCTTGATGTCCATCACTTGGAACGTGATCTGAAAGGTATGAGGTCCAATCGTTATAGGCAAATCCACTTCTCCGATAACAGTCTTCTGGGACCCATCGAAAGCTTTGACAATAACCTCACTGACCCTCATAGGAGTGCCCTGAAAGGCTAACATCGAGAGAGTTGACTTTGGCATAACATTTAGCGAGGAGCCGGTGTCTATTAGCACACTAGACAAAGTGTCGGTCTTGCAATTAATAGAGATATTCAATGCCATGTTGTGGTTTCTTCCCTGCTCCGGGAGCTCTTCGTCACAGAAGCAAAGATTGTTGCAAACAGTTATATTCGCAACAATATTATCGAATTGGCCAATGGTGACATCATGATCCACAAATGCTTGCTCTAAAACCTTCTGCAAAGCCTCTCGATACGCCTCAGAGCTCATCAGAAGAGACAAGATTGAAATTCTCGAAGGCGTGCTCAAAAGCTGATCCACTACGTTGTACTCACTTTTCCTGATCAGCTTTAGCATTTCATCATCTCCCTTGCTTGGATTTGTGTTGCTTGACTGGCCTACTGGCTTAAAAGTGCTCTCCAATGGGGTTTCTTTATGCATCACGGTTTCTTTAGCTTTGTTAGGGAATACCCTCCCGCTTCTGGTAACTCGGCTGACATTAGCAATGTTGACAATGGATGGCAATGGAACCTCCCTTCCGTTTTCAATCATGGTTGCATTATATCTGTATGGTACGGCCCTCTCAGACTGGTATGGCATTGGTTCTGGTACAGCAATGACCAATGGAGTTGCAGCGATCCTCCTACTGTCGTAGGTGATCTCTATGGGTCCTGGTTCATTAAATTGTGGTATTATGACAAACGCCTCTTCATTAACTTCAACATCATTAGGGTTTCTGGGATACATTATTCTGATAGACCTTTGATCCAACATCCTCTGGAGATCTTCTCGCACTAAGCGACACCCCCGCAGATTAACAATACAGATCCTGCATGCATCGTAATCATGTATCCCGTTATGGAAGTAAATAAGCTCGGCCAGTTCTGCATGCTTTTGCACTAAGGACCCTCGGATCAGTCTGACATCGTAAACAGCATATTCCCCTGGACAACCGTGCACCATATTCACTGAGGCCCTTCTGTGTGGTGGCAAAGGATTCGCTTGAATATTCGGATTGGTATCTTTAAACGTCAAAACACCATTTTTAATCAAATTCTGGACATCGGCCTTAAAACCATAACAGTTTTCAATATTGTGGCCTTACCCACCTTGATGATAAACGCAAAACTGGTCAGCTTTGAACCCATAAGTGGGATTCCTGGGCGGAGGGAGGGGAGGCCTTGTTCGAATATGCCCCTTTTGCAGTAGAGCCGGAAATAACTCTGCATAAGTCATTGGTATGGGGTCGTAAACTGGTGCTCTCGGAATACGATTGCTGTTGTACTGGGGGTGAGCCTGTTGTAGAGGCTGTTGTTGTCGCTGCTGGAATTGTTGAGGTTGATGCTGATGTTGGTGTTGTGGAGTGGTTTGTTGATTTTGAGGGGAAAATGGCCGGTAATTGGGACCTGAAGCTGTATTGACAATCGGGGAGATTGCAGCCACCTGCTGCTGATAACTTCTTCTCTGGTGAATGGCACTAACGTCCTGCTCTTTCTTTTTGTGGAAACCGTTTCCGAATTTCCTGATGCCACTGGATGACCCCGCTTCTTTCACTAAACGCCCTTCTCTAACGGCCTCTTCAAGCCGCATTCCCATATTCACCATTTCAGTAAAGTCACTGGGAGCGCTTGCGATCATGCGGTCATAATAAAACGTGCTCAACGTCTTCAGATAAATCTTGGTCATTTCTTTTTCTTCCAGAGGTGGGGATATTTGAGCTGCGACCTCACGCCACCGTTGAGCGTATTCTTTGAAACTTTCCTTGTCCTTCTGCGACATGCTCCGGAGTTGATCTCTGTCCGGGGCCATGTCGAGGTTATACTTATACTGTCAGGTGAAAGCTTCTCCTAGGTCGTTGAAGGTCCGGATTTTTGCGCTGTCCAAACTCATATTCCACTTGAGGGCAACACCTGTCAAGTTGTCCTGGAAATAATGGATCAGTAACGGGTCATTGTCCTGCTGGGTGGACATCTTTCGGGCGTACATGATTAAGTGCCTTTGAGGACACGAGTTTCCCTTATATTTTTCGAACTCAGGCACTCTGAACTTGTGCAGAACCCTGACGTTGGGGACCAAGCAAAGATCAGAGGCCTTTCTTCCGAACAGGTCCTGGCCTCGGAGTGCCCTAATCTCATTTTGCATTTCAAGAAAACGATCCTGGAACTCATCCAATCTCTCGTCTACTCCCGCATTTTCGCTTGGTGCCGTGTGGAAGGGGGGATCTTCGTTGTAATGGGCAGTGTGTACTACAGGCTGAGGAGTAGTCATTACAGCAGCGATGTGTGAGACGTGTGGTTGATGATTCTCTGGTATGAAATCACGAGGGATGCCCCACGGGAAACCAGTGGTTACGACATGTTGGGAATCATTGCTAGGGGCCGCGGTCGTTGGGATGGCCATGGCCTCGGTTCTCTGTCCAGTCTCCTGAGAATTTTGAGATGTCTGATTCTGCGCAGCGGCCATTGTCTCCATCATATTGGTAAGCCTTTCCAAACTATCCTTTAAAGCAGTCACTTCTCCCCTGAGCTCTTGATTTTCCTGCTCGAGTCTTTCCATCCTCCTGCGACGGTCGGCTCCGGTTTTGTATGGACGAAACAGTTTGACGACTGCTTATAAAGACACGTATGAGCCTCATGTTTTAACAAAATGCAGCAAATGATGGAAAATGTCAATTTCAGGAAAAGAAAATGTCAATTTCAGGAAAAACAATCACCAATATCAAAATTTTAATGTGCAATATTCAAAACATCATAGAAGTCAAGGATTATAGGAAAACTTCAAACTTCATTCATTCTCAAGCAATCAAGACCTAAAATATCAAGTACAAATATTCTGGTTCGTTAACTATTACAAAAATAACGCCAATTCTCTTCTTAAATAAACAAAATAAATAAAGAAAAATTACAACTGTAAGACTAATTCTTGGACCTCTGGGCACTACATTCCTTCACCTCTTCCTTGAAAGTCTTCAACATGTTTTGGCACATTGAGAGAAAGTAACTCACAGCTGGGTAGGATCCATCGTCTTCGAATTCCCATCTTGCCATAGAAAGCCGGAAAGGTAATTCTTCCATTTGCAAGTTGCACCATTCAATAAGCCGATTAAGCTTATCACGATACATGTCTCTTTCTCTAATCCGGTCTTGTACAGCTTGCTCGTATCCTTGGAAGTGACCCTGCACCTCATCTCTCGCTGACTCCCAAATGTCACGATCTTTGAGCAAAACATCATATTGTTCCTTCCAATACCGGGCGTTTCCTTCAGCACGATTCACCTCTTGACATTTGTAATTCCAATCTTCCATGGTGAACTGTGAGACATTCATGGCCTGAATCCTAAGCTCATATTCCTGATTTGAGCTTCTCACTGCCTCCTCAAGTGTTGTGGTAAGCTCTGCAATTTTCTTTTCAAATTCAACTCTTTCAATCTTTGCTTTTTTAGTTGCCCGGATATACCAATCCTCGTTATTCGCACTCTTCCTGCAAACCTTATTTAAATCCTCCTTTAAGTGAACCACCCTACCATAAGTCTGGTCCAGACACCCTTTAACATTATTCTTCTTTCGCTCTTCTTCATTAGCTTTCTCTTGAATTGCTTCGAACTGAGCAGTTTTACGGGTCAAGTCATACTTTAACTCATTCCTTTCGTGGGTGACCCGGTGCAGTTTTGAACTGAGTTCTTCGTTTTCCTTCCCAAGATTGGATACCTTCATTCGAAGTTCCTCTACTTCTTCTAAGGATATTGGTTCATGCACAGGAGGTTTGGGGAGTGCTTCTCCCGAAAATGGTAGTTTGACGATTTGGACCCTTTCAAGAACCCACTGCCGGTAAGGTGTCCTGACCACTCCATCTCTTTTCCTTAGCTCGGATCCTTTGGTGTGAACCTTTTCCCAGGAACGACATATTCTGAAGAGTAATGCTGGATCATCCACACCTCTGTTGTGAAGTATCATCTCTTCCAATTCGGCGTCTTCTGGTTTTCCTAGCATAGGGTATTCGTGCTGCCGTATGGCCAAAATGGGGTTGTAACTAATGCACCCCTTTGATCCCATCAATGTCACATTTCTGAAATTCCCACAGCTCATAATGATTTGGTCAACATCCAACTTATTGGGATACCAGGCGATGTCTCTTTCAGTGAGGGAAGCTAACATTTGGGACCATTCCCCGCCTGTCATCTTGGGAATTAAAGCATTGCGTTTGAAGATGTGAGATGTGAGCCATTTATACAGTAATGGGAAACAAAAGGTCAAAACAACGCCTTTCTTCTCGTGACGGAGATGGAGATTATAGAATACGTCTGCCAATAACGGATACACTGGGCTTTGACCTTCTTTCCAAACTGCCCAGAATATATTAATCGCCGCCGTGTCAATGAAATCTTCGAAAGTTGGAAATAAAACCAAACCGTAAATGAGGAGAGCTAATACATTGACTAAAGCAGCCCATTGACGTTCCTTTATTAACTTCTTGCTTTCTTGCTCTAAAAATAGCCTCTGGAAACCCCAAAACTCTCTTTTCTGCTTCCAGTTAGCTTTAGCTGTGGCAGTGGGGATCTGAAGAGCTTCCGCTAATACCTCCACCTTATGATCCCGACTAACGAGGGTGTAAGGTACCTTTCCCTTCATAGAAAAACCCAAGAACCCTTTAAACTCTCCTAGAGATGGTGTTAGCTGAAAGTCCTGAAACAAGAAACTTCGCATTGGCGGATCATAGAACTGGGCCAAAGCTGTGAGACCCGGGATTTGTACGTCGACTTCCAGAAGATGAAGCACCTGGCCAAACCTTACTTCAATAGCCCTTTTGTAGGAAGCGGGCATTTTCTCCAAGCAGTCCATAAGATCAGTGGTATTTGGTGAGAAAGCTTTCAACTGTAGAGCCTTCCTTTTTCCTGAACTCATGACTGTTTTGAATGCGAAAAAAACAAATAGATGTGTTCCCCTGAAATAACAAGATGTGTAAGTTATGATGCATATGCTACATGATCATGAATGCACAAAGCTGGATCCGGGATAACAACGGGAGTCTGGAACTCCTAAAATGTAGGCTCTAGAGGGTCGGTCTAGATCTTTCTACCCATAATGCCCACTCACATGGTAGCTTTCTATAGCGATGGTATAGGGAAAACCCAAGGTCATGGACGTTTATCGTATTAACGCCCCGCCGCAGGCTAGCTGCATTGTGACGATAATAACGATAAGGTCTACCTTGAGTGGAGTTCTCATGCTAGGCGTGCAAGGAGCGAGTCCTTGGAGACTAACATTACACAACTACCAAAATTGAAACAAGTTCTAGGGGGTCCCAGAATCACAGCCCTTTCATGAATCAGGTCACGCGACAGGCTAGCTGCATTGCGACAAGATCTACGAAAAGTCTAACTATCTGGGGGAGCTTTCATGCTAGGCGTGCAAGGAGCGAGTCCTTGGAGACTAACACTAATAACATCCAAATCTAAACTTAGGTGTTCCCTCTTCTTTTTCAAAACTCAGATTTCAAGATTCAAATACACATTCATACCCGTGACGTAATCCCGAGATCCAACAGGCAGATATAATAATGAACAATATAAGGAAAGCAATAAACGATCGTATAAAATATTAATAGTAAATAAAGAGGACAAACAAATAAACCAAACAAACGCAAACTATCCTAAGCTAGGCTCGACTCTCTTATGCATAAAGCATAGAGTCCCCAGCAGAGTCGCCAGCTGTCGTAACTCGAAAAATACGATCCTAAAACAAAACAACAGAGTCGCCACCTAATTCTATTTATTCTACGAGAGAAAAGGGAGATATAGACACAACCTAAATAAAGGATAAGAATGGTCAACGAAACCACTAATCTAAGTTCGGAAGTCAGTTACGCAAGGGAAAGGTATTAGGCACCCCTCACGTCCGTTGTACTCAACGGGAACCTCTTAGTCTAATTTGCGCTTAAATGTTAACTTGTTATTATTGTCTTCTTTTACTGATTAAAGATTGTTAAGATTATTTAAAAGAGATATTTTAATTATAATTTGTTATAGGAAAAGGTTAAGTTTTTTTTATTATTGTGCTCGCGAAGGATTAAAATCCCCGTGCCTACGTATTCCCCTGTGCAATGGGAAAGTCAGAGCTCCGTAGTTCGTGCTACTACGGTTTGTGTTTTTTATTGAACGACTGTTTAAAAAAATATTTCTACCGCTAAGCGTTGGCTTATTTGCGAGATAGAAATATTTAAACAGTGTTCGTTTGAGAAAAGATATACGAATGATGATTGGACACCTCGTGTGGGGCTAGCCCAGTTGCGGTCCAATCCAGAACGTGCGGAATGCTAGACTCCGGAGTTCTGTTTTTCGTATTAAATTAATAAGATAGTTTGAAATATTTTAGTATACGAATGGTGATTGGACACATCGCGTGAGGCTAGCCCAGTTGCGGTCCAATCCAGAATGTGCGGAATGCTAGACTCCGGAGTTCTATTTTTCGTACAAAATTAATAAGATAGTTAATTGTTTTTTTAGGTGTTCTTTAGGTTTATTTATTTTAATAACAAAGGAATGAGCGAAACATTAAGTGTGAGGCTAGCCCATTTGCAGTTCGTTCTAGAAGGTGTGGAGTGCTAGACTCCGGAGTTCTATTCTTTGTTAAATTAGTTAAGATATATGAAGGGAGTGCAGATGGCGATCACATGAGTGATCGACTTACGTGTGTGCAAAAAGAAAGGGGTTTATGAAACTATTTGGTATATTTTAAAAAAAGTGTTTATTTGGCGTTGGACCAAATGATTAACTTATCTTTCGAAATGATTATTTTTTTTAGCGCGAACGTATTCACGTTTATTTTGGCAAATTGTAACTGAGTTGAGAAGTGACAAACGAGTCCACTACGAATCATATATTGCTATTACACGGTCAAACAATGGATAAAAGAAAAGCAAACATATACATAAGTAAATGGATGCAATCATAAAATAAAATGAAAATATATATATATATATATATCCCCCTTTTTGTGAGAAAAGAAAAAGAAAATAACTATTAAACTAAATAAATTAGTTGAGTTAAGATAATTAATAGAAACTAATTAGAAAAGTTATATTTTGTTAAGGTTATGAGTTTAGAAAAGAAAAGGAAATTAATAAATGAGCTTAAAACATAATAAATGGGCCAAATTAGGGAAGGAAGGAGGGGCCAAAAGAAAAATACCAGGGGCCTATTATAGAAAGCCCAGGGAAGCCGGCCGGGTCGGGTCAGACCCGGATCCGGTTCGGTGAAATCTCACCAAAAACAGAACTGAGGGGTCCTAGGGTTTTCTAACGGATTCTTCTCTCTCTCTCTCTCTCTCTCTCTCTATCTCAAAAAACACAGAAAAAGAAAAAAAAAACAAGATCAATTCATACGAACATCAATTGTTTTGGCAGAGATAGGCATAAAGCATCGCCGAAAACATTCCTCTCACGAATCAAGTTGCGATTAAGACGGAAGTGAAACAACGGGAATAACCGGCCCCAAATCGTAAATCTAGGGTTTCGGGACTTGCAAAAGATTCAACAATTTGATTTTTTTGAAGAAAAGGAAACAACAATCACGAATAAAATAAACAGAGTAAATCAGAGGGTGAGTTGAAGAGGACTACCGTTTCCAAAGCTTCAAGGTGAGATTTCGTCTTCCCAGTTACGTGCTCCTATTCGACTCCTTCTGCTTGTTTCTCTCTTTAGCGAAAGTTGTGGTTGTTGAGTGATTATTGGATTTCCAGTTGTCTCTTCGTGAAAGTTTTTCTTTGGGTTTTTGGTGATATTTCTGCCGTTAGTTTTTTTTTCTGGTGAACTTAGGTTTTTTTTCTGATCCCTGGTATCATCAATTTCGTTCCTTTTTATAGAGTCAAATTAGGGTTTGGTCCCTTTGAATGTTTGCCGAGAAAACCCTATTCTTGCTATGTCTGTTTTTTCTTTACTCTGTGTTTGAAAAACGTTTTGCCGATTTCGTGAATGCTTTGACCTTTGTAGTCTGCTGCTGTTTCTACCTGTACTCTTGTTAGTGCACTTTTGACTTAATTTTCTGGTTCGAATTGAACTGAACTAGTTCAGTTTCAATTGAATCATACTGCTTTTTTTACTTGGCCTTGCTTTTCCTTTTACCATCCTGAAACTCCTACTAACAATGTTTCTTTATCCCTTTTTTACTGTGGTGAATTTTCTTGCAGGTTTTAGTAAGGTTTCTAAACATCAATGGTTCTTCATATTTGACAAAGGAAAAGAAAACAGGGCTATCCATACATAACCAACGCCCATTATCTTGAGATTTTCGCAATATTAACACTTTCGGGCTCGTAGAATGCTAGCATGGACACCAGCCACTTTTGGTTCAGCAAGAGTTACTTGAACAAGTGCATTTGTAATCTCCTCCGTGGTTATCTGGATGTTTGGCTCAGGACAATTAAAGTCCTCAATAACTTCCTTTTAGTGCTGCGTACTTGGCTTTCTCATTGAGTAGCAGGTGAACCATTATTGTGTTCCTTCTCTGTCTCCTTATTTGTCGTAAAGTTGTGAATTTACGTTATCTGTTTTTGTGTGTAAGCAGATTGGAATTGATGTTGCCCTTAATGTTGATGTTACAGAGTTTCAAATCAACTTGGTTCTTCATGCTTTCCTCATATGCACTTGTAACTTCAAACTGAGACATTGCCGGCTTGTCTGCTTGAACATGAGAGTACAGGCTAAGTGCACCTCTTGAGCTAGAAAATGGAAGCCCGTAAAGAGACTGATCCCCCATGGTTAGGAATCAAACCCATCAGGTGCAGTTGCTGAGCCATTGGCAATAATGATCAAAGTGATTTATACACTCGTTGCAAACTCTACAGTGCTTATTGTATTTGAAGACCTCAACTTCGAATAAACAGACGTAGAGTCCAAAAACAAAAGCAATCGGAGATGTGTAGAGAGCAACTGAAGAAGATGGTAAGGTAACTGCCATTCCTGCTTCCTCATAGTTCTACTTCTAAAACACAGTCGGAAAAAACAATGCAAAGAATAGAGACAAGTATTAGGGAAATGCCAAGTATTGTTTCTTTTTTCGTTGTTCAGCTTTCGTTCTATACTGGATTCAAGTGGGACTGTCTTCTGAAGAAAGGCCTGTTTGGATGCTTTGGTTGCCGGAATCAGTTCCGAACTGTCATTGCTGTAGCCCTGGTACATCATTTTCGATCGTTGCCGATGTATATTTGCTAGACTTTTTTGCCAATTTCTTAACCGTTGTTGTTGTCGCTATTGCAGGTTTGACTTGATGGTGCAGAGGTTGCGGGTGACGGATTTTGAGCTTAGCTCGAACTTCTAGCAGCTGTGGTCATACTAGATTCAGTAGCATCCGGCTGTAAACTTGTTAAACTCATTGTTTTTTTTGTGTGTTTTTTTTAGGTTCCGGCACCCCCGAAAATTTGTTGCTGATCATCTCATCATGGTTCATAATGTCCCAAACCATCACGACAGACACATGTACGACGACAACGACAAACATTCTCTTCTGCTACTTCAAGCTTGGTGTAGTAACTTTCTACCACCTTGCTCTTGAATGAATGCCTTGGACTGAACTGATTCTCCTCAGTATGCCTTGTGAAGAAAGAAGATCCAGAATTTGTACGATAAGTATCTACAGGTGGTTGTATGTCCTTAATTGCAACGAGTTATTTGCCATGAGAGCATCGTCGGTAAAGGAAAAACCAAACACTCTGCAATTACTTGTTCAGGTAGAAACTAGCTCTCAATTGCCTATCCGTAGTGAAGTCGAACCTGCAGCGAATGAATTCGTGTCTTTAGAAGCAAGATATGGTTCTCTTGGCATTATCCGCGTACGGACTTCTGTGAACAAATCTCGATTGCTTCAGAACGAAGACCTGAGGATCAAGAGGATGCTCAATATATATCCATCGGCGTGGTGCCTACCATAGGCCACTATCTAAACTAAATGGATTCCTTTAATCTGTAGTACTAGGATTCCTACATCTTATTATTATTGTATTTCCCTTTTGCCAACCAACTTGTAGAATCCTTTTGTTTTACTTTGAGTTTAGTGGGGTTAAAGAATCTTTATTCCTGGTTCAAATGGAATACCATCCTCTTGAAGCATGGCTTGGCTTCTTAATAATAAATTCAATGAAATAAATTCATGGTAACCTTCTTTGACATATGATACCGGTTAAACAGGATAACTTTGCAAATCAAGGAACTTTGATGAAAAGATTAATGTCTCAAAAAAAAACTTCCATTCAAAACACCTTAACTTGGATTCCATCTCTTTACTAAAACGAGACTGCATATGAATTCTGGAAAAGCTGCATCTTGTATCATGAATTTTATATCCTCGAGAAAACCTTGTGACTTGATGTTGAGAAGCAGATAAATGACGGAATAACTAACGAGTCCTGATACAAACGTCCATGGTGATAGAATTCTAAAGTCCAATCCCCAAAATTGAGTAAAATAACCTTAAAAAAATAAGAAACCCTAACTCCATGGATCCTCCATTTTTATGCCTTGAGCAAAAACCAAAGACATGCAGGGTATGAACATGACTTGACTGCAATGCGTATGAAATGCATAAACTGCGAAATGATCAAAACAACGAGAAAAAGGGCAAATTTTGGGGTGCAACAGCTGCTTTACTATCTTCACCCAAGGCTTCACCATAAATTAGGACTCTATTCAGAGACCCATTTATGTACCTTAAAATCCACTTCAATGCTTGCCAGTGAGCCTTTCCAGGATTCAACATGTACCTGCTTATAAGACTTACTGCATATCTCAGGTCGGGTCTAGTACAAACCATAACATACATCAAAGAACCTACTATATTAGCATTTGGAATTCTATTCATATAAGCTCTTTCGACATCAGTACTGGGACACTGATCTATACTTAGCTTGAATTAAGGGTTTGTTGGTGTCACAACAGGCTTTGAATTCGACATACCAAACTTATCAAAAATCTTCTTCAAGTATGCCCCTTGAGATAAGCATAATCTCGATTGCTTTCTATCTCTCCGGATGTCAATCCCAAGAATCCTGGACGCAGCTCCCAGATCCTTCATATCAAACTCCTTATTGAGTTCAGCCTTCACCCTCATTACATCTTCGACATTGTTGATTGCTATTAGAATATCATCCACATAAATCAACAAAATAACAAATGAATTACCAGGTCGAAATTTAAAGTATACACAGTGGTCGAACTGAATTCTGATGAAACTTATGAGTGCCATGAACTTTTCAAATCTCTTATTCCACTGTCGAGGAGATTGTTTCAGCCATATAAATATCTCTTCAGTTTGCACACATATTCTTCTTTCCCCTATTCGACATACCCTTCAGGTTGCCTCATCAGGATTGTTTCATCAAGATCACCATACAAGAATGCAGTCTTCACATCCATCTGCTCCAGTTCAAGGTCGAATTGTGCCACCATGGAAAGCAACATTCGAATGGACATGTGCTTCACAACAGGAGGGAACACATCATTGAAGTCGATACCTTCTTTTTGAGTGAACCCCCTTGCAACCAACCTTCCTTTGTATCTCTTCGACGTTACTTCTTCGATTCCTTCCTTAACTTTGAAAATCCATTTATAGCTGACTAACCTGGCTCCAACAGGTTTCTTGATCAGTTCCCAAGTGTTGTTATCATGAAGAGATTTCATCTCATCATCCATGGCCTTCAGCCATTCAGTCTTATTTCGACTCCTCATAACTTCCTTATAGTTTCTAGGTTCTTCGTCTAGAACCTCACTTGCAGAGATTAAGGCATAAGTTATAAGATATGCATACCCAAGTCTATGAGGTGGCTTGATGACTCTTCTCAACCTGTCTCTTGCCAGCAGGTAGTCATTATCAATCTCCTCGTCTTCGATAGCAGTTTCTGCTTCTTCAATTTCATCTAGGTCATGCAATTCAACATCACTATGCTCCACCTCAACAGGAATTTCTCCCTGTTTCAGCTCTTCGACAACATCGTCAGTTTTCTTGAAAGCCATCACAACTTCATTAAAAACTACATCTTGAATGGTGATACACCTCCTGTGACCTGGTTCTAGGCACCATAGCCTATAAGATTTGACTCCTTCAGGATATCCCATGAACATGCATTTCAGAGCTCTAGGTTCGACCTTGTCTTGCATAATGTGAGCATATGCTACACAGCCAAATACTCTAAGTTTTTCAAGATCTGGTAGATGTCTCGACCACACTTCTTCAGGTGTCTTCATATCTAACACATTCATAGGACATCTGCTTATCATATATGTTGTTGTCAAAACAGCTTCAGCCCAAAATACCTTCTTCAATCCAGCACCAATTAACATGCATCTAACCCTTTCTAGGATTGTTCAATTGAATCTCTCAGCTAGACCATTTTGTTGAGGAGTACCTGTTACAGTTTTATTCCTTGCAATCCCAGACTCGACACAGTAACTTTCGAAAGCTTCATTGCAAAATTCAAGACCATTATCAGTTCTCAACCTCTTGACTTTTCTGCCAGTTTGAGTTTCGACCAGAACCTTTCAAATCTTGAAATTCTCAAAAGTTTCATCCTTCGTCTTCTGTATGAATACCTATAACTTTCTGGAATAGTCATCAACTATGGGTATAAAATATCTTGCACCTGAATGTGAAGGATTCCTTGCAGGCCCCCAAAGATCAGCATGAATGTAATCAAGGGATCCATGTGTTCTTTGTTTACCTTTGTTAAACTTCACCCTACAGGATTTACCAAATACACAAGGTTCTCAAAACTCCAACTTCCTGAATTTATCACCACCTAGTAGGTTCTGTTTCCCAAGTTCAACTAGACATCTCTCGCTGACATGGCCCAATCTCATGTGCCATAATTTTGTCTTCGACAACAGTTTCGTGGATGCAACATTTGTCGAACCACTTACAACTTCAGCCTCAAGGGTATACAAGCCTTGTTTCTTCACGCCTCTCAAGACTTCCTTCAACCCCTTCATGACTATTATGATACTTTTCTCTCCTTGAAAGACATGTCCCTTCTTGTCAAATTCACCAAGAGAAATCAAATTTCTCTTCAAGTCAGGTACATACCTAACTTCACTCAGTATTCTAATTGACTCATCATGGAGTTTAAATCTCATAGATTCAATACCTGTAATTTTGCAAGCTTTGTTGTTTCCCAACACCATTGATCCACCATCTTGATCACATAATTCCTCGAACAAGTCTTTATTTGGAGTCATGTGGAATTATCAGAGTCGCTGCTTGATCACATAATTCCACTATTTTCTTGAGTCTCCGCTTGAAACCACAAGAACATCAGATGAGTCGAAATCATCTTGAAAAATGGCAGAATTGCCATTATCATTACCTCCATGATCTTTCAGGCCTTCAGGACACACCTTTCGAATGTGACCCTCCTTCTTACAATGGCAGCATTGAACACCAGATGATTCACCACTATAAGACTTCTGATGACTCTTACCCTTCTTCTTGTCGAACTTACCATCCTTTCGCGAGAATTTCTCCTTAACGGCCAAACCTTCACCAACCGTCGAAGGTTTATGCTCTTTTCATTCCTTCAAGTCCTTAGAGTACAAGGCATATTGTACATCTTCAAAGGTCAGGGACTATCTTCCATACAAGAGGGTTTCTTTGAAGTGAGCATGTGTTATGGGCAAAGTGCATAACAACAATAGCGTTTGATCTTCTTCATCGATCTTCACATCAATATTTTCAAGATCAAGAATCATCTTGTTGAACATATCTAACTGCTCAGCCAACACTTTGTCTTCACTCATCTTGAATGAATAAAGGGCTTGCTTCAGGTAGAGTCGATTCAACAATGATTTGGTCATATACAAACCTTCAAGTTTCAACCATAACCCTGACACCGTCGTATCCTTTGATACATGTCAAAGAACCTTATCACCAAAGCTCAACAATATTGTGTTATGTGCTTTCTAAATCATGGTTGTCTTTTCAGTTGCTGTCAACGCATCATTCATGGTTGTCTCTCCCTTCAATGCTTCCAAACAACCTTGTTGAACAAGTAGGGCTTTCATCTTCAAGCGCCACAGACCGAAATCGTTCATTCTAGTGAACTTTTCAATCTCATACTTTGTTGAATGCATCTTCTCCATGCTCACCGCACCAATTTGTTGTGAATAAGATACCTTAGTAAACAAAGTATAATATGTTTCTCAAGAAACCCACAAGGGTTACAGTTTAGGGTTACCAAAGATAACAACAATGATTGGTTATAAACTGCTATTCTTTCCTTTCTCTTTTAACAAGATTACAAGTATATAAGAATAACAAATAACCTCTCTCGCTTTTGAATTAGGGTTTTATCTTCTTATTTTCCCTTATTCAAAATATGAGAGACTATTATGCTATTTATAATGAAACTAACATACTAACATAATGGGCTTTTTAGCAATTACTCATTACAAGCTAACTTAGGGTACAAGCTAACTTAAACAATTGGATCCATAACACAAGGCCCAATTAAACAATAACATGTGAGCAGACTTCGACGACATGCTATTCGTAGTAGGGTTTGTTCCAATATTCCACAAGAACATATAGTAACTCTTTGATTTACAGCAAGGGTCACCTTATTTTTCTTAAGCTTTGGTTCGGTAGATTCTCTGATTTCAGAAAAAAATGACTTTTTTATAGTCGGGGAAAGTTATGCAGGTAGTATCTTACATTTGTGTTATGAATAGTTTTTTTTCTGATTTAAAGCTCTCTTCAATAATGCAATTCACTTTGCATCCCAGCTTACGAACCTCATCCTCCAAACCAAATCCAAATCCAAATTCAATTTGAAGGAGATAATAATGAGATATTTGCATATTGAAAATCCTCTTCTTGAAGCATTTTAGTAGAAGTGGTATCATATGGCTGATTTCAATGCATTTTGCATATTGTTATGTGCCAAACTTTTTTTTTTTTTACATTGAAAGGGTTTGGATAACATCAATAAATCTTCTGAAATTTGAATTTGTTTTTAGCATATTGTTATGTGGTCTAATTAGTTCATCACCTATTTTTACAGCAAAGGTTTAAACCGAATCAAATAGATTGAAGAAAATTGTTTATGCTCAAAATGTTCATCTTTTGTTATCATGGTAAATTTATTGCAATGTCAATTTTGGAAACAATGCTAAATTATCACACTGAGTCTATGATTTGAATTCGATAATATCTTAACTTTTGTTGCAATGTGGAACAATGTACACGAGTATGCAACATGTTGATTAGAGATCAAGCCAACTTATGTAGAAGGAGAATGTGAATATAAGACCTCAACTCTGATGTAAGCTCAAGTTAGTTGTGCATAGCCAGATCACAAAGGTATGATCTATCCTTATGTAACATAGAATTGAATTCCCTACATTCATTATTTTTGTGAGTTATTGGTAAATAAAAATGTTAAAAATTTCAAAAACACATTATTTATTTATTTTTAAGCAACAAAAAGACGCATAAGTTATGCTAAGAAACACACCACCAATATCCTGATACAATAGAAACTACAGCTATACTAAACTAACACACCACCAATATCCAAAACTTACATACAATTAAATACAAACTTACTAACTGAATTCACTTAAATATACCCCGACTCCAAACAAGGCTCAGACACTAAACAGAAATCGCACTGCTGCAAGAAAAAAATACGAAAGTAAGAACACACTCCAAACATAACTGATTCCCAACAGGAAAAAACTAAAACACATTAATAAAAAACAATAATATTATACAATACAGTAATATCCATTAAAAACATGGTAACACTACCAAGTTATCCCAAATTATACAATACAATCATACAAACATCCGACTTTACATTTCAACAACATTTGACCAATGCCTTCCTTTTCTTTTCTTGGTCCTTCCAGTAAGCTTCAGAGTCCAACACCACTTCTTCCAACAACGTGTTATTGCGTGAATGCACCAAAAATAGTGTGATTTCATTCTTGTAGAAGTCAGTGCCTGCATAATGTATATAATTATGAAAAGTTAGGACAATTAGAAATTTAATTACAAGGGAAATAATTAAATTAATGATATTCACATGAATTCAACTTACATTAGTGATATTATTAAAATCACTTTGGAAGACACCTTTAATAATCCATTCACACAAAAACTCCACAGTCATTTCTGTGGGCAGCCAGTAAATGCATTAATCATTTCCTAATAGGTAATTTTATGTTCAACCTGTAAAATAGAGTAGGGTTTGAGAGTACTTATGAATTGATCCATTGTTGGTTAACGTCATTTGGTTTAACAAGAGTGAATGTTGTTATGATATTTCCCGGAAAAAGTGGAATAATATTAGCAAAAGATTCATGACTCATAATTTCTTCAAGAAATATGGCCCACCACATAGTAGAAACCAAAGTTTAAGAAAGCTAAACAATTGATTGGAAAGTATAAAACAAATTCGCAAACTTAATTATACCAATTTTAATATTGCACGACGTTTGAAATGATGTCTTTTAGGACAATCTCACGAGTCCAACCAATACAATTTTCTATCAAAATAATCAACAACCAATAGATACTAGTGCACCCCTTGGTCATTGATTGGAATAAAAATCTGTAAAAAAATGTAATATTAAGGTTTAGGAGCATATTTTTAATGTGCCAAGTGTTTTGGGAATAAAGTAACACACAACTCACCTTGGAAATAACATTTTTTGTTGTCAAGTATCGAGTTTGGTATATGTTCCTCACATAGTTAGTAGATTGTTGTCAACCCAAGGCATATTGATGCAATTAAAATTTAAATAAATAATAAATGTATTTTAAGTCAATAATTAATACTAAACGAGTGTACATGTAATATTAGTATTAGTGATAGTAATCACTGCAAACTCAGTAGGGAGATACCAAACAGACTTGGTTTTCCCACTGATAGCTCCTAATTTTGACACCTAGTTGACTTCAGGGAACATTGACTTCAATATCATGTCTTTTGGGAGAAATAAAAGGCTTCGACTAAATCATGTTGAAGAAGCCTGAGTCGAAGACGCACGAAGTGTAAGGATTTTGGACTTAGAATATTTTCTAAGTATAAGAAATACACTTCGACCGAGCGCTTATAAGAAGTGGTCAATGTGCAACGGTTGAGATTCAATGTTGCAGGGAAACTTATGGTTCCTTCAATTTAAAAAAGGACACATGACGTATATTGGAGGTTTAAGACATGTCAAGTGCCAAGTGGCGTATTAATAGGAATAAACTGCCAATAGCAGTTATTTTTTACTAATATAAATAATGTAGTTATAGTGTTAGAATTGTGTGTGACTCATATCGTACAAGTTACTCCATAAACACTCAAAGTATCCGTGTGTAGAAAAACGAGTGAAGGTGAAAATGTACGTGATAAGATCGCCACCCTATTTCATATCAATGCAGTTCACATTTAAGTTTTTACTTTAAAGTCATTTATCTTGCATTTCTTTATTTTCAAGCAAGTCTCTTCTTCAACAATTTATTGTTTCTTTACTTGTTTTCTTTTATATTCCTTGCAATTTACATTTATTTCACTTTAATTTCGACTTTAAATTGTTTTGAGTCTTGTTTGTTTTGTTTTCTCTTTTTACCAAAACACTTCATAAAATCTGTTGAAGAGTTTATGACATTATTCCTGAAAAAAACAATTAAACCTAATATAGCACATGTCCTAGGATCAATATGGCCGGTCATATGAGTAACTGAGAACATATTATTGTTTTAGAGGACCAGCGGTTGTTTACAAATTTTCAAGATAAACAAATTGGCATGCCCAGTGGGACAGTGCTATATTAACCAACTTTTGGGAGTTTTATAAATTCCTTCAAAATAACCAACTTTTATAAGTTTTATAACTTCCTTTTCTTCACGTGTTCGACTGGTCAAAGTGTGGTGTAATATTTTGTTGCATGCATTTAAAAAGTGGAAAGGTAGCCACTATAGATGAATACATACAAAAGCAAAGAAATACGAGGAAAATCGCATCTAGTCAAGGGAATCCAAGTAATCCAAATCCCCATACGACTGGGTCGAATCCTCAACTATGCAGTTCGACTGCTCCAAACACCAACATCAATCCACATGATATTCTTAGGAGAGATGTGGTGTCTCCCCCAAACCCTTTGACAAGAAGGTCAACAATACTAGCCATGGTTTCAGAACCAGTTTCTTCAATGTTAGGAACAAGAGGAATTATATATAAGACTTATACTCAACCAGTGTTGGAATATGTTGGAGCAAATCCTCAAACTCCACCACCAAACACAACAATATTTAGGCCTTTCCCTCCCCCAGGGTTTTCACAACCTTTTCCTAGGAACCCAGCATATGGCTTGCCAATAACGGTGATGCAAACCTTACGTAACGCGCAGGCGGTATTTTCAGAAAATATGCTTTCTTCGCCCTTGCAAGAATCAGGATCTAGAGTAAACATGGGTCGAAATAGTCATATTGTAGGGTTGGGATATTCCGCCCAAGGTTTAGGCTTAACAAGTGAATCTACAACCTATTTAAGATTAAAAAAAGGATGAAAGCAATATGAAAATGGTACAAACTTTGTCTCAAACCATGGGGGAAGTCTTTCGACCTTTGATTCAAAGTACTACTCAAACTAATCAGCAATTGGAATCCGAAATGACTCGAATAGCAGAATTTATGGGAGTACCTTTCCTTCCTCGACGCCCAACTAGACAATACATCAGAGAAAATCATGGTGTCTAATTCAAGGAAAATGTCCAATAGGCGAATCCAGACAATCAAGAGGTAGTTGAACCACCCATGGTAGAACCTCTTAGAAATCAAATCCCCGTTCTTGAAGAGGGAAAACCAAGGGTAATAATGGTGACGATGAACCAAAATACAGATAATGTGGTTCAACAAGTTCGACATAATTATATGGCAGCAAATAATAACCTTGCCACCATTGTTGAAAGGATAATGGCTCAAAATGGGATGAATATGAGCTTTGCTCGGACAAATTTTACTTCGCCCATAGTATACTACATACTTAAGTATGAATTACCTCCTAGGACGAAGGTCCCAAAGTTTTCCAAATTTTCAGGTGATGCAACTGAATCCACCGTCGAACACGTGGCACGGTACCTGATCGAAGTTAGGGAGATTGCAAATGATGAGAGTCTAAGGATTAAATATTTCCCTAGCTCTCTTACCAAAAATGCTTTTACATGTTTTACTACGTTACCATCTGGTTCGATTTGTAATTGGACTCAATTGGAACGTTTATTCCATGAGTATTTTTACATGGGTCAGACTAAATGAAAGTTTAATGAGCCAATAAATGATTATTTGAATAGGTTTTGACTACTCAATCCTAGATGTTTTACACAGGTTCTTAAGAGTGAGTATGTCGAAATGGCCGCTGGTGGCCTAGATTACTCTATTAGGAAAAAGCTGGATACTCGATACTTGAGAGATATGGACCAATTGGCTGATTGAGTTCGACATGTAGAACGTCTGAGAGATGAAAAGGTTAGGGAAAATAAAAACAAAATAATAGCCTATGTTGGATTTCATGAAGGGGTCGAAGAAGTATACGACAAACCTATAGAGTTCGACAAAAATGAAATAGACCTTGCTGAACTGAAGCAGGGCCCCTTATTCCTGTAAGTTATTAGTCCCCTCGAATGGAAAGAACCCTGTCGAAACTGAAAAGAGTGATATGTTTCCAAACAAAACATATACTTTCAATATCACTAAATGTGACGAAATATTTGATTTGTTAGTTAAGGATGGTCAAATATTAGTGCCTCCAGGTGCTAAAATACCACCTTTAGAACAAAGGAAAAAGAGATATTTTTGTAAATACCATAATTTTTTGGGTCATAAAACTTCTCAATGTCTTCTTTTCAGGGATTTGGTGCATAATGCAATTCAGGAAGGGGGACTCAAATTTAAGGAGAAGCCCAAAAACCAAATGAAGATCGACTCAGATCCCCTTCAAGTTGTAGAAGCCAACTTCACTGAACTTAGTAAGGTCAATATGCTCAAAATAGTTGAGGATTCTGACAGCAATGTGGACAACGTCGACACCGATAAAGCTTTGGGTTGAAATTCTATGAAAGGCGAAATGATTGAAGAATTCATTGAAGATGTTGTGTTTTACGGTTTCTGTAGATGTTGTAGATTGTCAGCTTTTTATGGTAAAACATGTTCTGAATTCTTATGTCATATGTGATGTAATGACGTGTGATTTAAGCATTTTGCAGGTATGAAAGTTTATATGTGTTGATGTTTTATCAGGATGTCAAGACTGATGTCATGACATCTCTGTCTGGGCCTGAAGACCTAATTGAATCCTTATTTCATGCGCGCGTTTTTTGTTATTAATTTGTGTGATTTGTTGAGAATTATCAGACGCTTTAATTAAAAGGATGTGATTCAGTATGACGTGATATTTTTAGAACATTTTATATGTTGTTATATCTGTTCCTTTATGTTAGGAATTAACATATTTATGTTTATATGAATGTGCAAATTCAACAGGTTCATGCCCACGTTTCAGACTCTACTTAAAGGCTTTTATAACCTAGTTGAAGATATAGAAAATGGATTGAAGAGTTTAGAGTTTTTATGTATGTTTATCTTTCTTGTGAGCCAAATAATTATCATGTTGATGGTTGTTTTGGACTAGGTTTTATTGAGTTGTGTGTTTTCCACTCAAAGCTTTTAAGCAAGAGTGTTTTGTACTCGACTGAAGCTTTTAAGCAAGGTCAAGGATTGTCTTTTAAGCATGTCTTCTTTTTCTTGATTGTTTGTTTGTCATCACTTCTGTGATTGAGGGGGTGAGAAGTGTCTCATATCTAGGAATTCTTAGATAGAACTTGCATTGGGTAGTTATTAAGTGAAGAGGGTAAACTGAGTGGTTTAGCTCTGAATTGATACTACTGATAGTGGAGTTCCTTCCTGTCTTGGTAGCCCCCAGAGTAGGTGCGTTTGCACCGAACTGGGTTAACAATTGCTTGTGTGTTTTATAGTTGTTTTTGTTTATTTACATTGGTATCTTTTAATCTGTCAGATATTAGCGCTGTAACATCCTATTCAACCTCTTATATTTGTTGCCAGAATTTCAATTAGCATCAGAGCAGACACCATGCCTGTTTTTCTTGGTGAGATCTAGAGGCATTATTTTTTGGTACAATGGACAAGGATGTAGGATTTAGGAATATACCACCCATTCTGGATGGTTCTAACTATGATTATTGGAAATCCCGTATGTTTGCCATCTTAAAATCTTTGGACAAGAAGGCTTGGAAAGTTGCAGACAAAGGATGGGAACATCCTGTCATTATTGAAAAAGATGGATCAAAGACTTTGAAGCCTGAGGAAGATTGGAGCAAAGAGGAGGACGAGTTGGCTCTAGGTAATTCTAAAGCCCTAAATTCTTTGTTCAATGGAATTGATAGAAACATATTCAGATTGGTGCATCATTGTGAATTGGCCAAGGAGGTTTCTGATATTCTCAAAACCACTCATGAAGGAACTTCCAAAGTCAAGATGTCAAGACTTCATATGCTTACTACTAAATTTGAAAATCTGAGAATGAAAGGGGACGTGGCTATTCATGATTTTCACATGAATATTCTTGATATTGCTAACACTTCAAGAGCTTTAGGAGAAAAAATGTCTGATGAAAAGCTTGTGAGGAAAATTCTCATATCTCTTCCCAAAAGATTTTTTATGAAGGTGACTCATATAGAGGAGGAACAAGACATCTGCAATATGAAGTTTGAAGATCTCATTGGATCTCTTCAAACATTTGAAATGGGAATCAATGATATCGCCTTAAAAGAAGAATAAAAGCATAGACCTTGTGTCTAATATTGAGGAAGAAGAAAAAGAAGGTGAAGTGGAAACTAAAGAAAGCCTGACAGAAGCTATTGCAATGATTGGAAGACAGTTCAACAAAGTTATAAAAATGATGAATATGAATTCAAGACCAAATGTTAGGGACACCTAATTTGACATCAGTAGATCAAATGAGTCTAGCAGAAGGACAAAACTTGAAGAGAAGTCAAATTAAAGAAAAATAGTTCATTGTCATGGTTGTGAGGGTTTTTGCCACATTAGAGTTGAATGTCCTACTTATCTAAAGATACAAAAGAAAAGCTTATTTGTTTCATGGTCTGATGGAGATTCTGAAAGTGATTTTGAAGATGAATCAACTAAACATATCATTGTTTTGACAGGGACATGTATTTCTGATGATGACTCTAGTGAGGATGAGCTAACCTTTGAAGAACTTGTAGCCTCTTATAGAAAGCTATATATAAGAAGTGCACAAGTGATTCAAGAAGGAGAAAAGCAAAAAAAGATCATAGAAAAACTGGAAGATGAAAAGGAAGAGCATCTAACAACAATATCCAATCTAAACAATAAAGTCCTCATGTTGAATTCCAAGCTTGATCAAATGACCAAATCCATCAGAATGCTGAACAGTGGATCTAAAACACTGAATGTGATTCTTTATATTGGAAAAAGTGCAGGAGACTTGTTTGGGATAGGATTTGATGGTACTAAAAACAATTCCTCAAGTAGCAGCCAACCTGAACTCAAGAATGATGTTTCAAATCAGATGTCAAATCCATTGTCTCAACATCATGGTACATGAAGATCAAATCATCAATGGAAAAGATCAAAGATTGAGGTGTCATTACTGTGGCAGATTTGGTCACATAAAACCTTTATGTTACAAACTGCATAGATATCCTGATCATAATCCTCAGCCTATACCAAACAAAAATATGAACATCAAGAAACACCAATGGGTTCCTAAGAATGTTGCCTTGATAACTCATACTTATCTTAGAGTATCAACTAAAAAGGATTTGGATTTTAATAATGGTTGTTCTAGGCATATGACTGGAATAAAAAATTTGTTGGTTGACATCAAACTGCACTCTATTAGCTATGTAACTTTTGGTGATGGAGCTAAAGGAGAAATCAATGGGGTTGGAAAACTTGAGTGTCCAGGTGTTCCAAATCTTGATGATGTTTTACTTGTGAAAGGATTGACTGCTAATCTTATTAGCATCAGTCAACTGTGTGATCAAGGATTTAATGTCAACTTCACCAAACCTGAATGTCTTGTCACAAATGAAGAAAAGGTAATGATCATGAAGGGAGTCAGGTCTAGAGATGACTGTTATCTCTAGGTAAATCAAGATTCCAGCTACTCATCTGTGTGTTTTGTATCCAAAGAAGATAAAGTTAAATTGTGGCATCAAAAAATGGGTCATCTTCATCTAAGAGGGATGAAAAGGGTTATAACTATGGAAGATGTAAGAGGGATTCCTAAGCTTCAGATTGATGAAGGTAAAGTGTGTGGTGAATGTCAAGTGGGAAAGAAAACTTGAGTGGAATATGCATAAGAAAATCATCAACTTTTTTCAAATCACATGGCACTCGGGACACGTGATTGGGAAATATGTTGACGATTATTTAAGAAATTGGGGGTTGAGTCAAGTCATGGCCATAACGGTTGATAATGCTTTGGCAAACACCACTATGATTAAGTATCTCAACATAAGGATGGGGTCTTTGAGTAATCTTATTTTGAATGGGGATTTTGTCCACATGCGTTGTTGTTCCCATATCTTGAATTTAATTGTAAAATCGATATTGAAAGAGGATAAAAGTTGCATAAAAAATATTCGTCATGCGGTTAAATATGTCAAGTCTTCTCCAAGTAGACTAACCACACTTATGAAATGTGCAGTGCAAGAAAAAGTTACATACAAAGGTGTTTTTATCCTTGATGTTAAAACCAGATGGAATTCAACTTATTCAATGTTGAAGGCTGCCTTACAATATGTAAAAGCTTTTGACTTGGTCTATGCACTGGATAAGACATTTCGCGAAGAAATGGACAAAACAAACCAGGTAGTTAAGAAAGAGGATTGGACATATGTTGCATCAATAATTCTCTTGCTTGAGAAGTTATATAAATCTACAAATCGTTTGTCTGGATCATTATATGTCACTAGTGCTTCATATATGGCAGAGGTATTCACCATTGGAAAAGGGATCAATAAGCATTTAAAGAGTAATAATGAGCACATCAAAAATACAGCAAGTAAAATGAAAGGTAAATTCAACAAATATTGGGGAGATCCTGACACACTAAACATCTTACTATTGATTGCTTTTGTTCTTGATCCAAGGGTCAAATTGTTTATTGCAGATTTTTATATTGATCTTTTATATGCTAACACCGAAAAAGTCGATGATTTAAATAAAAAATGAAGTCTTCTCTTTCAAAACTTTATGTTCAATATCGAGGTTTTGACGACTCTCAATCTAGCCAACTAGACAAACCACCGAATGAGGATGATGATGATGATATTTTATGTCACTATAGTCAAGAAACTTGGCATAAGTCTGATCCTATGACTAAAATTGAATCATATCTACAAGAAGCACGAGTGTCACACGTTAAAGCAGTTGACTTTGACATCTTAGGTTGATGGAAAGCCAACTTAACTAGATATCATATTTTGGCAAGCATAGTTCGGGAAGTGTTGGCTATTCCCGCCTCTACCGTAGCTTCAGAATCTGCTTTCAGCACTGGTGGAATGGTTGTTAGTGATTATCGCACTTGTCTAACTCCTAAAATGGTGGAAGTTCTTGTTTGCACACAAGACTAGTTGAAAGGAAAACCACTCTCCTAATTTTCTGAGGAAGATCTTGATGAGATCCATCAATTAGGGCAAGGTAAATCAGTTTTCTTATGTTTTTTTTAGGTTTAGTATCTATAGTTGTTGTTTTATTATATTTTACTTCAGATTTTTGTTATTTTGTTTAAAAGCAGTAAAATCTGTTTATATAGAAATTGGTTTGTATAAAATTTGTTCATAGAAGAAATTGGTTTATATAATTCCACTTAAATATTTAATTTTGTGATACTTTATGACATTTAAGTTTGTTATTTAAGTTTGTTATTGATCATGCTCTGTTCTTCTAGGCCTTAAACAATTTGTTTGAAACATTTAAGTTTGTGAAGCTTTATGACAGAAAGTATTCACTAAGAAAATTCCATTTAAATATTAAGCAATTTATTTGTTTTGTGAGGCTTGGTTTATTGTGCTCTCAAGAAAATGTACCACATGTATCATTTTGTCCATTTAGTTTATAATTTCTCTAGAGTTTAAATTAATGCTTTAACCAATTGCTTTATAATTTAATAAGCGTAATATTTTGAATGAATAATGATATTCATGGTAAAGTTATTTAGAGACTGGTTTATTATGTAATATATAGAATTAAGATTAGTTTTTCAAAATAAAATATTAATTTTTAAAATAAGTGCTTTTAAAATAAGTTTAAATATTTTTTATTAAATAATATAAATAAAAAATAAAATATAACGGTTTGGTTCTTTAACAAATGATTCGGTTTGGAAATTTTAGCTTCTAATAGTTTGGTACAGTTCAGAACCATCATAACAAACCAAAAAATTTGGTTCAGTTCAATTCTAAAAGAAATGGAAATGGTTTGATTCAGTTTGGATGACCTTATATAATGGTTTGGTTTGGTTCGATTGAATTTTCTCACAAAACCATACAAAGAACGGCCCTAGTTGTTGTGTGTTTTAATTTGTACTTGTCTTCTGATAATTGTTGTGTGAGTGATTTGTTCTCTCTTTGTAATACGATTTTTTTTTTTACCGATTGTGTCTGTATATATGTATCATATTAAGGTATCCATTATGTTTCGTAATTTTTTGAATCTTCCATGAGTTGTTCTAAGTACTGTGAGATGGATCGTGTAGTTATTGATTGAGGTTAATACGGTAACATGTTGTTTCTGATATGGATCTACTTTGGACCTCATTAAAGCAATAATGTTGTTCTTGAATGGAAACATTTTTTGGTTGTTCATTATATTGTTAATTCATGAGCTATATATTTTGATTGAGTTTTTAGAGTTACTTCTGTCATATTGAAGTTTGAAGACTTTAGAAGTAAAAATCAAATTAAGGTTTGTTGCTTTGACAATTATGGACTATTTTGTGCTTAATGGATTCAATTTATTTTGATTTTAATATTTTGGATTTAATGGGATGATAATTGTAGAAGCTGCGTGGGTAACCGTTTCGATTGTTTCGAGTATATGCAGTATGAGTGATTTGGTTATGCCTTGTTTTTCATACTGTAACAATATAATATGGTGTAATAATATTGTTATAATGGTGTATATGGTGCTAAAAAGTTAATCTTGAATTTATGCTAATAATGTGGCAATGTTTTGTTCATTACATTTTATGGCTTTTCTCTCTTAATTTTAAATGAAAATAGAGCCAATTTTCTGTTTATTATAAATGAATTGTTTCATAGGTGTAGTAATATGATGTTCCTTATTTTTGTGTCCAATGTTATTTCGTTAGATGGGGCATTTCTATTGTGACTGTTTCGGCTAGATATCAATACTTTTTTATTTTTTTAATTTCTTTCTATTATTTATTTATTTATTTTTACTTTAATTGATTTAGTTAATTATGTTTCAGTTCATCTAATTGCTCTATGGGCCCATCCTCTTTTAGGAATACACTTTTTCCATATTATTTTACACTCAATGTGATACAAATAATATGGTAGATTTTGTGAATAAAACTTGTGACTGTTTGATTATGCACCTTATTCATTGCATCGCGATTTCGGAGTAATAAATTTGATTGTATTTTTGAGAACCGTATGGATGCATATAGATACTCGCTCGACTTCGTATAGAGTGACTCACACATAAGTTCATTCTAAGACAGTTAAAGAGCTAAATTGGTTGCTTTCGAGTTTCGTGGTGTACTTTTCCTTTATTTTTTCGCACTTATTTTTTTTAAACCTTTGGTCCAATGCCAAGTGGAACCCTGCATTCTTGATACAGATATCGAGTCCTACCTTGTTTTACTTGTAAGTCGACCGCCTTGCGCGGCGCCGCCAACCTTAACTTAGTTCTTTGGTCATTCACTTTTTTCATTACAAATCAATCATTTTCATTGCAAGTTGCAACCTTTGCCATAGTCTTAGGAGCTTGCCCGCTTTCATTTACCTTTTACGCTTTTTATTTTGTTAATAAATCTAAAAGGGAAATAACTCCTGCAGATGACTCAATGTCATAGGAAATTTAGCCATATCTATCTCCTTTTTAGCCTTAGTCATTAGGACTTTTTATTTTACAATTTTTGTTGACTTTGCTAAAGTCACGTGAGTGTTTGTCATAACACTTACCTCCCCCACGAACCTTGAGCGCAACCAAGTGTTCGTTAATCCTTAGGAGAACTACGAATGCTCTGATTCTATACTTGATATGCAGGCATTAACGCGATGTTGTGCGAGCACCCTTAGAAATATAAACCTTAGGTTCCCTTAGTTTTAGCAAGCAATAAATAACAAAAACACAAATATTAACAAGAGGTTCCCGTAGGTTACTACGAATATTTAGGATGCTAACGCCTTCCCTAGGTATAACAAACCCCCAAACCTTAGAATCTCCCTAATTAGGGTTTTTACATTCTTTTTCTCTTTCCCTTGGATAAAATTAAAGTTGATGGTGAACACAAAATGTTTTGTGATTCAAGCTTATTTAATAGCTTGATATCTGATTCTCACCGCAACAAGATGAAACCTGAAATAGAAGCTACTTGAAGATTACAGAAAACTAGATAGGAGAATCCTGAGCTATCTGAACTTGAATGTGGGCCAAATAAAGGCTTAAAAACTGCAAATTCACTAGAGAGAGTGAGAACTTGGATATGAAGTAAAGCTGCAGTGATGAAGATCATTATGCTCTGCTCAATTTGTTGTGCTTTCTTGAAGATCAATGGATATAATTGATGAACAATGGAAGAAGAACAAGGCTTGAGAGAGAAATCTGAGTATGAGTTTGCAAAATGTGGGATGAACAAAAACTGATCCAAAAATCTGTTAGAGTAGTTTATATATCCTTGGTTAACTGTTAACCACATTGGTTAACAGTTAGAACCTTGGTTAACTTGAGGTGAAGTGAGAAATGAGAGGTGAAATAAGAATTTGCAAAGTAAAGAGGATATGAATTTGAGTGCCATGCTTATCATGTGTGTGCAAGAACATAACACCATGGTAGAGCTTAAATGAATGATGTTGATGTGTATATATGCAACACTACTTGTCATGTAAGCTTCTTTTTTGAAATTTTGCCTTTTATGGTGCATGCCATAACATGTATGTATGTATGGGAAAGGACTTGCTTTGCCAAATGAAGAAAAGACATGAATGTGAGAAGGGTTTGATGTATGTATGACTGAAGCAAGCAAGCAAAAGTCCTAAATCCTCTACCTTGGCCTCCAAGAAAATATAATGAAAATCATGAACTTTGATGGAGAAATACTTCATGCACAAGGAATCAAATAAGGAGCTCTTTGATTCTTTGGATCAATGACACATGATAGAACAAGTTTGAACTTGGAATCAAAGTGAATGGAGGCTTGGAAGATGCTAAAAAATGATCAAGAACTCAAGCAACCAAAACTGGACCATGGGCGTGCTAGCTTGGCCTCAGGCCTGGCCTTGGGCCTAGGGAAAATTCAGTGGTGATGCCTCCTTTTTGAACCATCATATCTCTTCATACATTGATCATATGAAAAAAATTCCAAACATCGAAGTTGTAGAGGAGATCAAGATGAACAACTTTGATGTTCAAAAACATTTCATTTGAAGCCTTCTTGATGGAGAAAAATATCTTGACATTTGGTACACCACCTGTTTGATGAAATGCAATGCACCTGGCAGGCCTATGCCCTGGCTTCTTGGAAAAGTTGCCCAAGTCTTGTCAAACATTGATTGATCATATCTCTCTCAATTTTGATCCAATCGAGATTTTCTTGCTATGGATTTGAAGCTTAATATGTGCTCTTTAATTGGCTCAACTTAAACTTGAAGTTTGAGGCTTTTATCTTGAAGAAAAAGGGCTTGAAAATGAGGTGCAAAATGACTTAAACTTGCCTTAAATAGAAACCCTAAGTTTCTATTTTGGGCAGTTTTGTGATTTCTTGATTTTTTTTCTCATGAATCTCTTGACTTTTCTTGATTAAATTTCAACCATTAAATATATTCAACTTATGGATCATGATTTTGACCTCAAAAAGTCAGGAGTTGACTCTTTCCTCTACACAGTTGACTTTTCCCCAATTTCTTGATTTTCAAGTAATTGACTAACTGGAGACCTTCTGAAATGATTCAATGAACAATATCTCATCCTTAGATAATTGATATTATGTGGGAAACAATGAAGTCACTTTTGAGCCAAAATTTATCAATAAGTCATTTGAATCATAAACCCTAATTGTTGGCCCCTTTTGTTAGGAGATGTTGCACTGCTTCAATTTCTTGACCAATCCACATCTTCCAATGGCTTGAGGAATCATTTGAGATTGTGTGGGATATGAAAGCCTATTGATGCTTGTTGGGAGACCCTTGGATCTTCTTCCTTGAATTTGAATGATCATAACTTTGACAATCACTGATCACACACCACATGTTTCAACCAATGAATGTATGCTTCATCTTTCTTTGATTTATATGCAATGTATGAGAATGGTATTCTAAATGGCTTGAAAAAGGGAGGCCAAATTTTGGGGTGTTGCAATTGCCCCTATTCAATCACTATAGACCCGAATAAACGATAGCAGTTTCTTTCAGACGTTTAAGGTATGCAGGGATTGAATACCATAAACAACCAGAAAATTTGCACTCTATGGAGAAAAAGAAAAGGGATATAAACCCAACCAAATGAACTCTAATTAGATATAATTCTGATGGGATAAATAGTAGATGTGGGATACCTTTTGTGTGATGCTAGAAGATTAGTGACTTGCCATGCTGCGGTTGGACTTTGAAAATGTCTTTTCGAACGATGCCAGACGACTACAGGCTGGCCACACTACGGGTGGACTTGAAAACCTATATTTTTGAACGATGTCAGGTAACTAATGGCTCGCGACATTGCGGGTGAACTTTCTCTAGGCTGCAATAGTGCCTTAATGATGTCTTTTGGATGGAGTCGGACGACTACCTACTTGCCACACTACGGGCATACTTTTGCCAAACTATGGTTGGACTTGTGCTAGGTTGCGGATGGGCCTTAACGTTGTTTTTTCGATCAACGTCAGACAACTACTGACTTGCCACAATGCGAATGGACTTTGAAAATGTCTTTTTGAATGACCCCAGATCACTACTGGCTCACCACACTGCGGGTGGAATTTTGCTAAACTACGGTTGGACTTTAAGAATGTCTTTTGGATTGACGTCAGAAGACTACTAATTTGCCACGCTACGGGTGGACTTTTGCCAAACTGCGGTTGGACTTCAGGTGCTTTGCCACCCTAAGGACGAACTTTCTCCAATATGCAGTTGGACTTTACACTGTCTTTTGCATGGCCAGGTGACTACTGGCTTGCCACACTACGGTTGGACTTTTTAATGCTTTGCCACCCTGAGGATGGACTTTCGCCAATCTGTGGTTGGACTTCTCAAGATACTTTGTCACCCTGAGTATGGACTTTCACCAATTTGCGGTTGGGCTTTGCAAGATCTCAAACCTGGATTATGTTGGGTATGTATATGTTGAATTGCACGACATGATGCCTCATGACACTAGGAACGCTATGTTTTGATTATGCAAATGAAATGATGCAAATGCAAAGGGATCTTATGATGAGGAAGTAACAAGTCCGTACTAACTCTGCTAAGAATACAAATGACCGTTGATTCAATCTCAAGAATCCTTTCGGGGATAACATATCTTCTGGAGAAGTGTACAATCCATATTTTTCGAATTGTCGCGCTTGCCAAAAATAAATTGGACTTTATATTTGAGGACCCTACTAGGGGATACTTCAACTATTTAAGGATGAATCCTAATCATAAAACTCTATTGGGGGATTGACAACTTTCCGACTTAGCTGAGAAAAAATCTTATCAAGACTCTACGAAAGAGAACTCTCTACCAATCTAAATTTTCCCAACCTCTTTGGGGAAGGGAAGCATCCAGTTGGCTAGAAGTAATAGTTGGGTTCTTGTAAGAAACACTTCACAATTGGAAGATGACAATCTGCTTGGGGATTATCAATATTTATTGCTCTACTGGAGCAAAGAAATCTACCGAGATCTGTTGGGGAAGAGAAAATATCCATCTGAGATCTGCTAGGGAAACAGGAGCCACCCTAGATCTGCTAGGGAACAGAATCAAGGAAACCTGCTGAAGAGAAAAAGTTTGTGATCCCCTCTGCTGGTTATAACTTCCATCCGCATGCTGGGAACAACGAAATTGAAACACATCCTGCTGGGGAGAAAAGGTTTCAAGGTGTTTTGTGCTGGGAATTGCTTTCTTTTTGCCCGGACTCTACCTCCAGAGGATTTTACAAAAGACCTTGTATCTTTAAACTCTTGGGTATCATAGTGATCGTATGAATTAGCATAATGACCTTACTGAGGAGGTAGCCATTGTCAACACAGATGAGCTTGTAGCTGTTGGAAGTGCTGAATGAGATAATCGACTTGGAGAGCGACGGCTAGATGGGTAACAAATTCAATCAGTAAAAGTTGTAACAAAAGGGTGACATAGAAACCCTTCATGAGTACAGCTTCCCCAATACTCTGAACCCTGGATAGGTTAACAAATCGTCGAGAGGGATTAACGTCTCTTGCTTTTGAACAGGCTTCGATCTTTCTTTTGAGCCCTCCATGAGATTTCTACCTACAAACAAAAGGATATGCACATATGCCCCAGGGTATTGCATGGTTTGGATACACCGCCCGGATTACTCAACATTCAAAACAATTTTAAATTTTTTTCTCACGCATGTTATTGTAAAGCTACCATGTTTTCAAATGCAATTTTTATCAAAACTTCGGACGTTTTTGCAAACAAAACAGTAAAATGAAAATAAGAAGCTTTTGACTGAAATTCAATTTATTGATTGAAAAGCCTGAAGTCGACAAATACATTAGGAAGCAAACCCTGGAAAGAGGTGATTGTTGTAAATTGAAAAAAGAAACTACTCTAATGGCAATGTGAAAATAGTATTCCACTGAGTTCTGATCCTGCTATAACCAGTATGTCTTTGAAATTCCCCGATCTTGCCTTCTGAGGAGTGATTGGACTGATTCCTGTCCTTGGAAATATCAGTTTGACTGACGGTGATGTGATACAGATAACTCAGATCATAGTTGTTTTCTTAATCTCTCTTTTACGTGGGCTGTCCTTTCAGGTTTTCAATCTGTCGGGATACCCTTTTTTGCCTGATTTTTCCAATGCGGATTTCAACTCACCTGGCGTACATTTTATTTATTTATACCCATAACTTTTTCCCGAACCTTTTATTCTGTTTTTGGCTCGCCGGGATGCCCTTTTTTGCCTGGACTTTTTATCATGTTTCGTCCAGCGGGTCTCATTTATGCGAAGTATTTTTTAAATGCGTCTGAGTTGACACGGGATGGAAATTCTTTGCCATCCATGGTTGTAAGAATTAAGGCGCCGCCTGAGAAAACCTTTTTTAACCACGAATAGACCTTCATAGTTAGGAGTCTATTTTCCCTTGTGATATGTCTTAGGAGGAAGGATCTTTTTGAGCACCATATCTCCAACTTGGTAAACCCGAGGATGCACTTTCTGATCAAACTCCTTTTTCATCCTCCTTTGATACAACTTCTCGTGACATATGGTTGCTAGACGTTTCTCTTCAATGAGGATCAACTGGTTAAACATAGCGCGAACCCAATCCGCTTCATCAAGTTTTACATCCATCATTACTCTTAGAGAAGGAAGCTCAACTTCGATTGGTAGGACTGCCTCCATACCATATACAATTGAGAATGGTGTTTCCCTATCTGGACGAGTTCGGCGAAGTTTCTGAACCTCCTCTTTGATCTTCATTGCCATATTTGGATGAGTTCGGCGAAGTTTCTGCTTGACCGACAGGCATTCTTCTCTCAAAGGAAGCTTGTGTACCACAATGTTTGTATCTAAACCCGACATATCTTGATAAGACCAAGCAAATATATCAACATATTCACATAACATCTCAGTCATCACCTTCTTCAGGTCTACCTGTAGATCAACCCCAATCTTGATCTCTTTCTTGGCGTCCTCGGTGCCAATATTGATGACCTATATTACCTCCTGTTGTACCCCAAAATTTTCCTTCCCACAATCAGAGTAACGGGTCCTTAGAGTTCTCTCAAGGTTCACAAGATTCACAAGATTCACAAAGTTCAAAATTGGTCAGAAAGTTTGAGAGTTCCCTCAGACAAAGCCTTCTCCTAAGCAATGGATCCACAACTAGGGTTTTGAGTTTATCTAAGCTAAATGGACTTCCAAGGCCTCAAGTGAGCTTCATAACATCCCACATGACTTAAAGGGTCCCTATGTCAAGTTTCAGAACTTTCCCAATAAGTTTGACCAGTCAGATGATCAGATATGCAAAAATCAGTCAAAGTGGTTAAAAAGTCAAACTGAGGTCAACTGTGGTCAAATTAAAGTCAAACTTCAATATTTTTTGCCAACATCAAGTTTATGAAGTAAAATTCATCATTTGATCAAGGGTCGATCACGATTCATCAAAGAAATCTCAGATCATCAAGAATCAAGAAGTTTCTAAATTAGGATTTCATAGTAAAAGTCAACTGAACTTTGACCAGCCATAACTTTCACATGCTTCATCAAATATTCCCCATACAAAGCTCATTTTGAAGGAAATTTAATTCTCTACAACTTTGTGTTTCACAAGCCAAGCCTAAAAATGCTTCAGTTGGAAGGTATGAGCTAAGACATTAAAGGTCATTTTAAAAGTCAACAAAAAGTCAACTTTTTCCAAAGAGCATAATTTGAAAATGGTAAACGATATGGACATGAGACCAAAGAGGTTTGTTAGAGGACTATTTAAGCTTTCCAAAATGTCCAAGATCATATTCTTGGCCATAAAATTTAAGGATTTATACATTGGCAAAGTTGAGAAATTTTCAAAGGGTGTATTGAGCAAAAAGGGTCTCAAATCCAATTTTTTCCAAATGGGCCCATGGAATTCCAACCCAATCTCAAAGATAACATCAAACACGACCCAATGATCATTTTTTCAGATTTTTATATTTTATTATTTTGGATTTTATTTAATAAAATGCAATTTTAATGAAAATAAAATATAAAAAGTCATATAAAAAATTAGATCTTTGTTCTAGAAACTCATAAACAACATTAAAAGTGATTTGATACTATCCAATGTCGTTCTAGATCAAAATAGAAAGAGTATATTTGATTTTTTACATATTTTTGGTTAAAATAGAAAGTGTTTATTTTATATATTATTTATTTGTATTATTATTCACAAAAAGCGTGCTCAGCCTGGTGGACGAAGCATACGCGTGCGAAGCTTGAGACCTGAGTTCGATTCTTAGGTGCCACATTTTTTTTATAATTTGTTTTGTTTTGCAGGTTTAATATTTATTTCGTTTGCTTCATATGGTTATCACGCGCGCATCTTCAGCTCAGATGGTTGGAAGTGTAACCTTGGAGGTATAAGGACTTGGGTTCGAATCCCAGGTCCCTTTATTTTGTTATTCTCTTTTTTTTTCTTGTTTTCTTTATTATTATTATTTCAAATTAACTTTTTCTAATTAATTAAAATCAACTAATAATTAACATTTAGATTAATCATAAAATATTTTCTTAAAAAATACACTTCCACTAATTATTGTTTTGTAATAGCTTTCTAACATTTTTTTTTAGTTTGTAAATAAATTAATATTTTTCTAACAAAAACTCTTAATATTATTTTAATTAAATCCATATTTGTTTCTTTAAAAATAATTATGAATATAATTAAATTTGCTTTATATTGTCATAAATTAATAATCATTTTTATATATATTTAAATTTTGTATAATTAATAATTAATTCTCTTTAATAGAAAATCTAAAATTTAACCTAAAAACTTAATTTATTTTTTCTAACCCTAATTTATCTAACCTAAATATAATCTTTCTAAATTAAGACTTTAACATAATTTGGAACTTTAAATTTTTAAATTTTTTTAATTTTCCTTAATTTATTTTGCTTTGATTTCCTTCATTTAATTTTTATTTATTAATCTTATTAGAAAATTGTATAGGTATCATTATTGTTAATTATTTTTCTCCTTATATAATTGTGTATCTGCCCCAAAGCGATGTAATAGCATAGGATTTATTATTTTTTTGCATTTTTATTTATTTTATTTTATTTGCGTGGTTAGTAAATAGGGAGTGTAAATTTAATTGTAATTAATTGAATTTAGATAACTAATTAAAAATAAAAATATTTGAACATAAACACTCACACACGTAAGTCGATCTAAGATCGCTGTCTGCACTTCTTAGGGTTATCCCTCTTGGTTGCCTTATTAAACGGTCAAATCCCTCGAAAGTAGGGTGTCTTAAGCAAAGTCCCTCTAGGAAAATAAATCATCTTGTCCCTCCCATATTCTAAAAGATCAAGTCCCTACGAGGTTGCCTACGATAAATGATCTTGTCCCTTCGGTTTAAAAGATGATAGTCCCTCCCAATTGCTAAAGACACCCTATAGTTGCCTTCATTTACCGTACGATGACCCTACGCCCGTCCCTTAACAAATCCAAGGTAATGACTACCTATTCCTTAATAAATTACACAATTATATAAGCAGAAAAATAAATTACAAGTCTTTTCATCTCTTATGTCCTTCCCCCCGAACCCAAGTCTTTTCAAAACGGTATTTCCTGTTCTTTTATGTCCATTCCTTATGGATAAAATAAAAGTCGGTGGCGACTCTTGCTATCTGCAACATATATAGAAAGTCAGTTCTACCACCGTGTTACACCTTCTGATGAGGTTGAATGAATTGTTCCTCCTGTTTCAACAACCTGGCCAATTCTTCAGAAAGTTCACAGTCTTCCTCATCATCTTCTTCAGCGTCATGAATCGAATTGTCAAAGTCATACATGGCCATAGCAGAATCGTTATCTGTGAAATCTGGAGGATAAAGTCTGCATGAGTGATGGTTCATGCTTTATTTTAGAATTTATTTATTTTATTTAAGAGAAACAAAATAAAATAAAAATTGACATTTTATGTTTTTCTTTGAAAAATTAAAAATGAAAGACAAAGAACACAATTTTGAATGTAGAAAACATCTTTTTATTCATGTTAAACTTTGAATAAGAAACATGCGCCCTATAATGAATCATTATGCCTTGAGAAGAACGCGCAATTTTGACATGCCATAATGTAAAGAAAAACAAGAAAAATCACTTTGTTTGGAAGGTAACCGTGACAATGTCTTCAAAAAACTAGATAGTCCAGACAATATAATAATGATGCATGAGAAATAAATACTGAAAGCAGTAAATAAAGCTGTAAATTAAAACTGTAAATAAAAACAGTAAACTAAAGAAACAGAAACAGACAAGCGCTAGGTTTGATTCGCATAGGGAACCAAAGATAACTCTGGTTAGGAGGTCCCCAACAGAGTCGCCAGTTGTCACTCCCGGAATTTTAATCCTAGTACAAACGTGAAAGTGGTGCAGAAAAAAGAAAAAGAGTCGTCAATCATACATTTTTATCCCAATGAGGGGGAAATGTAATGTTGCACAAACCAGGGGAAAGGAGAGAACGGGGTCTTGTGAACCAGAGAGACCAGGTAAGTGAGTCAGATACGTGAAGGGAATGAGCTCAAAGGGTGTAAACAAATGCTTCATTTGCTACTAAACTAGGAGAAAAGAACGGGAAAAATGTAGGGAAAAGAAAGAATTATGCTCGAATGGGCCCTACCCTACTGCCTACGTATCTCATCGGGAATGAGAATCATAGTCAACGTAGTTCCCCTAACTAGGGAGGAAATTTTTTTGTTTGTGTTTTTTATGATTGAACTGCCTATGCCTATGCTCAGGTGTTGCAGGCTTGTTTGATATGAGTGCCTTTACTGTCTTGCAAGAGAAAAGTCGAAGCGAGTTCTTTCGTTAAGAGTAAGGAGATGAGAAGAGAATTCCCGTAGGAAAGATGCGTGTTGTTGGTTTGGAGCTTTTTATTTGAATTTGCATGGGAGAGTGTAAGAAAGGCTCATCCAATGGAGTGTGTAATTCTTACATCACTCCAAGATGGAATGAGGAAGAAACACCCCCAAGTAAGGAGAAGATCCCCAAGACTTGGTTCCAAGGATTAGGGATGAAGTACACTAGCCCATAGTACTTATTAAGTGTTTTTGTATTTTGAAGTGAAATGGTGTTTTTTATGTTTTCTTTGTGAGAATGACTTCAAGTTTAGACTTGTACATCATGATAGACAAGTTTACGTTACCCTAAGATGGGATAGATGCAAATGCCCCCATGGAATAAGTTTATGACACAAGAAGTCACTTCAACCTTTATTGAATGTTTTTTGAGTTGTTTTGAGATGAGAGAGAGAAGGCACCAAAAGGATCTCCAAAGGTAAAATGTCTAAGGGAGACTAAATCTAATGAAGTTATCATGCTTGGATATCTTAGTTTAGTGAGGTTTGAATAACTCGAATCCTAATGAAGAAGAAGGAGAGAAAAGAAGAAGAAAGAGGAAGAAGGAAAGAAATAGAAGACAACTTACTTTCATGGTGGAAGGTAAGTTACTTCTATAGGGGGAAGTGGACAATTATGTAAATTAAATCATCTTAGATGCTTACACAATATTGAAATTTAAAAGGTGAGGGAGAGGTTGGAATGTTGAAGCATTTCCACACTCCTAAGACTTACCAAAACCCCTACAAGGTTAGCAAATGAAGCACAATAGTTCATAAGAAGTGAAATACAAGCTAAACACACAAAAGAATCAAATGAATTGAATATAAAGTCATATGAACCTTACAAGTCAGAAACAAACCCTAAATGAACTTTAAGAAGCTCAATGAACTCAAACTAAATCAAAGAAGTGCTAAGAAGCACCAAAGTGGCAAAGAAGTTCTAAGGAACCACACATGAAGAAGTAAGGATGCAAAAGAGTACAAACATCGATGAAAGCATATGAGAAGTACCAAAGTCAGAATGTTATGTCAAATTAAAAGGTCTAATTTTACCCTAAATGATCATACCAAATTCATGTATTAATTCATGGTAGAGTGAGAGATGAAGAGAAGAAAACATTCACACATTCATATAAGTAGCAACAAGTAAGGCAAAGGTGAAAGTCAAATGTGAATGGATGACATGAGATGATAGAAGTCAGTAGCATACATCACTTATTAATGTCATATAATGCTTATTAATGAGCATACAAGTCATTCCAAGAAACATTCAAGTGGTTGATTGATTAAGATGAAGAAGAAGTAAGAAGAAGTAAGCATGTATCATGTAAGGAATGTACACAAGTTAAGATGAAAGTCAAAGAGGGAAGTATGATCATAAGATGATGAAGGTCATTAGCTTATGATGAGAATGACATGTTAAGAATATACATACAATCATGTTAAGTTCACATAGCAAACAAGTTCAAGCAAGACTCTAAACATGTAAAAGAAAGTCAAATAATGCAAAGATGTTTCATACTTGAAATGAATGGAAAAAGATGCAACATATCATACAAATATGAATGCTTATGCATGAATTCAGTGACATATTTTATTTATAATGCAAATGAGATGAAGATATGAACATGTTAGAAGCATACAAGTTAGCATAAGAAGCATGAGATGAAGAACATGAAAGAATTAGGTCAAGTTTAATCACATGATGCATCATACAAAACTAAAGGTAAAACACAAGTCAAATGGACCTATAAATGATCATGCAAGACCTATTAGAGTCTAAACAAACATGGCAAACCCCTACAAGTGACCCCAAATAAATGGCATAAATGTCTTCAAGCAATTAGGGTTAAGGAAGTGAGGGGAAAGTTCATGAAAAGTGACTTCATTTGCAAGTAATCAACCATACATCAAAAAATATTCAAAAAACATAAAATTAAAACCCTATGGACCTAAGTCAGTGGCTATTCACATGTTAAAAGTTCATACAAAAATTCAAGATCAAACTATTTCAATCAATGGCTTAAAGTTGTAGGATCTATGAACAAATATGCAAAGTGTAAGGGCCAAAATGCAATTAGAAAGGATTTAAAAAATATGAAAAAATATTTTTTATGAAGTTTAATGGGTTAGGAAATGAATACAAAAATAAGAATTGAAAAATATTTAATGGATTATGCAAAATAAATTCTTGAAGTTTAGGTATCAAAATTGAAACAAAACCAAAAGAAAAATAAAAGGAAATATTCAAAATGTGGCGAAAAATTAAAGAAATCATAAATAAAAGATCAAAAAAATTATTTAAATGTGTGAATATGTTTCATGATCTTTTATGGAATTTTTAGGTGATTTGAAATGATTTTAAAAAAATAAAATGAAAACTACATAAAAATAAAATGAAAATGGAAGAAAATGGATCAGGGGGTTTGAAGATAGCAAAATACACGTTTAAAAATGGAATGGGCTTAGATAAGGGGGTGAGGATAACAATCTGAGACCCAGCCCACATGCGCTGAAGACCTATGAAACTATGGTGTGGATCAGTCAAATTGTTGACTCAATATGAGCCATTGGATGCAGTCAAACAAATAATCAACGCAAATTATGCAAAACGTATGGTCCAGATGGGATGCACACACTATCATGAGATGGATCGCGCACACAAATCCAATTCAAAGTCAACATTATAAAAATCAGAGGCACGTGAGAGGAGGGTGGTTTCATTTATGTGCTGGCAAGGTATAGTGCGTTGGATCAAGTGAATCCAAGGGCTATGACTTAAAGTTGCACTCAGCTAGGTGTAGCGGTAAAATCATGAGTGTAAGCTATTTGTTAACTTAACTCAAAGTAAACAGAGTCACCACCGCGCTTTTATTTTATTTCAAATGGAAAAGGAAAAAAGAGCGAATAAATCCTAATGAATCTAAAAGCAAAAAGCCAAAAGAATCGAGCAGAGAACGGGTAAGGGGATAAGTTACAAATTTGGAAGGTTTTACTCACCCAAAATGTCTGTGGTACTCCACGGGAGTCCTTTGAAATATTTATTGCTTTTGGTTTGAAAAATGTTTGTTAAAAGAGATTAAAGAGATGAGAAGAAAATATTTTTTAAGAATTTTGTGTTTGAAGATACGTCTGTCTCATGCCTACGTACCCACAAAGTGCAATGCGAGATCAAAACCTCGTAGTTTGTGGTTCAAATAGTGAAAAGAAACGATACGTTGAATTGATTTTAGAATGTAAAGATAAGTCGTCATTCTTTAGTGAAGAATTACGCTAAAAAGAATTAATCATATCTAAACATGTGAAAATGGTTAAAAAGAAAAGTGCACGAGGTCATACAAACAATTGAATGAGTTTTGCATTTTTTAAAGTATTTTGAAAAGAAAGCTTCGATATGCTTATGTGGTTTAGCATTTATTAAGAAATGAAATTTAAAAAGTAAAACCGCTTGACCTAAGTCAAGGTTTGATTATGAAAACATTAAGATTTGAAAACAAAGAAGATTTTTGAAATAGAGAAGAAGCTTTGAAAATTTAAGAAATGGGAGGAGAAGAAGGGACTATCCTAAGACTTAAAGTAAAAGTTAAAGGAAGAACGATCAAACCGTATGGTGAATATTCTTCGAAGCAATAGGATTTCATCTTCATAAACAAGTGAACCAAATCAAGGCCAATGTCTTCAATCCATAATAACTTGAGCAAAGGGAAAGATCCTAAAATCTAAGTCCAAAACTCCAAGTGTAATGCTAAGGATAGTGGGCATAGTCCAAGATTAAAGTCATAAGTTTTTTAGATGTTTAATCCTTTATTAATGTTTTTGCGTCCAAATGGACAAAGGAAAAAACACAAGAATAATATGAATATAAACATAAATAATATGATGAATGATATAGTATAATAAAAGCATAATAAAAGAGATAAGGAGAAAGATATTAAAATAAAGAGGATAAGGTGCGATAATGATTTAAAATGTTAGTATATTAATAGTATAATAATATTTACATAATAATGGTATGGTGAACTTAATCATCCACAACCAAAAAGTAACCAAACGAAAGGGCAACCGGATCCAATTGGATTTTTATTCCGAAATCGGGATAGTTTAGGTCTATTTTAAGCAATCGCCGAGTAATTTATGAAGTAATTACCCTTCAAATGAGCCAGCCAACACAAATTAAGGTGAATGATATTTGTGCTAATACATGTTAGAGAGATGATATAATGGATCATCCTCCGAAAACATGTCACACGAAAAGAAAAAGTGGTAACATTCTAATCTTAATCGAGATTTCACATTGATCTATCAAATGCAACCTATCACGATCCCAAAGTATGGAGAATGATCTAAATGATCATTCATCCATAGATTTGAAATAATGAAGATTAAACATCTTCAAAAATCAATAATCGTCGAATCAGAGATCTCATCGACCAAAAATAAAAATAAGATGAAGAAAGTGGATTAAACATAAAATCCATAAAAACAATTAAAGTATTTTTTCTAAATTTTTCTAAAATCCTTTCAATCTTAAAAATAGAAAGAAAAAAATAAAAAATAAAAAATAAAAGAATAACATGGGAGGGATGGCGCAGTAGCTCGGGTGGTGGTGATAGCATCATCATGGGCTCAAAGGCCCAAGCTATACAACCAGCAAAAGTAATATAAAAAAAAGCAAATAAAAGCTAATTATTCAGTAAAAATGAGAAAAGTCAAAGAATTCGCTTCTTCTTCAAGCATATGTCGCTGCTATTATTCACCTTATCTCGTTGAAGAAAAAATCGTTTCGTTCTTGATTTTTGCGGTTGCACCTTCACTCCTCTTCAACGATTTGCTTCAACGAAAACTTTTTCTCTATTTCTCTTTGTTTCTATTCATCAATATCGGTAAGAAATCGAAAGCATCCATGTATCTCTCTCTCTTTCGCAAAATCACTGTCGGTGATACTTCGCAAGTCGCCGAAATGCTTCGATAATCATTGTGGTTTGCTTCAAGTTGTTGTTGTTGTGAGATATTTATGAGATTGAGATGCGAGCGGCTTGCGGAAATGTTAAAGATGTGAAGATTTGGAATTGAAGCTTGATTCTATTTAGGCAGGGTTTCTAGGGGCTCTCAAGCTTGAATAATTTGAATGGAAGAGGTCCCAATTTATAGAGGGAGGGAGTGAATTTGAAGCTGAAGTTTTTCAGTTATTTTGACATTTTTTTGCCACGTTTGGGGTTCATGAAAATCGTGTGTTCGCAGCTGAGTTTGAGTAGTGTGTTACGCATTGAATGTGAGATGCGTTTTATGTTGTTTTCGCTCGCGTTTTGGATGCTTTTGCGTAATGCTTATTTGGCTTATTTGCATTGAGTTTTGAATCCTATGTTCAGCGTGTTGCTACGTTTTACTTTCATTCTGTTACGTTTCACCTTGCGTGTGATGCTACAGTGTGTTTTTTCAACTTGCGACTGGGCATGGCTTGATGAAGAGCTGCGAATGATGAGATATGATGAAGTTGAGTTACGTGCGGATGTGATGGAGGGCTGAAGAAAAAATCACATGGGATGCATAACTTGTTTCTTTTTTATTTTCTTCAATTTATTTTATGATAAAAGAAAAAGCATAAGATGAAGTGGTAGTGTGGCTGGGAAATCTGTAATACCTCAAACTTTTCCCTCTCATTTCCTCAACATTTTGCATAGCATTTTGCATACATAAGTTCACAAATAACCAAAAACATTGCATCATATGTAGCATAGCTGAGGCATGGGTATGTGATCAATGATGGGAGCAACTAAAGGCATTACAAAGGCAATCAAAGGGCCAAAAAGCTTCTCAACCTTGTGCAAAGGGTTCACAACATCCCACAAGTCTTCACTGGAAGCCACAAGCCATGGAAAGATGGAGTTTAATCAAAGGAGGCAAGCAGTGCAACATTTCTTGATAAAAAGGGCCAAATTAGGGTTTCACTTCTATGGGGCTTCTGCATGAAGTTATGATTCAAAGGGGATTCCATTGTCTTATATATGATGTCAAGTTCCTAGGGTTCAAACTTCGTCCACAAATTCATTTTGGAAGAGGTTCGAATGGCCAGATGACTGAAAATCGAGGAATCGGAGAAAAGGCAACCGATCTAGGTAAAAAGGGATCGACTCCGGACTTTTAAGATCGAAATCATGAAATTAGGGTTACAATGATCCTATGGTTTGAATTTGGTCAATAAATGATGGAGGAATCATAAAATAATCAAAGGAGAAAATCATTTGAAAAGTGGTTGATTTCACCATTTCCTTCCACTTTTCCTTCCACTTTCTTTCCACACTTCCTTTCACTCTTTCCCTCTTTTTTTTTCCATTTCAATTCCACTCCATTTCCCTTGGAAGCTTCTACCATGTTCTACCATCTTCTAGAGTGTTCCAAGGAATATTCCTTCTCCAACCCTAACCCTAACTAACTACCAACCCTAGCTCCATTGCTAAATACTAACCTCATTACCAAACCATAATTTTGGATCCCAAGCCTAATTTTTAGGCCCCAAACCTAAACCATGTTTAATCCATTTTCATCCAAACCAAAAGGAATTCCTCTCATAATTTTCACACACACAAATTTCCAAACTTTTCACTCTCTCACAATCACTTTTTCTCTCTCACTTTTCCTCCATTTTCCCTTTTCACCAAAGCTTTTTGAATAAGCTCTTCAAGTTTCACATTGAAACTTAAAGATCTTGAAGCTTAGCCTCCAACCTCCATTGATTTTTTGGATTGTGGAAGAAGAAGCTACTGAATTTTGTGAGGATTTTGACTTATCGGAAGTGGACGAAGGTTCAAGCATCAAGAATGCATTTATTTTGCGGTTTTGCGGTTTTCTTGGTTTTCTCTTCGATCAAGCTCCGATTCTTGCAACATTCACCGAAGCACTTCTCCGCTTCGTAGGTTGTTGATCTAAATCACTTCTTCTTTAAGTTATTCTCTTCATCTCGCCATTTCGGCATTCTTTAATTGCTTTTCGTTTTGATTGCGATCGATTACGTTTTCGTTATGTGTTGCTTGCGATTTGTGATTCTTAATGGATTAGAATTTAAGGTATAGATGATTATAGGTTCTATCATGTGTAAATAAGTCCCAATTAAGTAGAAATTAGTGTTAGCATGTTCCTAGGAATGTTAGGGATCATTAGAAGTGAGTTTGTGGCCAAAAGCACTTATTTCTAAACTTTTTTCACATTCTGGTTCAGTGTTAACCGGTTAACCATTTGGTTAACCGGTTAACGCATGCGTATTGGCCACAAAACAGGGCCGTTTTAGGTTCGTTAACCGGTTAACCATTTGGTTAACCGGTTAACGCTGTTGATTTTTGGTTTTTTTTACTTATTTGATGGCTTAGTCCTAAGTTCTAGTGCCTTTAATGTTCGTACATGTTTAGGTATTGATTTTATGGAATTTTTGGGTCCATTTCCAATAGCTCATTCCCCCATTTCGAGTCGTTTCGACGCGTTTCCGTCCATATTGCGTATTGTGCGTTTTTGTATTCCTTTTGCATATATCTTGGTTTCTTGCATTTTGTTGCTATGTTCATACATCATTGGGCATGTAAATAATCAAGTAGCATTCTGGTTTTACATCTTTTGCATTGCATTAAGTCATTTTGCATTTCATTGTATCAAGATATGTTGCATTTTGCATAATCATGAATGTATGTGCATTTGGTTGCATACTTGATCATATCATTCACATTAATTTAATTCTGAATTTTGCATTAAGTTTGACATTATGTTTGAGTTATCATATTGCATGTTCATAATCAATAATCATCATGTCCTTATGCCATGTTCATGTGCCAAATTTTGCATACTTGTTGCATAATCCATCATGTGATGCATTCTTGCATAATCTTCAAAAATGCTCATGTTCTTTCCATTATGTATGATGATCCATGTTCAAATGCATGTTCATGATGAAGTTGGTGCATGTTTCATTGAGTTTGTGCATGTTTCATTGAGTTTGTGCATTAGAAAATGAAAATAATCAAATCTGAATTTTGCATTTCATAGCTGTTTTTGCATATAGGTGCTGTAAAATACATGTTGTTTGTTATGCTTGCATGCTGTATTTTATCTTTTACACCTACCTTTTCATGCTGCATACTGGCTGTAAAAAATGGCATTATGTTATGCATTGTTTTCATAGTTGTTTTTGTATTAGGGGCTGTAATAGGTGTTGAATTTTTGTCCTAGTATTTTTTAGTTCCTTTAGAATTAAAATAGAATTTTGATTAAGTCCTAGAGTCATTAGGATTTAAGTATTTACCACGATGGATAGGTCTTAGTATAAGAATGTACACAAACAAATTCAAAACATTTCTCATAAAAGACAAAAACAAATAATAAGTGACTATCCTGTGGGAACTTCTCTTTCTCATCTCATTCACTCTGAACGCGAACTTGCGACGACTTGTCTCGCATGCAAGACGGTAAACGCACTCGTACAAGACGAGCCTGCAACACCTGAGCATAGACATACGCAGTTCCAGCTATAAAAAACACAAATAAATAGTTCCCGCCTGGTTAGGCGAACTACGTCGACTCTGATCCTCATTTTCCCGATGAGGTACGTAGGCAGCGGGGTAGGGCCCGTTTGAGCACATTCTTTATTTTCCCTACATTTTCCCCCATTCTTTCTTTTTTTTCTCATTTCCAGTTCTTTTTTCATTCCAGTTCCAGTAGCAATTTTATTCAGCAACACTTTATTTCTCACCCTTTGAAACAAGCAAGCAAGCGTGGATCCCGTCGGGTATGGCGGATGATTTGGGGTGCTAATACCTTCCCAGGTCGTAACCGACTCCCGATCTCAGATCTTTGGTTCGCAGGACCTTGTCCTTTCCTTCTTCCTCAGGTTTGTGCAGCATTACCTTTCCCATTCATTCGGGATAAAAATGCATGGCTGACGACTCTACCTTTTCCGCGCCACTTTCGCGTTTGTACTAGGATGAAAATCCCGGGAGCGACAGCTGGCGACTCTGCTGGGGATCGAACCCAGAATCTCTGGTTTCCCTTGTAGAGTCAATCCTAGCGCTTGTCTGTTTTTGTTTCTTTGGGTGTTTATTTGTTTGCTGTTGTGCGCTTTAGTTTAGCTTTACTATTTTCATCTACAGTTTTACTTGACAGCTTTACTTTACTACATTTATTTACCACTTTCAGTATTTATTTTCCATGCATCATATTATACTGGACTGGGATAAGCCAAATACCCGGCTTGAGTGCACTATAGGATTAGCGTGGACAAATATTGTACTTCCATGGTATCTCACCATGATGAGTGGCGGTGTGTTCCACACTCAGATTGCGACTGTCTTGGAACTATTTTGTCTATGGATTACCCCCACTTCAGGGTACGACCTTGATAGTTATGTGCGTCTGGTGACCGATCTTTGAGGACCTTAATGGGAACACCCCTCTCCAGTGATGACAGTGGCAGACCACATTTGTTGGCAAACCCACTCGCATCCGAGGGTCCATTGGGAACTCGCATAGGATGGCCTGGTTCTCTCATAGGAATCCAGTTAAAGCAAACTATTCGTATGACGGTAGTATTGTACCCTTCGGGATGAATGTACTATTGTTTCTCGATTCAGTGCTTGAAGCTGGGGACTTATGAGGGATGCTTGTTTTTTTCGGACTCAACTGAGGCCTCCCTGAGTAGTACATAATGCCAAACCGATTCCCTGATTTGGTCATGAGCCATTTCTAGGAAATGGTGAATGTATTATTGCTATTCGGCTTTGAGAGTCCGTGATGTTGACCCAAGTAGCACACCCATGAGATTGGGAGGGGTTTACAGGTTTGCAGGAACCCTAAGACCTTCAGCATACCCGCTTTGACTTTGGTTCAGTTTTGTGATCTGGTTCTCTGGTTCTAAGATATGGATCCCGGGTCAGAGGGATTGTTATTGTGATATATGGATATTATGACCTTGCACCGACACCTGATTATATGATTGGCACATCACAGACACTTCACTGATCACATGCCTCGCCTTACATAAGCATCATAACATCATTAATCATTTGTGTTCTTTTTATTCTCAGGGTTCGCACTACTCCCAGTTCCTGGTCGTATACTTGCTTCAAAGATGGAAGATATCAGAAAGAAGAATATTTTCTACAAATTTTCTGATACCAAGGTGGATTTGCTCAAGCAGATGGTGTCTCTTATTACCCCGGGTCATTTAGGATTTTTCAAAGAGCGATATGGTGATATTCTGGACATGGTGTTCAATCTGGATAGTTCACAAAGGAGTTCCATCCATACCTTGCTACATTATTATGACCCTAGATTCCGATGTTTCACATTTCCTGAATTCCAACTAGGTCCATTGCTAGAAGAGTATGTTGAGATTTTGGGACTGCCCATCGAAGATCAAATTCCTTTCAATTCAGAAATGACAAGACCGACTCATGCTGACATCGCTAAAGATCTTTATTTGAGCTCGTCAGAGATATCTGCTAATCTGGTTGCCACCAAGGCAGGAGTACTTGGTTTTCCCTTAGAGTTTATGGTCAGAAGAGTTGAAGAACGTCCCATGGAAAAACAATGGGATTCAGTTTGCGCCATCTTGGCATTATCTGTATATGGGATAGTTTTGTTGGTTGACATGGAGAAGTTCGTGGATATGAATGTCATTCATTTGTTTGTGATGAAAAATCATGTACCCACTCTCTTGGGAGATTTGTATTATTCAGTACACTATAAGAATGAGAAGAGACGAGGTGGCCTGGTTAGGTGTTGTGCCCCGTTATTCTACACATGGTTTATGAGACACATACCTATTACTGGAGTATTCACGGATCCCAAAGTAATCTGGTCACAAAAGCTAAGCACGCTGACCGCCAAAGACATTAGATGGTTCACCTTAAGGCTAAAAAGGAAAGAGCTCATCTCCAGCTGTGGAGGGTATCCTAATGTTCCCCTCTTAGGAGTAGCCGGGGGCATTAATTACAACCCTATACTCTTGAGAAGACAATTAGGATATGCTCTGAAGAATGTTCCCAAAGATTCGGAGCTGGATCAGACTTTCTATTTCCCTGTGAAGTACAATCTCCCATTGGTTCGAGAAGCTGCAGGTGCTTGGAAATTGATTAATAGAAAGGGTATAGAACGCTTGGGCGGGAGTAATAATCAGATGTTTCCTGAATTTGAAACTTGGGTAAGAGAGAAAGCTCAGGTAACTCTAATCCCTTTCTCTGCACCGTTACCACCACCTACCACAGTGCCTTTAGAGGATTATCAGAAATTGGAAGCTTTGGTCAAGCAGCTTAGAGTTGAGAATCAGGAGGCTTACAATTCTTGTTAGAAATTGATGATTCAGAACTAGCAGTTAGAAGATAGAGCTATCCGAGCTGAAGAGACAATTCGACTTAAGCAGAAGGACTTTGAGGAAAGAGAGCTATACTTTAGGAAGAGAGGATTGACTGAGATCCATAAGGCGAGTCAGCGTCGGAGGGATAAGAAAGAACTGAACGAGGATAATGAAGCCATTACACTTTGGCAGGAGAAGTGGAGCGATAATCAGAAAAAGAAAAAGGAGGTAGAAGCTGAACTCGAGTTGAAGATCAAGAACCTTCAGGATGCCCTGGTTGAGCAAGGGAAGTTAGTTCATAAGGCACAACAGCAACAGAGAGAATGCCTTCATCAGATGACAAAGAGTCAACAAATAGCTGAAGGTGTCCAGAAAGAAGTTGAAGAGCTGAAGCTTCGAGCTAATGTGAAGAAGTCAAAGACCGAGCCGGACCCGAGCAAAGAGAATGAGATGGCTTTCCTGCAGCAGATTGAAGAGTTACATGCTTCCTTTGATCTAAGGGATCTCCTCATCCAGAGACTCATCTAGGAGCCCGATCATCCGGATATGGCTCAGTTGTTCCAGAATGTCAAGCGTCTTAGCTGGATGTTGCAAGACTTAGAGTTCCCTAGAGTTTAGTTTCATGCTATTGTGCTTGGATTACCCACAAGCTTGTTGTGGGATTCCTTTTATTGATATACTTTGTTGTTCTTTCAATTGGCACCCTTCGGGGACTTTTTTGTTTCAAACTTCAGTTTATGTGATTGACTTGTTTTGAATCTCTTGTTTGTTATTTGTTGCACCAACACGGGGTTGTAAACACCCCAAATTTTCCCTCACTCATTTCACCATGGATTGTGATTCTTTTCATTTGCATAGAAGTCAATCATATCATCTCATATTGCATTTTTGCTTCACTGCATTGTTTCTAAGTCATCTGCATCTAGGGTTTGTGATCTGAGCAAACCAAGGGCCATCTGAGCCATTCCAAAGGTCTTCAATCATCTCAAGAGGGTACATGTATGTTCAAGCATCATATTATATCCTCCCAAGATCAATAAATTCAAAAGATCACAAGAACTGAGGAAGGCATGGAAGCAGAGCCAAGTTTAACTGCACAGATGACCTAAAATTAGGGTTTTGGTTTCAGAGGCCATAACTCCAAATTTTTTGGTCATTCTTGTTTCTATTGGTCTCTATATGATATGAGGATCATGCATACCAATTTTCATGAAGAAATTCAATGGGGAAGGCATCTGATCAATAAATGACTTCTTGAGCAAGTCATTGCAAAATCAGGGCATCTGAGGCCCCCAATCATCCAACCAAAGGGTTTTCTCCATCATTTTGAATGTGTATGATCTTTATTTGATCTTAGAAGAAGTTATAATTTCACAAAATTGAAGAATTTCAAGCCATTTGCAAAGTTGCCATTTTGGGAAAGTGACTTGTAATGCAAACTGTCATTTTGGGAAAGTTTTTCAACCTCCTCTTTTTGATTCAAAAATGCTTCAAATGAAAAATTATTGTTCATGAAAGTTGTAGATTGGATCCTCCCATTTTCAAAAAGTACAAGAACTTGATCTAATTCATTTTAGAACTAAAGTTATGGCCTTGCAAAGTTGAAGAGAATCACTTAATTTTCACTTTTGTGCCAAAGAGGAAAATTGCAAAAATACTTGCCAAAGCCAAATATGACCTCAAATCAACTTCTAACCATCACACAAACATCATTCATGATCCATAATTCAGAATTGCCCAAAGGATTTCTCATTTCTATGCCTTGAATTACAAGTTACATAAGGCATTTTCTCATGAATCTTCAAGAATGGATTTTTTGCAAAAGGGACTTTTAATGTTTGAATTAGTTGCTAAGTGAGCACAAGACATCATGAAAACTCCATATGGCCCATTTGGCTGCAATTTGCCCAAGAGTTTAGAGGTTTATTGGCCTTGATTCACAAAGACTTCCAAAGGGGGAAAAGCTGCAAGAACCATGTTACCACTTGCCCTAGCTATTACAGCTGCACAAAAGCAATCTAAGGGCCTTCCTTGATCCATGCTGAGCCCAGCCATGCCCCTAATCTCCCTCTGACCCGAGCCATACCTCAAGTACACAAAGCCATGACTTTCTTGCATTTTGCCCATACCAATCACACTGTGCCACTACCAACCCTCTGCCCAATCAGAACCTCATATGTGGACCTCAAGGACTTGAAAGAGACACACACACAAGCCTGCAACCTCCCATAAGAAAGGATACACAAAAACTGCCTTTTTCTTCATCTCTTCGAATCTCTGCCCACAATCATCAAACCTCAAACTTTTCTTCACCAATAAGTCACAAATCACCCATGGATCAAGAACCAAGCATTGAAACAGCCTGAAACACCACATACTCAACTCTCCAAATCTGCTACACCAGAACCAAAACCATAAAACCAAGCCATATAAACTCATTCTAAGCTTCATTTCATCATCAGGGGGTTCAAAGAGGTGGACTTGCAGCAAAGGAAAGGTCAGAAATCCCAGAACCAGAAAGTTCAACCTCAGGTATAGCTCATGAACTTTTTTTCCAGAAGCTTGCTTTTAAGTTCTTTTATGGTTCTATATGCTCCCGTGATCATGGGGATATGATTATTTTTTAAAATGGTTGAGAAACCACCATGTATGTGAGCTCTGAAACTTTTGCCCGTTTTTACATTTTGGTTCGATTCGTGTTCATGATGTGAAATAAATGAGTTTTAGTTGGGGATTTAGGTTTAGGATTGTTAGAGGATCATTTTTGTGCAAGAAATTTGGAGATTGGTGGCCTGAGAGAGAAGTTAGGGTTTGGGCTCGTCGGAGAAAACGACCGGAACACTGTTCCGGTCGCCTGAAGGTGGTTATGCCCTAATCCTGTAATTAAGTCAAGTTTGAATTTGGACCCTTGATCTGGCTTTCCCGCGCGCTATGAACGGCCTAGATTTTGTGATTTAGCCCTAATCCAGTCATTAGCATTAATTAATTAGGATTAAAATTTGAATTTGCCAGAACCAATCCTCACCCTCCAAACACGCGCCAGTCAACTCCCGCGCATTCCTTTTGAATCTGGACCTCAGGATCTGATTACTTTCCATTTAATTCAATTTTATTTTCATTTTAATTCATTTTTCTTATACATTTTATTTAAAATAGCAAATCATTTCTAAAAAATCTCATTTTTTGCATCATACCTTAAAATATTTTTCTCTTTCTGAAAATAATTTTTATTTTATTTTTTGCATAATTTTCGCATTTTAAAAATATTTAAATGTTTATTTTAATTAGTTAATGAGAATTAATTAATTAAAATAGCATTTAAGTTTCTAAAAATCACCAAAAAAATCAAATTGCATTTTGATACATTTAGAAACATTATCAAACTCTTCACACAAATTTCTTTTTGGTTCTTGACATATTTTGACATTTTTTCTTTGGAATTAGGGTTCTTAAAAGTCAATATTTTTACCCTAACTTGGAAAAATCCTTTCTGCCTAACCATGAAGAGTTTGATGTTGGTTCTTTTTGCATTGCATTCCTCATATCATGTAGTTTCTAGGATAAAATTGGTTTGAATTAATCTTTCATTTTCAAATTGTTTTGCATTTTTCATTGTGAGGTATCCTAAAACCCTAGCAAACTTAAGAAAATCATAACCCCCATTAGGTTAAGAGTTAGGTCCCCTCCTTTGAGCAGTGAACTTATGTAGAGTTAGGGTTCCTTTGATCCCATTTTCAATTTTTTATCTTGTCATTTGCTTCTGATTTTGGATTTTGCTTTGTGTCTTGTGCATAAACCCTAATTTTTGCCTTCATTTGCATTCATCCTTCATATGCTTGCATACATGAACTTGCCATGACATTTTGTGCATTCACATGACTCCTTAAGTTTTACGGTCGGTTTCATAGGGCAAGGCATAGGATCTGGGGTAAGAGATAAACATTCGTGAAGGTTATCGTCAATGTAGGGTCTTCTATAATTGTCATCTTCCAAAATAAGGGTTGATGGCAATTTTATAGATTCAGTTTCTTCTTCTTGTTCTAATTCCCTAATGCATTCTTCGATGATATCTAAGGCATAACAAGCATCTCCTATCACAGGTGCCATAAGAAATTTTGAGAGTATAAATTCTATCTTCTCGTCACCTACCTCGAAAGTTAGTTTCCCTTTTTTAACATCTATCACGGCTCCAGCAGTCGATAAGAACGGTCTACCTAGGAGGATTGGTATGTCGTCATCTTCTTTAATGTCCATGACAACAAAATCAATAGGTATAAACAGCTGACCTATCCTAACAGGGACGTCTTCAAGTATGCCTATAGGGTATTTAACGGATCTATCGGCTAATTGAAGTGACATCTTAGTAGGTTGTAATTCTCCTAAGTTTAATCTCTCACAAACTGCTAAAGGCATTAAGCTCACACTAGCTCCTAAGTCTAGAAAAGCTTTTTCGATGACATGATTCCCCAAAATACAAGGAATGGAAAAATTTCTGGGATCTTTATCTTTCTTTGCTAACCTATTTTCGGAAATAGAATTACATTCCACGGGTTTTGGATCTTCAAGTCTACGTTTATTTGTAAGTATGTCTTTGAGAAACTTAGCGTAAGAAGGTATTTGGGTGATGGCTTCTGTAAAGGGGATTTCTACGTGAAGTTTTTCTATAACCTTAACGAATTTTTGATATTGATTATCGATTTGGGTTTTCTTTAATCTTTGAGGGTAAGGTATTGGTGGTTTGTATGGCGGTGGTGGTACATAGGTTTTATATTTAGGTTCTTCTCCTTTTTCTTGACTTTCCGGGGTTTCAGACTCCTCTGGTTCCTTCTCCTCATTCCTCTCAGAAGTTTCGGGCTCACTTAATCTAGGGTTCGAAGGATCCTTATAAGCGGTTCCACTTCGTAGAGTAATGGCATTAGCTTGCCCTTTCGGGTTTTGTTGAGGTTGTCCAGGGAACTGTCCTCCAGGTGTAGTCTGTGGGGCTTGGTTTAAAGCTACCTGAGAGATCTGGGTTTCAAGCATTTTATTATGAGTAATGATTTGATCAACCTTGGTTCCTAACTGGGTAATTAGTTCGTTAACATGGACATTTTGGTTCATGAACTCTTTGTTTTGTTGTGTTTGAGCAGCGATAAAACTTTTTACAACTTCATCAAAGCTCGGACTTGGTGGTACAGGTTGCATAGGTTTATTTGTTCTTGGGGCTTGGTAACCTTGTTGTCTCGGAGGTGCGGTATTTTGAACAGGGTTATTATTTTTGTAGGAGAAGTTTGGGTGATTCCTCCATCCAGGGTTATATGTGTTTGAAAATGGGTTCCTTTGGGTATAGTTCACTTGCTCAGTGTTGGTCTCATTTAACAGATTGCATTCGGCGGATTGGTGTCCTTGCGTTCCACATATCTCACAATTCGGCGAAACTGCGGCTACAGTATTCGGAGTTGTGTACATATGTTCGACTTTAAGGGCCAACGCGTCTATTTTAGCCTGCATCATGTCTATAGAGCTTAGCTCATGTATTCCTCCTTGGGCTTCCTTCTTTTCCACTGTCGCTCGTTCTACTCCCCGTGATTGATGGTTTTGGGCCATATCCTCGATAAGGGCACTAGCTTCAGGGTAAGGTTTGTTCATCAGTGCGCCACCAGCGGCAGCGTCGATGGTCATCTTAGTGTTATAATGAAGTCCATTATAGAAGGTTTGGATGATTAGCCAATTCTCTAAGCCATGATGTGGGTATGCTCTTAATAGTTCTTTATATCTCTCCCAGGCTTCGAACAACGACTCTCCTTGGTGTTGGGTAAATCTAGTTATTAGGTTTCGAAGAAGAGCGGTCTTACTTGGGGGAAAATATCTAGCAAGGAAAACTTTTCTAAGGTCATCCCAAGTTGTTATTGAATTGGGTGGAAGGGAATCTAAACATGATAGAGCTTTATCTCTGAGGGAAAAGGGAAATAATCTTAAGCGTATCGCCTCAGGAGAAGCTCCATTGGTTTTAAAGGTGTCTGCTAACTGAAGAAATTTTTTTAAATGTTGGTTCGGGTTCTCAGTAGCAAGACCTGCGAATTGTCTCTGTTGCACTAATTGCAGCAGGGATGGTTTAAGTTCAAAATTATTGGCTGGGATAGCGGGGTTTACTATACTGGAACTAGGTTCCTCGTTTGATGGTTGGGCGAAGTCCTTAAGAGGTCTTCGGTTTTGATCTTCGGCCATAGCTTTCCTATTCCTATGGAAAAATAAACGTGCGCGAGCGTAACGTTCAGGTTCAGCTAGAGGGTCTACTAAACTTCCGGCACTGCGAGTCTTTCGCATTGACCGGTGGGTAACAACCTTAGTCTAAACGGTATAACTACAGGGTAATGAAATTTGACGAAATTGGTCCCCGGCAACGGCGCCAAAAACTTGATGCGTGTTTTTCGCAAGTGTACGAACACGTCAGAGTAATATAAAAGATTGTCGAATCCACAGAGACCAAGTGTCAATCTATCGTACCTGTTGTTATGGTGTGTATCTAAGGCAACTAAATAAAGGGGTTTTAAGAAGGGTGCAATGGTAAATAAAATAATAATTTTAAACAATAAACAAAGACAGGCTCGAATGTAATTCACGTAATCAATGATAATCCAGTACTCGTTAATGGAACTACTTATGGGCAATGTTTTCTCCTTTGAAAAGAACTAATTTAACAGGAACTGTCGCTTTCGCGTATTCAGAACCGAGTTGTACTCTCTAATCAACCCCTCCTATTGTCACGGATAAAAAGGTGCGTACTGCGTTAGAGTAGTAAACCTATTTTTAAGAAATATAGTATCTTAACTAAGTTGAAAAGTATTTTAACCTGGATTTCTTAGGAAATAGAGGTTCTTGCGAACCAGACTTTAAACTTCCTAACGCGTCCGGAAATCGTTTTAAAATCTCTTTTCTTTTCAATCTAAAAACTCCTAATGAACTAGACAAAGCGCTTTTGGCTGTTTTTGAAATAGTTAAAAACAATTAAATTGAAAGATAAAATAGCCCTTAAGTGTTTCCACGAACAATTATACGGATTACTGGTTCAATTACGATCCTTACATTCTAACCTTTATGGAATTAGTTAGACATGATAAAGTAAAGATTCTATTTATAATTTTTCATAAAAGTAATTTAGTGCGAGTGCGGAAAGTAAATGAGTTTAGTGCGAGTGCGAGAAATAAAGTAATTTAGTGCGAGTGCGGGAAATAAAGGAATTTAGTGCAAGTGCGAGAAATAAAGTAATTTAGTGCGAGTGCGGGAAATAAAGGAATTTAGTGCAAGTGCGGGTAATAAACGAAAGTAAAGCGAGTGCGGGAAATAAACGAAATAAAGTGCGAGTGCGGATAATAAAGAAAGTAAAGCAGTGCGAGAAATAAATAAAAGTAAAGCAATGCGGAAAAGTAAAATACGAACTGGAATTAAAATGGCGACAGGATTAACTTCCTCTAGAGTGCTCCAAAACTCGATCACACAGACAGATTACAGACTCGATCACTCGATTGCAGAAACACCCCGATGTGGAATGGTAACTGCTATAAAACTGATATATGCCTAGAGAAATCTAAGTTTGGATGAAGAAAAACGAAAAACTAAAGTCCTATTTATAGGAAAACTAAATGCGGGAAATGACCAGGACGCCCCTCCACTAAAAAGTGGAGGGAACTGTATTTTTGCCTTGTGGCGCCCGCCACAGGCCTATGGCGCCCGCCATAGTACTCATAGAGAAAGGAAGAGTGGGGATCGTGGGTCTTGGCAGTTGTGGAGTGGTCTTGAGACGTGGCCACGTCATGGCTAACCCCATGGCGCCCGCCACGGTGGGTGCCGTAAGTGCAAAACGCTGAATTTCTAGGTTTTCGTCCGTTTCCAATCCTTTTTCGCTCCTTTTCTCGATTCAAGCCCCGATTACATAAAAAACCTGAAAACAAAGGAAAACAAAGTAATAACATAACAAAATAACAATAAAAGCTAAGAATGCATGCGAAATCGGAGTCAGAAATACGGTGAAATTTAGTGTGATCAAATTCTCCCACACTTAAACCTTTGCTTGTCCTCAAGCAAACATTAAAGCTCAAGAAAATATGGTGTCAACACGTGTCTTTGGGCTAAAGGGCTTCTAAGTTCAAGTCAGGATGCAGTGACAGGTACTAACTAAGTGAACCAAGGGTACCATAGTAACACAAACACAAACTTCAATCCTATATTAACCACTCTATGTCATCGCACAATACCTAGGCCTATCTTCTCATCTTTTTGTGTCCTTTTCATTCAGGCGCAATCACATTAAGCCCGTTATCCGTACATGCTTCATAGTAGAGTGACCGGTTAGTGATTCTGATCCATAACATAAGGTTTCTGGCACATAAGCACGTGTAAACCTGTTTTATTTGACCTAATTGTAGCTGCGGGGATTGGATCGTAATCCGCCCTACCAATTTCAGTGCCAGATACCTCTGAACCAACTAACAATAGGTGACTTGCAATTTTTTTCTTTTTGTGGCAAAAAAAATTTTTTTTCTTCTCTTTTTTCGGTTTAAATGACTTTGTGAGGGTCACCTATCCCAGAGTTTGCCTTTTTTCTTTTCTTTTTTATTAGCACTGGATCATTCACTTATGTTCATCGGCCCCCTACGTAGAACATGCTTAGGCCGGAGCTGACTGCTAAAATAAACTACTTAGGACAATTTTTTGAATGATAATAAAGGCCATGGTGGTGGGGTTTAGGAGTGATTCCTATATTCAAGAGGTCTATGGTGCTAAAATGGTGCTGATGTTTCAAAAAGTTGACCTAAGTCACCACATCCTAATCTAAACCTATCTCAAAGCCCAAAAAACATGTGAAACAACATTGTTTTCTTTTTAAAAAATTTCTGGTAAGGCTAAGGAAATGGGAAAAATTGAAGATGTACTAAAAATACACTATACTGGTGACTCGTCAGACTCATGCATTATCTAAGAAAATTAAACTAAATAAATTACTGAAAAGGGAAATAACTGAAAGGAAATAATTAACTAAAAAGGGAAATGACAAAAAGCAATAAAATCCCCTCCCACACTTAAATCGAACATTGTCCCCAATGTTTCGAAATAATATAAGGGGGGTAACCTGAAAAAGACTACTGAGGAGGAGCACTGGTGCCCTCGCCGTCCTGCTGTGATGGTCTGGAACGACGGGATCTACTACGATGCTGGTCCCTCCGGTCGAGTCGTGCTGATAAGGCAGCCTGAGCACTCCGGACCTCTCGAAGGTTACCTAAGATGGAACCCTGAGTGGCCTCTACAAGCTGGTAGTGCCGGTTGTTGAACTCTCTCTGACGGTTCTGCTCTAATGAGATATCGTTCAAGGTACGGCAAACGTTGCTATAAGCACGATCCGAAACCAATCGCGATTGTTGCATGAAGCTCGTGTTGTCCGTCAGTTGTTGTGAAATAGTAGAGAGAAGGCCGACTCGCCTTTCTTCTCTAGCTGTCATATCACGCCACATCTCCTCGGTGACATAGAATCCAGGAGCAGCACCTGCAACAGGGTTAGAGGAAGATGGTGCGGTGTGTGACTGTGAAGGACGATGGGGGGACATGTGAGGTATGGGAGACTGCTCTCTCCGATCATACTCTTCATCAGTGTCATGTGCCTCCCCATCAGGAATATTAGGAGGAAGTGGACCCAAAACAGGTGGAGCATTCAGATCATAGGTCCAGTTCCTTTCAATACGTACATTAGTACGTCTACTGCATGGTAAAGCAACAGATGGGATAGCTACCTGTTGCACCCCAAAATTTGCCCTCACAATACAGGACTTTGTGTGCTAAGAAGGTTCACAAGGTTCACAAGATTCACAACACTTACAAGACCTTTCATGAGGTTCATGAAGTCTACAAGTCACTTCATGAAGGTTCACAAGGTTCACAAGATTCACAATGCTTACAAGACCTTTCATGAGGTTCATGAAGTCTCCAAGTCACTTCATGAAGGTTCACAAGGTTCACAAGATTCACAATGCCTCCCATGAGGTTCACAAGACATTTTATGATGGTTCACAAGGTTCACAAAGTTCACAATTGGTCAAAAGAGTTGACAATTCCCTCAGACAATGCACCTCCTAAACAGTGCATCCAAAACTAGGGTTTTGACTTTAATCAGGCTAAATGAACTTCCAAGACTTCAAGTGAGCTTCATAACATCTTATATGTGTGTAATAACCCCCATGACAAGTTTCAAGACTTTTCTCAAAGGTTTGCTCAGTCAGATGATCAGATAAGTCAAAATCAGTCAAAGCAGTTAAAAAGTCAAACTGAGGTCAACTGTGGTCAAACCAAAGTCAAACTTCATGATTTTTTGCCAACATCAAGTATATGAAGTAAAATTCATCATTTGATCAAGGGTTGATCATGATTCATCAAGGAGATTCCAGATCATCAAGAATCAGGAGTTTCTAAATTAGGGTTTCCTTAGTAAAAGTCAACTGAACTTTGACCAGCCATAACTTTCACATACTTCATCACCAAGTCTCCACTTAAAGCTAATTTTGAAGGAAATTGAATTCTCTACAACTTTGTGTCTCACAAGCCAAGCCCAAAAATGCTTCATTTGGAAGGTATGAGCTAAGACATTATAGGTCCTTTTGAAAATAAACAAAAAGTCAACAACTTCAAAAGGGCATAACTTGAGATTGGTAAATGATATGGACATGAAACCAGTGGGGTTGTTTATAGGACTCTTCAAGCTTTCCAAAATGCCCAAGAACACCCTCATAGCATTAAAATTGAAGGATATGTGCCCTTGCAAAGTTGGGAAATTTTGGGTTGGTTTATGATGAAAATGGAGGTCTAAAACCAATTTCTTCCAAATGGGCTTGCCAAATGATGACCCAATCCATATAATTACTTCATGCACGACCCAAACCATTAAAAATCATATTTTTTATTATTTTATTTTGATTTATTTTGATTTAATTCATTAAAAATCATTTTAAATAAAAATAAAATATGAAAATGTAAGATTTGATTTGGATTAAGCTTCTAGAAAATTATAAATTTGATTAGAATTGAAGTGGAAAGAAATCATGAGGATTAGCCAAAAATAGCAAGTGTTCATACATGAATATTTGTTTTTTAAAGCATGATCATTTTGAATCTTTTCATATCAAATTCTCCACACAAGTAATCAATCTTTTTGACCTAATTCACTCTCCTATAAGTACTTAACTCATTGCAATCACAAAACCACGGATTCTACAGCCCCAAGTGTAAGTTTGCATCTCACAAAAAACCTCTCAAAACTCACATTCGGATTCATTGATACAAGGTGTTTGAAGGTAATCTAAATACATAGCAATGTTCCTTGGACATCCATGAAGCAATACCTATGCTTATTTGCATCTAAAACCTCTCCATTCGCATAATCCGATTCAAATCACTCTTCACATTTTAATTTTTCGACTCTGGTTATTGAATGGTTTTTAATGAATTTTGATTGATCAATCTTGTTTGTGTGATAGTATAGATGCTTTCTGGACAAAAAAATTGGAGCTTCGTGACCTAAATCCCAAACGGCCATTGTTAGGGTTTCACCTTTGAATTTAGGGCTTTATGATTTACTGAATTTAAATGAATTTGAAGGACATAATGTGATTGTGTGGACTGTGAGGATCATGTTTCATTGATCAATTTGTAGAAATTGTACTGTCTTGCTATTATTTGAAATTCGCAGGTTTGTGTCCGCAGGAAAATTCGCAGGTATTTCCCTAGATAATTTCGCAGGAAAACCTGCGAATTCAATGAAGAAGACGAAGCTGGTTTGCGCGCGTCCTGGAAATTCAAATTTTGTTTTAAATATTTTATGTTTTGTTGTTGGTTTATTATCACAAGCCAACGCTTGTCCCAGTGGTAAGGCTAGCGTGCGTATTGGCAACAGGACCTGTGTTCGAATCCTGGCTGTGACAAATATTTTTGAGCTTTTCTCATTATTGCACTAAATATAATATATTATCATTTGTTGTTGGTTTGTTAACAGATTAGCTCACCTAGCTGGGATGGTCATGTGTATGTTTGCGTGCTTAAGGGGTCCTGGGTTCGATTCTACCCCCAGGCCTTTTGGTTTTTTCATTATTTTTATGATTTTCCAGGTTTAAAGAACAAAACAAACTTGAGTTCATTCTTCTTGCACCACTAGCACGCAGCCCAGTTGGCAAGCCTCTTCATTATCCAGGTTAGGGACCTGGGTTCAAATCCCAGGTCCTGTTTTTTTTTGATTTCTTATTTTTCTTATTTTCTTTTCTTATATTTTCTATTATTTTCTATATTATATTAAAATAATTTCTAAATTATAAATGTATATATTATATTTTCTAAATTCTAAAATATATATATTTTCTAAGTTCCAAAATTAATTTTTATTATTATGTATTTAAATTATGAAATGTATATATGTATTATTTAGTTAAATAAATTATAATTATAAAATCAATCCTAATTTTATAAACCCTAGTTTATTTCTCTAAATAAATATTAAAAAACCTAATTTTATTTTTCTAATTTTATTTTCTAAATATAATTATTGTGTATGTATTTTGTTTAATATAATTAATTTTTGTAAATATAATTATATATATATATATATATATATATATATATATATATATATATATTATTTAATATAATTAAATTATAATTAATTCCATGTTAATATATAAATATTCTATCATTGTTTATAATCAATTATATATAAATAATTTCTAAAAAAATTTGCAAACTTAATAATTTCTTATAATATGTTCATAATTTATTTAATTTGTTTATAATTTTAAATTGTTTGATTAATTAATATAATTGTTCTTATTTTTCTATTAAGCCATTAAAATTTTATTTTGTTTATTATTATTACTAATCATGCTTATTACTAATCCATTTATTTTTTAATTATGCTTATTATTATTATTTCACTAACCTTATTTATTTTATATTATTATACTAACCCCTATTATAATTATTATTGCTTATTTATTTATTTTTATTTATTATTTATATTTTGCTTATTTATTTATTCTTGCTATTTATTTATTAATTGCTTATTGTTATTATGTAAATGCTCCTGGATGTAATTTTTGTAAATATTTAAATTATTTAATTTTCATGCTATGGTTAGTAAAATAGGGAGTGTAAACATGTATTACATTTAAAAATTGAATTTAGATCACTTAATTAAAGATAAATATAAATTGAACACTCACACACGTAAGTCGATTTTTAATCGCCATCTCACTTTCTAGGGTTACCTCTCAATGTTGCCTAATCATAAGGTCAAGTGGGGTGTATAAAGCAAAGTCCCTTAAAAGAAAAGTCATCAAGTCCCTTAAATGGTTGCCTTCATAAAAGATCTTGTCCCTTTCGAATAATGATGACAGTCCCTCTAAAAATGCTTAATACACCCTACAGTTGCCTTCATTAAACAGATGTCCCTTTACTTGTCCCTTACATCCAAGGTAATGACTACCTATTCCTTAATAATAGGGATAGTCTTACCATTTAAAGGATAAAGAACAGAAAGACTTAAACTTTAGGGTAGGTTCCTCATAGTTACTTGCTCACTATTTCAAAACAAATTTCAAATACTCCACAATTTCAAACAATTTTCAAACACAAGTTTTTTACGCATCCGTACATGGATCATTATTAAACTCTTACGAAAATTTCTATTCACACACTTCACCTTTTCAAAAACAATTCAAAGTGAGCTAAGTAACTAAGAGCCCATGGATAACCATGGATATAAAGGGTGCTAACACCTTCCCTTTGTATAACCTACCCCCCGGACCCAAAAATCGTTTCAAAGGTCTTTCCTGTTCTTTTATGCCTTTCCTTTGGATAAAATAAAAGTCGGTGGCGACTCTTGCTATCCGCAACATAACTAAAGTCAGTTCTCCCACCGTGTTACACTACCCCATGAACCATCAACTCATAACCACCTTCTCTCCTCGTTCGGCACAATTTCATGTCTTTCAGAAATTTTAAATTAATTGTGCGAGGAGGTAGTGGTTCAAGTGTAGCTATCTCATTGTTCAGGCCAAGAGCCCGAGCAATAGACGTAACAAGCCCTCCAAAGACAATCGGTCCTGTTTTATTAGTAAGTAAAGCCATGTGTGCAAGCATAAACGGGACCGGATTGATATGGGTTCTAGTGAGGCATCCTTGCAAAAATAGGAGTTCTTTAGCATTCACCTTGTTTGGACTCTCCCGGCCAAAAATAGTACATGCCAAAAGATGTCTAAAAACTCTTATGGTCAGGTTGTGAATGGTCGACGCAAGTATCCCTTCGAAAGAATTAATTGAAGTACTTGAAAGCCTTTGCCAGAAGGAAAATACCTCGACCGACCATTCCGCATCCAAAGGTGCCTCACAAATCGCACCTTCCCTATGAGGTATTCCTAACAAGCCTGCTAGCTCGTTGGTACTGAATTCATATTCAATTCCAAACAGTCTAAAAATAACAGTACCGACAGTGCTAGCAGTGTTAGGACTGACAGTGTATATCAAAGAACTCAAAAACTCAATTGTCAGTCTCTCATAGGTAGGTTCCTGATTAACGAAAATATTATGCAAGCCTAGAAAATCTAATAAATTAAAAACACTATGATAAATACCCAAAGCATACAGACAGTTATCGTCGACGTACCTAGTCGAGAGAATTTCTCGACTCTGAAGCCTCTGAATAATTTTTCGTTGCCTATCACCCGGTCTTCCATCACGAAGAAGAAATCCATTGAACTCCATTGTTGATTGCTCCTTAGGTAGTGAAAATGGTAGAAAAATGGTTTATGAGAGAAATGATAAAGTTTTGATTTTTATGGTTTGTGGTGGATGAAAATGAAAATGGATTTTGGATAGATTTTATGGATGGTGGGTATTTTGGAAATGGGGGAGCTTTAATGGGGTTCAAGGAGGTTTTTGAAAGTTGCAAAAATGGGTTTTTGGAGAAGGAAGGTATGAAAATGGTGGAAAATGAAGTTCAGCCCCGAAATAGGGGAGAACGCCATGGCGCCTGCCACAAGGCTATTTCCTGGGCCTTGGATTTTTTTAAATCCTCCTTTTGGGCCTTCCTTGCACCTTTGGTCTTCGGGGGGTCTGGATAGCGTTTTCTTCTTCTTTTCAAGGCATGAGGCTTGCATATTTTTTTGTGAAGACAAAAATGTAAATATTTTTGTCTTATAAAGGGTGCTAACACCTTCCCTTTGTATAACCTACCCCCCGGACCCAAAAATCTTTTCAAAGGTCTTTCCTGTTCTTTTATGCCTTTCCTTTGGATAAAATAAAAGTCGGTGGCGACTCTTGCTATCTGCAACATAACTAAAGTCAGTTCTCCCACCGTGTTACAGAACTGGCGACTCTGCTGGGGATTTAAATTTAAGAGGGGTACCCTTAGGAATTAAGATCACTTTAAATTGTTTGTCTTGTTTGCTTTATATTACTTGTTGGGGTGCTCTTATGTGTGAAAGATCCTAACCCGGATCTAGTGTACCATAGGTAAATGGCAATAGACCAAGGAAACTGTACGACGTATATCGATACGGTTGATCTGGTGGCCATAGTTAGTGCGACTTCTTGGTTGGTGCTTATGTTCCTTAAGTCAAGTTGAGGATAATATGAGGCTGCCATATGTTGTTAATGCACTAACTAACTTTTAGAACCCTAGCTATCCCATCTTGGCCTTTAGAAAAGTAGTGAGGTAACCGGCTTTGGTGCAGACTGAAGTTGGTTGACACTCGATACTACGCTCATTGAGATCTTAAACTTGGAGGGTTTTGGTTGGCAAGTAAGTTGCCTTCTGAACAACCACCCTTGTGAAGGATCAATGATATTGAGATCCCTTAGAACCTGGTTACTTTTGTAGGACAGGATGAACCATCTAACTTCAGGGGAGGGTACTTACCTTAAACCTCATGCAAACCTTTAAACCTAGGGCTATGGTATGACTTGTTTGTGTGTGCCACATGTTTGTGATTGAACATAACATCATGACATCATCATGCATCATAAGCATAGCATTTTCACTAACCATTTCAAGGACCAAAGGATTTATCTTTGTTCTTTGTTGCAGGTCATGGCTTCTGCTCGTAGAAACACCATCAGGATCAACTTTGTGGGCATACCTGCCAAGCTTAAAGAGTTGGTTTCTCAAGTGTCTGATCATTCCCAGTTCATCAAGAGACATGGTCACCTACTGGACCTAGTCACTTCAGGATTCAATGAAGACATGATGAGTGTTCTGTTTCAGTTCTTTGACCCTAAACACCATTGCTTTACATTCCCTGACTATCAGCTGGTTCCAACCATGGAAGAGTTCTCTAAACTTCTGGGTATACCTGTTCTTGATCAAAGACCCTTCACAGTCTTGGAGAAGGAGCTTAAACCAGAGGTTATTGCTGCAGCTCTACATCTGAAGAAGTCTGACATTGTTCTAAAAACGAGAAGCGGAGTCAAGGGTATTCTTGCCAAGGTGTTGATAGAGAAGGCTCAAATGTTCTTGAAGGCCATGAGCTATGATGCTTTTGAGGAGATCTTAGCCTTGCTGATTTATGGCTTAATATTGTTCCCCAATCCAGATCAGTTCATAGATGTTCATGCCATCAACATATTCCTGAGTCACAATCCAGTACCTACATTGCTTGGAGACATCTTACATTCTCTCCATACTTGTACTACAAGGGCAAGAGGAACTTTGATGTGCTGCGTGCCTTTGCTTTCTAGGTGGTTTATTTCTCACCTTCCTCGCTCAGTAATGAAGAATGAGCAAGGGTTCAGATGGTCCAAGAGGATCATGTCACTTTCTCACTCAGATATCCATTGGTGCTCCAGATCTATGGAGAATGTCACCATCATTGACCGTTGTGGGGAGTTTCCTAATGTGCCACTTCTAGGCATAAGAGGAGGCATCACCTACAACCCCTCTCTAGCTTTACGACAGTTTGGTTACGCTCGAAGTGATGGTCCACATGACATGATGATTCAGGGCATTGTGTTTGATTACGACAACGATCTTCAAGGGTACCATCAGAGATTCATACGAGCATGGGGAAAAGTAAACAGGGTTGACAGCAAGACACTGGAGCCTAAGTACACTATTCCTATGGAAGCTTATCTCAGATGGGTACGATCTCGTGCTCAGACTCTCATGATGCCATATCCTGCCGTCCTACCAGTTACCATGGAACCTGTTGCTGAAGGAGACACAGCTTATACCATCCTTCACCCAGACATGCCTACTGATATGGAAGACTTGCAGAGATCATGGATTCAACTGAAGGAGCAAAGGGATACTTTCGAGGCTCATTACAAAGCAAGCCAAGAAAGAATCCTGGAACTAACAAAGCAACTTCACGGGGAACGGAATCTCAACTCGTACCTCAACACAAAAAGAAAACGTCCATGGGAGACTTAAAACCCCATCTTTTTTACTTATTTCATTTCATTTTTTGTAAGCCTAAAAGGCAAAACAAAGTTATTACTAATAAAAGTTTACCTTCTTGTTTGTCTAAGCAAATTTAAATCCTGCGGTCATTGAAAACATTGCATATGCATTCACATATCATTTCATTGCATCACAGGTTTATAATTGTGCACAGGTTTCTCATCTTCTCGCTGTTTATTTCAGCAATGGCTCTTGAACAATCAGTTAAGGATCTCCAGGCACAAAATGCACAGTTCCAAGAGCTGATCTTGAACCTGTCCAAGGGGCAGGATGAATTGAAGGCACTGCTGGCCAAGAAGACTAAGAAGACTAGAAGGTCAGCTGGTTTGATCAACATGGGAAGAAGGTTCAAAGGTCTTGCCAAGACCAAAGAACCAGTTGAAGACTATGAATCTGAAGAATCTGAAAAAGAGGGATGCAGTCTCCACAACACTATGGGGGACTCTGATTCTGAGGCTAATTACTATCATGAGCCTAATGAAGACAAATTCAAGATGCTGGTGGATAGAATGGATGCCATGGAGTTGCAGAAGTCATATGGGCTGGATTTTGAGGATTTGAGTTTGATATCTGGGGTGGTCATACCCATTGGTTTCAAGGTTCCTACCTTTGTTGTCTATGATGGGGTCTCTTGTCCCAAGCTGCATCTGAGGTCTTATGTCAGAAGAATTCAACCCCACACTGCTGATAAAAAGTTGTGGATCCATTTCTTTCAAGAGAGCTTATCTGGAGCTCAGTTGGAGTGGTATTATCAGTTGGAGAGTGTCAACATCAGGGACTGGAATGACCTTGCTGAAGCTTTCTATAAGCAGTATCAATACAATGCTGACTTAGCCCCCACTAGCATGCAGCTTCAGAGCATGTCTATGGGTGCCAAAGAAAGTTTCAAAGAGTATGCTCAGAAATGGAGAGATTTAGCTGGAAGAGTTCAACCCCCTTTAACTGACAGGGAATTGGTTGATATGTTCATGTGCACGCTGAATGGTCCGTTTTACAGTCATCTCATTGGAAGTTCATCATCTGGCTTCACTGAGTTGATAATGACAGGAGAGCGAGTAGAAAATGGTATAAAGAATGGTAAGATCCAAGTGGGTACTTCTTCATCAGGTGCTGCAAAGAAGCCTCCCACTGGGAAGAAAGAATCCAATGCTGTTTATGGTCAGCCTGATCGTAACAGAAGGCATCAGTCTGTTAGTGCAATTCATATTTCAAATCCAACTCCTGCAACAACAGAGCAGCCACAGGGCAACCAACAGAGGGCTAGAAGGCAGTTCACAAAGATCAACATGTCAATGGCTCAGGCATTGCAACACTTGTTGAAGGCTGAACTTATTACTTTGAAAGAGGCTCCTCAGAATCCCAATGTTACCTCTCCCAGGTACAATCCCAATGCACGGTGTGCATATCATTCAAACTGTCAGGGACATGATACTAATAACTGCTGGGTCTTGAAGAACAAAATTCAAGATATGATTGACGCTGGAGAGATTGAGTTTGATCCTCCGGGTACTCCAAATGTGATTACTGCTCCAATGCCAAATCACGAGAAGACTGTCAATGCCATTGATGAAGATCTACATGTCTATTCAGTTGCAGAGTTGACCACACCATTGTCTGTTATCAAGAAAAAGTTAGTACAGGCTGGGCTCTTTCCAGGTTGTCGCGAAGATTGTTTGTATTGTACCTATAAGCCGGATAGTTGCTGGAGATTGAGAGATGGAATTCAGCGTCTCATGGATAAGTATACTATAGTGTTTGAGAGGACTCCATCGTCTGTAGAAAGTATGGTGGATCATATTACTCAAGGTAGGAAGGTGGAAGAGGTTGACATGGTTGACAAAGTGCCGGTGAGAATCACTTCAAAAGGACCTATTAAAATTACTCATCAGGGTCCAATCAGGATTACTGCTGAAGGTCCTGTGAAAGTTGTTGCTGAAGCCAAAGTTGCTCCTATGGTCATTACTACTCCTGGTCCTATTCCATATACGTCTGATAAAGCTGTGCCTTGGCATTATGGATCTGATGTTTACATCCATGGTGTTAAGCAAGAGCCCTTAGCTGATATGCCTGTTGATGTTGACAATATTGCTGGATCTAGTAAGATCACACATAGTGGAAGAGTCTTCTCACCTCCAATTACTTCCAAGAATACAGTTACTCCTGCTGCTACTTCCACCACTGATGCTAGGGGCAAAGGCCCTGTTATTGAACCAGTATCTACTGATAAGCCAGCTGCTGATGATCTCTCTAAGCAGATGGAAGAAGTATTGAAAATCATTCGCAAGAGTGATTATGACATTGTTGATCAGTTGGGGCATACTCCCTCTAAGATTTCTATGCTGTCCTTGTTGTTATGTTCTGAAGCTCATGCAAAAGCTTTGATCAAATTTCTGAAGACTGCTCATGTACCCAATGCAATTTCTGTTGACCAGTTTGAGAATTGTGTTGCCCACCTGACCTATGACAATGGGTTAGGATTTTCTGATGCTGATTTGACCCCTGCCAAGAGGGATCATAACAGGGCCTTGCATATCTCAATTGAATGCAGGAGCACTACCTTGTCACATGTATTGATAGACAATGGTTCCTCTCTGAATGTGTTGCCCAAGGAAGTCCTGAACAAGCTGAGTCCTGAAGATGCTGTGCTGAAGGCCAGCAATATTGTGGTGAAGGCTTTTGATGGTTCCAGAAGAGTAGTGCATGGGGAAATTGATCTTCCAATCAAAGTTGGATCTCAGGTTTTTACTGCTACATTTTTTGTGATGGATATTCGTCCTTCGTACTCTTGTTTGCTTGGTCGTCCCTGGATCCATGGGGCAGGTGCTGTAACCTCTACATTGCATCAGAAGCTAAGATATCCGGTAGAAGGAAAGGTTGTTACTGTCTATGGAGAAGAAGAATACTTTGTCAGCCATGTGAATACCTTCAAGTATCTGGAAATGGAAGGTGAATACATTGAAACTCCGTGTCAGACGTTTGAAGTGGTTCCTTGGATTGTTAATGATTATGTAGCTCCTCCTGTTGCGAAGAAAGTTCCCGTGGTCACCAGAAAACCTCCAACAATGGCAATGGCCTCCCTCAATGATGCTAGAGCTGTGGTGGATGAAGGTGGTTGTACTATTTGGGGTCAGCTTCCTGATATCCCATACAAGTCTGACAAATTTGGTTTGGGTTTCACTGCAGAGTCCCAGAAGGCTGTTCGTCGTGCTCGTGCTGTTCGTATCACCAATCAAGGGATTATGAAAGATCAGATCAATGTTGTGGTAGACTATGATGAAGACTACAATCTGGATGCTTGGATTTTTCCTACTGTGGGTGCTGGACTCAATAATTGGAAAGCTGAAGATGTTATCCCTATCTCCTTTAGTCAGGAGTAAATACTATTACTGTGTTGTTGCTTTTAAGTTTGTAATTTCTTGAACAATTGAACTCTTAAGCCTTGTGCCTTACCCGGGGCACAATGGTGTGTTTGTTATGGGATGTCATTTCATTTGCATACTTCATTCAATAAAAATCAGTGGACGTTTCGTTTTCGTAAATATTGTGTTCCTTGTCTTTCTTTTCTTTTATTTTTGTTTTATCAGCTATGTGTTCTTACACACACCCACATCACTAAAATGCAGATCCTCATCCACTCTGGATCCTGTTGATAACAGTTCTACTATTGCCAATTATAACTTCGAGAATCCGATCTATCAAACTGAAGACGGAAATGAGGACGATTGTGAAGTACCTGTAGAGCTTGCTAGGTTGTTACAACAAGAAGAGAAAGCTATACAACCACATGAAGAGCCAGTCGAAGTTGTGAATTTGGGAACTGAAGAAAACAGGAAAGAGGTCAAGATAGGGGCTGATTTAGAGGACAGTGTCAAGAGCAGGTTGATTCAGATGTTACGTGACTATGTGGAGATCTTTGCTTGGTCTTATGAAGATATGCCAGGGTTAGATACAAACATTGTGGTTCATCGTTTACCAGTAAAAGAAGATTGTCGTCCAAAGAAGCAGAAGGTTTGTCGTATGCGTCCTGAGATGTCAGAAAAGATCAAAGCAGAGGTAATGAAACAGTTTGATGCAGGGTTCTTAGCAGTGACTTCTTATCCTCAGTGGGTTGCAAATGTGGTACCAGTTCCTAAGAAAGATGGTAAGGTACGTATGTGTGTAGACTACAGGGATTTGAACAAGGCCAGCCCCAAAGATGACTTTCCACTTCCTCATATTGATGTTCTGGTAGACAACACTGCTCAGCATAAGGTATTCTCTTTTATGGATGGTTTCTCTGGTTACAATCAAATCAAGATGGCTCCTGAAGATATGGAGAAGACAACATTTGTTACACAGTGGGGCACCTTCTGTTATAAGGTGATGCCATTTGGTTTAAAGAATGCAGGGGCAACATATCAGCGTGCTATGGTGGCTTTGTTTCATGATATGATACATCACGAGATAGAGGTATACGTGGATGATATGATAGCCAGATCCCAGAATGAAGAGCAACATCTTGATCATTTGCATAAATTGTTTGAGAGGTTAAAGAAATACAAGTTAAGGTTGAATCCGAACAAGTGTACTTTTGGAGTTAGATCTGGAAAGCTCCTGGGTTTTATCGTCAGTGGAAAAGGTATTGATGTGGATCCTGCAAAAGTGAAAGCTATACGAGAGATGCCAGCTCCCCGTACTGAGAAGGAGGTTAGAGGTTTCTTGGGACGATTAAATTACATTGCAAGATTTATTTCCCAATTAACTACCATCTGTGAGCCAATCTTCAAATTGTTGAAGAAAGATCAGGTGATGGAATGGAATGATGAGTGCCAGACTGCCTTTGATGAAATCAAGAAATATCTGCTAGAACCTCCAATTTTGATGCCACCAGTTGATGGAAGACCCTTGATTATGTACTTAACTGTGTTAGACAATTCAATGGGGTGTGTATTGGGGCAACATGACGAGTCTGGTCGAAAAGAGCAGGCAATATACTACCTTAGAAAAAAGTTTACCGACTGTGAAACAAGATACTCACTGCTCGAGAAAACTTGCTGCGCTTTGGCATGGGCTGCTCGCCGACTAAGACAGTATATGTTGACCCATACTACCTTATTGATTTCAAAGATGGATCCAATCAAGTACATATTTGAGAAACCTGCTCTCTCTGGAAGAATTGCAAGATGGCAAATGATCTTGACAGAATATGACATACAGTACACTACTCAGAAGGCCATTAAGGGAAGTGTTGTTGCTGATCATTTGGATCATCAAGCAGTGGATGATTACCAGTCAATGAGTTTTGAGTTCCCTGATGAAGATATTATGATCATTACCAAAGAACCTGGACAATATGACGGACCTGAACAAGGATCCCGATGGACTATGGTTTTTGATGGTGCCTCTAATGCACTTGGTAATGGTGTTGGTGTTGTGATTAGTTCCCCGGAAGGTTGTCATACCCCGATTACTGCCAGACTTTGTTTCTATTGTACCAATAACATGGCTGAGTATGAGGCATGTATCCTGGGTATTAAAGCTGCTATTGATATGAAGATTCAGTTCCTTAATGTGTATGGAGATTCAGCCCTGGTAGTTAGTCAGATCAAGGGAGATTGGGATACCAAGCATGATAACCTCATTCCTTACAGAGAGCATGTGTTGTCTTTGATCCCACATTTCAAAGAGATTACCTTTGGACATATTCCACGAAGAGAGAATCAGTTGGCAGATGCTTTGGCCACCATGGCATCTATGTTTGAGATCAGCTGGGATGATGAAGCTCCCAAGATTACTATTGATAGATTTGAGAAGCCTGCATACTGCAATAATATTGACACTAAAGGGGCAGAGGAGAAGCCTTGGTTTTATGAAGTGAAAAGATATCTTGAAGCTTAGGAGTTCCATGAGGGGGCATCTGCCAAAGATAGGAAGTTTCTAAGAAGGTTCTCTGCTAAGTTCTTTTTGAGTAATGGCATTTTGTACAAGCGCAATCATGATTCAACTTTGCTTCGTTGTGTGGATAAGAAGGAAGCAACTGAGATTATGGAGAATATGCATGATGGGATCTTTGGCACTCATTCCAGTGGTCATACTATGGCAAAGAAGATATTGAGAGCAGGTTACTATTGGTCTACCATGGAAGCTGATTGCTATCAACACTCCAGAACGTGTCACAAGTGCCAAATCTATGCTGATAAAGTCCATGTACCTCCATCACCACTGAATGTGTTGACTGCCCCTTGGCCCTTTACCATGTGGGGCATTGATATGATTGGTGAGATCAAGCCTACTGCTTCTAATGGGCATCGTTTCATACTGGTTGCTATTGATTATTTCACGAAGTGGGTGGAGGCAGCTTCATTTGCATCTGTTACTAAGAATGTTGTGGCTCGGTTCATTAAGAATAATCTCATATGTAGGTATGGCATCCCTGAAAGGATTATCACTGACAATGGCTCTAATCTGAACAACACTATGATTACTGATCTCTGCACGCAGTTCAAGATTAAGCATCACAACTCTTCTCCGTATCGTCCGAAGATGAATGGGGCAGTTGAAGCTGCTAATAAGAACATTAAGAAGATTGTACAGAAGATGACTGTTACTTACAAAGATTGGCATGAGATGTTACCATTTGCTCTTCATGGTTATCGTACCACAATACGTACTTCAACAGGGGCAACCCCATTCTCCTTAGTCTATGGTATGGAAGCAGTTCTGCCCATTGAAGTTCAGATTCCCTCCTTAAGAATTATGAAGGATGCAGGCTTGGATGAAGATGAGTGGATTCAGACTCGACTTGACCAGATAAATTTGATTGATGAGAAGAGGTTAGCAGCAGTTTGTCATGGCCAGATGTACCAGAAACGAATGATCAAAGCTTTTAACAAGAAGGTTAAGCCAAAGGTATATCAGGCTGGTGACTTGGTAATCAAGCGTATCATATTACCACAGGGTGATCCTAGGGGCAAGTGGACTCCCACATATGAAGGACCATTTGTAGTCAAAACAGTATTCTCAGGAGGTGCCATGATACTCACTACAATGGATGGTGAAGACTTCCCACAGCCTGTAAACGCAGACATAGTTAAAAAATACTACGCATAAAAAGAGACCCGCTAGGTTGACTGGCCTAGGCAAAAATAAGGGCATCCCGGCAAACCAAAAGGGTTTGGGCAAAAATTAGGGATATATATAAAAATATGTACACCCGGCAAGTCGAAAACCTGAAAAGGCGGCTTGGGCAAAAAAGGGTATCCCGGTGGATTGAAAACCTGAAAGGGCAATCCAGGCAAAAGTTAGGGATAAAAGCGTATGACTATGTCTCGTTTGGATCACCCATGAAACTGCAACCAGTTGTATTACTTATTCAAGCTCGAACAGATAAAGCTCAATCCAATCGTTTTCGTCTCAACAGAAGAAGATGAGATACTTGAAGATAATGGCAATAGTAGAATTGAAACTCAATAGGATTGTTTCCCACATAGCTGATTTTCTTTGTTTTGTAAAACTTTATGACAAAATCCTCTTACTAGGGTTTATGTCTCCTTGTACAAACTTACCCAGGAATGGGACACTCCTTGATATAAATAAAAATCCATTTTTAAATCCTGATTTACTTTTACCCTATTTACATAAGCGAAACGTCCATTGATTGTGTTTGAATGTATGTATGCTTTTGAATATGATTGATGTTTACCAGAAATGCATGAAAATGCAGTAATAGTATTTACTAAGGACGAACGAGGGAAGGATTTCAACGAAACTTCGCCGGTTCATCTTTACAAGACAGTTACAAACCCTCAGTAGGACAAATCCATCTTCATAAAGTCACATCTCCCCTGAAATTTATATCCATCTCTTTTATCCTCATACGGATATTAGGGAATTTACTTTCCAATAAGGGTACGACGAACGAAGACGGGATGTTATATCTACCCTACTATCAAACGAAGACGGGAGGTTATATATACCTTGCTATCCCCAGCATACGGGAGGTTATATATACCTTGCTATCCCCAGCAGACGGGAGGTTATATATATCTTGCCATCCCCAGCATATGGAAGGTTGTGTATAATATATTACCAAACAAGACGGGAATGAGTTCCTCATATTCTTCAACAACGAATCGGGATTTATTTTCCCTGGCCAGCAGTTGTTATACGAAGATATCCAGACGCTTCAGGCAGCATCATATCATACATACATCATTTACATCATACCATACATATGCATAGATACATAATATATTGTTCAGATGCATCATATCATATATGCAAACATAATACATAAACTAATATTATTATACAGAATGCTACTTTGTTTTCAGGTTAATTATCCAGCAAACAGACTTATGATTATCAGGATTGCTTTATCCTCCTGAAAGTTATCATCCATCAGGACTACTTTATCCTCCTGAAAGCATTATACATCAGGACTGCTTTATCCTCCTGAAAACTTATTATCTCTCAAGACTGCTTCATCCTCTTGACAGTTTATTATTATCTCAGGATCGCTTTATCCTCCTGACAGCTTCTCATACCTCAGGATTGCTTTATCCTCCTGAAATCACATTATTACCTCAGGGCTGCTTTATCCTCCTGACAGTTATCTTCATTACCTCAGGATTGCTTCATCCTCCTGAAAGCATATTATCAACCTCTCAAGATTGCTTCATCCTCTTGAAAACATATCACTACATCAGGACTGCTTCATCCTCCTGAAAGATTATTATCTCATCAGGACTGCTTTATCCTCCTAGCACATCAATACCTCAGGACTGCTCCATCCTCCTGACAGCTATCATCATTACAGCAGGTCTGCTTTATCCTCCTGAAAGCTATCATTATATCTTCATATTTTGGACTGCTTTATCCTCCAAGAAATGTACCTGAAGAATTTTTCTCCAAGTGGCATCTTTAAGCCCACTCAAGCATATTCAACTAGCCATCTGTATCACTTTATGCACTGGTGAGTGCAAATTTTTGGGCTTTTGTGTTCAATCCCCTTCAACCTTCCAGGTCACGACTGGCAAATATACCAATCTAACCCCTCAGGTTTCAGAAAATTGAACAGGGGCAGCTGTTGCACCCCAAAATTTGCCCTCACAATACAGGACTTTGTGTGCTAAGAAGGTTCACAAGTTTCACAAGATTCACAACACTTACAAGACCTTTCATGAGGTTCATGAAGTCTACAAGTCACTTCATGAAGGTTCACAAGGTTCACAAGATTCACAATGCTTACAAGACCTTTCATGAGGTTCATGAAGTCTCCAAGTCACTTCATGAAGGTTCACAAGGTTCACAAGATTCACAATGCCTACCATGAGGTTCACAAGACATTTTATGATGGTTCACAAGGTTCACAAAGTTCACAATTGGTCAAAAGAGTTGACAATTCCCTCAGACAATGCACCTCCTAAACAGTGCATCCAAAACTAGGGTTTTGACTTTAATCAGGCTAAATGAACTTCCAAGACTTCAAGTGAGCTTCATAACATCTTATATGTGTGTAAGAACCCCCATGACAAGTTTCAAGACTTTTCTCAAAGGTTTGCTCAGTCAGATGATCAGATAAGTCAAAATCAGTCAAAGCAGTTAAAAAGTCAAACTGAGGTCAACTGTGGTCAAACCAAAGTCAAACTTCATGATTTTTTGCCAACATCAAGTATATGAAGTAAAATTCATCATTTGATCAAGGGTTGATCATGATTCATCAAGGAGATTCCAGATCATCAAGAATCAGGAGTTTCTAAATTAGGGTTTCCTCAGTAAAAGTCAACTGAACTTTGACCAGCCTTAACTTTCACATACTTCATCACCAAGTCTCCACTTAAAGCTCATTTTGAAGGAAATTGAATTCTCTACAACTTTGTGTCTCACAAGCCAAGCCCAAAAATGCTTCATTTGGAAGGTATGAGCTAAAACATTATAGGTCCTTTTGAAAGTCAACAAAAAGTCAACAACTTCAAAAGGGCATAACTTGAGATTGGTAAATGATATGGACATGAAACCAGTGGGGTTGTTTATAGGACTCTTCAAGCTTTCCAAAATGACCAAGAACACCCTCATAGCATTAAAATTGAAGGATATGTTCCCTTGCAAAGTTGGGAAATTTTGGGTTGGTTTATGATGAAAATGGAGGTCTAAAACCAATTTCTTCCAAATGGGCTTGCCAAATGATGACCCAATCCATATAATTACTTCATGCACGACCCAAACCATTAAAAATCAGATTTTTTATTATTTTATTTTGATTTATTTTGATTTAATTCATTAAAAATCATTTTAAATAAAAATAAAATATGAAAATGTAAGATTTGATTTGGATTAAGCTTCTAGAAAATTATAAATTTGATTAGAATTGAAGTGGAAAGAAATCATGAGGATTAGCCAAAAATAGCAAGTGTTCATACATGAATATTTGTTTTTTAAAGCATGATCATTTTGAATCTTTTCATATCAAATTCTCCACACAAGTAATCAATCTTTTTGACCTAATTCACTCTCCTATAAGTACTTAACTCATTGCAATCACAAAACCACGGATTCTACAGCCCCAAGTGTAAGTTTGCATCTCACAAAAAACCTCTCAAAACTCACATTCGGATTCATTGATACAAGGTGTTTGAAGGTAATCTAAAGACATAGCAATGTTCCTTGGACATCCATGAAGCAATACCTATGCTTATTTGCATCTAAAACCTCTCCATTCGCATAATCCGATTCAAATCATTCTTCACATTTTAATTTTTCGACTTTGGTTATTGAATGGTTTTTAATGAATTTTGATTGATCAATCTTGTTTGTGTGATAGTATAGATGCTTTCTGGACAAAAAAATTGGAGCTTCGTGACCTAAATCCCAAACGGCCATTGTTAGGGTTTCACCTTTGAATTTAGGGCTTTATGATTTACTGAATTTAAATGAATTTGAAGGACATAATGTGATTGTGTGGACTGTGAAGATCATGTTTCATTGATCAATTTGTAGAAATTGTACTGTCTTGCTATTATTTGAAATTCGCAGGTTTGTGTCCGCAGGAAAATTCGCAGGTATTTCCCTAGATAATTTCGCAGGAAAACCTGTGAATTCAATGAAGAAGACGAAGCTGGTTTGCGCGCGTCCTGGAAATTCAAATTTTGTTTTAAATATTTTATGTTTTGTTGTTGGTTTATTATCACAAGCCAACGCCTGTCCCAGTGGTAAGGCTAGCGTGCGTATTGGCAACAGGACCTGTGTTCGAATCCTGGCTGTGACAAATATTTTTGAGCTTTTCTCATTATTGCACTAAATATAATATATTATCATTTGTTGTTGGTTTGTTAACAGATTAGCTCACCTAGCTGGGATGGTCATGTGTATGTTTGCGTGCTTAAGAGGTCCTGGGTTCGATTCTACCCCCAGGCCTTTTGGTTTTTTCATTATTTTTATGATTTTCCAGGTTTAAAGAACAAAACAAACTTGAGTTCATTCTTCTTGCACCACTAGCACGCAGCCCAGTTGGCAAGCCTCTTCATTATCCAGGTTAGGGACCTGGGTTCAAATCCCAGGTCCTGTTTTTTTTTTATTTCTTATTTTTCTTATTTTCTTTTCTTATATTTTCTATTATTTTCTATATTATATTAAAATAATTTCTAAATTATAAATGTATATATTATATTTTCTAAATTCTAAAATATATATATTTTCTAAGTTCCAAAATTAATTTTTATTATTATGTATTTAAATTATGAAATGTATATATGTATTATTTAGTTAAATAAATTATAATTATAAAATCAATCCTAATTTTATAAACCCTAGTTTATTTCTCTAAATAAATATTAAAAAACCTAATTTTATTTTTCTAATTTTATTTTCTAAATATAATTATTGTGTATGTATTTTGTTTAATATAATTAATTTTTGTAAATATAATTATATATATATATATATATATATATATATATTTTATTTAATATAATTAAATTATAATTAATTCCATGTTAATATATAAATATTCTATCATTGTTTATAATCAATTATATATAAATAATTTCTAAAAAAATTTGCAAACTTAATAATTTCTTATAATATGTTCATAATTTATTTAATTTGTTTATAATTTTAAATTGTTTGATTAATTAATATAATTGTTCTTATTTTTCTATTAAGCCATTAAAATTTTATTTTGTTTATTATTATTACTAATCATGCTTATTACTAATCCATTTATTTTTTAATTATGCTTATTATTATTATTTCACTAACCTTATTTATTTTATATTATTATACTAACCCCTATTATAATTATTATTGCTTATTTATTTATTTTTATTTATTATTTATATTTTGCTTATTTATTTATTCTTGCTATTTATTTATTAATTGCTTATTGTTATTATGTAAATGCTCCTGGATGTAATTTTTGTAAATATTTAAATTATTTAATTTTCATGCTATGGTTAGTAAAATAGGGAGTGTAAACATGTATTACATTTAAAAATTGAATTTAGATCACTTAATTAAAGATAAATATAAATTGAACACTCACACACGTAAGTCGATTTTTAATCGCCATCTCACTTTCTAGGGTTACCTCTCAATGTTGCCTAATCATAAGGTCAAGTGGGGTGTATAAAGCAAAGTCCCTTAAAAGAAAAGTCATCAAGTCCCTTAAATGGTTGCCTTCATAAAAGATCTTGTCCCTTTCGAATAATGATGACAGTCCCTCTAAAAATGCTTAATACACCCTACAGTTGCCTTCATTAAACAGATGTCCCTTTACTTGTCCCTTACATCCAAGGTAATGACTACCTATTCCTTAATAATAGGGATAGTCTTACCATTTAAAGGATAAAGAACAGAAAGACTTAAACTTTAGGGTAGGTTCCTCATAGTTACTTGCTCACTATTTCAAAACAAATTTCAAATACTCCACAATTTCAAACAATTTTCAAACACAAGTTTTTTACGCATCCGTACATGGATCATTATTAAACTCTTACGAAAATTTCTATTCACACACTTCACCTTTTCAAAAACAATTCAAAGTGAGCTAAGTAACTAAGAGCCCATGGATAACCATGGATATAAAGGGTGCTAACACCTTCCCTTTGTATAACCTACCCCCCGGACCCAAAAATCGTTTCAAAGGTCTTTCCTGTTCTTTTATGCCTTTCCTTTGGATAAAATAAAAGTCGGTGGCGACTCTTGCTATCCGCAACATAACTAAAGTCAGTTCTCCCACCGTGTTACACTACCCCATGAACCATCAACTCATAACCACCTTCTCTCCTCATTCGGCACAATTTCATGTCTTTCAGAAATTTTAAATTAATTGTGCGAGGAGGTAGTGGTTCAAGTGTAGCTATCTCATTGTTCAGGCCAAGAGCCCGAGCAATAGACGTAACAAGCCCTCCAAAGACAATCGGTCCTGTTTTATTAGTAAGTAAAGCCATGTGTGCAAGCATAAACGGGACCGGATTGATATGGGTTCTAGTGAGGCATCCTTGCAAAAATAGGAGTTCTTTAGCATTCACCTTGTTTGGACTCTCCCGGCCAAAAATAGTACATGCCAAAAGATGTCTAAAAACTCTTATGGTCAGGTTGTGAATGGTCGACGCAAGTATCCCTTCGAAAGAATTAATTGAAGTACTTGAAAGCCTTTGCCAGAAGGAAAATACCTCGACCGACCATTCCGCATCCAAAGGTGCCTCACAAATCGCACCTTCCCTATGAGGTATTCCTAACAAGCCTGCTAGCTCGTTGGTACTGAATTCATATTCAATTCCAAACAGTCTAAAAATAACAGTACCGACAGTGCTAGCAGTGTTAGGACTGACAGTGTATATCAAAGAACTCAAAAACTCAATTGTCAGTCTCTCATAGGTAGGTTCCTGATTAACGAAAATATTATGCAAGCCTAGAAAATCTAATAAATTAAAAACACTATGATAAATACCCAAAGCATACAGACAGTTATCGTCGACGTACCTAGTCGAGAGAATTTCTCGACTCTGAAGCCTCTGAATAATTTTTCGTTGCCTATCACCCGGTCTTCCATCACGAAGAAGAAATCCATTGAACTCCATTGTTGATTGCTCCTTAGGTAGTGAAAATGGTAGAAAAATGGTTTATGAGAGAAATGATAAAGTTTTGATTTTTATGGTTTGTGGTGGATGAAAATGAAAATGGATTTTGGATAGATTTTATGGATGGTGGGTATTTTGGAAATGGGGGAGCTTTAATGGGGTTCAAGGAGGTTTTTGAAAGTTGCAAAAATGGGTTTTTGGAGAAGGAAGGTATGAAAATGGTGGAAAATGAAGTTCAGCCCCGAAATAGGGGAGAACGCCATGGCGCCTGCCACAAGGCTATTTCCTGGGCCTTGGATTTTTTTAAATCCTCCTTTTGGGCCTTCCTTGCACCTTTGGTCTTCGGGGGGTCTGGATAGCGTTTTCTTCTTCTTTTCAAGGCATGAGGCTTGCATATTTTTTTGTGAAGACAAAAATGAAAATATTTTTGTCTTATATTTTTTTTTCTTTGCACGACAAAATTAAAATAATTAAAAATCAAAAAGAAAGAGAAAAATCGACATTAGTGCATAATATGTATATATAGGAGGAATTCAAAGTACATGAAAATATAATGGATGCAATAATGTGAGATATGTCTGGAGATGCGAGAAATAAAATAAAGCATATAAAAGGAAATTAAATACTAGGGTAGCGTTGTCGGTGTAGAATGAATCATGTGGTAGGCTTCTTCTCTTGACTTGATCCACGAATCTCAGCTATCTCCCTCCGAAGCTCTTCAATCTCCTGATATAGAGCATCGGCCTCTGAGGCATGAGTGAGATCAGAAACCTGAATCTGTAATTCCAAGTCAGCCACTTCCTGCTTAAGCAGGGCAGTTTCCTTACGGAGCTCATAAATCTGTGTTTGTAGGTCAGGCGGCTGCAGAGACATATTGTTAGACATAACAGTGATTCGGGGAGTAAGAGGTGTAGGAGTGTACTCAGCGGCGGGAGGTGATTTCGGCTCTTCGACAGTCTCTCCATAACCCTCTAGAGCATAACTCTAATTAGCAGGATCATGGACACTGGTCATCAGCGGATTTGGTAACGTAAAGTAATGTATCGCTTCGCCGTCGATCAGTAATCTAAACATGTTGGGCTCAAAAGAAGCCCTCCTCATCAGTCCTCTGTCAAGACAAAAGTCAACATCCAGGGTGGTGTAGCAGCAGAAGGTCCTGAGGTGCAATAATTTGCGAGACAAACCCAATGCAATAGCTATCTATGTAACAATCCCACCGACATGTATGATGCCTACGGATGATCTGGCAACACTAGCAAGGCCCTTCAACAAAAAGTTGCCACAAGCAACTGAGCGAGACTGAGTCGCACAAAACAGGAGGAAAATCTCCTCTTCACTTAGCAGGGTCTCTGTATCTGGCAAACCAAGGAAAGAATGCGCTAGAATCATCTGGAAGTACCTTAACGCAGGGTTGTGGATTACCTGAGAAAACTGGGTGGAAGGATCTTGGCTTCCTCCACCTGATATTTTAGACCAAAACTTTTCCACTTCTCTGCTCATAAAATACCCCATCGGTGTCTCTGGAATAGCATCAGGAGAAGTCTGGAAACCTAGTAAATCACCAAACTCTTTGTGAGAGAAGGAGTAGTCAATCCCGAACAACCTGAAAATAGCGAGTCCATCGGGTCCAGCCCAAGGGTCATGATGAAACGAGCTGAGGAACTCAAGAGTCAAGTTCCTATAAGTGTTGTTCCTGTCGTCAAACTGGTCCCACTGGAGTTGATGGCATAAGAATCTGACGCTTGGCTCTATCCCCAAGGCATCCATGCAGTCATGGTCAGGGTACCTGGTAGGAGCCATAGGGCGTCTCATGTGGACATAGTAACGCTCTCTCTGTGCGTCGTCTCTAAAGGCCACGTGCATGTCATTAGGGTTCTGCATTCTGCACAAGGTTAGCAAACAAGTCCTGAAAGCACATAAAACATTCAATCGTTAGTCCTGACATAATAATAAAGTAAACAAATTAAAATAAAGTAAAAATAAATAAGAAGTACATAAATAAGAAAAACCATGGGTTGCCTCCCATGCAGCGCTTGTTTAACGTCATTAGCTCGACGACCGATTTTTAAACATCATTGGAAGGATATGGTGGATCACTCAGAGTGTGACAGGTGTATGTTGTTGGGATGTCACCTCCTTCGTAGGGCTTCAACCTCTGTCCATTGACGATGAACGGTTTACATGTTTGGTTCTTGATTTCAATAGCACCGGATCTTAGGATCTTAGATACTTCGAAAGGGCCAGTCCATCTCGAACGAAGCTTCCCTGGAAAAAGTCGTAACCTAGAATCGAACAAGAGAACAGGATCGCCTATTTTGCAGTCTCTTCTTATGATACTTTTGTCATGCCAAGCTTTTGTTCTTTCTTTGTATATGATGGCATTTTCATAGGCGGATTGTCTGAGCTCTTCTAACTTGTGGATATCAAGGATACGTTTCTCACCAGCAGTCAAGTAATCCAAATTCAAAGTTTTGATGGCCCAATAGGCCTTATGCTCCAACTCAAAAGGTAAGTGACATGATTTTCCATAGACCAGTTGGTAAGGGGTTGTTCCTTTAGGGGTTTTGAAAGCGGTTCTATAGGCCCATAATGCTTCTTGAAGTTCCTGCGACCAATCTTTTCTAGATATAGAGACAGTCTTCTCAAGGATTTGTTTGATCTCCCTATTAGATACTTCCACTTGTCCATTGGTCTGTGGATGGTATGGTGTTGCTACTCTATGCTTAACTCCATACTTGCTTAAGAGTTTATCAAATATTCTCGATATGAAGTGTGATCCTCCATCACTTATGACTAAACGGGGGGTTCCAAACCTGGGAAATATATATTTTTTGAATAATTTGATGACTACTCTGGTGTCGTTCGTGGGTGCGGCGATAGCTTCAATCCATTTAGACACGTAGTCAACTGCTACTAAGATGTACTGATTTCCAAAAGATGGTGGGAACGGTCCCATAAAGTCTATGCCCCATACGTCGAAGAGTTCTACTTCTTGGATATTTCTTAACGGCATTTCATTACGTCTTGAAATATTTCCTGTGCGTTGGCATCTATCACACTTGACAATGAAAGCATGGACATCACGCCACATAGTAGGCCAGAATAGGCCAGCTTGAAGAATCTTGGCGTAGGTCTTAGATGTGCTCGCATGTCCACCATAGGGTGCAGAGTGACAATGCTCAATTATATTATTTACCTCTTCTTCTGGAACACAACAGTGGAAAATGCCATCTTTACCTCTCTTGAAAAGAAACGGTTCGTCCCATTAGAAGTTTCTCACATCATTATAGAACTTCTTCTTCCGGTGGTAGTTTAGATCAGGGGGTATGATGTCAGTGGCTAGGTAATTAACAAAGTCCGCATACCAAGGTACATTGCTCATAGCTAAGGTTTTATGAAAATGCTCATGAGGGTCTGGGTTATCTTCTTCAATAGTTTCTAGTTGGGCTATCAATCTATCATAGGCAAAATCGTCATTTATGGGTACTGAGTCAGGTTTCAGGTATTCTAGCCTGGATAGGTGATCAGCTACCACATTATCAGTGCCTTTCTTATCACGGATATCCAAATTAAACTCTTGCAGTAATAGAATCCATCGAAGTAACCTAGGTTTGCCATCCTTTTTGCTTAGCAAATAACGAATCGCAGCATGGTCGGTGTAAACTATAATCTTGGCTCCTACTAGATAAGATCTAAATTTGTCTATGGCAAAAACTACAGCTAGGAGCTCTTTTTCGGTTGTTGCGTAGTTGAGCTGTGCAGCGTCTAGGGTTCTACTGGCATAATAAATTACATGTAACTTTTTGTCTTTTCTCTGACCTAGAACGACTCCAACAGCATAATCACTGGCGTCACACATTATCTCAAACGGTTCTGACCAATCAGGGGGTTTCATTATAGGTGCTGAAATCAGAGCTTGCTTCAGAAGATTAAATGCTTCAGTACATTTTTCATCGAAGATGAATTCAGCATCTTTCATTAAAAGACCAGTTAAGGGCTTTGTTATTTTGGAGAAATCCTTGATAAAACGTCGGTAAAATCCGGCATGTCCAAGAAAACTTCTTATCTCCCTGATAGTCTTCGGCGGTTTTAGATTCTCTATGACTTATATTTTAACTTTATCTACCTCTATACCTTTTTCGGAAACTATATGTCCTAAAACAATCCCTTCGGTGACCATGAAATGACATTTTTCCCAATTTAGCACAAGGTTTACCTCCACACATCTCTCCAGGATTTTCTCAAGGTTGATAAGACAATTTTTGAAATCTGATCCACAAACTGAGAAATCGTCCATAAATACTTCCATGATTCCATCTAAATAGTCTGCAAAGATAGACATCATGCAGCGTTGGAAAGTGGCAGGAGCATTACAGAGTCCAAAAGGCATTCTTCTATAGGCGAAAGTTCCAACTGGGCATGTAAAGGTAGTTTTTTCTTGATCTTCGGGGTGAATAGGTATTTGGAAGAATCCTGAATATCCATCTAGGTAACAAAAGTAGGAGTGTCTGGCTAGGCGCTCCAACATTTGGTCTATGAATGGTAATTGGAAATGGTCCTTCCTAGTTGCTTTATTTAATTTTCTATAATCTATGCACATACGCCAACCTCCATCGGTTCTTTTTGCTACAGGTTCGCCCTTCTCGTTTTGCACGACCGTGATGCCTCCCTTTTTAGGTACTACATGCACAGGACTCACCCATTTACTGTCCGAGATCTGATATATTATACCTGCCTCTAGTAACTTAAGAACTTCAGTCTTAACTACAGTACTCATTATAGGATTTATTCTTCGTTGATGTTCTCTGGAAGGTTTTGAATATTCTTCAAGCAAAACCCGATGCATGCATACGGATGGGCTTATTCCTTTTAGATCAGAGATCTTATATCCTAAGGCTGAGGGGTACCTACGTAAAACATCTAACAATTGATCGGTTTCTTCTTGGTTTAAGGTAGCACTGACTATAACTGGACGGTTCATATCTTCATCGAGAAATTCATATCTCAGGTTTTTAGGCAGTTCCTTAAGTTTTACGGTCGGTTTCATAGGGCAAGGCATAGGATCTGGGGTAAGAGATAAACATTCGTGAAGGTTATCGTCAATGTAGGGTCTTTTATAATTGTCATCTTCCAAAATAAGGGTTGATGGCAATTTTATAGATTCAGTTTCTTCTTCTTGTTCTAATTCCCTAATGCATTCTTCGATGATATCTAAGGCATAACAAGCATCTCCTATCACAGGTGCCATAAGAAATTTTGAGAGTATAAATTCTATCTTCTCGTCACCTACCTCGAAAGTTAGTTTCCCTTTTTTAACATCTATCACGGCTCCAGCAGTCGATAAGAACGGTCTGCCTAGGAGGATTGGTATGTCGTCATCTTCTTTAATGTCCATGACAACAAAATCAGTAGGTATAAACAGATGACCTATCCTAACAGGGACGTCTTCAAGTATGCCTATAGGGTATTTAACGGATTTATCGGCTAATTGAAGTGACATCTTAGTAGGTTGTAATTCTCCTAAGTTTAATCTCTCACAAACTGCTAAAGGCATTAAGCTCACACTAGCTCCTAAGTCTAGAAAAGCTTTTTCGATGACATGATTCCCCAAAATACAAGGAATGGAAAAATTTCCGGGATCTTTATCTTTCTTTGCTAACCTATTTTCGGAAATAGAATTACATTCCATGGGTTTTGGATCTTCAAGTCTACGTTTATTTGTAAGTATGTCTTTGAGAAACTTAGCGTAAGAAGGTATTTGGGTGATGGCTTCTGTAAAGGGGATTTCTACGTGAAGTTTTTCTATAACCTTAACGAATTTTTGATATTGATTATCGATTTGGGTTTTCTTTAATCTTTGAGGGTAAGGTATTGGTGGTTTGTATGGAGGTGGTGGTACATAGGTTTTATTTTTAGGTTCTTCTCCTTTTTCTTGACTTTCCGGGGTTTCAGACACCTCTGGTTCCTTCTCCTCATTCCTCTCAGAAGTTTTGGGCTCACTTAATCTAGGGTTCGAAGGTTCCTTATAAGCGGTTCCACTTCGTAGAGTAATGGCATTAGCTTGCCCTTTCGGGTTTTGTTGAGGTTGTCCAGGGAACTGTCCTCCAGGTGTAGTATGTGGGGCTTGGTTTAAAGCTACCTGAGAGATCTGGGTTTCAAGCATTTTATTATGAGTAATGATTTGATCAACCTTGGTTCCTAACTGGGTAATTAGTTCGTTAACATGGACGTTTTGGTTCATGAACTCTTTGTTTTGTTGTGTTTGAGCAGCGATAAAAAATTTTACAACTTCATCAAAGCTCGGACTTGGTGGTACAGGTTGCATAGGTTGATTTGTTCTTGGGGCTTGGTAACCTTGTTGTCTCGGAGGTGCGGTATTTTGAACAGGGTTATTATTTTTGTAGGAGAAGTTTGGGTGATTCCTCCATCCAGGGTTATATGTGTTTGAAAATGGGTTCCCTTGGGTATAGTTCACTTTCTCAGTGTTGGTCTCATTTAACAGATGCATTTGGCGGATTGGTGTCCTTGCGTTCCACATATCTCACAATTCGGCGAAACTGCGGCTACAGTATTCAGAGTTGTGTACATATGTTCGACTTTAAGGGCCAACGCGTCCATTTTAGCCTGCATCATGTCTATAGAGCTTAGCTCATGTATTCCTCCTTGGGCTTCCTTCTTTTCCACTGTCGCTCGTTCTACTCCCCATGATTGATGGTTTTGGGCCATATCCTCGATAAGGGCACTAGCTTCAGGGTAAGGTTTGTTCATCAGTCCGCCACCAGCGGCAGCGTCGATGGTCATCTTAGTGTTATAATGAAGTCCATTATAGAAGGTTTGGATGATTAGCCAATTCTCTAAGCCATGATGTGGGCATGCTCTTAATAGTTCTTTATATCTCTCCCAGGCTTCGAACAACGACTCTCCTTGGTGTTGGGTAAATCTAGTTATTAGGTTTCGAAGAAGAGCGGCCTTACTTGGGGGAAAATATCTAGCAAGGAAAACTTTTCTAAGGTCATCCCAAGTTGTTATTGAATTGGGTGGAAGGGAATCTAACCATGATAGAGCTTTTTCTCTGAGGGAAAAGGGAAATAATCTTAAGCGTATCGCCTCAGGAGAAGCTCCATTGGTTTTAAAGGTGTCTGCTAACTGAAGAAAATTTTTTAAATGTTGGTTCGGGTTCTCAGTAGCAAGACCTGCGAATTGTCTCTATTGCACTAATTGCAGCAGGGATGGTTTAAGTTCAAAATTATTGGCTGGGATAGCGGGGTTTACTAAACTGGAACTAGGTTCCTCGTTTGATGGTTGGGCGAAGTCCTTAAGAGGTCTTCGGTTTTGATCTTCGGCCATAGCTTTCCTATTCCTATGGAAAAATAAACGTGCGCGAGCGTAACGTTCAGGTTCAGCTAGAGGGTCTACTAAACTTCCGGCACTGCAAGTCTTTCGCATTGACCGGTGGGTAACAACCTTAGTCTAAACGGTATAACTACAGGGTAATGAAATTTGACGAAATTGGTCCCCGGCAACGGCGCCAAAAACTTGATGCGTGTTTTTCGCAAGTGTACGAACACGTCATAGTAATATAAAAGATTGTCGAATCCACAGAGACCAAGTGTCAATCTATCGTACCTGTTGTTATGGTGTGTATCTAAGGCAACTAAATAAAGGGGTTTTAAGAAGGGTGCAATGGTAAATAAAATAATAATTTTAAACAATAAACAAAGACAGGCTCGAATGTAATTCACGTAATCAATGATAATCCAGTACTCGTTAATGGAACTACTTATGGGCAATGTTTTCTCTTTTGAAAAGAACTAATTTAACAGGAACTGTCGCTTTCGCGTATTCAGAACCGAGTTGTACTCTCTAATCAACCCCTCCTATTGTCACGGATAAAAAGGTGCGTACTGCGTTAGAGTAGTAAACCTATTTTTAAGAAATATAGTATCTTAACTAAGTTGAAAAGTATTTTAACCTGGATTTCTTAGCAAAAAGAGGTTCTTGCGAACCAGACTTTAAACTTCCTAACGCGTCCAAAAATCGTTTTAAAATCTCTTTTCTTTTCAATCTAAAAACTCCTAATGAACTAGACAAAGCGCTTTTGGCTGTTTTTGAAATAGTTAAAAACAATTAAATTGAAAGATAAAATAGCCCTTAAGTGATTCCACGAACAATTATACGGATTACTGGTTCAATTACGATCCTTACATTCTAACCTTTATGGAATTAGTTAGACATGATAAAGTAAAGATTCTATTTATAATTTTTCATAAAAGTAATTTAGTGCGAGTGCGGAAAGTAAATGAGTTTAGTGCGAGTGCGAGAAATAAAGTAATTTAGTGCGAGTGCGGGAAATAAAGGAATTTAGTGCAAGTGCGAGAAATAAAGTAATTTAGTGCGAGTGCGGGAAATAAAGGAATTTAGTGCAAGTGCGGGTAATAAACGAAAGTAAAGCGAGTGCGGGAAATAAACGAAATAAAGTGCGAGTGCGGATAATAAAGAAAGTAAAGCAGTGCGAGAAATAAATAAAAGTAAAGCAATGCGGAAAAGTAAAATACGAACTGGAATCAAAATGGCGGCAGGATTAACTTCCTCCAGAGTGCTCCAAAACTCGATCACACAGACAGATTACAGACTCGATCACTCGATTGCAAAAACACCCCGATGTGGAATGGTAACTGCTATAAAACTGATATATTCCTAGAGAAATCTAAGTTTGGATGAAGAAAAACGAAAAACTAAAGTCCTATTTATAGGAAAACTAAATGCGGGAAATGACCATGACGCCCCTCCACTAAAAAGTGGAAGGAACTGTATTTTTGCCTTGTGGCGCCCGCCACAGGCCTATGGCGCCCGCCATAGTACTCATAGGGAAAGGAAGAGTGGGGATCGTGGGTCTTGGCAGTTGTGGAGTGGTCTTGAGACGTGGCCACGTCATGGCTAACCCCATGGCGCCCGCCACGGTGGGTGCCGTAAGTGCAAAACGCTGAATTTCTAGGTTTTCGTCCGTTTCCACTCCTTTTTCGCTCCTTTTCTCGATTCAAGCCCCGATTACATAAAAAACCTGAAAACAAAGGAAAACAAAGTAATAACATAACAAAATAACAATAAAAGCTAAGAATGCATGCGAAATCGGAGTCAGAAATACAGTGAAATTTAGTGTGATCATGGACAAGTCCCCCTCAAGTTGTCTTACAAACCATAAAATTCACTTCTTAATCTTACCATTAATTAAAATCCACTTTAATGAAGGCTTGTTTTGTCATGAGGTTAATCCCTAATCATGGATTAAGTTGAGGAGCCTTCCTCAGCTTAAATGTTCTCATCTATCATCCTTCTATTAGGATGGTGTAATGGGTCCATTAAATCCTTGATTATGGCTTAAACTCATTACTTAACACTAAACAAAAGCTCCAAAAAATATCTGAATAAATGCAAGTAGGTTAATGATCTTAATCCTACACCATCATGATAATTAAGTTTGAGATGCTTATCTCATACTTAAGGTATTCTCATTATCCCTAGTCAAAGGGAGGATATGATGAGTTTACTAACCCTTGGTTTAGGCTTAAGTTCATCAACTTATGACAAACTCCAAAAAGCAATAAAATATTGAAAATACAAAAACAAACAATAATCGTCTCCTCCGGGATTCTTTTCTCACCATCTTCACTCACAAACGAGAACTTGCTTCTTCCGTCTAATGCAAGACAGTTAGCACCTGAGCCAGACAGGTCATACACTTGAGCATAGATAAGTAAGCAATTCACAAGTCAATTTATCTTTCAGTCTCTTTAAGTCGAACTACGGCGTTCTGACTTCCTCATTGCACGAGAGGATACGTAGGCATAACTTAACTGTTATCGCACAAAAGTCTCTGTATATTCCCCCCTCTTCTAGCATTATTCTTTAAGTCTCATAGTCTTGAGCTTCACCTTCTTCCCTTACACCGACACTCTTTTATTTCACTCCACATTTCTTTCGCACTGACACTTGCATTCTTTCCAGCTTGGATACACAGATTGCACTGACACTACCCCTTTAAACACAAATCTTTTAAGCGTGGATCCCGTCGAGTACGACGGACAATCTGGGTGCGAATACCTTCCCAGGTTGTAACCAACCCCCTTTCTCAATTTCTCTGGTTCGCAACCGTCTTATCCATATCTTTTCTTAGGTCTATGCAGCATTACCTTTCCTTCGGGATAAAAATGCCTAGCTGGCGACTCTTTTCAGTTCACCTTTGTGTTCTCCTTTCACCGACCGTTCGCGTCTGTACCCCTTCTGACCAGGTGTCATCAGATGGGAGCGACAGGGGTAATGAGCACCAATTCTCCACGGCCGTCATATTATTTGAACATCACATGGGTCTTCTTCCCAATTATTATTCTCCTAATACCAGGACCGGAAAAGGGTAAAACCTTGAGGATAAAAGGAACACATTGCATTGCATACACATCATTTGCATATTCTTCTTTGTTTTTGCAGGTTTTCTACAGGATGCTTAACTTATCTGTGTTTCAGGCAAAGATGGCGAGAGCTGCCAAGACCCGGCATCTCCGACAGTATATTCCATATTGCTATGCAACTCGCAGCAACCAGAGGACAGTCATGGACGCTATGCAAACTGAGCTTAATGAGTTTCGCACCAGAATGGGAGAATTCATGGTCATGATGCAAGGGATGGCTCAGGGACAACAAGATTTGAGGAATGCAATTCAAGGGCTCAACCCTCCTTGGACTAATATCCCTGTAACCACTCCTGACGTCCAAGTGGATCCTCCTAGCACCAACAATGGTCCAGGTGGGCCTCAAGTTCTAGAACAGGGCACGACAACTTTCATTCCGGTACAAGACAGGCAAGAGGACCAGTTCCCTTCTTTCAACAATGACATGGGGTTCGGCGGAGAAGGAAATCTCCAAGACTTTTTTATGCTTGCTGAGAAAGTCAAAGCCCTCGAGTGTAGAGACACTTTGGGGATAGATGTGTCTGACATGGGCCTAGTCCCCGGGGTGGTTATTCCTCACAAATTCAGGCTGCCTACTTTTGACAAGTATAACGGTAACTCCTGCCCTAAAACTCACTTGCAGGCATTCTACCGGAAGATCGCTGCCCATACTAGGGATGAAAAGCTCTGGATGTACTACTTCCAGGATAGTCTCTCTGGAGGATCCTTGGAATGGTATATGAAGCTAGAGAGAAGCTCTGTGGGAAGCTGGAAGGAATTGGGAGAAGCATTCCTCAAGCAGTATCAGTATAATATCGACATGGCGCCCAGTCGCACCCAACTTCAAAGTCTGACTAAGAAAAACTCCGAGAGCTTCAAAGATTATGCGCAAAGGTGGCGCGAGGTGGCTGCTAGAGTGCAACCACCTTTGTTGGAGAGAGAAATGGTAGACCTGTTCCTGGATACCTTCCCTGGTCATTTCATGGAGAGGCTAGCTGGATGTTCCTCAAGTGGATTTTAAGATATCATCTTGACTGGCGAGAGAATAGAAAGCTGGATCAAGCAAGGGAAGATACAGAATGGGGGCGCTTCGAGTTCTGGTGTCAAGAAGCCCTTCGTGAAGAGGAGAGACGGGGGCAGTGTACGCGCAGAGGGGAGGAAGTAACAAAGGGTTTTATCAGCAAGTGGCCCCTGTCACTATCTCAGCTCAACCTATTCAACAACAAGTCCAACAACCACAGCAATAACGCCAACAAGCGTACCAACAAAGAGCTCCTCGTCCATATTACCCCCAGAAGCCCAGAGAAAGACATTTCGAAGCTCCGCCGATGTCCTATTCACAGCTTTTGAAGAATCTCCTACAACTCCAGATGGTTCAACTCCGAACTCTACAACCCCCGAAGCCAGACCATGTCCCTGAGGGTTATGATACAAACGCCAGATGCGAATTTCATTCCGGAGCTCCCGGGCATACCACAGAGAACTGCAAAGCACTGAAGCATGTTGTTTAATACCTACTGGATTCTAAAGCGATTAACTTTGCTCCTACTCCTAATGTAATTCAGAACCCCATGCCTCCTCACGGAGGTACGGTTGGCGCAGTTGATGAAGGGGAGAATTTAAACTTGGCGCGTGACGTCGATGACCTGCAGACTCTGTTGAGCGTTGTTAAAGTTTTCCTATCACAAAAAGGTGTTTTTCCTAGGTGTGGAGTTGATTGTCCAGGATGTGCTGAAGCTACAAATGGTTGTAAGCAGTTGAAAGCAGTGATCCATAGCATGATTAATGAAAAAGTGTTGCAGTTTGACAAGGTTGTAAAGGAAAGCAAAGTCTCTACGGTAACCATCTTCTACGATCCATCTCAAATTCCTCCACAGGACAGAGTGGCACCGATAACGATTACCACTGCAGGACCAGTATTGTATCAGAGCGATAAAGCCATTCCCTGGAATTATGGTGGCGAAGTATACTGTAACAGCCAGAAGCAAGAGTTGACCACGTCTAGTACGACCCCAGCTCAAGTAGAAAACGTTGGAGTAGGGGGCTTTACTAGAAGTGGAAGGTTATTTGCGCCGGAAATACTAAGAAATAGTGTGATACCACCCAGAGACACCGCAGAAGCCCGGACTAAAGTAAGAGGGAAGCAACCAATAGTTGTCAATAGGCTTGCACCAGTAACTGATCCAGACCTCACCTTTGATAAAGAAGTTGAATAATTTCTGAGAATTATCAAAAAGAGCGACTACAAGATTGTGGACCATCTGCAGCAGACTCCGTCGAAGATTTCCATTTTGTCCTTGCTCATGTGTTCTGATTCCCATAGGAAGGCTTTCTTGAATATTCTGAACAAGGCTTACGTGTCTCAGTATATTTTAGTAAATCAGTTGGAAGCGGTGGTATCTAGTGTCAATGTCAGTCACAGATTGGGATTTACAGACATGGATCTAACATCTGAAGGGCGTGCTCATAATCGGGCGCTGCATATCTCTTTAGAATGTAAAGGTGCAGTATTTTCTCACGTGTTGGTAGATATCGGATCGTCGTTGAATGTTCTGCCTAAGAAAGCATTGATGAAGTTGGATTACGATGGAGTGATTTTAAAACCCAGCAACCTGGTGGTTAGAGCATTTGATGGGTCGAGGAGATCAGTGTTCGGGGAGGTGGAGTTACCAATTAAAGTAGGTCCACAAATCTTCAATGCCATATTCTACGTAATGGATATACAGCCTGCATACAGTTGTTTGCTCGGAAGACCTTGGATATATTCAGCAGGAGCAGTATCGTCCACACTTCATCAAAGCTAAAGTTCATCTGGGAGGGTCAAATTGTAACTGTCAATGGGGACGAAGACATTTTTGTTAGTCATCTGGCTTCATTCAAGTATGTGGAGATGGATGGTGAAATAGTTGAAACTCCATGTCAGGCTTTTGAGCCCCTGAAAACTGAACAAGCATCTTCATTGGCAACTTCTTCTGAAGAACCAAAGAAGGGGGTTTCCATAGCCTCTTATAAGCAAGCTCTTGAAGTGGTAGAATCTGGGATGCGAGAAGGATGGGGCAGTCCATTAGAAGTACCAGAAAAGAAAGATATGTTTGGGATTAGTTACCATCCTGGGCAGCCATCATCAGGACCTAGGGCTAGAGGTCGTCAAGGCCCGATTACTTTCACGAGTGTGGGAGTGGTGGATTATGGAAACAACAGTGTCGTGAAGGATGACGCAGTTGATAGTGACTGACTTAGATGAGTGGATCAGGCCTGCTGTTCCAGGGACTCAACTTAGCAATTGGACATCGGAAAGGCTTATCTCAGTCACCTCTTTCGAAGAGTAATAATTTTTGTTTCTATTTTCTGTATTCAAGCACTATGTCTTGCCCGGGGCATAGTAGCTTTTTGTAAGGTTTCTTTTGTTCTTAACACACTTCATAATCATAAATAAAGCTGACGTTTCACATTCATCCATGTTGTTCTTTGTCTTTCATTTTTTTGCTTTTATTTTTCAAAAAGAAAGAAAAGTTTTAAAATGGCAATGTTTCTCATTTTCTCAAGTTCTTGCTAAAGCCTTGCATGAATCACCATTCATGCAGGTGCTCGTCACCGGATCTTATCAATGACGACCCTGTTATGGCTGAGTGTGACTTTGACAATCCAATTTATCAAGCCGATGAGGAAGGTGAAGAGGATTGCGAACTACCTGAAGAATTGGCCAGATTGCTTAAACAGGAGGAGAAGATGATTCAGCCGCATGAAGAAGCCGTCGAAGTGATAAACTTGGGTACTGAAGAAGACAAGAAAAAGGTCAAGATCGGGGCCGCATTAGAAGAATCTTTCAAGACTCGTTTAATTGCTATGCTTCGAGAGTATGTTGATGTCTTCGCATGGTCCTACCAAGATATGCCTGGTTTAGACACTGACATTGTGGTGCACGAGCTGCCTCTCAGAGAAGATTGTCCCCCAGTGAAGCAGAAGTTGAGGCGTACACGTCCTGATATGGCAATCAAAATAAAAGAAGAAGTACAAAAACAGTTTGATGCTGGTTTCTTGGCCATGACCAGTTACCCTCTATGGGTTGCCAACATTGTGTCGGTCCCTAAGAAAGACGGTAAAGTCAGGATGTGTGTAGACTACAGGGATTTGAATAGGGCCAGTCCCAAAGATGACTTCCCTCTACCTCACATAGATGTGCTCGTCGATAATACTGCTCAGTTTTTTGTGTTCTCTTTCATGGACGGGTTTTCTGGTTATAACTAGATCAAGATGTCTCCCGATGACATGGAAAAGACAACCTTCATCACGCCTTGGGGCACTTTCTGTTACAAGGTTATGCCATTTGGTTTGAAGAATTCTGGAGCCACTTATCAACGGGCGATGGTGACACTATTTCACGACATGATTCATCATGAAATTGAGGTTTATGTTGATGATATGATAGTGAAATCCCAAACAGAAGAAGAGCACTTGGTTAATCTAGCAAAGTTGTTTGACAGACTTTGGAAGTTCAGACTGAGGCTGAATCCGAATAAGTGAACCTTCGGGGTCCGTTCTGGCAAGCTACTCGGCTTCATTGTTAGTGAGCGAGGAATTGAGGTCGATCCAGCCAAAGTAAAAGCCATCCAAGAGATGCCTGAGCCAAAGACTGAAAAGCAAGTGTGTGGTTTCTTAGGGAGACTAAACTACATTGCACGGTTTATCTCTCACCTAACGGCCACGTGTGAGCCCATCTTTAAGCTTCTGAGGAAGAATCAGGCCATTAAATGGAAAGAAGACTGCCATCAAGCCTTTGACCGAATCAAAGAATACCTGCTAGAACCTCCAATTCTCATGCCTCCAGTGCCAGGGACACCTTTGATTATGTATCTTACCGTGCTTGAAGGGTCGATGGGATGTGTGCTGGGTCAGTAGGACAAGTCTGGTCGAAAAGAGCACGCTATTTATTACCTTAGCAAAACGTTTACCGATTGTGAGACACGCTACTCACTACTCGAAAAAACTTGTTGCGCTTTGGCATGGGCTGCGCGCTGACTAAGACAGTACATGTTGACTCACACCACTCTCTTAATTTATAAGATGGATCCTGTGAAATACATTTTTGAGAAGTCGGCTCTGACAGGAAGGGTAGCGCGATGGCAGATGATACTAACAGAGTATGATATACATTACACTTTGCAAAAGTCAATCAAAGGAAGTGTATTGTCAGAATACTTGGCTCAGCAGCCGATCGATGATTATCAACCCATGAGGTTCGAATTTCCGGATGAGGACATCATGTTCCTCAAGATGAAAGACTATGAAGAACCACTTCTGGAGGAGGGGCCAGACCCTGAATCCAAATGGAAGTTGATGTTTGACGGAGTTGTGAACATGAATGGAAGTGGAGTAGGTGCCGTTATCATCTCACCAGAAGGGATCCATACACCTTTAGCTGCTCGGTAGACCATCGAATGCACTAACAATGAGGCAGAATATGAAGCTTGCATCATAGGGGTCGAAGAGGCAATCAACTTGCGAGTCAAGAACCTCGAGATCTTCGGAGATTCTGCTCTGGTGGTGAATAAAATTAATGGAAAATGGCTAGTTCATCAACCTCACTTGGTTCCTTACAGAGATTATGTCAGGAGGCTGTTAACTTTCTTCACCAAAGTCAAGTTTAATTATATTCCTCGAGATGAAAACCAGTTCGCCGATGCTCTAGCAACTTTATCGTCTATGATTAAAGTTTGTCAAGAGAATTTCGTGCCTCGAATCACGGTCTCCCGTCTTGAGAGACCCGCTTATGTCTTTGCAGTTGATAGTGGTGAAGATAACAAACCTTGGTATCATGATATCAAGCAGTTCTTGAAGGCTCAAGAATACCCGCTCGGGGCATCCGATAAGGACAAGAAGACCCTCAGAAGACTGGCAGGTGGTTTCTTCTTGAATCAAGATGGTGTGTTATACAAGCGAAACTTCGACATGGTTCTGCTCAGATGCGTGGATAGACACGAAGCAGACCTGTTGATGCAAGAGGTTCATGAAGGCTCATTTGGTACCCATGCTGGAGGACATGCTATGGCCAAGAAATTGTTGAGATCGGGGTATTATTGGATCACCATGGAATCCGATTGCTGTAAATACTCCCGCAAATGTTACAAGTGTCAGATTTATACCGACAAGGTTCATGTGCATCCAAATCCGTTGAGTGTCATGTCTTCACCATGGCCATTCGCTATGTGGGGCATTGATATGATTGGAAAGATCGAGCCGACAGCTTCTAACGGTCATCGCTTCATCCTGGTTGCTATAGATTACTTCACGAAGTGGGTCGAAGCGGCATCTTACGCCAATGTCACTAAACAAGTGGTAGCCCGGTTTATTAAAAAAGACATCATTTGCCGGTACGGAATTCCTAAAAGGATCATTACTGATAATGGTTCTAATCTCAACAACAAGATGATGGCTGACTTGTGTCGGGATTTCAAAATAGAACATCACAACTCTTCTCCATATCGCTCGAAGATGAATGGCGCCGTCGAGGCGGCCAACAAGAACGTCAAGAAGATCGTGTAGAAGATGGTTGTAATATACAAAGACTGACATGAGATGCTACCATTTTCATTTCATGGGTACAGAACATCAGTGCGTACTTCAACAGGGGCAACCCCGTTCTCACTGGTGTATGGTATGGAGGCAGTCCTACCAATCGAAGTGGAAATCCCCTCGTTGAGGTTAATGATGGACATTAAGCTAGATGAAGCTGAGTGGCTCCGGTCCAGGTATAATCAATTGAGCCTCATTGAAGAAAAGCGCCTAGCATCTGTATGTCATGGACAGTTGTATCAGCGGCGGATGAAGCAGGCTTTTGACAAAAAGGTACGACCACAGAGGTACATACCAGGTGACTTGGTGCTGAAAAGGATTCTTCCTCCTCTTAACGATCACAGGGGCAAGTGGACACCCAACTATGAAGGACCGTTCGTGGTTAAAAAGGTTTTCTCAGGGGGAGCCTTGATGCTGACAACCATGGACGGAGAGGACTTCCAATCCCCTGTCAATGCAGACGCAGTAAGAAAATACTTCGTGTAAAAAGGACCCGCTAGATAAAAACAGAATAAAGATCCAGGAAAAAATGGGCATCCCGGCGAGCCAAAAACAGAATAAAAGGCTCGGGAAAAAGTTAGGGAAATCTTGAAAAAAATGTACACCCGCTGAGTTGAAAAGCCACATTGGACAACTCAGGAAAAAAAGGGTATCCCGGTGGATTGAAAACCTGAAAGGGCGATCCATGCAAAAGAGGGATTAACACGAACGACTGCGATCTGCGAGATCCATAACCTATCTGCAGCTGAGGCTATTCTAAGGGTTGAAGATCAGTTCAATTACCGTTCTCAAGGGGTAGAGCGAGCGGAGCGTCTTGAAGATATACGAGTCATAACCGGGTTGAAACTTGATGAGATCCACTCATTACATTGCCAATAGGATAGTTTGTTTTCCTTTTTGGCTTTTTCCTCTTTCCAGGGAACTACTTCCTTTGTAATTCCTATTCATGGCCATCTTTCCGAATCAATAAAATTCAATTCCAGTCAACTCGTGACTATTTGTTTCTCGTTTTTGTTTTTCATCTAGCATTGATTGATTGCGAAAACGTCCAGCAAATTGTGATTTATATTGTGTTGTGAACATTTGAATGCTTTCTAACTCGTGCAGGAGGACAAAACATTTAATACAACTCTGAAAGGGGTGTCAAGATGCCCAGATAATAATTCATGCTACGAGCCTGGGGCAGACAGGTCCCAAACTAACTCTCCATGTTGCAGGCACTATTGATTTTGTTTATGCAGGTACAGGTACATGTGTTGCTAATGGAGCTAAAAGCAGATTCCCAGGAGGAACATTTCTTTATGCTTGAACAAGAATAGGTGTCTTCCAGGGTGTCTCCAGTCATCCTCAGTAAAGCAGAAGTTGAAATCTCTCTCAACAAGGCGGCAAAATGTGGGTGTCCTCCCCAAGCAGAAGCTTTCCTACAAATACAGGGGCAATTCCCAGCAGTACAAGGAGTGTCTTTCCTCCCCAGCAAGTTGTTTCCTCAGCAGTGTCATGCCTTTGGTTCCCAGCCAAGTCATGAGGTCTCTATTTCCCCACCAGAGTGCAAGAAAGGTCCATCTCCAGCAGGGTCTTGGCTCTCCAATATCAAAGTCCAATTTATTTTTGGCAGTAGCGGTTGTTCAGAGTCGGTGTATCATTAACGACTTTCCCTGTAGAGTTGTCTCCTCCTCATCATGACAGATCAGATCAGTGCAGTGATCATCAATCCTCCCCAGTCAAGCCATCTGGGATACTTGCAGTCTTCTTTCCGGGAGATCCTTTGCATTTGCATTTGCATTTGCATAATCATCATTACATTTGCATCCTCCAGAGTGTAGCATTCCATTATCATGGAGCATTACGCCATAAATTCAAACATATGCATGCCAGCATGGGCTAGTTTTGAGGTATATTACATACGACCTACAACATCTTCTTAACCTGAAGTACTCCGCACAGAGGATACCAATATCATTTTACATACATCCTTGTCTTTTCAAGTCAATATTTTCCACTTATTCCGCGTCTTATTTGGTACAATAGTCACGTCGCAGGTTCTCATTTTGTACAACGGTCCTGTTTGCTTAGGCTCTCGTTTATGTACAACGATCCTGTTCCATATTGTCCTATAGTCTTTGTGTTTCTGGTTATCGACTGAGGCCGGTTTACCATTGCGTCTCCATTCGAGGATGGTTTCGTGTTAGATCCGAGGATCTTTTGGGAATTGTCATCTGAGGATGGCATTCTTTTCTTCAAGTCCTTCTGAGGTTGGTCTTGTTGTTTTGGTTATCATTCAAGGATGATAGACCATTTTGAGCTTATTGATTGAGGTCAGTTTGTCTCTTTTGCAAAGTCTGTCTGAGGTCAGTCTTTGTGTTTCTGGTTATCGACTGAGGCCGGTATACCATTGTGTCTCCATTCGAGGATGGTTTCGTGTTAGATCCGAGGATCTTTTGAGTATTGTCATTCGAGGATGGCATTCTTTTCTTCAAGTCCTTCCTAGGTTGGTCTTATTGTTGTGGCTATCACTCGAGGGTGATAGACCATTTTGAGCTTATTGATTGAGGTCAGTTTGTATCTTTTGCAAAGTCTGTCTGAGGTCAGTCTTTGTGTTTCTGGTTATCGACTGAGGCCGGTATACCATTGCGTCTCCATTCGAGGATGGTTTCGTGTTAGATCTGAGGATCTTTTGGGAATTGTCATCTGAGGATGGCATTCTTTTCTTCAAGTCCTTCTGAGGTTGGTCTTGTTGTTGTGGTTATCTTTCGAGGATGATAGACCATTTTGAGCTTATTGAATGAGGTCAGTTTGTCTCTTTTTGCAAAGTCTGTCTGAGGTCAGTCTTTGTGTTTTGGTTATCGACTGAGGCCGGTATACCATTGCGTCTCCATTCGAGGATGGTTTCGTGTTAGATCCGAGGATCTTTTGAGAATTGTCATTCGAGGATGGCATTCTTTTCTTCAAGTCCTTCCGAGGTTGGTCTTGTTGTTGTGGCTATCACTCGAGGGTGATAGACCATTTTGAGCTTATTGATTGAGGTCAGTTTGTCTCTTTTGCAAAGTCTGTCTGAGGTCAATCTTTTTGTTTCTGGTTATCGACTGAGGCCGGTATACCATTGCGTCTCCATTCAAGGATGGTTTCGTGTTAGATCCGAGGATCTTTTGGGAATTGTCATATGAGGATGGCATTCTTTCCTTCAAGTCCTTCTGAGGCTGTTCTTGTTGTTGTGGTTATCATTCGAGGATGATAAACCATTTTGAGCTTATTGATTGAGGTCAGTTTGTCTCTTTTGCAAAGTCTGTCTGAGGTCAGTCTTTGTGTTTCTGGTTATCGATTGAGGCCGGTATACCATTGTGTCTCCATTCGAGGATGGTTTTGTGTTAGATCCGAGGATCTATTGAGAATTTTCATTCGAGGATGGAATTATTTTCTTCAAGTCCTTCTGAGGTTGGTCTTGTTTGTTGTGGCTATCATTTGAGGATGATAGACCATTTTGAGCTTATTGATTGAGGTCAGTTTGTCTCTTTTGCAAAGTCTGTATGAGGTCAGTCTTTGTGTTCTAGTTATCGGCTGAGGTTGGTATACCATTGCGTCTCCATTCTAGGATGGTTTCAGATCTGAGGATCCTTTTGAGAATCGTCGTTTGAGGATGGCATTCTTCCCAATATATTTTATTTCCCACAGAGTTCAAATTTCCAGGTTTTATTCGAGTATTCAATCACTCCATACCTTGAACTTCTAAAAGCTCTCGCAATTATTCGTTCAGGCCTACAGATGATTGAATAGGGGCAGCTGTAATACCTCAAAATTTGCCCTCTCATTTCCTCAACATTTTGCACAGCATTTTGCATACATAAGTTCACAAATAACCAAAAACATTGCATCATATGTAGCATAGCTGAGGCATGGGTATGGGATCAATGATGGGAGCAACTAAAGGCATTACAAAGGCAATCAAAGGACCAAAAAGCTTCTCAACCTTGTGCAAAGGGTTCACAACATCCCACAAGTCTTCACTGGAAGCCACAAGCCATGGAAAGATGGAGTTTAATCAAAGAAGGCAAGCAGTGCAACATTTCTTGATAAAAAAGGCCAAATTAGGGTTTCACTTCTATGGGGCTTCTGCATGAAGTTATGATTCAAAGAGGATTCCATTGTCTTATATATGATGTCAAGTGCCTAGGGTTCAAACTCCGTCCACAAATTCATTTTGGAAGAGGTTTGAATGGCCAGATGACTGAAAATCGAGGAATCGGAGAAAAGGCAACCGAGCTAGGTAAAAAGGGATCGACTCCGGACTTTTAAGATCGAAATCATGAAATTAGGGTTACAATGATCCTATGGTTTGAATTTGGTCAATAAATGATGGAGGAATCATAAAATAATCAAAGGAGAAAATCATTTGAAAAGTGGTTGATTTCACCATTTCCTTCCACTTTCTTTCCACACTTCCTTTCACTCTTTCCCTCTTGTTTTTCCATTTCAATTCCACTCCATTTCCCTTGGAAGCTTCTACCATGTTCTACCATCTTCTAGAGTGTTCCAAGGAATATTCCAAGGAAATATTCCTTCTCCAACCCTAACCCTAACTAACTACCAACCCTAGCTCCATTGCTAAATCCTAACCTCATTACCAAACCATAATTTTGGATCCCAAGCCTAATTTTTAGGCCCCAAACCTAAACCATGTTTAATCCATTTTCATCCAAACCAAAAGGAATTCCTCTCATAATTTTCACACACACAAATTTCCAAATTTTTCACTCTCTCACTTTTCCTCCATTTTCCCTTTTCACCAAAGCTTTTTGAATAAGCTCTTCAAGTTTCACATTGAAACTTAAAGATCTTGAAGCATAGCCTCCAACCTCCATTGATTTTGTGGATTGTGGAAGAAGAAGCTACTGAATTTTGTGAGGATTTTGGCTTATCGGAAGTGGACGAAGGTTCAAGCATCAAGAATGCATTTATTTTACGGTTTTTCGGTTTTCTTGGTTTTCTCTTCGATCAAGCTCCGATTCTTGCAACATTCACCGAAGCACTTCTCCGCTTCGTAGGTTGTTGATCTAAATCACTTCTTCTTTAAGTTATTCTCTTCATCTCGCCATTTCGGCATTCTTTAATTGCTTTTCGTTTTGATTGCGATCGATTACGTTTTCATTATGTGTTGCTTGCGATTTGTGATTCTTAATGGATTAGAATTTAAGGTATAGATGATTATAGGTTCTATCATGTGTAAATAAGTCCCAATTAAGTAGAAATTAGTGTTAGCATGTTCCTAGGAATGTTAGGGATCATTAGAAGTGAGTTTGTGGCCAAAAGCACTTATTTCTAAACTTTTTTCACATTCTGGTTCAGTGTTAACCGGTTAACCATTTGGTTAACCGGTTAACGCATGCGTATTGGCCACAAAACAGGGCCGTTTTAGGTTCGTTAACCGGTTAACCATTTGGTTAACCGGTTAACGCTGTTTATTTTTGGTTTTTTTACTTATTTGATGGCTTAGTCCTAAGTTCTAGTGCCTTTAATGTTCGTACATGTTTAGGTATTGATTTTATGAAATTTCTGGGTCCATTTCCAATAGCTCATTCCCCCATTTCGAGTCGTTTCGACGCGTTTCCGTCCATATTGTGTATTGTGCGTTTTTGTATTCCTTTTGCATATAGCTTGGTTTCTTGCATTTTGTTGCTATGTTCATACATCATTGGGCATGTAAATAATCAAGTAGCATTCTGGTTTTACATCTTTTGCATTGCATTAAGTCATTTTGCATTTCATTGTATCAAGATATGTTGCATTTTGCATAATCATGAATGTATGTGCATTTGGTTGCATTTGGTTGCATGCTTGATCATATCATTCACATCAACTTATTCTAAATGCACATTAACCTTTGTTTGAGTCCTAGAGTCATTAGGATTTAATTAGGGCATGTTTGCCTTGTTATTTTAAATAAAAAAATGCATATTAACCTTTGTTTTGTAGAGGGGAAGATTGAGGTAAGTTTCCTTCAACTTATTCTTTTATTTCCTTTATGCATTTAATTTTCATTTAATTTCCTTTACTTTTCATACTTGTGTTTGGTAGGATTTCCCCCTCTTTTGTGGAATCAACTTAACTTCTCTAGGGAGTAAGTTGCATTCTATTCTTTTCTCTTTAGGATTAGGAAAACCTCAATAACCATTAGGATCTCCCTTTTGTGCATGATAAATAACTTAGGGTTGGTCTTAGTTCCCCTTAGTTTTTGTCCTTTTTCCGACTCGAGTCATTCTTTCTCACCTCATAAAGAAAAACAATAAAACACTTAATAAAAACCGAACGTTCTTGTACGACACAAGACTTTGTTGCGGAGTACTTATACGCGTCCTGTTTCGCGGCGAGGTGTAAGTATTTACCACGATGGATAGGTCTTAGTATGAGAATGTACACAAACAAATTCAAAACATTTCTCATAAAAGACAAAAACAAACAATAAGCGACTATCCTGGGGGAACTTCTCTTTCTCATCTCATTCACTCTGAACGCGAACTCGCGACGACTTATCTCGCATGCAAGACGGTAAACGCACTCGTACCAGACGAGCCTGCAACACCTGAGCATAGACATACGCAGTTCCAGCTATAAAAAACACAAACAAATAGTTCCTGCCTAGTTAGGCGAACTACGTCGACTCTGATCCTCATTTTCCCGATGAGGTGCGTAGGCAGCGGGGTAAGGCCCGTTCGAGCACATTCTTTATTTTCCCTACATTTTCCCCCATTATTTAGTTTTGTTCTCTTTTCCAGTTCTTTTTTCATTCCAGTTCCAGTAGCAGTTTTATTCAACAACACTTTATTTCTCACCCTTTGAAACAAGCAAGCAAGCGTGGATCCCGTCGGGTACGACAGACGATCTGGGGTGCTAATACCTTCCCAGAAAAAAAATAAATGGGCTGATGTAATGGGCCTTGAATCTATTTTTTTTATATTCTTTGATTTGAAAAAGGATTGTATAGTGATAAGAAAAATGGTTTTAGGAAATCAATAAAAATGGATAGTAAAAATAAATTGGATTATGGAAAATGGATATATGAAATAATGAATATTTTGTGAAATGGATAAAATTGAAAAAAGGTTATTGAATACGGATAATCGAGAAAAATGGAAGAAAAGATGGTCATTGGATAAAATGGATAATAGAAATTGGAAAATAAAAATGGTTTAATCGAAAAATGGATAATGGATATGAAATCTTGATTTTAAGCCCACAACCAACTCTTGACGTTTTCACAAGCCTCTGATAAAAATGAATACAACCAACATGGAACCACTGAACAACTAGAAACTTTAAACCACAACCACTTGGATCGTCTAAAAATTGTCTGAATTATTTGAATTCATGCTGAGGAAAATAAACCCACAGATTAACTACTGATGAACTAATGAACATTGATAAACCTGAAGATTCAAACCGAACTTCACACGTAACACTGCTCGATAAACTGATGACTTTCGCACACAGCACATCTTACCCTTTGAACATGCACTGTCTGAGAAATAAGCCACTGGCATAAATAACTTTCAGTTGAACAATCTTTTGATAGTTTGACCAAGATTAGGTCAAACATCCATCTGAATTGAATCATAACTGAACAATCATATTGAATTGAAAATCACTGCCCTGTCTTTGAAATCTTGCACACACAGAGAAGAAGAAGCAAACTACGACATATTTTTGTATTTTAGTTAGAAGTTAGTAAATATAAACAAATAAAAGCAAGTAAAAGCACGGTGATCCCCTGCGAGGCGTGGACCTGCAACTAAAAAAGGATAAACGAACCAGTGTGTGATCTTGTTTGTATGCAAGATGCAGATGAAATGTGAAAGATCTTAGGGTCAAAAATTAGGTTATGACACTAGGGTTTATGGGATCATGAAGTTTCAGGTCACCGATGAAGATTTCGGTCATCTTCTCTGGAGAACCTTCATCATCTCAGCTCAAGATTTTTCAAGAAATCAAAATGCCATATACCAAAATGCTCAGGATGTCAAGGAGAATACAAATCCATCATCAAAAACCACAAATAATACAAGAACAGAGAGAATCGAAGCCATTACGTTTTCCCTAAGATTTGCATCTAAGCACTCAGGGTGCCTATCACTAGCCAGATCAATCACATTGCCTATATTAGTCTTCAATCAACATAAAACAAGCTTAAAATTGATGAAATCGTGCAAGAAAAGTTTGGATTTAAACCTGCAAATTGGAGCTTTTCAGAGGTGAAAGAAAGCTAGAGATTAGGTTCCTATGCTTGTTGCACTTGATTTGAGCCAAATAAAGGCTATGTGATCCTTGATTCTTGCTAAACAAGAGAGAAAATCCAAGCTGAACTTAGTGCTCTGCTCATGAAAATGGATCAATGCTTGCTTATTCTTGATTTTAATCCATTGATGATGATAAATTGATGAAGATAATGATGAACAACGGTGAAGTTTGTTGCACGAAATTCAGAGAGGAAATCCCTAAACCTAGTTCTGAAGGTTGAGGCTCAAGAACACTAGCCTATTTTACTTGTTAGATGTTTATGTTGTTTTTGGATTAAGAAATGTTTTTTAGTTTATGTTTGTGAATCATCCTCATGTTAAGACTTATTCATCATGATAGATACCCTACACCTCATCCCCATATGTAATGTATGCAAGTACCCCATGGCAAAGTCCCTTGGAACATGAAGAAGCTTAACCTTTATTAGATGTTTTTCTTTTGCTTAGAGATGTGAGAGAGAGTGAGAGAGAGAGAATATTCAAGTGGAGAAAAAGGGAAAACTCTAAGGGATACTATGACTCACCCTAGTGTTATTATACAATGGAGATCCTAGGGTTAGTAAGGTTTAAAGAACTCTAAACATAGAAATAAGAACATGTTCTAACTCACTTCAAAGATTGAAGATGAGATGAGAACTCAAATGGATGAAAATAGATTACTTGTCAAAGTAGCATCAAGTATTTTTCATAATCACATAAGAGAAAGCTTTTAAGAGAGAAGGGAGAAGAAGCATGAGTATGGATAAGCATCCATATACTCAATCACTTATCATAGCCCCTACATGAAAGGTTAGTAGAAATTGCATATGAAATCAACAATAAGAAAAACAATTAAGCATCACACATCCTATAAAGTGAAACTAGGGTTCAAATAAAGCCTAAGTCTAAGGGTGAAGGTTCCTAAGGGTCACATGACTTCTAAAGTTAGTATAATATCTCTAAGGTTGCTCTTTAAGTCCAAGAGACTAAACACAAACCAATTAAGCTCATAACTATGCCTTAAGCCCTAAGGAAGTTCCATGTGAAGTTAGTGTAGAAAGAATGAATGGTTATGCAAGTTGAACATGTATTAATGCTTAATTTATGGCCAAAGTCAGTAGCATACATCATTTATGAATGTCCTATAATGCCTATGAGTGAGCGTACAAAGCATGAGAAGAAATGTTCAAGTGATAGAAGGAGTAAGATGAAGAAGAAGTGAGAAGAAATGAGCATATTTCACATAACATGGAATAACTTGGAACACAAGCCAAAGTTGCAAATAGAAATGACTGAACATGGATAAGGTAAGTACCAAATTTCAATTAAGACGAGGTTATCATGCACAAATTAGTCATACCAAATGAATATCTACAAGTCACTTTGTAACTAATTGAAGAAAAAGTGCAAATTAGGTCAAATAGTTCAAGTAATCATACAAGTTAGGGATGAATGACATTTAAATGCATGAAGTGATCATGGGTCAATGGAATACTCATTATGAAATGCACATGAGAAGTATGAATGAGCATGGATGGTTCAATTACAAGTTACAATGGTGATTAGAAGAGAAGAGAAGTGGAACTAGGTCATTAGATTCAAGTTTAGAATGCATATATACCACATACACAAACCAAATGAAAGCACAATGTACGTTGTAACGCCCCAAATTTTATTAAATAATTTAATCGGAATTATTGTTGGGTGTTGGTGTGTAATGAAAGTACTAAATAGTAATATAATATTATTATGATGGAATTTTAGTATATTAAATATTTATTAATCGGAAAATAGAACGGTGAGGGTAAAATGGTAAAATGGTGTAAATTAGTGAGGGAAATTGAGGAAACCCATAGATAAGGTCTAAGGGTTAAGGTTGGAAATGAGAAAAATATGATCAGTTGTATTTTTGGAGAAACGATCATGAAAGCAGAGAAAGAGAGCTATGGAGAAAGAGGCTAAGGCAAGAAGAAAAGAATCCTTTCGGAGAAGAAAGAAATTATCATCAAGGTAAGGGTGGGATTCTTTTATCTCCTAAGGGTATAATTATGTATGAGGGTTGGGTAGAAAAATCTCTAGGTCTTGTTGTGGGTGATGAATAAGGGTTTTGGGGATGATTTGAATGAGAATTAGTGTGTTTTGACATGAATTGGCATGAATTGGAATGATTAAGTGTATGTATGATGATACCCATGTGATGTATGTATGGATTTTGGTGGAAATTGCTGGTTTTGGATGGTTTGATCGTGGAAGGTCGTGGGAGAATCGCAGAAGGTGATTTGTTGAAATCGCACTGCTCGCTTAGCGAGCAAGACCTCGCTTAGCGAGACCTGGAAGTGAAAAATGGGTCAATTAATTCTGAAAAATTCACTAAAATTACATTATTAATATATCTAAGGATAGGGAGTGTTGTGAAGTTGTTGGAAGTGATTAGAAATGAGTTATAGTCTTAATTAGAAAAGAAATAAGTATGACTTGAAAATGTAGTAAACTAATGAATGGAATTGTTGTTGTTTGGTGATGTATAGTTGTTGATGTTGTTGTTGTATGATGTTGATGTTGTTGTGTGTTGTTTTAGTTGTTAATATGTGTTGTCTTTGTCAATTATATGTGGTGATGTTATTAATATGTATAGTTGTTGTTTAGTTGATGTCGAAGGTGGTAATGTGGAATATGTGAATAGATGGTGTCAAAGTATGTAGTAGTCGTAGTTGTGTAATGATGTAGGTATAATTATATGTGTATGAATAATCGAGAGACACTAGTATGAGATGAATATGTATGAGTTGGAGCTGCATAAATTGTAAATGTACTAGTTGTTGCGTCAGTAGTAGTATAGAGATATTATTGAATTATAATGGCACGTTATGTTGTGAACACATAATTATGAACTATATGCATGTTGGGGTGATAAATGAGGTGATGAAGTGAAATGTATGATTGAATGATGCATAGATGTATGATTATGGTAGTGTAGAGAAAATATGATGATGTATGCTCATATGTACAATTGATAGTTGTATTGATATTGATAGTGAGTATAAACGAGTTATGAGCTTAATTAGAGAATTATTATGCATAAATTGAAAATGAACATGAACCCGTAGGTGTAATTGAGTTTCTTTGGCTATGTGTAGTGGTTGTTGTGGTTGTTATATGACATTGTTGCGGATATATGCCAATGTAAATGTATATGCATGTTATTGTTGTGATTTTGTGTTGTCGTGGTTGTTGTGGTATGATGTTGATGATGATATTGGTCGATGTGATGGTTGAAATATGTTGTTGATTATTTGTGTTCTTGTTATTGATAAGTGGTGTAGCATTCGAAAATGAATGAGATTGATGTTGTTCGGTGTTTTATTGTTGTTGTTACGTGTAGTAGTTGATGTAGTAGTCATTGATGCATGTTGATTGTCATATGATGTTTCATGGAAGGTACATGATGAAGAATTATATACCATGGTAGGGTATATCCGTTCGGATCCAAACGGATCAGTTGTTGTTGGTGCAATCATGAAATAAGGATTATACGAGGGTGTGGTCATGAAATAGGGGCCATACTGGACCATGAAACTGGGGTTGTTAGTGGGTGTGATCATGAAATAGGGGCCATGTTGGACCATGAAACAGGGGTCGATAGTTCCGATGGGAACCTGAGTTGATGATGAGTTGTAGTATGGTACCAACATATGCATTTGATTCTAGTTGGGTCTCATTGCATAATTATTGATGTTATCGCATGATGACGTTATTGTATGATAGGAGTAGACGAGCATGTGATGTTGAGGTTGTGATGCATTGTTGTGATGTGTTTGTTGTATCTAGATGATTTTTACTCATGCATTTACATCATTATTTTATTTTAATTGATTGAAGAATCTCACATCTTCTGTTTGAATGTTACCCTTGGTTGGTAACGTAAAGGTGGGTATGATAGTTGAGAGAGGTCGGTGAAGTCGGTGGACTTCACGTTTAGGAGTCGGCTCTGATACGTATTTTGGGTATCAGGACAATGTGTGTTTAGTTGTTATCTCATTTGAACATATGCGGTTTTCCGTTTTAAAACAATTTCTTTTAATTTGTTAAGTTGAGCATTTTCCGCTGCTGTTGAATAACTTTGTAAAACACGTATCATAATTGATCCATATTACAAGTTGAATTGTGACACTCAAGGATTAGTGTATTTTATTTTACTCTAATTTTTATATTATTTCGTGGGGTGTAATTTGGGTGTTACATACATGACTTATAATTCTAACCATATGACCTATAATTTTCTAATGAAGACATATAAGAGGCTCAAATAGGTTATGATGTGATGGCACAAGTGCCCTACCTAAACTAGTGTTTATAAAATGCCTATATGATCATACAATGTTACCTATACCATCAAGCAAAGAAAAAATAGAAATTGATGAGTAAAAAATGTGAAATTAAGGTATGAAACACATAAGTCAGGAGCAAAACATGTGTAAAATGTTCATGTCAAAATTCATTAAGAAATGAGTTCAAATAAGTCACCAAATATCACCTTAGGTCAAGTGGAATGAGGCACAAAGAAATGATTCAAACCCTAATAAAAATGACTTAAAAATTCTACAAAAATTAATTTGGATGCCTTGATATGTTGTATGAATGTGACAAAATGGTTTGGTGCAAAATCATTGAGTAGTTATACAAAAATAATTGTGGAAGAAGCATGTATCATGAAGATGTTCAATTAAAAAGAAAATAAATAGGAATTATGAAAATAAATGCAAAATGAATAAAAATCAGAATTAAAATTCATGTAAAATTAGTTAAATGTGTTAGGAAGTCATGTGATTTTATTGGGAATTTTTGGAATCCTTTTGGTATTTTTTATAAAAGAAAATCAAACTATATTAACAAATTAAAATGAAAATGAAGAAAAAGAGGGAGGGGGTACATGAATAGCAAAATCATAGTTCAAACATGCGCTTGGGCCTAAGCTGGGGGTGTAAAGAGAAGAGGGAGTCCATGTCCGATTACGCTGAAGACTATGGTTTTATGGTGGGACTCAGTCAACATTTTAACTCAATGAGAGCCCTTAGATCCAATCAGCACAAGATAATCATATAAGTATTTCAATCAAGTGGATCTTAGTGAATGTGCATACTTACTATGATGAACACACGCACATAGGTTAAGTCAAAGTCAACAACTATAACAGTTAGAGTCACGCGGGTGGCACATGCCTCATTAATGTGTTGGCATATGGTGAATAATTGGATTAAACCAAATCAACGACCACGTTATAAACTGGCATAAAACTAGAGTTTATGATCCGATGAATTTTTAGGTGACCGGAGAATATTCCGGTCATCTTCACCGGTGAGCCTCTAGTTACCTCAACCAAAATTTTCCTATAACTGAATAAAAATGGTACCAAATGAAAGCTTACATCATGTAGGTTCCAAATCCAGCAATGAAATCCACACACACATCACGAACAGAGAGAATCAAACACAAACATTTTGCCCTAAAATTTGAATATAAGCACTTAAGGTGCCTATCACTAGCCAGATCAATCACATTGCCTCTATTAAGCTTCAATCAACATAAAACAAGCAAGAATCAATTGAAATCGTGCAAAGTAAACTTGAGATGAAACCTGAAATATAAGCTTCTCGAAGATTACATAAAATCAGATAGGAGAATCCTGAGCTCTCTGAACTTGAATGTGAGCCAAATAAAGGCTTAACAACTGCATATTTAGTGGAGAGAGTGAGAAACTTGGATATGAAGTAAAGTTGCAGTGATGAAGATCATTATGCTCTGCTCAATTTGTTGTGCTTTCTTGAAGATCAATGGAGATAATTGATGAACAATGGAAGAAGAACAAGGCTCGAGAGAGAATTTTAGAGAGAGAGAAATCTGAGTATGAGTTTGCAAAATGTGGAATGAGTAAAAACTGATCCAAAAATATGTTAGAATGGTTTATATATCCTTGGTTAATTGTTAACAAACTTGGTTAACAGTTAGAACCTTGGTTAAATTGAGGTACAGTGAGAAATGAGAGGTGAAATGAGACTTTTCAAAGTGAAGAGGAGATGAATTTGTGTGTCGTGTTGATCAGGTGTGTGCAAGAACATAACACCATGGTGGAGCTTAAATGAATGGTGTTGATGATGTTGATCTATATGTATGCAGCACTACACCTCATATAAGCTTCTCTTTTTTTGAAAATTTTCCTGTTATGGTGCATGCCATAACATATATGTATGTATGGGCAAGGACTTGCTTTTCCAAATGAAGGAAAGACATGAATATAAGAAGGGTTTGATGTATGTATGAATGAAGCAAGCAAGCACAAGTCCTGAATCCTCTACCTTGGCCTCCAAGAAAACAGAATGAAAATCATGAACTTTGATGGAGAAATAATTCATGCACAAGACATCAAATTAGGAGCTCTTGGATTCTTTGGATCATGGACACATGATAGAACCAAGTTTGAAGTTGGAATCAAAGTGAATGGAGTCTTGGAAGATGCTAAAAAATGATCAAGAACTCAAGCAACCAAAAATGGCCCATGGGCGTGCTAGCTTGGCCTCAGGCCTGGCCTTGGGCCTAGGGAAAATTCAGTGGTGATGCCTCTTCTTTGAACCATCATATCTCTTCATACATTGATCATATGAAAACATTCCAAACATCAAAGTTGTAGAGGAGATCAAGATGAACAACTATGATGTTCAAATAAATTTCATTTGAATCCTTCTTTATGGAGAAAAATAGCTTGACATTTGGCACACCACCTGCTTGATGAAATGCAATGTGTCGCGGTGAGAATCGGATACCAAGCTATTAAGTGAGCTTGAATCGCAAAACATTTATGTTCACCACCGACTTTAATTTAATCCAAAGGGAAAAGGGAAAAAGATCGTAAAAACCCTAAATGAGGAGAAACTAGGTTCGGGGGTTGATTATACCTAGGGAAGGTGTTAGCATCCTAAGCATCCGCAGTATCCTACGGGAACCTCTTGTTAATATTTGTATTTTTGTTGTTTATTGCTTGTTAAAATTATGGGAACCTAAGGTTTTTATTTCTAATGGTGCTCGCACAACATCGCATCGATGCCTACGTATCGGGTATAGAATCAGAGCACTCGTAGTTCTCCTAAGGATTAACGAACACTTGGTTACGCTCAAGGTTCGCGGGGGAGGTAAGTGTTATGGCAAACACTTACGTGACTTTAAGAAAGTCACAAAAAGTTGTAAAATAAAAAGCTAAGGACCTAATGGCTAAGGACCTAAGGATGAGGGACCTAATTGCTAAGGTCAAAAAGGAACTAGGGATTGCTAAACTTCCTATGACATTGAGTCAACTGCAGGAGTCTTTCCCTTTCGGATTTAAAAGCATAAACAAAAAAGAGGGTGCAAGCTCCTAAGACTAGGCAAAGGTTGCTACTTGCAAAAATAAATGACAGCAAATAAAGTAAGTGGAAATGCGAGGATAAAGGGCTTGGTAACTGGCTATGGCTCGATATATGGACCGAGAATGCTGAGGTGGAAAACAAACGCAGTGCGACAATTTTCTTAAGTTGAAAAGCTGTGAAGTGTATAGAATTGTGCAGATGGCGATCGTAAACGACCGACTTACGTGTGTGAGTGAATGTGAATTTCACTTGGCGTTGGACCAAGGAATTATTATTTGAAATGAAGTTAGTATGGTGTAAAGACGCGATAAATAATAAATAAATAAGTAAAGTGAAATAAATTATGAGAATAGAATGAAATGAATTAAATAAATTAAATAGAATAAATAATGAACTAAATGGAATAAGAAATAAATAAATGTATGAAATAGAAATAAATAAAAATGAATATAATGGAATAAATAAATGCATGGAAAAGAAATAAACAAATGCATGGCCTCATATTTGGTCACGATTAATCGGAAACGATTTATCGTGACCTTTGTTATATCATCGGCCCCAAAAAAGAGAAAAATAAATGGATAGATTATTAAATAGTTATCTAACATATATTTCCTTTTTTAATAACTTTTTTTAAAAAAAAAAAAATAAATTGAAAATAGAATAAATTAAATAGAATAAATTAAATAGAATAGAATAAATAGAAAAAATAAAAAAATGAAAAAAATGGCCTCAAATTGGTTTAGACAAAATTGACAAAGTCAAATATCAATAAACCACATGTTCTTATCATAGGCCCCAAAAAAGAGAAAAATATGGATAGATTATTAAATAATTATCTAATATATATTTCTTTTTTTTAATAATTTTTTTAAATAAATTGAAAATAGAATAAATTAAATAGAATCAAATAAATAGAAATAAAAATAAATAAATAGCCTCAAATTGGTTTAGACAATGTTGACAAAGTCAAATGTCAATAAACCACATGTTCTTATCATAGGCCCCAAAAAAGAGAAAAATATGGATAGATTATTAAATAATTATCTAATATATATTTCTTTTTTTTAATAATTTTTTTAAATAAATTGAAAATAGAATAAATTAAATAGAATCAAATAAATAGAAATAAAAATAAATAAATAGCCTCAAATTGGTTTAGACAATGTTGACAAAGTCAAATGTCAATAAACCACATGTTCTTATCATAGGCCCCAAAAAAGAGAAAAATATGGATAGATTATTAAATAATTATCTAATATATATTTCTTTTTTTTTAATAATTTTTTTAAATAAATTGAAAATAGAATAAATTAAATAGAATCAAATAAATAGAAATAAAAATAAATAAATAGCCTCAAATTGGTTTAGACAATGTTGACAAAGTCAAATGTCAATAAACCACATGTTCTTATCATAGGCCCATAAAATTAAATTAAAAGTGAAGGAATAAAAAAGGAATTAAATGAATTAATTAATAAAAATATAATTTGTTAAATATGAACAAGAATAATGGAATTTAAAACTATTTTTAAATAAGAAATAAGCTATAACAATTAAATTAAGTAGGACTTTTTTTAAAAAAAAATCAACTAGAAAAATGGGTGTGTGGAGGTAGCAATCTGGTGGACCTAGTAAAAAAAAATCTAAAGCTTAATATAATGATTTTCAAAATAAATTAGAAGAACAAGTCAAATAAATAAATAAAATAGTAATAAAATAAAAAGAAAAAAAATGAAAAGGGGCAAGTAATCAGTATGTGATCCACAGAACAACAAAACAAGGAGACAACGCTCCTCTCACGTTTTCCATTCTCCCTTTCCCACTCAAACTTGTGTCTCTCTCTCAGTCTCAATCCGTCTCTCTCTCTCGCATCTGCCTCTCTCTCTCGATGATCCTCTCAAGAAACCCTCTCGGCGGCGGTGGATTCGGAAAAAGGGGGGGGGGCGGCGGCTGTGCGATTTCGGGATGGTGGTTAACGAAGGTGTGGTGGCGTGAGGCGGTGTTGTTGTTCCGGTGGTGGATTCGACGGTTTTGGCTCAGATTCGGTGAGTTTGATTTGGAGTTTTCGGAGCGGTTTACGGTAAGGGTTTCGAACGGTGTTTCAGTTTAGTTCGAAGATGGTGATGGTGGGCGATGAATTTCTGCGGTGATGATTTGTTCACAGTGGTAAGATTCAGGTTTCTTTCACGGTTTCAATTTCTTTCTCTCATTCTCATATTTCTTCCTCTCCTTTTAATTTTTTTGAAATCTCCCAACAACCTCTTCTTCTCTGTTTTATTTTCAGATTTGTGAGTTCAAGAAAAATAAAATGCCGGTTATGGAGGATGTGAAGGGATGACGTTGAAGATGGCGTTTGTAATGGTTTATGGAGGAATTTGTTAGCGGTTCAGTGTCGGTATCATGGTTTGAGGGTTCACGGTTTATTCATGGTGGTTTCTCTACGGATCTATTTTCTGGTTCTTCTTTACTGCTTGTGATTATTGTTGTATTGAAGAGGTGAATGAAGAAGGGTTTGGTCTGTTTGAAGAGTGAAGATGTGCAGTGGGTTTATGATTTTGTTCAGGCAGTGACGGCGGTGATAATGGAGATGAGGTAATGGTGATATTGTTTTGTCGTTGTGTAGTTTGAAGGAAATTTGTGAGAAAAGTGATGAAGTTTGGTTTTGGTAACAGTGGATTAAGTGGTGTTATGGATTTGCGAAAACAGGGCTGTGTTTGAAAGACGAGGATGGCTGGCCGGCGGTGATGGTTTTGACGCGGGGCTGTTGTTTGGGAGGTGGTGATTCTCGGTGAAGATTTTGGATATTTTGACAGGATGGTTCGCACGGTGATGTTACGGGTTGGTGATTCTGGTTTGCAGGTTTGTTTTGGTTCTGTTTTCTCTTTATTTACAAGTATTGTTAATTAATTAATTTTTTTTTAAAAGTTTTAAGTATTTTTGGAGTTTTAACATGGAGTTGTTTTGGTGTATGCAGGTTTTAAATTTGAAATGAAACTAAAAAAGAAAACTAAATATGTACAAAATGCTGAAGAAAAAGGTGAAGGAAAAGAAGATAATACCGACCAGAATGTTATCGGGGTGACGAATCCTCGATGGTAAGTGTGCTACTCCTGGCTACTGCTTGTTGTTGTGTGACTGTTTTTGAAGTTGTTCTTGGCTTTTCTCCTCTCTTTTTTTTTGAAGTTTAAGTTGCTGGATTTTTGGTATATTGGGGGTGAGTTTTTTTGGTGGTTTATGCTGTTATGTAGTGTGTTTAGGGGGCTGTTTTGGGGGGTATTTGATGCTGATTTTTGTAGTGTTTGCAATGTGTTTTGAGGCTGAGTTTGTGTATGTATGAGAGCTGTTTGTGGCTGCTAACTTGGTGTATGAAGGCTGAGTTTTTTTTATTTGTTTCTAATGTAACAGTGCTTTTTATAAGGGGGGAAATTAGGGTTTTTTGGTTTGAATTTGGTACTGTGATAACTTGTTCATGAAGGGTTGGGGGGACAAGGTCTGAAGTTGCTGTTGTAGAATGGTAATGGAGCAGAGCTCTGCATTTTGCAGGCCTGCTGTGTGCTGGCTGTTGTTTTTGTTGCTGCTTTTGTAACTTATGCTATGCTGAATTTTTGAATACTAATGCTATGCTGAATTTTTGAATACTAATGCTATGCTGAATTTTTGAATACTAATCTATGCTGAATTTTTGAATACTAATGCTATGCTGAATTTTTGAATACTAATCTATGTTTCTCTTACTTTTCATGTGCACTTCTTGGAGCAAAAAAAGGACTTGACACTATTTGGAGGACTTGACAAAAACCGTGTCATAGCATGAAGGGATAATGAACCATGGCTCTTTGAAGCACATCCTTAGGCTCTTGCTTTCAATTCTTAGGCTTGATGTATTTGAGTGTGAATGAAACTTGCATGAATTGCTTGGTTATGAATGCAATGCTTGAATGTAATGAACAAAATGTGTTGAATATGAATGTAGTGAATGAATGAAGGTTATGGAATTCTATTTTTTTTTTAAAAAGCTATTGTAACATGGATGAATGTAAAGAAAATCTATATATTCTTTTTTTTTTTAAAAGATTCTATTGTAACATGGATATGGAATCAATTTTTTTGGAATAAAAATAAAAAAATAAAGAAGTCTTGGAATTAAAATTTAAAATGAAATAAAATAAATAAAAATGAAAAAAATTAGATTAGAAATGAAATCTTAAACAAAGAATAAAATAAAATCACATTAGGAAATAAAAACTCTGAAAATAGAAATAAAATTACACATTTTTTTTTGAAAAACTTGAAAATTGGAAATAAAATTACATTTTTATTTATTAAAACTTTGAGAAGAGAATATAGATAAAAATTAAAATTAACGTTAAAATTAAAAGCACGAAAATGAATTAAAATATTAGAAATGAGAAGTAGAAATTAAAATTAAATTAATGAATAACTTGAAAAAATGAGTTGAAAACAACAAAAAAATAAAATCCGGAAAATCCCTGCTAAATGCAATGAATGTACTATTATGATATGAGCGATTAGGGGTAAAATTTGGGGTGTGACAGTTGCCCCTATTTAAATAACTTTACCAGATGGCGTGAATGACGATAGGCACTCATGAGATCATGGTGTAAGGTATTTAAATACAGAAATAACCGGAAATTTTGCCCCTAAATGCAATGTTATGCCGGACTACAAACTATCTAATTCTGCAACAACTATGCAATGAAATGATGATGATGGTATGAATGATTAGAATGAGAACGTCGACGACCACGAGCCAAGACTCACTGGGGATGACAAACACTGGGGATAAAGAAATGAAAACGGGAAATATTCAAAGTGATAAATCAACAGGTTCAAGTGTAACTGTCGACACTAAGAATAGCAAAAGACGGGAACAAAAGGAAATCCAACGCGTTGGATCAACGAACACAGACAAAACAAAATAACATTCAAAGTGACTGCACAGTGGCTCAATGCAACCAACTGACAGCGAGAATACAAACAAAACAAGGAAATAAGTTGAAATGGTTGACCAATGGCTCTATGCGACCAAATGACTTTGAGAAATAAAAGGCAACATATTCAAAGAGGATGCGCAGCGGCACGATGCGACCAACCGACACTAAGAATACAACAAAATAAACAGTCAAAGGGAAAGTGCAGCGGCTCGATGCGACCAACTGTCACTGAAAATGATAACATAATATTCAAAGTGAATGCGCAGCGGCTCGATGCGACCAACTGACACTAAGAATAATCAACAAAAATATTCAAAATGAATACGCAGTGGCTCGATGCGACCCGCTAGCATTGGGAAAGACAAACAGCTTATTCAAGGTGAATGCGCAGCGGCTCGATGCGACCAACTGACACCAAGAATAACAAAAAAATACTCAAAAAGAATGTGCAGTGGCTCAATGCGACCAAACTATCACTGGAAAATGGAAACGACACAATATTCAAAGTGAATGCGCAGCGGCTCGATGCGACCAACTGACACTAAGAATACAACAAACTAACATCCAAATAGAATGTGCAGCGGCTCGATGCGACCAACTGTCACTGGAAATAAAAATCATAATATTCAAAGTGAATGCGCAGCGGCTCGATGCGACCAACTGACACTAAGAATAACAAAAGGCTTATTCAAGGTGAATGCGCAGCGGCTCGATGCGACCAACTGACACCATGAATAGAAATAGGGCACAAAATTCAAAGAGAATGTGCAGTAGCTCAATGCGACCAACTGTCACCGGAAATGACAATCATAATATTCAAAGTGAATGCGCAGCGGTTCGATGCGACCAACTAACACCATGAATAACAACAAGGAAATAAATCGAAATGGTAGATCAATGGCTCTATGCGACCAAATTGACTTTGAAAAAATGAAAAGCAACAACCTATTCAAAGTGAATGCGCAGCGGCTCGATGCGACCAACTGACACTAAGAATACAACAAAATAAACATTCAAAGGGAATGTGCAGCGGCTCGATGCGACCAACTGACACTAAGAAAAATCAACAAAAATATCCAAATAGAATGTGCAGTGGCTCAATGCGACCAACTGTCACTGGAAGTGAAAATCATAATATTCAAAGTGAATGCGCAGCGGCTCGATGCGACCAACTGACACTGAGAATAACAAAAGGCTTATTCAAGGTGAATGCGCAGCGGCTCGATGCGACCAACTGACACCATGAATAGAAATAGGACACAAAATTCAAAGAGAATGTGCAGCGGCTCTATGCGACCAACTGACATCAAGAATAATCAACAAAATAAACATTCAAAGTGAATGCGCAGCGGCTCGATGCGACCAACTGTCACTAAGAATGACAACAAACTCATTCAAGGTGAATGCGCAGCGGCTCAATGCGACCAACTGTCACTAAGAATGACAACATAATATTCAAAGTGAATGTGCAGCGGCTCGATGCGACCAACTGACACTAAGAATAGCAACAAAAATACTCGAAGTAGAAGCACAATAGGTTCGAAACCTATTGACACTACAAAAGAAAGCCAAGATACACTCAAAGTGAATGCGCAACAAGTTAAGAACCGGTTGACACTAAGAATGATAAAGGCAAAGTAGTCAAAGCATTCAAAATGGTAAATTAGCAGGTTCAAATGTAACTGCCGACACCGAGGATAAGGAAGGAAATCACGGTGATTTAGTAGCGGCTCTATGCGACCAGCCAGCATTGGGGATAGAATGGAGATCACCCAAAGATGGATCAACGGCTCTAAGCGACCGGCTAACACGAGAAGTAACAACAAAATATGCTGGAGTTTTCAAATAAGGTAAAATATCCAAACTCTGGAAATTCCCTCAGGAACCATCAGGAGAAAGGTACAAGTATGTACAAAATCAAATTGACCTGGATTTAAGCAAAAGGTTTCAGGATCTACTTAAAAAAAATTGTGCCAATGACAATTGGACTTCAAGGAGATATTGGTGGTCATAAAGACAAATACCAATCACAATTAGAATTCCACGGGGAACACCAGCAATTACTGGGGACAAAACAAATGGTAAACCACTTCGGGTACCAACAGCAATGAATTCTCAAATTGAACACTAATGATATCTGGACTTGGAGCTAGACAGACGACAACTGGGGAAAGACAAATGCTAATGTCAAATGCGCATGATTGAGCATGATGCGAATGATCGTGATATGCAAATGTTGACTCTAAAGAGACAAAGAGTTTTGACAAGACTCAAACAGGGAGTAGGCTCTCAACACTAATACTCAGATGAGCAACATGAAAAACTAGGGAGATGTCTTCGAACTTGGAAATCATGCTTGGTCCAAGGATCCATCCAAGAGTGTTATCAGTTTTGAACTTCCATGGGGATTTCTGTAATAATAGTATAAAAGTGTTGTTGAAAACCAGGGCTTCTTGGGGAAACAGAAGGTTTTTCCAATTTTTCCAAAGTCAAAGAAACCTAAAAGTTTTTCAATGCTTTCAAAAAAACATTTTCTAAAAAAACCTTGTCATTTTCAGAGTTAAATTGTAATCAAGTGATGGCATTTTGCATAACAAAAGAAAATGAGAGGCTGAACAACAAAATTCATAGGCAAAGTTTGTATTTTATTCAAGAATGGTAGTTTGCCAATGGCAAAAACTCCATGGAAAATTACAATTTGAAAATGGCAATGGGGAAGGGTCTACATTGAATCCAACGACCACTACAATCCCTAATAACTAAGACTGCCCAACACCTTGCTTCCGACGAGAGCAATTGGATCGATCTTTCATTATGATTCTTCAGTAACGGTAAACACCATCTGATACAGTCAAATGCCTTTGTCCCTAACTTTTGCCTGGACCGCCCTTTCAGGTTTTCAATCCACCGGGACGCTCTTTTTTTGCATAAGCCGCCCTTTCGGGTTTTCAACTTAGCGAGCTCTTATTTTTCATTTTTATCCCTAACTTTTGCCTGGATCTCCTTCATAGGTTTTGATCCACCGGGATACCCATTTTTGCATAGGTCGCCATTTCTGGTTTTCGACCTATCGGGTTTTATTTAGGCATAATATTTTTTGACTGCATCAGAATTCACCGGGTGTTTCAGCTGTTCACCATCCATAGTTGTAAGGATTAAGGAACCTCCAGAGAATGCCATCTTCACAACATATGGGCCTTCATAGTTAGGACTCCATTTTCCACGCATGTCTTTGTGGACTGGCAAGATTTTCTTGAGTACAAGATCTCCTTCTTTGAATTCTCGGAGACGGACTTTCTTGTCAAATGCTCTCTTGATACGCTTTTGGTACAACTGTCCATGGCACATGGCGGTCATTCTCTTCTCATCAATGAGGTTCAGTTGGTCAAACCTGTTCTGGATCCATTCAGCTTCCTCCAGTTCGGTTTCCATCAATATTCTCAAAGATGGTATCTCTACTTCAATAGGGAGAACTGCATCCATCCCATACACCAGAGAGAAGGGGGTTGCCCCTGTTGAAGTGCGGACCGATGTTCTATATCCGTGCAAAGCATATGGTAACATCTCGTGCCAATCTTTGTAAGTATTTACCATCTTCTGCAGAATCTTTTTGATGTTCTTGTTTGCAGCTTCAACAGCTCCATTCATCTTCGGACGGTACGGAGAAGAGTTATGATGTTCAATCTTGAATGTCTCACACAGCTCTTTCATTGTTTTGTTGTTCAAATTGGTCCCATTATCTATGATGATTCGGCTTGGGATCCCATAGCGGCAGATAATTTGGTTCTTGATGAAACGGGCAACCACTTGCTTTGTCACATTGGCGTAGGAAGCTGCTTCTACCCATTTGGTGAAGTAATCGATCGCAACCAAGATAAACCGATGACCATTGGAAGCTTTAGGCTCAATTGCCCCTATCATGTCAATGCCCCACATTGAAAAAGGCCAAGGCGATGATAGAACATTCAAAAGTGTTGGAGGTACGTGCACCTTGTCGGCATAAATCTGGCATTTATGACACTTCCTGGCATACTTGAAACAATCTGATTCCATGGTCAACCAGAAGTATCCAGCTCTCAAAATCTTCCTGGACATGGCATGTCCATTGGCATGTGTTCCAAATGATCCTTCATGGATTTCCCTGATTAACAAGTCTGCTTCGCGCTTGTCCACACATCTGAGCAGAACCATATCATGATTTCTCTTGTAAAGCACATTGTTGCTGAGGAAAAACTTGGACGCCAATCTTCTTAGAGTCTTCTTGTCTAGATTTGTTGCATCAGCTGGGTACTCCTGATTCTGCAAGAAGTTCTTGATGTCGTAGAACCACGGTTTCTCATCAGTTTCTTCTTCGACCAGTAGACAGTAGGCTGGTGCAGTTCTTCGCTCGATTGTAATGAGGGGAGCTTCATTAAGAAATCTGACTTGAAACATAGAGGCCAACATAGCCAAGGCGTCTGCTACTTGATTCTCTGCCCTTGGAACATGATGGAAAGTAACCTCATCAAAGTATTTGATCAATTCCACAATGTGGGCACGATATGGGATCAATTTCTCATCACGGGTCTCCCATTCACCTTTGACTTGGTAAATTACTAAGGCTGAGTCTCCATATACATCCAGAATCTTGATTCTAGTATCGATTGCAGCTTCGATACCCAAAACACAGGCTTCATACTCTGCGATGTTGTTTGTACATTCGAAACATAATCTGGCTGTGAAGGGAGTATAACCACCATCAGGATTCATCAAAACAACTCCTACACCATGCCCCATGTAGTTAGAGGAACCATCAAACATCATCTTCCAACGAGAACCTGGCTCGGGACCTTCATCTGGACCTGGAACTTCACAGTCCATTATCAACATAATGTCTTCGTCCGGGAAATCGAATTTCAAAGGTTCATAATCTTCGACAGGATGATCAGCAAGGTATTCAGATAAAACACTGCCTTTAATAGACTTCTGGGTTACATACTGGATATCATACTCGGATAACAACATGTGCCAACGGGCGAGTCTTCCAGTCAAAGCAGGCTTCTCAAAAATGTACTTTATTGGATCCATTTTCGAGATCAACATAGTAGTGTGACAAATCATGTATTGCCTGAGGCGTCTGGCCGCCCATGCCAAAGCACAGCAAGTTTTCTCTAAAAGTGAGTATCTGCTCTCACAGTCTGTGAACTTCTTGCTTAAGTAATAAATGGCGTGCTCCTTACGACCAGTTTCATCTTGTTGGCCCAACACGCAACCCATAGATCCCTCGAGCACAGTTAGGTACATGAAAAGAGGCTTCCCTGGAGTAGGTGGGATTAAGATAGGAGGTTCTTGCAGATAAACCTTAATCTTCTCAAATGCCAATTGACAATCAGGACTCCACTCAATTGCTTGATTCTTCCGGAGTAACTTGAATAAAGGCTCACATGTAGCAGTCATGTTGGAGATGAATCTGGAGATGTAGTTCAATCTTCCAAGGAAACCCCTGACTTGCTTTTCTGTTTTGGGAGCTGGCATCTCTTGAATTGCTCTAACCTTGTCCGGATCTACTTCAATACCTTGTTGACTAACAATAAAACCAAGTAACTTTCCTGATCGGACACCAAAAGTACACTTAACTGGATTCAGGCGCAGTTGGAACTTTCTGAGACGCTCAAATAACTTCAAAAGATGATTCAAATGATCCTCCTCACTCTGTGATTTGGCAATCATATCATCCACATAAACTTCTATCTCTTTATGCATCATATCATGGAATAGGGTGACCATTGCCCTCTGATAGGTGGCTCCTGCATTCCTGAGACCAAATGGCATAACCTTGTAACAATAAGTGCCCCATGGTGTGATGAATGTAGTCTTTTCCATATCGTCAGGATCCATCTTGATCTGGTTGTATCCTGAAAACCCATCCATGAAGGAGAAAACAGCAAATTTAGCAGTGTTGTCAACCAAAGTGTCAATATGCGGAAGAGGGAAATCGTCCTTCGGACTGGCCTTGTTCAAATCCCTATAGTCCATACACATTCTGACCTTGCCATCCTTTTTAGGGACTGGCACAATATTAGCTACCCACTCAGGGTACTTTGCAACTGCGAGGAATCCAGCATCAAACTGTCTTTTGACCTCTTCTCGAATCTTCAGAGCCATGTCTGGTCTTGTTCTTCGGAGCTTTTGCTTTACTGGAAGACAATCTGGTCGAAGAGGTAACTTGTGGACCACTATGTCTGTGTCCAAGCCGGGCATATCTTGATACGACCATGCAAACACATCTACATACTCTTTGAGAAGCTTGACCAATCTTTCTCTGATGCCTGCCCCAAGTGTTGTACCAATCTTGACTTCCTTTTCATCTTCATCAGTGCCAAGGTTGATGGTCTCAACCTGCTCCTTATGTGGCTGAAGATCCGTGTGCTCATTCTCTACCAATCTTGCCAGTTCTTCGGGGATGTCACAATCTTCCTCACTTTCATCTTCCGCTTGGTAGATGGGCGAATCAAAGTTAGGAGAGAATGTAGAGTCATTGGATTCGACAGGGTTTTCGTTTATTCTGCATATGATAATGATTTGCTTTTATTAAAAGTGGAAAATAGAGAAATGCAAGAGAAAAGGCTTTTTTTTTTTTTTTTTTTTTATTGGTTTTGAAAGATTGCCATTTTCTTTTAAAAGTGAAAAGAGAGAAAAACTGTAAATGATCAAAATAAGAGTTTAACAAAATGCCTTCATTGATAATAACTTTAAAAATGAGAAGGGGCCCTACAAAATACTCCCATAGCCTTGGGCAAAGCTAGGGAACTTTGAAAACATTGAAAAAACAACAAATTACTTTGACAATGGAAAAAACTCTGGGATCTCGACTGCCTCCCAATTGTCCAAGGCTTCTTCACACTGATACACCAGATGATTCACATCTTCATCTTCAGAAACTCCATCAATTGCATTGACCTGATAACCAGCACTGGAAAACACCTCTTGAATGGTCTTCGGACGTCCTTTAACGGAGGTTGACGCTCCTTCCTTCACATGAGTTGGTTTGTAACCCAACCCGCAACGATCTAGCTTCTGCTTGACTTCGATGACATCACCCCAACCTTCATAGCTTCTTTCTTCAATGGTGGAAATGGTACTCTTCAGCGATGCGAAAGATGGGATACCCTTCCCTTTCGGTTCCTCTACTTCCAGAAGGACAACATTGGCTATTTCAAGAGCTTGGAAAGAAGTTTCCAAAGCATCTTCATCAGCCTCAATATAACTAAAGGACGAAAGGTTGCTAACCATGAGATCTTCTTCCCCAGATACGGTTACCAGCTTGTTATTGACTACAAACTTCATCTTTTGATGTAGGGTTGAAGTAACTGCCCCAGCAGCATGGATCCAAGGTCTTCCCAGCAAGCAACTGTAGTTAGGATTGATGTCCATAACCTGGAAAGTGATTTTGAAGACCTGTGGCCCAATCAAGATTGGTAGGTCTACTTCTCCAATAACCGTCCTCCTTGACCCATCAAAAGCTTTCACAATCAGTGCACTGGGCACCATCTCTGCCCCTTGATAAGATAACTTAGCAAGTGTTCTTTTCGGCAAAACATTCAATGAAGATCCTGTATCCACAAGAACTCTTGCTAAAGTATCCTCTTGACATTTCACTGATATGTGGAGCGCACGGTTGTGGTCCAAGCCCTCCTTTGGAAGATCCTCCATACTGAAACTGAGGTTGTTACATGCAGTGATATTGGCAATGACTCCATCAAACTGATTCACTGTTATATCATGCGTAACATGTGCTTGAGCTAGCAACTTCTGAAGCGCACTTCGATGAGCCGGAGAATGCATAAGAAGTGATAGGATAGATATTTTGGAAGGCGTTTGATGTAGCTGATCAATAACCTTATAATCACTCTTCTTTATGATTCTGAGAAATTCTGCATCCTCTTCTCCCAAGACTACTTCTTTATCCTTGTTGGCAACAGCTGGAATGACCTCTTTAGGCGGAGCCGTATTGACTTGCTGGGTATAAACACGACCACTGCGAGTCAAACGACCTGCACCCGCTATGTCAGCACTTGCAACTTTCGAACCTTCCTTCTGACTAGCTTTATCAATCTTCTGATGAACTTTCCCTGTATCATACCTCCATGGAACTGCTTTAGTGTCTTTATAAAGGAAATGGTTACTCCTTTGTTCAAATCTTGGCTCAGGTATGTTGAAAATTGGCACCACAGATTCTGGAGTATTGAAGATAGGTTGAGCTCCTGAAGATTCAGGCAGGTTGAACACTGGCACCCAGGTAGAATCAGATTCAGGCAGGTTGAAAATGGGTTCAATCACTGCCACCTCATTCCTCTTCGTATGACTGCTCACTTGTAAGACACCTTCATCAATCAAATCTTGAACATCTTTTAAAACCAATTCACATCCCTTTGGGTTATTTGCACAAGCTTCACAATTCTGATGACAGCTCTTCAACATACCCGCCCCCACTAATTTTGCATGGAAGTCCCGAAGTGGGGTCTTGATCTCTGTGGCATTGAAAATCAAACCTTCTTCGGACTCATCAACAATAGCATTTATGGACCCATGCTTGGGTAAAGGATTATCTTTGACATTCGGACCAGTATTCCCAAATGACAGAATGTTCTTCTCCATCAAATCTTTCACGATGTACTTCAAAGCATAACAACCTTCCAAATCGTGCCCCGGGGCACCTTCATGGAATAAACAGTGAGCATTTGGGTTGTAATTTGGTGGGAGCGGATTTGGTGGAGGACCCAAAGGCCTTGGAGTAACCAAACCCTTCTTCAGCAGTGAAGGATATAACTCAGTATAAGTTATAGGGATTCGAGGATTAGGAGGCCTTCCACCTGGTCTTCTATTCTGAAAATTGGGATTTGGATGAGGAGCTGGAGTCCTCTGCTGGTAGGCTGAAGCATTGGGTGCTTGTTGATAGCCTGGATTGTTGAGCATTGGTTGATAAGGTTGAATCATTGGAGCCGCTTGTTGATACATCGGTACTGCTTGAGTTGGCCGATACATCTGGACTTGAGGATTAAATGACGGTTGAACCGCCGCTACATAAGGATGTTGGGCATACTGTTGTTGATGAGCATACTGCTGTCGAGCCATAGGTGGAGGTCTCTGCCAAAGCGGATTTCTTCTTTGACCTGTCATTATGGCATTTGTCTCACCCTCTTTCTTCTTGTGGAAGTTGCTGGTAAATTTCTTAACATTACTTCCACTGCCAGTGCTAGAACTGCCAGATGCACTACTCATCTTTCCACTTTTCAAACCGAGTTCTACTTTGATTCCCACAGCCACTAAATCAGAGAAACTAGCAGTTATGCTTCCCACCATTCTCTCATAGAATTCTGGTCGCACAGTGTCAACAAACCAGTCAGCTAATTCTTTTTCAGTCAATGGGGGCTCTACTTGAGAAGCGGTTCCTCTCCACCTCTGAGCATACTCTTTAAAGGATTCAGAATCTTTTTGTGACATACTCAACAGTTGCCTCCTATCGGGAGCAAGGTCCATGTTGTATTTGTATTGTTGGATGAAAGCATCTGCCAAGTCCTGGAAACTGCGAATCTTCGACTGGTCAAGCGTCAGATACCATTTGGAGGAGATTCCCTTCAGACTGTCCTGGAAGCAGTGGATCATTAATTTATCATTATCTACCTGTGCAGCCATTCTTCGATAGTACATCAAGAGATGGTTCTTAGGACAAGTTGCACCCTCATACATATCAAACGTGGGTATCTTGAACTTTGGAGGTATTACCAATCCAGACACCAGACACATTTCTCTAGCAGCGGCACCAAAGATCTGGTCACCTTCAATCGCTCTTAATCTTTTTTCAAGGGTATCAAAATTCTCTTGCATCTTCACATGTTTCTCATCTCCGTTTTCAGACATATCTGGCGCTTCATACCCCTGATGGTCATTAAAGTACGGTTGAGCACGGGTGTGCACAATGTCTTGTGTAAAATTAGCAACAGCATGATTCTCTTCATTAGTCACAGGAATAGTCTGTTGAGCCATAAATCCTTGAGGAGGAGGCACAAAACCTTGGAAAGGAAATGCCATGCCCTGAGAAGGAGGTGCGAAACTTTGAGAAGCCAAACCTTGGGACGGAGGGAAGAAACCCTGAGCAGCAAGTCCTTGGGAAGAAGGAATAAAACCCTGAGCAGCAAATCCTTGGGAAGAAGGAATAAAACTTTGAGCAGCAAAGCCTTGGGAGGGAGGGAAGAAACCCTGAGTAGCCAGTCCTTGAGAAGAAGGAATAAAACCCTGAGTAGCAAATCCTTGGGAAGAAGGAATAACACTCTGAGAAGCAAAACCTTGAGAAGGAGGGAAGAAACCCTGAGCAGCAAATCCTGAAGAAGAGGGAATAACACTCTGAGAAGCAAAACCTTGAGAAGGAGGGAAAAATCCGGGAGGAAACCCAAAAGGAGACCAGGTCACAGGAGTAGTGACTGATGATGTAGGCTCGGTCGTTGCAGTGACAACTTCAGTCGTTGCAGTGACAATTTCTGACACCACAGTCTGCTGGGTATCCATCTTCGCTCGAATAACCTGCAACATTTCCATCATCTGACCCATATCTCCACGAATCTCATTAAGCTCTTCGTTAACTCTGTCCATCTCTAAGTCTCTTTCAGCCATCCTCTTTCTGGCTTGAGCTCGAGTGTAGTATTTGCGTGAGAGCCTCAGTGTGAAAGCTGAATTGAGAGCAGATGACGGGAATGAGTTTTATATGAAAAAAATGCAAATGAAATGCAAAATGCATGAGTGCAATGCGAAAATTAAAATTTATTCAAGGAACTTAAGAAACAATTTGCAAATACCAAGGAAAACATAATAATCAAAAGGATATGATTTCATTAAATTCAAAAAGTGATACAAAGTCTTGAGTACATCTTCAAAAATCCCAAACAAAGCTTAATAAAGACAAAGACAAAGTCCTAAGGAGATTCTCCTAAAAGCCTCAAGTTGAGCTTCTCGATTTGTGCCTTCATCTGAGCCCTTTCAAGCATAAGTTGATCCACGACCGACTTCCAAGAAGTGTCCCCTTGAGTACTGGAGGAAAATAAATCCTCTTGTGCTTTCCTTTTCTTGCTGGAGAGCTCTTCTTCTTCCTTCATCTTCAGTTGTCTTCTAAGTTCTTCATTCTCACTACTGATGATCTGATGTCGATTCTTCCATGCATTCTTCTCTCGAATCTCTTTCTCCAAATCAATCTTCAGCTTCTCTACATCATCCATAAAGATTAGAATGGGTTTCTTGAAGGTCATAGGATCCTGGCGAGGGTAAGGCATCTTCAGAATGATTGCCCTATCTCGTACCCATTGGAGATAGGGTTCCATAGAAACACAATTCGGCTTTCCCAAGCTACTCCTCCCCTTCCTATGGATGTACTTCCAAGCTTGCATAATCTGCTTCTTGAGCTCTGGTTCTTCGTCATCCTTAAAGAAAATTCCTTCCACTTCAACACTTTTAGGTTTGTCCTTCAACGGGTACCCGAGTTGGCGGCGAGCCAAAACCGGATTATAGCTGATTCCTCCCTTAGTGCCAAGAAGAGGCACATTAGCAAAATCACCACAGCTATCAATAATCAATGCTCCATCATAAACACGATTGTACCAACTAATGTCAGAATGGGTAAGAGACATGATCCTTTGTGACCACCACAAACCATCCTTAAGGTTCCAAAATGAAGCTGACTTAGGCAAGTGCGAAATAAACCACTCGTACAACAATGATGCACAACAAGTAATCATCCCCCCCTTATGGAGATTCCTCAGATGGATGGAATGGTAAGTGTCTCCGAGCAAAGTAGGGACCGGGTTCTTCTTCAGAAAGATCTTGATGGCGTTCAGGTCGACAAAGTCTTCAAAGTTTGGGAAAAGTAACACTCCATATATCAGCAGAATAAAAGTCGCCTCAAAAGCTTTCATATCCTTTACATCAACAAAACTCTTGGCCTTTTCTATCAAAAACTTTGTAGGGAATCCAAAAATCTTTCCTTTATAGGTCATATTTGCCTTGACCTCAGGAACACTCAAGTATGTTGCCTTTGCAATCTCCGCTTCTTCAGGGTCCTTCTCTAGAACAGGGAATGGAAACTCATCCTTAACACGTGATCCCACCAGAACTGAATACTCTTCCAAAGTAGGCGCCAATTGGTAATCAGGGAACGTAAAACAATGGTAGAGAGGATCATAAAACTGGAGCATCACAGAGAGCAACCTTCCATCCCACTCAGTCTTAAGTAAAGCTAAAAGTCTCCTATGCTTCTCCATGAAGGCTTCTTGATCCAAAACCAAATCTCTTAATTTCCTTAGGTCTTCGAGTTTGGGAGTTTTGAATGTGTACTTGACAGTCTTTCTTCTTCCAAAGTCCATGATGATACCTATGATATTTGCAAAAATAAAGTTTCTGAGTTCCTTGAATAAATGGGTAAAAATGATGCTTCATGATGCGTGAATGCAACAAACACAAACAACGCTTAGGTTCAAAGCTTGCATGAGGTCGAAGGTTCAACCCTCCCAAGAGGTATGTACTATGAGGTTATTTGTACCTGTACGACGGGTTCTAAAAGTTCCCAGAATCATTGTCCCATCTTTCGGATATTACCGACTTCCCAACTCAACTTGGTAATCAGTAATATTCTCAAGAGAGTCTCATCCGAGTGTAGTATCGCGTATCAACTATTTCGGATTTGCACCCTCATAGTCATCGCACTACATCCCTAAAAGGCCAAGTGGGGGTAAATGTTCTACGGTCCTCAGCATTAATGGCTCTCAGGTCGAATATAGTAATGCTTTCACGACTGAACTCGATCAACAAAACTACATCCGAGGAGGCCTCCGCTGAGTGGTGGTGTCTCAAGTCAACTTGGTCGGGACTCAACTCCCTACAAGCCTTCTTGAATATACCACCGTCTTATCTTATTTGCACTCAAGTCCGGGTTAGGACTTATCTCACCACACATGGAACACCCAACAAAAAAAATCCAAATAATAACAAGCAATACAACAACAAATATACAAATATACAAGGTGGGCTTAACCCTCAAAAATAGCATCCCCAGTGAAGTCGCCATTTCTGTCGCGGTGAGAATCGGATACCAAGCTATTAAGTGAGCTTGAATCGCAAAACATTTATGTTCACCACCGACTTTAATTTAATCCAAAGGGAAAAGGGAAAAAGATCGTAAAAACCCTAAATGAGGAGAAACTAGGTTCGGGGGTTGATTATACCTAGGGAAGGTGTTAGCATCCTAAGCATCCGCAGTATCCTACGGGAACCTCTTGTTAATATTTGTATTTTTGTTGTTTATTGCTTGTTAAAATTATGGGAACCTAAGGTTTTTATTTCTAATGGTGCTCGCACAACATCGCATCGATGCCTACGTATCGGGTATAGAATCAGAGCACTCGTAGTTCTCCTAAGGATTAACGAACACTTGGTTACGCTCAAGGTTCGCGGGGGAGGTAAGTGTTATGGCAAACACTTACGTGACTTTAAGAAAGTCACAAAAAGTTGTAAAATAAAAAGCTAAGGACCTAATGGCTAAGGACCTAAGGATGAGGGACCTAATTGCTAAGGTCAAAAAGGAACTAGGGATTGCTAAACTTCCTATGACATTGAGTCAACTGCAGGAGTCTTTCCCTTTCGGATTTAAAAGCATAAACAAAAAAGAGGGTGCAAGCTCCTAAGACTAGGCAAAGGTTGCTACTTGCAAAAATAAATGACAGCAAATAAAGTAAGTGGAAATGCGAGGATAAAGGGCTTGGTAACTGGCTATGGCTCGATATATGGACCGAGAATGCTGAGGTGGAAAACAAACGCAGTGCGACAATTTTCTTAAGTTGAAAAGCTGTGAAGTGTATAGAATTGTGCAGATGGCGATCGTAAACGACCGACTTACGTGTGTGAGTGAATGTGAATTTCACTTGGCGTTGGACCAAGGAATTATTATTTGAAATGAAGTTAGTATGGTGTAAAGACGCGATAAATAATAAATAAATAAGTAAAGTGAAATAAATTATGAGAATAGAATGAAATGAATTAAATAAATTAAATAGAATAAATAATGAACTAAATGGAATAAGAAATAAATAAATGTATGAAATAGAAATAAATAAAAATGAATATAATGGAATAAATAAATGCATGGAAAAGAAATAAACAAATGCATGGCCTCATATTTGGTCACGATTAATCGGAAACGATTTATCGTGACCTTTGTTATATCATCGGCCCCAAAAAAGAGAAAAATAAATGGATAGATTATTAAATAGTTATCTAACATATATTTCCTTTTTTAATAACTTTTTTTTTTTTAAAAAAAATAAATTGAAAATAGAATAAATTAAATAGAATAAATTAAATAGAATAGAATAAATAGAAAAAATAAAAAAATGAAAAAAATGGCCTCAAATTGGTTTAGACAAAATTGACAAAGTCAAATATCAATAAACCACATGTTCTTATCATAGGCCCCAAAAAAGAGAAAAATATGGATAGATTATTAAATAATTATCTAATATATATATTTTTTTTTTAATAATTTTTTTAAATAAATTGAAAATAGAATAAATTAAATAGAATCAAATAAATAGAAATAAAAATAAATAAATAGCCTCAAATTGGTTTAGACAATGTTGACAAAGTCAAATGTCAATAAACCACATGTTCTTATCATAGGCCCCAAAAAAGAGAAAAATATGGATAGATTATTAAATAATTATCTAATATATATTTCTTTTTTTTAATAATTTTTTTAAATAAATTGAAAATAGAATAAATTAAATAGAATCAAATAAATAGAAATAAAAATAAATAAATAGCCTCAAATTGGTTTAGACAATGTTGACAAAGTCAAATGTCAATAAACCACATGTTCTTATCATAGGCCCCAAAAAAGAGAAAAATATGGATAGATTATTAAATAATTATCTAATATATATTTCTTTTTTTTTAATAATTTTTTTAAATAAATTGAAAATAGAATAAATTAAATAGAATCAAATAAATAGAAATAAAAATAAATAAATAGCCTCAAATTGGTTTAGACAATGTTGACAAAGTCAAATGTCAATAAACCACATGTTCTTATCATAGGCCCATAAAATTAAATTAAAAGTGAAGGAATAAAAAAGGAATTAAATGAATTAATTAATAAAAATATAATTTGTTAAATATGAACAAGAATAATGGAATTTAAAACTATTTTTAAATAAGAAATAAGCTATAACAATTAAATTAAGTAGGACTTTTTTTTAAAAAAAATCAACTAGAAAAATGGGTGTGTGGAGGTAGCAATCTGGTGGACCTAGTAAAAAAAAATCTAAAGCTTAATATAATGATTTTCAAAATAAATTAGAAGAACAAGTCAAATAAATAAATAAAATAGTAATAAAATAAAAAGAAAAAAAAATGAAAAGGGGCAAGTAATCAGTATGTGATCCACAGAACAACAAAACAAGGAGACAACGCTCCTCTCACGTTTTCCATTCTCCCTTTCCCACTCAAACTTGTGTCTCTCTCTCAGTCTCAATCCGTCTCTCTCTCGCATCTGCCTCTCTCTCTCGATGATCCTCTCAAGAAACCCTCTCGGCGGCGGTGGATTCGGAAAAAGGGGGGGGGGGGCGGCGGCTGTGCGATTTCGGGATGGTGGTTAACGAAGGTGTGGTGGCGTGAGGCGGTGTTGTTGTTCCGGTGGTGGATTCGACGGTTTTGGCTCAGATTCGGTGAGTTTGATTTGGAGTTTTCGGAGCGGTTTATGGTAAGGGTTTCGAACGGTGTTTCAGTTTAGTTCGAAGATGGTGATGGTGGGCGATGAATTTCTGCGGTGATGATTTGTTCACAGTGGTAAGATTCAGGTTTCTTTCACGGTTTCAATTTCTTTCTCTCATTCTCATATTTCTTCCTCTCCTTTTAATTTTTTTGAAATCTCCCAACAACCTCTTCTTCTCTGTTTTATTTTCAGATTTGTGAGTTCAAGAAAAATAAAATGCCGGTTATGGAGGATGTGAAGGGATGACGTTGAAGATGGCGTTTGTAATGGTTTATGGAGGAATTTGTTAGCGGTTCAGTGTCGGTATCATGGTTTGAGGGTTCACGGTTTATTCATGGTGGTTTCTCTACGGATCTATTTTCTGGTTCTTCTTTACTGCTTGTGATTATTGTTGTATTGAAGAGGTGAATGAAGAAGGGTTTGGTCTGTTTGAAGAGTGAAGATGTGCAGTGGGTTTATGATTTTGTTCAGGCAGTGACGGCGGTGATAATGGAGATGAGGTAATGGTGATATTGTTTTGTCGTTGTGTAGTTTGAAGGAAATTTGTGAGAAAAGTGATGAAGTTTGGTTTTGGTAACAGTGGATTAAGTGGTGTTATGGATTTGCGAAAACAGGGCTGTGTTTGAAAGACGAGGATGGCTGGCCGGCGGTGATGGTTTTGACGCGGGGCTGTTGTTTGGGAGGTGGTGATTCTCGGTGAAGATTTTGGATATTTTGACAGGATGGTTCGCACGGTGATGTTACGGGTTGGTGATTCTGGTTTGCAGGTTTGTTTTGGTTCTGTTTTCTCTTTATTTACAAGTATTGTTAATTAATTAATTTTTTTTTAAAAGTTTTAAGTATTTTTGGAGTTTTAACATGGAGTTGTTTTGGTGTATGCAGGTTTTAAATTTGAAATGAAACTAAAAAAGAAAACTAAATATGTACAAAATGCTGAAGAAAAAGGTGAAGGAAAAGAAGATAATACCGACCCGAATGTTATCGGGGTGACGAATCCTCGATGGTAAGTGTGCTACTCCTGGCTACTGCTTGTTGTTGTGTGACTGTTTTTGAAGTTGTTCTTGGCTTTTCTCCTCTTTTTTTTTTTGAAGTTTAAGTTGCTGGATTTTTGGTATATTGGGGGTGAGTTTTTTTGGTGGTTTATGCTGTTATGTAGTGTGTTTAGGGGGCTGTTTTGGGGGGTATTTGATGCTGATTTTTGTAGTGTTTGCAATGTGTTTTGAGGCTGAGTTTGTGTATGTATGAGAGCTGTTTGTGGCTGCTAACTTGGTGTATGAAGGCTGAGTTTTTTTTATTTGTTTCTAATGTAACAATGCTTTTTATAAGGGGGGAAATTAGGGTTTTTTGGTTTGAATTTGGTACTGTGATAACTTGTTCATGAAGGGTTGGGGGGACAAGGTCTGAAGTTGCTGTTGTAGAATGGTAATGGAGCAGAGCTCTGCATTTTGCAGGCCTGCTGTGTGCTGGCTGTTGTTTTTGTTGCTGCTTTTGTAACTTATGCTATGCTGAATTTTTGAATACTAATGCTATGCTGAATTTTTGAATACTAATGCTATGCTGAATTTTTGAATACTAATCTATGTTTCTCTTACTTTTCATGTGCACTTCTTGGAGCAAAAAAAGGACTTGACACTATTTGGAGGACTTGACAAAAACCGTGTCATAGCATGAAGGGATAATGAACCATGGCTCTTTGAAGCACATCCTTAGGCTCTTGCTTTCAATTCTTAGGCTTGATGTATTTGAGTGTGAATGAAACTTGCATGAATTGCTTGGTTATGAATGCAATGCTTGAATGTAATGAACAAAATGTGTTGAATATGAATGTAGTGAATGAATGAAGGTTATGGAATTCTATTTTTTTTTTAAAAAGCTATTGTAACATGGATGAATGTAAAGAAAATCTATATATTCTTTTTTTTTAAAAAGATTCTATTGTAACATGGATATGGAATCAATTTTTTTGGAATAAAAATAAAAAAATAAAGAAGTCTTGGAATTAAAATTTAAAATGAAATAAAATAAATAAAAATGAAAAAAATTAGATTAGAAATGAAATCTTAAACAAAGAATAAAATAAAATCACATTAGGAAATAAAAACTCTGAAAATAGAAATAAAATTACACATTTTTTTTTGAAAAACTTGAAAATTGGAAATAAAATTACATTTTTATTTATTAAAACTTTGAGAAGAGAATATAGATAAAAATTAAAATTAACGTTAAAATTAAAAGCACGAAAATGAATTAAAATATTAGAAATGAGAAGTAGAAATTAAAATTAAATTAATGAATAACTTGAAAAAATGAGTTGAAAACAACAAAAAAATAAAATCCGGAAAATCCCTGCTAAATGCAATGAATGTACTATTATGATATGAGCGATTAGGGGTAAAATTTGGGGTGTGACACAATGCACCTGGCACGCCCATGCCCTAGCTTCTTGGCAAAGTTGCCCAAGTTTTGTAAAACTTTGATCGATCATATCTCTCTCAATTTTTATCCAATGGAGATGTTCTTGCTATGGATTTGAAGCTCAAGATGCGCTCTTTAATTGGATCAACTTAGGCCTGAAGTTTGAGGCTTTTATCTTGAAGAAAAAGGGCTAGAAGTGAGGTGCAAAATGGCCTAAACTTGCCTTAAATAGAAACCCTAAGTTTCTATTTTAGGCAGTTTTGTGATTTCTTGATTGTTTTCATGAATCTCTTGACTTTTCTTGATCAAATTTCAACCATTGAATATATTCAACTTATGGATCATGATTTTGACCTCAAAAAGTCAGGAGTTAACTTTTTCCTCTGCACAATTGACTTTTCCCCAATTTCTTGATTTTCAAGTAACTGACCAATTGGAGACCTTCTGAAATGATTCAATGGACAATATCCCATCCTTAAATACTTGATATTATGTGGGAAACATTGAAGTCACTTTTGAGCCAAAATTTCATCAAGAAGTCCTTTGAATCAGAAACCCTAATTTTTGGCCCCTTTTATTAGGAGATGTTGCACTGCTTCAATTTCTTGACCAATCCACATCTTCCAATGGCTTGAGGAATCATTTGAGATTGTGTGGGATATGAAATACCATTGAGGATTATTGGGAGACCCTTGGATATTCTTCCTTGACTTTGAATGATCATTAATTTGACAATCATTGATCATACACCTCATGCCTCAACCAATTAATGTATGTTTCATCTTTCTTTGACTTATATGCAATGCAATTTATGAGAATGGTATGCTACATGGCTTGAAAAAGGGAGGAAATTTGTTGGGGTGTTACAAGTTTGAAGGAGAATTAGAGAATAAAGGTTTGTATTTTTTTGAATCATTTATCTCTGCCTCCTCACCCCTCAAATTTGTTATCCCCCTTCTTCTTTTAAACCCCATTCAAAACTTCTTGATTATATTTCAAATATTCAAAACAATTTGTCTTATTATCAATTTCACCGCAGATTTAAATCTTGGTTGATGTGGTGTATCGCAGGTTGTTGTAGATTTCATCTTGAACTGCATAGTTTTATTTGTTGTGAAGCATGGTTATTTCATTGGAGCTTGTATAAGGCTTATGTGCATATCATTGTAGCAGCATTTTGTCGCACTTTGGCCTGAAGTGTTGTGGTTGTGTCGTTTGGAGTTGTATCAGGCATGGTGGTACAAGTTTGTGGTATGTTGCTTTCATGTATGTTGTGATATTGCTTTGACTTTTATTGTATAGGCTGCAAATTTTGTCTTTTTGCTTGTGGAGTGTAGTGGCTTCTTCATGGTGTTGAAGGATGACTTGGTAGCAGAGTTTTTTCTTCTATTTTTGCTTCATGACTTATTGTAATTAATGGGCTCCAATTTGAATGTAACTTTGAATTTACAATTTCAACCTTGTATCAATCTCTTGAATAAATTCTAGATAAATGATTAAGAATTCACCACTTGAAATAATCTTGAATAAGTGACAATCCTAACTTGAACCAACAATCATCCTTGAAACTACAATCCATCATCTTGCACTCTTCATTAAAATCAAACCAGAAGTGTGTTGAAACCTTAAATCAATTTTTGATGAATGACTCCAAAACAAATGAATTTATCTCGAAATGATCTTGAATTGAATAGAAAACTTGAATTCTCCTTGAATCAATGATAAGCATAAAAACCACAAAATCAAGGCTTGTAAATGACTAGAAATAGAAACCAAATGCCTTGACTTTTGATGACTCTGCAACTTGACTTCACCAGATAACTTGAATTGGCACAAAAAAAACCTATTGGAGTCTCAAACACAACTCATTTGAAATATGTACACCTTGTCCTTGATCATGAAACAAACTCTTGTCTAACCAAGATTAGGTCAGACCTAATTGAACTTCAACCATTACTGAGAACACACTTGACCTGATAGCCTCAAATGGACCTCAAATCCTCCTTGTAGTACTTGGACTTAGACAACAAGGAAAATGAAAGTAACTGGCACTTTTTTTTTGAATTTTTATATAATAATTAGTAAATAAACAAATGAAGGTAACTATACAGGTAGGACAAATTTAGGGTATGATTGTTGCCCCTATCTAAGTGGCTTAAACCTAGTAAGGAGAAATCGCCAACATTTATACTTTCAAGGGAAAGGTTAATTAGATAAGAAGAAGTCTTTGAATTTGTTTGAAAAAGAAAGAAAGTGTAATGGTATCAATGTCGACCCTCGAGTGGACACTAAATAAAATGATGACAGAAGTTAATGACACCAAAGGATGACGGTAAGATCAAAACTGGAAAGACCACTGACATCAAAAGAATATCAGTGAGGTAAACAAAGTTGGCTATCACCAAAAGGATGATAGTAAGTTCACAAGGACTTCGAATATTACCCACACCAAAAGGATGAAGGGTAAATCAAACTTCAACGACTATCATCACAAAAAGGATGATACATGTAACACACTAATTTCCCGAATGAACATTTAAATAAAATAGTTTGATTAAAACCAAGTATTAGAGTGTCACTAAACCATAAACTTCAAAAACCAAATAGTCAGACAAATACACAACAAAAATTAAACAAAGTTCAAAAATAAAGTTCCATCAACAACTCCAACAAAACAAAATAAAAGCATTACGCAATAACGAATGACATCTCATTCCCAGTGCTACATATTAGAGTGACTCTTATAAGACATAATGATAAAAGCTAAAGGGTCATAAATGGCATCCCCTACCCAACAACTACTCCTGTACCTGGTTATTTGTACTCCGAGAAGCAGACGCCATAACAACAAATAGGGGGTGAGAATACACTTACAATTCATAATAGGGAAATTTAGCAACAGGATGATAGACAAATAAAATAGAAAGATTATAGACAAACACATACACCAATACAAACACAAAGATCATTCTCAACATATGTTATGTTATCATGCACCAACTTCATCACCTATATGCATGTGGTACCAAATTTTTATGGATATCAGAGGTATGTTTCTGATTTCTTCCACGGTCTTCGATCCATCACCTAAACTGACGATCTCCACCAAATAAATCTGAGACCCACCTCTGGTCTCTCAACTAGACCAACAATCTCACCAAATAGATATGAGGCCACCAAAATAGACCAAAGTCCCACCTAACTCCAAAATATATGCATGCATGATAAAGTAGACAAACAAGCATGCAACTCAATAATCACCAAAAGTCATCTCAACATCATACAAAAAAAAAAAGGTTATATAGGTGAACTAAACCATTTGCCAATAATTAGGTCATCACTATAATCCCACCAGATTATTAATCGCAACACCATGTAATTTATTTAAATAAATATAATCAATTCCAGTTGAGTAATGGTATATTATCACTCAACAATTCCAAAACCACCAAAATTCTCAAAACATCTCAAAACGTTATTATGTCATTTTATAACTCAATAATTACAATAACACTAAAGTGCTCAAAGTGCTCTAAAGTATTCAAAAGGACTATAAGAGTAACTTTCCCGAGTGATATTCACGGGTGATAATTTTTCTGGAATTATAGGGGTTTATGGTTTAACTCAATAATAATAATAATATTAATTCTTAAAAAAAAATTTTTTATCTTAATTTATCAAAATAATAACTAACTCAATATTAATAATAATTTTTAACTCGATATTAATAATATTAATTCTCTTAAATAATTATTATAAAAAACTAGTATAAAATAATTAATTAGTATATATACGAATTATTACAAAATAATTATTATAAAATAATTATTTTAATTATTAATAATAATATTTTTTTATAAAAATGTCCAGTTTTCATAATTTTTTTAAGGAAAATATAGCTTTTCTGACATTTTTTAAGGAAAATATAGCTTACTTGGAAATTGAGCTTTTTCCTACAGTCTTAGCGTAAAAATGTATTCCTCTACTTCCCAAATTCTCATTCTAACAGTCGTTTCCCAATTTTTTCTGTCTTTTCTTGCTACCCTAATTCTAACCCTCAAGTTAGAATATATAGTCCCACAGAAAAATAATTTTTTCTGTTTATTATTAATAAAATAATCTCAATTAAATCATTATTCCAAATAAATAAATATGTCACAGTTAAATAATTATTTAATTATAATCTTTATTTACTTTATCAAAAAGAAATATAGCATTTTTATTAATTAAACATTTTTTCAAATAATAATTTAATAAAAAAATACTCATTATAATTATTATAATTATTTCTAACTCTTTCAATTGCCATTCGCTCAACCCTCAAGTCGCAACGCAACTAACCTTTTCACCCTCATTATTACATACACCCTTAAGTAATGAATAATAAGGTTAATATATTTTTAACGATGGAATATTATTACTATTATAATTAAATAATTAACCCCAATAATGAACTTATTTCAATAAATCATATTTTACTGAGTATTGTTACACTTTATTTTTTTTAACTAAATAAATATTCCAATTAAATAAATATTTCAATAAAATATATATTTAATTAAATAAATATTTAACTATCACTATATGATTTATTTCTAACACTCTAATTATTTCAATTATTATTAAGTGATTAAAATTGTCTAATATATTACTATTTTATCAATTAATAATTCCAACACTTATTTATTTTATAAAATTCTAGTTCTCAATTATTTAATAATTAAAACTCTAAAATCACTAATTTTATTTTTAATTCCCCTAATCCACTAACTCTCTCTAGATACTCAATTATCTAATTATTTCTATTAATTAGTTCTATTTTTCTTCAACACTATAAAATACTCATATATTCCTATAATTTAATTAAACTATCGATAGATCCCTAAATCCCACAAAACCCTAACATAACTCAAATAGTCAAATAATTCAAGCAGTACGCATATAAACACTCAAATAATTAGATTAAAATTAATAATCTAAAATCGGGAGGTTATAATACACATGCACCAAAACAAAGGTCGTCAGCATCACCAAAAGGATGATAGGAAGACCAACAAACTCATAGATTACTATTACCAAAATGATAATAGTCATCACCAAAAGGATGATGAATAACTAAATATAAACATACCACTATCACCAAAAGAATGATAATTAACACACTAAAACTTGCTCTTACCAAAAGGACAACAAGAAGATCAATACATGAAGTTTGCTACCACAAAAAGGATTATAGTTAACTCAAACGTCTTCAATGATTTCTATCACCAAAAGGATGATGGTTAAATCTGAATAACAACGATCACCATCACCAAAAGGATGATGGTTGGATCACAAAGACTCTTGCTAGTACCAAAAGGATGATAGTAAGGGCACAAATTGCAAGGATCGTCATTGACAAAAGGACAATGGTGAGATCGCAACTGCAAAGATCTTCAACACCAAAAGGATGACGGTAAGATCATACACACAAAGCTGGCTATCACCAAAAGGATGATAGTACTAGTGAGCACACAATAATGATCCTTCACCAAAATGATGAAAGTGAGGTCAAAAGTTGCTATCACTAAAGGATGATAGTAAGTACACCACGGTATTAGAGGTTGCCATTCACCAAAAGGATGATACACAAACCAAAGGTTTACGGATCACTGACACCAAAAGGATGACGGTAAGATCAACACAATTTTCTATCACCAAAAGGATTATAGTAAATACATAACGAATCTATGACCCTTCACCAAAAGGATGAAAATGAGGTCCCAACTGACAAAGATTTTCCAACACCAAAAGGATGATGGACATCACCAAAAGGATGATGCCAATGATTAACAACATAATCTATTATCACCAAAAGGATGATAGTAAATTCCCAACGACAATGAACACCAACACCAAAAGGATGATAGTAAATTCCCAACGACAATGAACACCAACACCAAAAGGATGAAGCTTAACATAATCTACTACCACCCAAATGATGATAGGAAATTCCCAACTTCAAAGGACACCAACACCAAAAGGATGAAGGCTAAAAACATAATCTACTAGCACTAAAAGAATGATAGTAAATTCCTAACCGCAATGAATATCGACACCAAAAGGATGAAGTCAAAGAACAAAATTGAATAATAGGCTATCACAAAAAGGAAGATAATGCAAACTTGATGAATGAGTATTTGTATAATGAGTAGGAATTATTTGGGGATATCAACAAAAGGTTGAAGAGGAGAGACTGAGGAACACCATCTTTGTTAACAAAAGGTTGAAAGGAACCAACTCACTACGGAATGCCAACAAGTAAAGGTAGAAATTCATTTAGAGAAACATCATTGACTGGTTTAAGGATTACAACTTTGACAATAAAAGTTTGAGAAGAAAAACTCAATGGGGAACACCCATTGAACAATTCCTGGTAAGAACTATGCTTGGAGAAATACCACTGGCGTAGCTGAGGATCAATTTGAAATCTTGTGATTGATCCTGGACTCTGACTTATGCATGTATGCATGTTTGATTTTGTACAGGTATTTCACATTGGATGGAGATACGATGAAAATTTTGATGTACCGAGATGCAAGTAGATATGCACGCGCATCATATCTTATGATATATCGTACATCACTTAAGCACATGGTGTCTTACCATATTTCGTATTCTACTTAAGTGCATCATACCTTATGGTGTTCTATATTTACTTAAGTTTATTGTACCTTATGATGTTCCTTATTTACTCTACCTCTTATCAATATGTTCTTATGTGTGTAACCCTATAGGATTTCACGACATTGACAATTATATTAAATCATGTATTTAACATAATAAACAGTGAGGGGTATCTAGCAACACATCACTGCTACTCAAATCATGAAAATGTCATGTGATCTGACAAAACCTTTTGTGATAATACTTGTGTGTAAAATTACCCTTTTGCCCTTATGTCTATATTGAATACAAGACATATACAGTGTCATCCTTGTCTAGTTCAATGTTTGGACCTTAGACATTTATACTGTTATGTAGGATGGGAAAATTCCATCCAGGTCACTCATGTCCCTCAACATGTTTTGTGAAGTACCCATCAATTGTCTTTATAGTCATCCTATTATGGACAATGTTTGATCAATAATAAAATATTTGACTCTATATCTAGGGTCCATAGTGGTTTCAGGTCGAAGGGTGACATACACCACTATCACCATGAGAGTAACTTAAGACACTTTGCATAACATTCTATGTAGTACTCTCATAGCGGGTTAATCTAGTATAAATATTACTCTTGATATTCATATCTATGTTAAGAATTGATAACTCCTTATCATGATCCATGAGATGTGATCATCAGTCTATCTACATAATAGTCTTAATGCTTTAAGGTTATCTCATTTCATAGTAAATCTCGACTACGAATAGTTTAAGAATAGTGTCCTTATGTTTAGTGAAATCTCATGATTAAGTCACACTTAATATTTCATTAAACGGACTAGTTATTCTAGGGACTTTATTATTTTTGGAAAAATAAACATAATAAAGTCTTTTATTATTAATAAATAATTCGATATAAGTACCAAAAGTATTAGCCTCTAGGGCTTACACCAATAGAGATTGCTTGGTGTGCAAGCAATCTCAGCCTATAAAAACAGAGGTACGCTATCATTGTTGTAGTGCAGTTGCATAGAGAATAGATTGAATAAAAAAAACTTTACTTTAAAGGCATGGAGAAACTTTGCATAAATATTTGCTTCCCTTTTTCCCAAATCCTGATTTCTCTTTTCTTCATGAATTTATCTTTTCTTTTCTTCTTTAATAATCGTTGTGCAGCAGAATCATCTTGCAACCAATGTATGGTTGATTCACTCGAGTGAGAAGTGAAGAACAAGAGACTAAATCAATTGGAAGAATTGATTCTTATTCATCAAGATTGATTCAGAATTCTCCAAAATTTTGGTGTAATTCAAACATGATTGAGGATTTTATTTTGGTCTTTCTCTTGGTGTATTGTCGTTCGATTTTACATTTTGTTGCGACATTTGTTTGATTTAGATAGTTAGATGATTTTTATGTAATATAAAGTCGGTCATATATTTAGGTGTTCATGAAAATGAGTATTTCTTTATTTTGATATTGTTACTTGTATATGTTTTTTTATGCTATTAACTTAGGCCCTTCAATTTTATGATTTTTCAATTAAAAAAACATTAAATTTAAATTGTTTTTAATATATTTTATTATTTTAAATGAAAGAATATTTTTTAAAATGAAAAAGAACCATAGATAATTATAAATACATTTTGTTTCGTTACCTCTGCGAATCTCATGGCATCATCAAGATACATCTTATTTGAAAGCTTATTATCATGCACATTCATTAGTAGGCAAGAGCAACATCAATATTAAAATGGATTAGTTAGGATTTAGTTGAAATTCACGAACCATTAGTGTACAATATGAATGTATTAACGTAACTAAATAGGGATTAGCGAGTTGTTTCATCACGTAATAAAAATTAATATTTGGTCTTATCCAAAAGTTATCAAGTTTAAGAACGTGTCCATGACTAGTCTCTGCCCAGCCCAACCTAGTTAAATAAATAAAGCATTCTAAATCTGAGAATAATTTTCAGGAATCAATGGAAGATAGAGCTAAATTATGAACGAAAAAATTAAATAGTAAATAATCTTAAATGATTTAACTTAAGAGAATAAAAAAAATAGTAATATTATTTTGCAGAAATGTAAGGTTCATTTTCAAAATAATTTTTATGATGTTGTATTCTTTTGTTTAAAATAATATAAAGAATTTTTTGTAAGAACATTGAATGAAAAATTTGTTTAAATATTTCTTTTTATAATGTTATTTTATATATTGTATATTTTTGTTATAATTTTTTTTTAATATTTAAATTTCAAAAAATAATTTAAATTTGAAACTATTTTTAATAATCTTTATTTATAAAAAATATTTTTGAGATTTTTTTTTTAAATTATGATTTTGACTATGTTTTATAATGTGTATTTATGTTATAAAATATCAAAATTTATATTATAATTTATAAAAAATAAATTAATTTTTTAAAATATTTTTAAATATATATATTTTTATAATAATAATTTATAAAATTTTCAAAAGAAAATTCATTTTTTTGTAAAATTAAAACAAACATCAACATAATTTTATAATTAAATTTATGCACTGAGTTGTTTGCTACTATTATGGAGTTTCGATTATTGGGCCTTAGCCCAGTTCAAAATAAGTGAACCCCTTCAACTACATCAAAGTATATATTGATTATTCATTCTCTTTCAAATTATAAAACGTTATGAATGAAAAGAGTATTATGTGTAATTTAATAAGATTATCCTTCGTTTGTTATTCATAAAAGAGAAATTTTAAAAATTATGAAAAATAAATAATAATATATTAAAAAATATCATAAATATTGTATTAGAGTTGTAAAATAATTTATAATTTTAAAAAGAGAAATTAAGCAATGCAATTTAGGCTCTATTTGATAAGCTATTGGAACTTATAGGTTATAAACTAATATAATAATTTAAATCTATTTAATAACAAATGAAGTTTATTTTAATGTCGAACTTATAGTTTATTTCATTAATTTATAATGTCGAGTTAATAATTTATAAACTAATATAATAATTTAAATATATTTAATTGTTTATTTTATGTCGAGCTTATAACTTATTTTATTAATTTATAATTTATTTTCTATACGTTATTTCAAATAGTATTTTAATTTATAACTTATAATTTATCATCTTTTCTTTCATTTTTATTCTTATTATTTTAACAAAAAAAATTTTTTATCCTTTATAACTTTTTTTATATATATATATATATATATATATATATATATATATATATATATATATATATATATATATATATATATATATATATATATATATATATATATATATTAAATATCTTTTATGTCATTTTACATTATAATTTTATTCAACTGTTAATTTTACCAAACACTTCAATTAGCTATCAGTTATCAGTTATTAATCATCCACTATAAATTATAAATTATCAATGATCAATCATCAGTTCATAAACTATAAATTAACTTATCAATCAATCGTCATTTTTACCGAACAGAATCTTAGTGTTAAATTTTTCAACATATAGCTGGATGAATGGCTCGATGTCAAAACAAGTTAGTTATAATGTTACTCAAGAGAATGGAGAGGAAATGGACATAAAATAATATAAAATGTTTCCTTTTAAATATACAAAATATCTTTTTAATATTGTGATTTAGTGTAATACATAATTTTTATCATTGAAAAGAATAAAAAAGTTGTTTTGTCCATTTTCGTTGCGGACTCCTTTATAACATCCAACATTATTTTTTTTTCAAAGTAATTTATAATTTTGGAGACAGTATTTATTAAATTCATATGTGACTGATAAGATTTAGAAAAATGGATGATGTATTGAAAGTGTAAATTAATTTTATAATATGATTATTTATCCTATAAAATTAGATTGAAAATTTTAAATTATTTATATAATATGATAGAGTGATATATTTCTATTATGTAAACGTGTAAAAAAGATTTATACTATCAATATATCATCACTAAATCGTAACATTTAACTATTGCTCCCGTGTAATTCATAAGTTTCATTCTTCGAATAAAACCCGCTACTAACATTAGATAGATACTTTAATGGATATAAATATAGATTTAATGGTATTTATATTAATAAAATAATAAATTATTAATATATCCTTTAAGAGTTAAAGGTAAAATTGAATATTCATGTATGCTTAAATGTTGAGACTATTCTCTTGAATCTATTAGGATCATAATTGATGATAAAGTTTTTTCTATAAAAAAATTAATATTGTTTTGTGTTTAGGATTGAGTTCGAAATTAAAACCAAATATTAAGTTAGAAAAAATTTCTTACCATCTCATCAAGTGTTTTTAAAATGTTAAAAACACTATTTATAGTTTTGTAACTTGGAGGGATAGTTTATATTATTATTATTATTATTATTATTATTATTATAGAATTTAGAACTATATCACAATAAAATTTTACTCGAGGGTACTCGCCTAAATACATCCCGAATTTGATGGGGAAAATATGTTTTGAATAAGTTAAAGTCTAACTTTAAGTTTTCTCAAATTTTAAAATATGAGTATAGAACGGATAATAGAAGTACTAATACTTTTTGAATCTCTTTGTGAATGTGTCCGTTGATAATATAAAATATTTAATTTTGATAATTTGGAATATTAAATTTTTTATTAATACATTGATATTTAGTTTGTAATTATTATTTAAAATTTATTTTTTATAAAAATTTCAAGATTATTTAATTTATTATTTTTTAATGTTTGTTAGAATTCGAGACATTATAAATTTGGAGAAATCTAGTAAATTTTGATGACGGGAGGCGTGACAGAGATACCCAAACTCTTTTGAAATAGTTTTTTGATTCAAATATGTATCATCTGCAAGGTTCGGACGGGGAACAAATATTTAAGTAGAATTTGAGTTTGCATATATGAAGGTAAAAGTATGTCCCCGCCCCACCTTATTGTCATGCCTAAGGGTGTAAGAAGATTAAAAAACCAATTAAATCGAAAATTCAAATCAAACCAAACTGAAGGAAAAAAATCAATTATTTTTTGTTCGGTTCAAAAACCAAATCAACTTAATAAAAATCGAGGTTGTTTGGTTCGATTTTCGATTTTCGATTTTAGGAACCACCAAACCGATGAACCAAACAGATGACTATAAATACCTACTTAATATTACATTTAGCCCATTATTAAGCCCAAATGTTATATCGGTCTAACTCTTCTCCATCTGATCTGACATGATCAGGAGGAACCTTCCAGTGATGAGCAGCTTTGATGAGAGACTGGAGAGGATGTACCAGCAAGACACTCTGATGCCAAAGTGAGAATGCAAGTACAGAAAGGTAGAAGATATAAAAGATTTAAAATACCTGACCCTCTGATAGAAGAGGATATTTATAGTGTGCCCCCAGTGTTGGGTCAAGGTTCTTCCATGGGCTGGATCAGCTAGGCCCAAGGAAGAACCGCCAAGGAATGTGTAGGAGCAAGTAAGACCTAACACGTGGTCTTGTCCTGGGTCAAACTGACCCCTACATTTCAGGAGATAATGGTGGACAATATGGCGTACGTGAGGGAGACGTTGTCTCCCATTCCTGGATATTGGACCGTGGGTCGTGCCCGACGGATTGGGCCTCTGCTCGACACATACTTAGGCCCAGTCCAAAACACCATCTTTGTTTTCACTTCCTTTCTTTAAACAAAAAAACATGCAGGCAAAACCAAACTCCAAACATATAAAATAGAAATCATAAGTCATAAAAATTTGCTCTCACCAAACTGTTATTCTGCCTGTCCACTACCATTGTTTCTCTTGTTACTGTCATTCTCATAGGTTATGTTTTCCTTAATCGTGTTCAGGTTTTCTTTGTTAGTTTTCATTTTTTCTTATATTTTTTCTTCTTCAATAAATTTTCTTCTAGTCTTGTTATAAAATAGTTTTTATGTGTGTTTGAGGTGTGAAACATATTAATATTAATTTATGTTTATCGAAACATTTTGCACTTATTATTCTTTTATATTTATTAAACTTTCAAATCTCTTTCCAATCTTCTCATGTCAAGTGCCAACTTTTGTATTCGGTAGTAAATTTATTTCATGATGCAATGAAAATCATGCCAATATTTCGTTTGAATTAAGAACAAAGTGTAACTTGTTTAAAAAGTAGGACATGAAATGTATTATTTTAAAACATAATAGTATAAAATACATCGAAAAACATAATAGTAATACAAATTATAATTTATTTTAATAAGTTAATTCAAATTAGTTTATAGTTTAAAATTTACAACTTATTATATTTCTTTCAATTTTTATTTTTATTTAAATTATAAATTATAAATACATAAAAACATATTCTTTTTGTCATTAAATATTTGTAGGTTAGTTCAATGAATTATTTTATCAAAGGCAATGATATTTAGTAAGAAATAATTTGAAAAAGAAATGCAAGAGGTGGATTTTAGAGGTGAATTTTAAATTGATTTTAAATTGAATTTAGAGGTGAATTTTAGAGGTAAATTTTAGAGGTGGATTTTAAATTGAATTAAAATTTGACTTCCTTTTTAATAGGAATCATGGGGTAGTGGTGATCAAGGTTGTCAAACTCGCGAGTTTACTCAGACTCGTAAAGGGTCTGTAGACTCAACTCGTAGGCTCGATCCAGAAACTTGTACGAGTCTATGAAAATTAAAAACGATTTTCAAAAACTTGTATGTGACACGTACATGACTTTTTAAACTTTTAAATGTCTCATCTATGATACAAATATATACAAAAGAACACTAGTTAACATCAAATTTCAAATTTTATATTCCGTAACAAACTTTTTAACAAACTCAATAATAAAACAAACAAAATAGTAAAGAATGTAGTTAAAGACTTAAAACATTAATTTCTTCTTAATTTACTACTACATAAAGCAAAAAAAAATCATAAAATCGATATTCCAATGACTTTAAACATCCAAAGCTCCAATGAAATCATCACCACCAATATCATCACCATTATTTTCATAGGTATCTTGAGTATTATCATCAAACTCTGCTTCGGATGAAACACCTTCTTCATCATTAACCAAAGTTGGATTGCTTGAAGTTCTATTTCAACCTAATTCAACATTTTCACCAATCCTACCACTACCACTTTTCACAAAATTAGTAACAACAACATCCAATTTTACATTATTTTTAACAATAACATCATCTTACTCAACATTAACTTCATATTGAACATTTATTCCATTAGGATCTTCAGTTTCCAATCATCATCATCTTTACGCAAGAGAATATACAAGAGAAACATTCAAATGAAACATATAAGAAAATATTTACACAATGAATGATTGATTTACGGGAACAAACGCATACAAAGCAAGAGACAAAACAAACACACACCGTTGATGAAGGGAGGAAGAAACATTGTTGAAACAAGAGACTGGGAGAGAGGATTTCTAATTCCCATATAATTAAAAAATAAGGGATTTTTTAAAAAAAAAATAAAATATTTTGGGGAATTTGGACATTTCTTGGGTTAAAAAAAAACTTATAGACTTGTAAACTCGCTATAGACTCGTGAGTCTATACGAGTTTGTTTGAGTCTACTCGAGTCTATAAAAAAATAATTATATGTGTAAGTATACTCGTTTTTGCTTTCTAGATTCCTAAACTCATACGAGTTAGTCTACCCGTGAGTTTGACAATCATGATAGTGATAATGAATAATTGAAAATTATTATTTTATTTTTTATTATCACATTTTCTTACTAATAAACATTTTCCTTTCATCAAACATTTAAAATTAACTAATTTATTTACTATTGTTTTTATCAATTATGGGCAAAAAAATTCGCCACCCTCTCTATAAACTAAACAATAGATTAATTTATCAATTTTCCACTATTTTCTACCGAATAGAATCATAATTTTTATGAGTTGATGAGTAAAATAATAATAAAATATTTCAATCATGTATTATGTGGGATTGAAATTATCAATTCTATAAAAAATATTGAAAATATATTTTTCATTTTAAGAGATATTAACTCAATAAGAGTTTTAATTTATATTCTAATGAACATGATTCAATTTCATTTATGATAGTTGTAAAATGATAAATATAATCACAATTATTAATCATAATAACTTATTATTCTCTAATTTTTCTTACTTAAAAAAACATCATTTTCCATGTCCTAAGCTCTTTCCTTCATAATATGACAATCATGTATCTATTTGAAACATGTCTTCTATTTTGGCTAAAGAAGCATTGAATATGAGATAACTACAAAAATGGAATTTCCAAAATGAAACATATAAGACAATAGTTATCTCCAACCAAACGCAATACAAATCATACTTTTGTATTCAAAAATCAAGAAGCAAAGGTTGAACCCATATGGTCATGCTTAGTGACATTTTGATTTATTTAATTAGCTAAAAAATCATCATACTTGAAGACTAATTAAAAACATGGTTTTTCTTTAAATGGAAAAAACCAATATATGCATTCACTCAATTGTTACGGGTTGGAAAGATCTTCTCTCCATTTTCAGGTAATGACCTATGAAAAATAACAAGAGGTGGCCACCTTCAACTTGTGGCTGTCAAGTGTTGAGAAAAATCCTTAGGAATTTTTATTTTTTAAGAAATTTTTTTAACATGAAAGCATGATTCATAAAACTTCACGCAAGAATTGGTGGATAGAAGATAATGGGTTGTAACCATATTGATGGATAAGAAAATAGAAGAAATTGTGTTGGGGGCTTTGCCCCTTTAATCAAATAAAACAAAAATTTGTTGCAATTTATATTTTTATTTTATCAAATGGTTTAGTGATTGAAATTCACTTTTTAAAGATGAACAATAAAATATCACGGATTCAAATATCACACTTCTATATCTAATATTCATGCACAATTATCAAACTAGCTTAACAAAATCAATTTATGACTTTATTTGCTTTGAAAATATTATTGAAGTAAATTAGCGTAATTTTTTTTTTGTTAAAATGTAGTGAAAAGTTTATATAATAGATCAATTTGCATAATATAAAAAAAAGTAATTTAACGAACTAAGACTTTTTTTCTTTAAAAAGTGACAAATATTTCTAATTTGACAACTATCTGCGGATCAATAATATTCCTACATTCGTGTATTTACTAAACATATGCAAAAGAAAAAACAATAGTTTTTCGACTAATACTGAGCAAATTTTGACATTTTATCGCTTTTTCAAAAATTCAGTAATAGTTTTTATCGAATTTTTTTAAATATAATATATTTTTATCGAATGTTTAAAAATTTAAGTTTCAATCGGGGTGATCTATATAAAATGAAGTTAACAATAACTATTTCTTTTTATAAATCTTATGGGTGTCTTTGATTTGTAAAAAAGTAAGTATTTGACATAACACCACAATACAAAGTTTTAACTGGCAATTTTTTTGGTCATATATACGATGTTTGATGGACAATGCACATGAAAAATAAAATGAAATAACATTTATTACAATAATATATATATATATATATATATATATATATATATATATATATATATATATATATATATATATATATATATATATATATATATATATAAAAGGGTAGTTTCATCTTTTAATAAATTGTATTATGGACAAAAGAGTATTTTTATATTGTAAATATTAATAGGGGATAATGAGATAGAGAGAATATATTTTTAGTAGAAAATAAAAGGGAATTTATGTATTTTAAATAACTTGGGTTTGATTTGTAGGAAAAAAAATGTATTTTCTTCTTTTAATAAATTGTATTAAGGACAAAAGAGTATTTTCACATTGTAATTTTAATATATGAGAACGAGAGAGAATATATATTTTTAGTAGAAAATAAAAACGTATTTCCGTATTTTAAATAACTTGTACCATCGACAAAACGTTGTCTCATAGTTTAGTGAGAGACAAAAATTTGAATTTTTGTCTGATCCCTAAACATGATTTTTGTCATGTCACATAAACAAGTTCTAAATCAAACACATGCCAATTAGAGTTGTGTCGTTCAATCTCCTATTTTTTTAGCAAATCAAATGCACGTTATATAGTTTATAATTTTATTTATTTTTGAAAATTTTAATAATTCATATTTGATAGATCAAAAAATGAAGGTAATATTATCAGATTGTTTTTCTTCATAAATCTGATATCTTTTATAAGATATTTTGAAAATATAGTATTTTCTGATGAATATTTAAAAAATTAAATAAAAAATATAATTTTATTTTACACCGATTTTTTAAATTCAATAAAGACTTTTAGATTTTAAAAATAATTATACTTTTACACTTGTAAAGAGATATAAAACATATGTGTTTATACTTGTTTTTTCAGTCTTGTTAAGCCAACTTAATTGATAGTTGTATAAGGACATCAAATGCATAGATGTAGGTAAAATCCGCAACCCTTCACTTATTCATCTTTAAAAGGTAAATTTTAACCACTAAATTACAACGTTGAGGTTGTAATCTAGGGGAGGGTTATGGAGAAATACATTAATATGAAGCTATTAAGCTATAATGTTAGAGGATCAGGAGGAGTGGCTAAAAAGAAGGAGGTGGCAGAACTAATTAGGAGAGTTCAGCCAGATTTGGTGTGTTTGCAGGAAACAAAAATGAATGATGTGGATAGGAGATTGTGTCAAGGTTTATTGGGATCGTTTGAAATTGACTTTGTAGTTAAGACGACAATAGGGAGAGCTGGAGGTATTCTAACATGTTGGAATTCCAAAACATTCAGAGCCCATTCAAAGTAGCAGCCCACTTTGTGTGTATTGAGGGAAACTAGGGCCTAAAGGACGTTTACTTATGCGTAGTCAATGTTTACGCGCCTTGTGATGGGGAAGGAAAGAAACGATTATGGCAACGTCTAGCTGATTTTTTGGTTTCAAGACCAGGAGCTAAATGGTGCATTGTCGGAGACTTCAAAGCAATAAGAACAGACAAGGAGAGGAAAGGAGTAGGGTTTTTAGAAGAAGGAGCGAGATGATGGAATTTAACTCCTTCATTTCTGACTTGGATCTGATTGACCTACCTTTAATTGGAAGGAGATTCACTTGGTCGAATTCGGAAGCCACATCCATGAGTCGCATTGATCGCTTTCTGTTTTCAGAAGAATGGCAATCGCAATGGCCGAACAGTGGTCAATGGTGTTTGGATAAAGGTCTCTCTGATCACTGTCCCATTCTACTCGGTATGAAATACTTGCATTGGGGACCGAAACCGTTTAGAATGTTAAAATGCTGGAATGAGTTAGAGGGATACCGAGAATTTGTTGAAGAAAAGTGGAGGAGTTTTGAAGTTCAAAGTTGGGGCGCGTATGTGCTTAAGGAGAAACTGAAATTACTAAAAGTCCTTCTTAAGGAATGGCATAAGTCCCATTGTGCAAATCTTCCCAACAAAATCAAGAAATTGAGAGAAGAGGTCAATAATCTATATTTAAAAGGAGAAATCTCATTATTGTCAAGTGCAGAAGTCAGCAATAAAAGAGAAACGACAATTCAGCTTTTTAATTTGTCCAAATTGAATTGCAACATCTTGTGGCAGAGATCTCGTCTACAATGGTTAAAGGAGGGAGACGCAAATTCCAAATTCTTCCATAGAAGTTTAATCAATAGAAGAAGAAGGAATGAAATAGCGAGCATCGAAGTTAATGGTTCAAAGCTGCAAGGAGTGATAGAGATAAAACATGAGGTATTAGCGTAATTTTTTTTTGTTAAAATGCAGTGAAAATTTTATATAATAGATCAATTTGCATAATATAAAAAGAAGTAATTTGATGAAGTAAGACTTTTTTTTTAATGTGACTAATCAATAATATTCCTAATTTGACAACAATGTGCAGATCAATAATATTTCTACATTAGTGTATTTACTGAACACATGCAAAAAAAAATAGTTTTCTTGACTAATATTGAGCAAAGTTTTACATTTTTATCGCTTTTTCAAAAATTCAGTAATAGTTTTTATCGAATTTTTTAAAATAAAATATATTTGTATTGAATATTTAAAAATTTAATAGTTCCAATCGGGATGATCTATAAAAAATGAAGTTAACAATATCTATTTCTTTTTATAAATCTTATGAGTGTGTTTGATTTGTAAAAAAGTAAGTATTGGACAGAACAACACAATACAAAGTTTTAACTGGACAATTTTTTGTCATATATGTTTGATGGACAATGCACATAAAAAATAAAATGAAATAACATTTATTATAATACCATATATATATATATATATATATATATATATATATATATATATATATATATATATATATATATATATATATATATATATATAAAGGGTAGTTTCATCTTTTAATAAATTGTATTAGGAACAAAAGAGTATTTTTATATTGTAAATATTAATAGGGAATGAGAGAGAATATAGTTTTAGTAGAAAATAAAAGGGAATTTATGTATTTTAAATAACTTGGGTTCGGTCTATAGGAAAAAAAATGTATTTTTGTCTTTTAATAAATTATACTAAGGACAAAAAAGTATTTTTCACACTGTAATTTTAATAGAGAAGAATGAGAGAGAATAAATATATTTAGTAGAAAATAAAAACATATTCCGTATTTTAATAACTTTATCATGGACAAAAAGTTGTCTCATGGTTTAGTGAGAGACAAAAATTTGAGTTTTTGTGCGGCCCTTAAACATGATTTATGTCATGTCACATAAACAACTTCTAAATCATACGCATGATAACTAGAGTTATGTTGTTCAATCTCCTATTTTTTAACAAATCAAATGCACGATATATATAGTTTGCAATTTTATTTATTTTTGAAAATTTTAATAATTCATATTTGATAGATAAAAAAATAAGGTAAGATTATCAGATTTTTTTTCTTCATAAATCCGATATCTTTTATAAGATATTTTGAAAATATAGTATTTTCTGATGAATATTTAAAAAAATCAATATAAAATCCAATAAAGACTTAAAAAATGGAGGTAGTAGGTTATATCTAGCCCACGTGGATCTCAGTGTTTGACTCTTAAGTCATCAGGCAAACATTACAAGAAATCAAACGTGACACAAAGATAAAAAATATCCTGACCACACCGTTTAGCTTGTGGAATCCAGCTATACATTCTTCCTTTCTTTTTTGTACTACTCAACTTGATATATTGGAATGGTTACGTTTCTCACAAGGTACATGCATGTATAAATACAACATATAATGTGTTCACTCACTAATCATTATTCTGAAAAATGTGTTCACTCACTAACAGATTCTTTAAAATATATAAAAATTGATTGTTACAAAATACTTTTAAAGCTCAATATTTAACAAAAACTGTGATTTTTTTTATTAGAAATGTAATCAGTCACCAACCTTATCTTAACAATTATTCTTTAAATAAACTTTTTGTTAAAGATTTAAACCATAATAGTATTTTATTATAACACTTTAGAAAAGTAAAATAATGTTTGAAAATTTTAAAATAAAACGGTAGAATTCCTGACGTTAAAGATATAGAGTTAGTTTGTTTTAGCATTAAAAAATAATTTTTTTTTATATTTTTAAAAATGATTTTTATAAAAGAAAAATGCTTAATAGTAAGAAAAGGTAAAAACAATAAATGGAAGAATAAATTTCAACAATTCATTATCACTACTATCCCATGATCCTTATTAAAAAGAAAATTAAATTTAAAATCAATTTAAAATTAACCTCTAAGATATTGACATGTGTGCATTCTTACATTTCTTCTTCAAATTCATTCGTACTAAATAGCATTGTTATTTATAAAAAATGTTTTTTAAAATATTATAAGTTTTTAAATTCATTTTTTATAAATTAAAAAACTAGTTTTGATACTCAGGCAAAATCGTCAATGTTACAAAATCCAATTTTTATGTCGGTTTGGTATCGAGAAGAAAGTTAATCAAGATTTTTCGTTTAATAGGTTTTCAATCAGGTTCTGCTCCGATAACTTATCTCAGTATTCTTCTTCTTAAAGCAAAGGTGAGGAAATGTTACTATTAACTAGATTATTTAAAAAAATTCTTGCTGGAAGGGATCATGTCTCTCTATGGCGGGTATAATTACGCTAGAAAAGTCGTTATTCATGGTATGGTTACATATTCTATCGATCTATACTCTTGGTCGGTTTCGATTTTGGAGAAACTTGACTCCACCTGTAGGAATTTCATTTGGAGTGGCAACATCACAACTAGGAAGCTTTGCATTGTCTCGTGGAATGTTGTTTGTCAACCTTACGAGAATGGTGGTTTGGGTTTTCCCTCCCTCCCGATTTTGAATGCAGCGTCGAATCTTAAACTACTTGGGGGAGCTTTTTAACAATACTGAATATTAGGTTGTTATCCTTAGAAACTACATTCTTCGTCTGCACGGTTTCATTGCGCACCACATTTCTTCATCTATCTGGTCAAGTATTAAAGCTGAAATCTCTTATTTAAATCCTAATTCCAGTTGATCTTTGGGTTCGGGAAATTAAATTCGGTTTTGGCTAGATTCTTGGGATTGTGATTCGCTTATCAATCAGACGTCCATGGATTTTCCATTGCAGAAACACATTGATCCAAACGTTTGCATCTTCGAATTGTTGCTCTACAAGCATTGAAATTTCCCTAATGAGTAGATCCCATGGTCCCCTTTTCTGCAGTAGTATTTTGACCAATGCCATAGGTCAGTGATGATGACAATATTCTCTACTGGAACTTAAATGTTAATGACACCATCGATCTTAAAGATGCGATTTCTTTCAAAATTGAGTACTTGCCTAAGGTTCGTTGGAGTAAGCTATTATGGAATTCCCACATTCCTCATAGTATAGATTTGATTGTTTGGCGTTTGATTCACCGTAAGCTCTCTACATATGATTTTCTCAAATTTAAGGATATTTTCTTGGTTACCTGTTGTCCACTTTGCGGTAAGGCCGAAGATAGTATCCAACACTTGTTTTTTTATTGCGATTTTGCAATTAAAATTTGGAATTCGGTTTTCACTTTGTTGAATGTTCATACTCGGAATTTATCCATTGAATATTGAGTGAATTTCTGCTCGAATTTGGCTTCCCTGCAAGCGGAAATTGTCTCGCTCGCGACTGTCATAAACATTTTTTTCACATTTGGCAGACTAGAAACAGTGTCAAGCATGGTTGTCCCAATGCTAGCTTTGAGAAGGCCAGAAACTGGATAATGCAGCAAGTGCAACTCTCTGGGAAGCTCACGACTAAAGTGAATTTCATCAACATGTAAGAATTCTCTCTTAACAAGGTATTTAAGGTAACAATCATTCCCCCTAAAGCTCCTTGTATCAAAGAGGTTTTTTGGAACCCCCTTCTTTTGGTTGGCATAAATGCAACAGTGACTGTGCATTCATCCATGGTTCAGATTTGGTCGGTGGAGGTGGTCTCTTTAGAATTCACAATGGTAACTTTGTGTTACATTTCGCGAAAAAATTGTGTTGTAATTCGTCTGTCCTTGCAGAGTTTGGGGTTGTTATTAAACCTTTGGAAATTGCGGATTTTTGGGGTTGAAATAAGCTCCGACTCAGCCATGGTGGTCAAAGCTTTTTACAACCACTCTTTGGTTCCTTGGATTTTCAAGCGGCGTTGGAGATTCTCTTTAGATCCTAACAGATTCACTAACCTTATTATTTCTCATATTTATAGAGAGAGTAATTATTGTGCTAACTTTTTGGCGAATTTGACGCTCGACACCGATTCTACCACACTTTTTTATTCCATTCCTTTAGGGATTCAAAATGATTTTGTAAATAATAGGTTAAGCATACTGTTCTTCAGGTTTTCGCAACTTTCAGGGCTAACTTGTTCCCCCTTTTTGTACCGATCTTCTTGGAATATATTTTGACTTTTATTCAAGATTAATACATAGTCAAAATCATAATGTTTCAACAAAATGTATTTCAAAATGATTTTTATAAAAAAAAACTATTTGAAATAGCTTTATATTTAAGTGATTTTTGAAATTTTAACATCCAAAATAAATTTATAACAGAAAAGATGAAATATCTAAAATAACATTTTAAAAATAATTTTTTAAATAAATTTTTTATTTGAATTTTTTTGAAAAAATTCTTTATAAAAAAATTTCAACAAAAATATGTTACACAATAAAAATTATTTTAAAAAAGAATGAAAGAATCGAGTCCATAAAAGCCTCATCTTAACAAATTAAGTTTAACAAATACTCTCTCTGATCTCAAATATAAACAATAATAAAAAATTCAATGATCTTAAATATAAACAAAAATCATCTATAATTATTATATTTAATGTCACTATTCCAAATACATTTTTTTTTCTTAAATGCACTTTTGGTCTTCTATTTTGATGTTTTTTAATTTTTAGTCCTCCCATTACACATAAGTATCGTATGTTTTTGTGCTTTTAAAGCATAACAATCCTACTTTTTTTTTCTCTTGTAGTTTGCCATGTTCATCAATTCCAATTACAAAATGTTCAGTATTTTATTCATTAATCCTATTAATATATAATGCTATAAAATATAAGACTATAAATCATATGTTTTTAGGTGTGATACCATGTAAATAACTATTTAATGATAATACTATATTGAAGACTTTGAACATCATAGTATAGTGAGGTTTTTAAGGATCCTTATTCTAAGTTAGCAGTAAAAGGTCGTAGATTTTGCATATGTTTGCAAGATTGGCGTGGATCCCAAATTCTATTAGATGTGTTATGTACTGGGTTTGCATCATTCATGGTAAAATGCAATCCATTCTTTGCTATAACATCATCCTCCATTGTAGTCTCAAAAAAAAAGAAACAAAAGTTACAAGTGTATTGTGGGTTTTGTTTCCCATTAAAGTCCCAATTGATTTTTTAACAAAAATATTTAGTGTTTATATAGCTCATTAAAACTATCAATTATAAACTCTTGTATTGGGCTAGTGATAGAATGAGATGGGCTTGAAACCCAAACTGTTTTAAGAAAAAATTAATTATCTAATTTCTACAAAACATTAAATAATTAAGTTTTAGCTTAACACTATTAAAATTATCAATTAATTATATAAATAAATATAAAATAATAAATAATCCTAGTCTGCAATACCATGTCATTAAAAAATAAATTTTCATCCCAATCATCAATGTCACGTCATCAAAAGTGAAATGTGTCAACTAAATCCCAAGTGATGTAAAGTTCAGGATCAAAAAACTGATTTTTAAAATGGAGGGACTAAATTTTAAAAATGTCAAAATAGGAGGACCAAAAATGCATTTAAGTTTTTTTTTTTAAATTTTTTTATGTTTGTAATGATTTTCAAAACAAAAAATAAATATAAAATAAAAAAAATCTAAGAATTAAATGTATTTAGACATTTTTGTTCAAGAATATTTTTTTTATTTATAATTTTGTCATAGTATATATTTAATAACTAAATTTATTTATTTTAAACCTTTTTGTACCCACAAATATTTTAGATTTAAAAGCTGATAGTAGTTTGGCTCTTGTATTGGCTTTGATATATGATAGAAAAATGAGAAAATTATTGTAGCCAATCAATAAAGATTTTTTATATAAGTAAATGAGAAATTTGTGTTAGATGAGTATGAGGATATTGAACCCTTAATACAAGAGAAAGCAGATACTACAAGTGAGGCAAAAACGAATTAAGAGACACATGACCTTGTTAAGATACCCAGACCTCCCACTTCAACAACTCATGCCTTTTATATCTCACTACAAATCTTAAATACAGTGTCATTTCTTTTACCATTACTAGGCTCAAATGCTTCAAATATTTTGGCTTTGATGTCTCCATATTTGTAGGCAAGAAATTCTAACCAAATTGCCTATTGTTCAGTGAAAAATCTCTAATTCCACTTGCTTAGCTGTGCATCATTGAATCTTTCACAATGTTTGACTCACAACCCTTCATTTTCCTTGGCCATGCCAGTATAAACCAGCTAACCAAAATGATCTTCTTGGTTTCATCATCACCTCCTCAAAGAAAAGGTTGTTGCAACTTCACAATCCCTTAAAAAAATGTGGAACCTTTGTTTTATAAGTGATATGCTTTTAACATGGACATCAACTTTTGATGATGACAATTAATGTCTTCTGATAAGTTAAGCATAAGTGGTTAAACGGATAGAGATACAAACCTAAGCATTAGGATTTTGACTATTCGATGATGACAATCAAATGAAAGGTAACTCATATTTAAGGACTAATCGTCTACGAAGAAAAATGACTTTTGACAAGAGATCTTTTTCAAACACATCACCACTTTTCAATTGTAGTAAATTTAATATTTTTCAAGCAAGATTTAGAATTTTTCTTCAAAGCATAAATTATGAATTATGGGAAACAGTAGCCAAGTAGCCAATGGTCTGTTTATCCCTACTCGTCAATTAAATGATGAAGTAAAAGATAAATCCAAGTCCCTTTGGACCGAAGAGGAAAAGAGAAAATTTGAGATAAATTATAAAACTAAGAGCCTCGTAACAATGTCTTTAGATGAAAACAAATTTTGTTATGTCCATCATTGTAATACTGAAAATAAAATATGGGATACTTTTGAAATAATATATGGAGCTTCTCCAAATATTGAACCAGAGAAGATGAACACACAAGACAAAGACGATAAAGATACCAGTCATGGATTTTTTTTCAAATTTAGAAATATCTAAGAGTTGAGAATTCAAAATTTAATCCAATTCTTAAATTAAAAGATATGAGCATTCATGAATTTTAGGAAAAAACTAGAAAGAAGGGGGTTGTAGAAAAGTTGGACGATCTAGTTCAATTACTTAAAGATGAAGTAATCCAAGAAAAATCATCATCCTCGTCGTACTCCTATCATACAACTCTTCTGCAATCCTTCGAAAGAACATACTCAGTAGTTGAACGATCCTCAGAAGATTCAACATTAAATGAAAGATCCTATTGTCATTTGGCTTAGCGAGCCTTGTTTTAGGAAAGTTCTTGTCTATATCTCATGTGTTGTTTTAGTTGATTTCATCATCTCTTTACCTTATTTTATAAATACATAGTTAAAATATTCAATCAGATATTTTATTAATTTTCACTATTAAATCCATAATTTCTCGTTTGATTTCTTGAAAAAAATAATAATATTTAACGTATTTTTGACATTTCTCATATTCACCGACTAATGTTTTTTTTTGGAGTTGTTGGATTATGTCAATTAGTTGAATCTCATCTATAACTGGCAGGACCGGTCTTGGGTCAGGGCAAGTAGGTTCATGGCCTCAAAAAATCGAGGACCTCAAAATTGGTAAAGATTTAAATTTTTTATTAGTAAGTAATAAATATATTGTTTTCTAAATATAGAACACATATATGGTCGTGTGTTCAATCCATGGCCTAGACTATTTTCATTATTTTATATTTTTACACCGTTAACCTGTTTTATCACACATATTTCTTGAATGTTTTTAATTTTTATTTATATATTAATATATAAAATTTATTTATTTATATTTAAAAAATCTATCATATAATAAAAAATTTATTATTAAATTTATATTATAAAATATAACATCATTATTTGTGTCTAGTTTTATTACTTTATATTTTATTCTATAGAAAAATATATTACTATTAAATTTTGTTAATAATAATAAATTAAAACTTAAGAAATTCAATATTGTTTTTATTAAGACAACATAATTAAATAAGTAAAAAATTAAATTATTAAAATTAATTTTTTTCAACAATTTAATTATAATTAATCTAATTTGATGTATTATTTATAAAATTTTATATTTTAATAAATATTTTTACAGTTATGTCTTAAATTTTTAAGGTTTTGTCGAAATATTTATTATAATATTTAGTTTTTAATGTTGTTTATAATTTAAATATAAAAAGAAATATTTTTAAATTTATTTTTTTTATATTAGAAGCTAATTTTTTTTTAAATTCAATGATCCTGAAAAAGAATGAAAATGATGTGTACTTTATAATATAATGTTAAATTAATAAAGAGATAAAAACTAGAAAAATTTAACAAACAAATCAAATCTAGGGAGAAAATTAATTGACAAAGTCATTTGTGTGATTGTAACAAATTTTATTCCGCATCGTACCGCTGTCACCTATGATAACCACCAGAGTCACCATTCTTCCCTTTGAGTCTTACACCTTGATCTTCTTTTCTCTCTAAAATAAAAGCGACTCAATTTTTATTATTTGTTCAGGATCTCTAAAAACTCAGACCGGTCCTGATAAAGGGATAAGTTAAGGATGTCTTTGTTCAATAGAGTATCATATTGGAGTAGCATTTTATGGAAGAGTGCTTGATTTTGGTGTTGAGTTTTTCTTTTGTTCTGGTATTTTGTATATGTTAGTGTATTGTGTTGGTTTGATGACAGGAGATGTTATCTTTTGTCATCGATGTTTATGTTTATGTGTTTTGTTATTAGTTTAGGAGTTCTAATTTTAAAATTAGATTCATTTTTATTAAATATAATTAAAATAATTAAAAATAATATTAATATAATTATATATTAATTAAAAATAAATTTAGTTATAATTATTTTATTTTTTCAACCTCATTTTTAAATGTATTGAATTTTTATCGTAATTTTTTTTATTATTATAAATTTGTATATCTATTAATATTAATAAAAAAATTACACCTTTTAAAATTTGGGACCCTTCAAAATTAGAGGATCTATATTATAGAGTTTGATACTCCTACTCAAGCTTGACCCTATGTTTTAGATTAATTAAATAATTAATATATCTGATTTAATAATAAATTACATTTATTAAATATTCAATAAATAAAAAAAATAAATTATCTCTTACATACCAGAATGAATACAAAATAATAATGACTCTATATTCAAATACTAGTATTGTTTAATATTATAAATTGAGTCAACAAGTGGGCAGCTGGATCCCCATCTTTTCTAGTGTGGGATATATTGACTTGTCAAAAATTCAAATTTCTTATCTCAAAATAACTCTAGAGCATTATTGTAACATTTATTATTTTCCACTATTATACCAGTTATTTATTATAGTTTTTACTTCGGTTAACTACTCTAATACAATTATATTATCATAATAGTATTTATAATAATTTTATTATTAAATTCAATATAATTTTAATTTACGGTACATAACTCAAACAAATATTTTTCATGATAAAGTATAATTATTAATTACCAACGCTGTAATGAAAGTTGATATGTAGAAAGAGTTTTATTTAGGAGAGTATTTTATAGTAATTAAAATATAACTATTGCTTTTTTCTTAACAAAAAAATGTATATATAACTCTTGCTTAAAAAACAAAAACTTGATAAAATGTCTCTAGGACTATAATATAGCTGTTATTGCGAGAGTATATTGACTTTTGCAAATGCGGCTGCAATTTGCAAGAGTGCTACATTTCTATGAATCCAAATTAAAGGTCATTTATTGTTTGAACTCTTTCTTTACTACTAGTTCAGTCTAATAATATCAACAAATTCTTCACATTAATTTAATTAATTTAATTATCTAATTTTATTGATAGAACGATATTTATCTTTTTCTGTATTTAAATCTAAATCTTTAATAAATATCGGTTTTCTATAAGGAAGTTCAGTGATTCGGACAAATCCAAACTAAATTGGAATTCAAATCAAATCCTAGTATTTGGGTCGGACGTTTTTTTAATTCGGATAAAATCGAATAAAATCAACGAAATCTGATATTAATTGGTTCGGATAATGGATTTCCAAATTTTTAACCGCAAACCGTCTATCCAACTCAATCATATTAATTTATATAATTTATTTTTAAAAAGAAAAAAAATAATCGCTATTTATGACATTCACATCTATACGAAGAAACGAAAAAAAAATTAATATTATTATAGAAAATTAGTTGATATAAAAAAATATTTTTTAAAAATATTTTAATACATTTGTTTCTAATGTATCTGATCAATCTAACTCAAACCAATCTCGTTGTTTTTCAGTTTGATTCGGTACAGATTTTATCGTAAAAGTTTGCAAATTTAATCCAAACTAATCAATATATTTTTTATCATTTTGGATTTCGGATTCTCTAAAAATCGAATCAAACTGCCGCGAACACCCCTAATTTTCCGTCTCAATTTCTTATTGGATGAATAATTAAACTTCAATTTCTTTTCACATATTTCTTGAATTTTAACTGAGTTTAAGAGGGTTTTCTCTATCAAATCGTAACAAATTTGGATGACTATTCACAACTAAGTGTAGTTTTTGCCGGTCTCATACGGAATCCATTAATCATCTCTTTCTTGATTGTGTGGTGGCTAAATTGGTTTGGGATGAGATTGGTGGTTGGCTTGTTGTATCGGTAGATGCTAGTTCGAGTATTAAGGAAAACTTTGTTAATTGGCACGCCAGTTGTAAGAGGAATCGGATGAAGGAGAGTAGACTTGATTTTGTTTGGTTGGTCATCTATTGGACATTATGGTCTTTCAGAATGCGGGTTGGAATGTCGTAGACATCGTTTGGAAAGTGAATTTTCACTTTTGGCGGTGGACGTTCATAGGAAAAAATTCTTTATCCAATTGTAATCTTTATGATTTTGATAAAGTCCCTTTGATCTATTTGTCATAGATTTAATTGGTTAAGAATTTCTTCTTTTTGTCTCGAGCGGAGTCCGCTCTCTTTTTTTGTATCAAGTTTGAGTACTTTTAGTGCTCTTTATCAATATATCCTTACTTAAAAAAAAACTATAGGTTTTGTAATTATGATAATAAAAAATTTTAAAATTTATATTTATAATTTATTGCCTTACAAGTATGTATTATACTTCATCCAATTCTTATCTAATTATTATTATTTAAAAAAAATATGTTTTTAGATACATTAATTATGTATCTAATTGTTCAATGTATTTAAAAAGTAAAGAAAATAATAAATATTAAGTAAAGAAAATAATTTGATAATAGAAAAAACTATACTAGAATTAATTTAATGGTCCAATTTGAGAAATTATTAAAATTACATTGATAGTTAAATGTGACTATTTTTTAGATAAATATTTCTGTAACTTGTGATTATTATTTTAAGGAAATTGTGAATAACATAGTAGATTGAGATAATTTTACCGTGACCAAAAAAGGGATCGGTTATGATAAAACAATTCAAATCAAGTGTAGTAATATTTGTAAGCGCTCAAAGCAGATATAATAGTCTGAAATGGGTCTAGTCGTCCGATTTGAATATATTAGCACTTATCCATTATAGCTTGTATGTGACCTGAGAGATGTAGGAAGAGACTATCAACCTTGACTGGGTCATGGAGAAGAAAGGTGGGAACCATTTCTCTCAAAATGCCACGAATTCCCTTAAAAAGGGGGAAGAACTTGTTATTAAACAAAATCCGGTCCATAGAGACTCTTATAAATACCCTTACCTAAAAAATCAAGAAGGAGGATTCACAAATTTCAAAAGGTAAAACATAAAGTTTCTCACAATCCCTACATGAGAAAACTCTCTCCTAATATTGTACTTTTAGCAAGTACAATTGGCCCGACATGGGAACCAACAAAACTAACATGGGCCACACCCACCTTCAATTCATATGCCTCCTCAAACCCCTTCCTTAACATGGTGACAAGACAAGGCACTGTGGCATCTACCAACTTGGCCACGTCCATTTACACCATAGCAGGGGGTTTGGTGGAGGTGGAGAGACAAACTCCTCCCACAAAAGATACGTTTGGGAAGTTCTCGCAGTATAAGGTTCACCTACCATCCCCAAACCCAATTCAGGAAGGGAACCTGAAATCATTTTCTCTAATAAATATGTTGCAAACATCCACATTTGTGACAATGACCCCATGGTCATAATTGTGCAGTTTGATAATTTGGATATAAAGTGGATACTGATTGAACCGGGGAGCTCAGTAGATGTCATATACTAGTGTCACACCCCAAATTTTACCCCTAACTGCTCGCATCGTACATTGCATTTAAAAGAAGATTTCAAGACTTTTTTTTGTTGCTTCCACCTCATATTCAGCTTATTTTTAAAATCTAAGTTAACTTTTATTCACTTCCAAGACCTTTTAAATTTAATTTCTATCTTCCACTTCTAACTTTTAAATTTGTTTTCATGTTAGTTTCTATTTCTTTTTCTTACTCTATTTTTTTATTATTTCTTTTTTTTTAATTCTTCTATTTCTAATCTTTGTTCAAATTTCTATTTTTCATTCTTAAAAATTTTAAAATTGTAAACTTAGATTTATTTCCATCTTATTTTCAAGTTTTATTTCTAATTTAAGTTCTAATTTCTATTCCTAGTTTTTTTAAATTCATTTTCAAGTTTTATTTCTAAATTTTAAATTTGATTTCTAATTATAATTTTCAATTCATTTTCAAGACGCTGTCTCTAAATTTATTTTCATTTTCTAACCTTCAATTCATTCCAATTTCCAAAATTCATTTCCAAGTTTATTTCTAATTTTAAGTTTATTACTAAATCATTTCCATTCCAATTCATCAATTCCATTTTTAACTCTTAATCTATATTTTCATTCAATTATCCAAATCCAATTTCATTCAATCTCTTTCTTTTATTCTTTTGACTATAATTTATTCCCCTTTTGCATCATGAGTGTTTTCAAGTCTCTTTTATCATTCATATTAATTTAAAAGTCTCTTTTATCATTAATTTTAATTTGATGTCACATGTTGATCATACACTGATTTTAGTTTGGTTTTACACATTTGATTTCCTAAATCCATATTGTTTAGAATTTGTTCGTCATTCATATTTTATTCACTTTGCTATAGTCATTTCCATTCACTTCCTTTATTCTACAATTATGATCACCATTTATGCACTACATTGAAGCATCATCTTCATACACTTTTACTCATTCACATTCATATTCACATTTAAATGTTTAAATTGAGAGATTCATTTTCCTTTCATAAATACTTTCATTCAAATTTCAAATTCATAAACCACTTTCAATCATTCATACCATCTCATTACCATTCATATCATCATTCACATTTGAATTTACCAAGTCTAATTTATATTTGAGTTGCATATGCATATAACCATTCCAAAGTTTCACAACACATTCAACCAAATTTGATTTTATTAAAAAAAAGTAGCATACATTCATTCATTTCGCATCACATATTAGCATATTGTTACATATAGGTTTCAAGGAACAAAAAAACTACACAAGTTACAAAGGCACAACAGTGAAATCAAAATAAGTTGCACCAATGTTAAAGGGGGTTTGGAATCAAGATTAATCCAATTGAGATTAAGAGAAACAATTATGGAGGTAGATGTGTAGACCAAAGAACTTTGTGATTAAGTCCCTGTAACATGAAAACAAGAAAAACATATCAGTAAATTTAAAGTTTTTTACAGCAGTGAGATTAATCAAAAATATCAGTTTGGACCACAATTTTCACAACCAGACAAAATACAAGGGAAATTTTCAGACCTGTTACAAAAATCAGAGTCAGGTTGCAGCAAAACACCAATTTGGGACCTGCAGTTTTTTTTTACCATAGCCTGCAACTCTCTCCTTACACCAAAAGATGATAAGCCTTTCCCTCCATAAACAGAACCTGCAAGTTAAAAAGGACATGGCATCATTATCAAACAAAATTGCTGATAAACAAAAACCACTTCAACAAGTTTTAAATTCAAATTTTTTCAAAGAGCAAACCCTAATCTATCATTTATAAAAGTGAAGTTATCAGAGAAGAAAAGGGGAGAGGATTTTTGAAAACTCTAATTTTTTTCACAAAGAAAGGAACACAGAAACAAAATCATAGAAAATTCACAAAAAATAAACCAATTCAACTTTCATCCAGCAGACACATCAACCTAATTCTATCATACCAAATAATTCAGAAAAAATGTTTCATAGAACAAGAAGAAATATAAACTTTAGCAAAAGAAAAAGCTCAAACCTTTAGCAACTAACCTTCCACTTCTTCCGAATCAGTTCACAACCGAAATTCCACTTCTTCCGAATCAGTTCACAACCGAAAAGCTCCGCCAAATCGTTGCAGAACCACCCTCACCACGAGAAAGCTCTGAAACTTTCGAACCTCAATCTCAAGCCATCATGTGGACACCTGCACCGAACGAGATTCATTAAAAGCCGCAAACTTTGAGCCCAAGAAGAGGGAGAAGAAGAGGATCGTGTGGAGAGGAGAAAACTGACCTTACCGTCAAACCAGTTCGAATCACCATTTCTTTTTCAGAGGTAATTTCTTCCTTTTATTTTCGCGATTCATTGAGGTATGCAGATTCGAGGATTTAGGGGTTGTTGTTTAAGTTAGGTTTTTTGATTTGAGAGGTTTAAAGCTTGTTGAGAGTCACAAATTTGAGAAGAAAGTAAGGGTTGGATTTTCAGTTTAGAGAGCTTGCAGAGAAGTGGAAGGAGAGGATAGTGCCGAGAGATGGCGAGAATCTGGAAAGTTGATCGACGAGAGTGAGAGTGAAAGTTCCAGGGAGTTCATCGTGTTTCTCCTTGGGTTTTGATTTCACGTGTTTTGGTTTGGAATGGGGATTTAGCGGCTTAGTGTTTATTAGGGTTTTCAACCCATTCTCTTTACCTTAACCAAACCGGGTCACAGTTTGACCCGCCCATGCTCCAACCGACCCAGTTAAACCAGCCTTTTTTTTTTCCGATTAATCTTGTTATTTTTTTAATTATATTTAAATTATTTTGTTTATGTATAATATTAGGATTAGTCTTTAAGTAATTATTTAAAATAGCCTTAAAAATAAATGTAGTTAAGAGAGAATCTAAAAAATAAGAGTGACAGTTTTTTTCTTCTTAAAAATCTAAAAAATATATTTTCTATAACCTTTTTTATAATTTAATCAAATCTTTATATTTAACAATAATAAACTATTTATGGATTTATTATTATTGGATATTTAGTTTTAATTAAATTTTTTTTTTTTTCAATTAAACATTTCTAAAACTCAAAAAAACATTTTATTTTCTTTTCTATTTTTTTTTTATAGTTAGAAATTTAAGCATTTATAAAAATCCAAAAAACATTTTGATTCCGATTCTTTTATTTTTAATTTTTATTTTATTTTATTTTTATTAGACATTTATTTATTTTGGTATAAAAAAAAACAACAAAAAAATTAAGGCATTTATTCTCATTTACATTTCTAGATATTATTATAATTATATAAAGAATCAAATTTATTATTTAGATTATGTATAAAACAAAATTAAAAAAAAACAAATCTTGTCTCCCTCGTTTCTTTTTTTAGTATTATTATTAAAAAAAAAAAAAAAATAATAGCATTTATTCTATTTCCTCATTTTTAGGTATTGTTAGAAAAAAATCATTATACTTATTTTCTTTCCTTAAATTTAGATATTATTATTATAATATATAAAAAATCAATATATTTTCTCTCTTTCCTTATTTATAGGTATTATTAGAAAAAATCCAAAAAAAAAATCAATATATTTTCTCTCTTTCCTTATTTATAGGTACTGTTAGAAAAATCTCTAAAAAATATTCTTAGTTTATTTTATTTTAATTTTAAATTTAATAATAATTAAAATTCCTAGTTAGTTTCTTTCACTCCATTTAAAACTCTAGTTTTGTTTTTAAGGTTTATAAAAAATTCTAATTTTTTTGGAGTAATTAGTATAGTAATAATATGAAAAAAAATCTAAAAAATATTTACCTTTTATTTTTGTTAAACATTTTTATTTAAGTGTTGACTTTATTTTATATTTAGGATTTTTTTATTATTATTAGTCTCCATTTGTTACTATCTTTTAAATATCTCTAAAAAAAAATAAAAATTATCTTTCTTAATCTTTATAATTAATTTTGTGAATCCTTAATTTAATTTTAGCTTATCTAATTAGGTTTTAGAATTTTATTTTAATTTTTTAACTCAATTTATTTTAATTTAATTCTAAAAAAATAATAAAAATAATGTCCTTTTTTCGTTTTTAATTAGTTGTGGGGTAGTTTAGGTTTGACTTCTTTAGGTGTATCCCATTAGTGTGAGAGATTAAATTTAGGTTTATTTCTCTTTTGTGTGAATATGTGCATGATTTAACTTTGCATTATTTTGTATGTATTATTTGATTTTAATTCTGCACTAAGACCATAAAATGCTAAGATAAAATTTGAAGCGCCACACCATTTGAGACATTAATTTTCAAGATAATAATCCTTGGTCCAACGCCAAGTCGATTTCATATACACTTCACTCACACACGTAAGTCGATCGTTTTACGATCGCCGTCTGCACAATCTTTACACTTCACAACTTTCCAACTTAAGCAAATTGACGCACTGCGTTTGTCTTCCACCCCGCATTCTCGATCCATATATCGAGTCATAGCCCGGTTACTAAGCCTTTTACCTTGCATTTCCATTTACTTTATTCAATTCATTTTTGCAAGTAGCAACCTATGCCTTAGACTTAGGAGCTTGCACCCTCATTTATTTGCTTTCTTTTTTTTGCATTTCAATCCAAAAGGGAAAGAACTCATGTAGTTGACTCAATGTCATAGGAAGTTTAGCCATCCCTAGTTCCTTTTCAACCTTAGCCATTAGGACCTTTTTATTTTACAATTTTTTGTGACTTTGTTAAGTCACGTGAGTGTTTGCCATAACACTTACCTTCCCCCGCGAACCTTGAGCGTAACCAAGTGTTCGTTAATCCTTAGGAGAACTACGAGTGCTCTGATTCTATACCCGATACGTAGGCATCGATGCGATGTTGTGCGAGCACCATTAGAAATAAAACCTTAGGTTCCCATAATTTTAACAAGCAATAAACAACAATAATACAAATATTAACAAGAGGTTCCCGTAGGATACTGCGGATGCTTAGGATGCTAACACCTTCCCTAGGTATAATCAACCCCCGAACCTAGTTTCTCCTTATTTAGGGTTTTTACGATCTTTTTCCCTTTTCCCTTTGGATTAAATTAAAGTCGGTGGTGAACATAAATGTTTTGCGATTCAAGCTCACTTAATAGCTTGGTATCCGATTCTCACCGCGACAGAAATGGCGACTTCACTGGGGAAAGACATTTTTGAGGGTTAAGCCCACCTTGTATATTTGTATATTTGTTGTTGTATTGCTTGTTATTATTTTTGGATTTTTGGGTGTTCCATGTGTGGTGAGATAAGTCCTAACCCGGACTTGAGTGCAAAATAAGTTAGGACGGTGGTATATTCAAGAAGGCTTGTAGGGAGTTGAGTCCCGACCAAGTTGACTTGAGACACCACCACTCGGCGGAGGCCTCCTCGGATGTAGTTTTGTTGATCGAGTTCAGTCGTGAAAACATTACTATATTCGACTTGAGAGCCATTAATGCTGAGGACCTTAGAACATTTACCCCCACTTGGCCTTTTTAGGGATGTAGTGCGATGACTATGAGGGTGCAAATCCAAAATAGTTGATACGCGATACTGCACTCGGATGAGACTCTCTTGAGAATATTACTGATTACCAAGTCGAGTTGGGAAGTCGGTAATATCCGATAGATGGGACAGTGATTCTGGGAACTTTTAGAACCCGTTGTACAGGTACAAATAAACCCATAGTACATACCTTTTGGGAGGGTTGAACCTTTGACCTCATGCAAGCTTTGAACCTAAGCCTTGTTTGTGTTTGTTGCATTCACGCATCATGAAGCATCATTTTACCATTTATTCAAGGAACTCAGAAACTCTATCTTTGCAAATATCATAGGTACCATCATGGATTTTGGAAGAAGAAAGACCGTCAAGTACACATTCAAAACTCCCAAACTTGAAGACCTAAGGAAATTAAGAGATTTGGTTTTGGATCAAGAAGCCTTCATGGAGAAGCATAGGAGACTTTTAGCTTTGCTTAAGACTGATTGGGATGGAAGGTTGCTCTCTGTGATGCTCCAGTTTTATGATCCTCTCTACCACTGTTTTACGTTCCCTGATTACCAATTGGCGCCTACTTTGGAAGAGTATTCAGTTTTGGTGGGATCACGTGTTAAGGATGAGTTTCCATTCCCTGTTCTAGAGAAGGACCCTGAAGAAGCGGAGATTGCAAAGGCGACATATTTGAGTGTTCCTGAGGTCAAGGCAAATATGACCTATAAAGGAAAGGTTTTTGGATTCCCTACAAAGTTTTTGGTAGAAAAGGCCAAGAATTTTGTTGATGTGAAGGATATGAAAGCTTTTGAGGCGACTTTTATTCTGCTGATATATGGAGTGCTGCTTTTCCCAAGCTTTGAAGACTTTGTCGACCTGAACGCCATCAAGATCTTTCTGAAGAAGAACCCGGTCCCTACTTTGCTTGGAGACACGTACCATTCCATCCATCTGAGAAATCACCATAAGGGAGGGATGATTACTTGTTGTGCATCATTGTTGTACGAGTGGTTTATTTCGCACTTGCCTAAGTCATCTTCATTTTGGAACCTTAAGGATGGTTTGTGGTGGTCACAAAGGATCATGTCTCTTACCCACTCTGACATTAGCTGGTACAACCGTGTTTATGATGGAGCATTGATTATTGATAGCTGTGGTGATTTTGCTAATGTGCCTCTTCTTGGCACTAAGGGAGGAATCAGCTATAATCCGGTTTTGGCTCGCCGTCAACTCGGGTACCCGTTGAAGGACAAACCTAAGAGTGTTGAAGTGGAAGGAATTTTCTTTAAGGATGACGAAGAACCAGAGCTCAAGAAACAGATCATGCAAGCTTGGAAGTGCATCCATAAGAAGGGGAGGAGTAGCTTGGGAAAGCCGAATTGTGTTTCTATGGAACCCTATCTCCAATGGGTACGAGATAGGGCAATCATTCTGAAGATGCCTTACCCTCGCCAGGATCCTATGACCTTCAAGAAACCCATTCTAATCTTTATGGATGATGCAGAGAAGCTGAAGATTGATTTGGAGAAAGAGATTCGAGAGAAGAATGCATGGAAGAATCGACATCAGATCATCAGCAGTGAGAATGAAGAACTTAGAAGACAGCTGAAGATGAAGGAAGAAGAAGAGCTATCCAGCAAGAAAAGGAAATCACAAGAGGATTTATTTTCCTCCAGCACTCAAGAGGACGCTTCTTGGAAGTCGATCGTGGATCAACTTATGATTGAAAGGGCTCAGATGAAGGCGCAAATCGAGAAGCTCAACTTGAGGCTTTTAGGAGAATCTCCTTAGGACTTTGTCTTTGTCTTTATTAAGCTTTGTCTGGGATTTTTGAAAGTGTACTCAAGACTTTGTATCACTTTTTGAATTTAATGAAATCACATCCTTTTGATTATTATGTGTTCCTTGGTATTTGCAAATTTGTTTCTTAAGTTCCTTGAATAATTTCATTTTTGCATTGCACTCATACATTTGGCATTGCATTTGCATTTTTTTTCATGAAACTCATTCCCGTCATCTGCTCTCAATTCAGCTTTCACACTGAGGCTCTCACGCAAATACTACACTCGAGCTCAAGCCAGAAAGAGGATGGCTGAAAGAGACCTAGAGATGGACAGAGTTAACGAAGAGCTTTCTGATATTCGTGGAGATATGGGTCAGATGATGGAAATGTTGCAAGTCATTCGAGCGAAGATGGATACCCAACAGACTGTGGTGTCAGAAATTGTTACTGCAACAACTGAAATTGTCACTGCAACGACCCAGCCTACGTCATCAGTCACTACCCCTGTGACCTGGTCTCCTTTTGGGTTTCCTCCTGGTTTTTTCCCTCCTTCTCGAGGGTTTGCTACTCAAAGTTTTATTCCTCCTTCCCAAGGACTTACTGCTCAGGGTTTCTTCCCTCCTTCACAAGGGTTTGCTACTCAAAGTTTTATTCCTTCTTCCCAAGGACTTACTGCTCAGGGTTTCTTCCCTCCTTCACAAGGGTTTGCTACTCAAAGTTTTATTCCTTCTTCCCAAGGACTTGCTACTCAGAGTTTTATACCTCCTTCTCAAGGTTTTGCTACTCAGAGTTTTATACCTCCTTCCCAAGGATTTGCTGCTCAGGGTTTCTTCCCTTCGTCCCAAGGCTTAGCTTCTCAAAGTTTCGCACCTCCCTCTCAGGGTATGGCATTTCCTTTTCAAGGTTTTGTGCCTCCTCCTCAGGGATTTGCTGCTCAACAGACTGTTCCTGTGACTAATGAAGAAAATCATGCAGTTGCTAATTTTACACAAGACATTGTGCACACCCGTGCCCAACCGTACTTTAATGACCATCAGGGGTATGAAGCGCCAGATATGTCTGAAAACGGAGATGAGAAACATGTGAAAATGCAAGAGAATTTTGATACCCTTGAAAAAAGGTTAAGAGCGATTGAAGGTGACCAGATCTTTGGTGCTGCTGCCAGAGAGATGTGTCTGGTGTCTGGATTGGTAATACCTCCAAAGTTCAAGATACCCACCTTTGATATGTATGAGGGTGCAACTTGTCCTAAGAACCATCTCCTGATGTACTATCGAAGAATGGCTGCTCAGGTGGACAATGATAAGTTAATGATCCACTGCTTTCAAGACAGTCTGAAGGGAATCTCCTCTAAATGGTATCTGACGCTTGACCAGTCAAAGATTCGCAGTTTCCAGGACTTGGCAGATGCTTTCATCCAGCAATACAAGTACAACATGGACCTCGCTCCCGATAGGAGGCAATTGCTAAGCATGTCCCAGAAAGAGTCTGAATCTTTTAAAGAGTATGCTCAGAGGTGGAGAGGGACCGCTTCTCAAGTAGAGCCCCCATTGACTGAAAAAGAATTAGCTGACTGGTTTGTTGACACTGTGCGACCAGAATTCTATGAGAGAATGGTGGGGAGCATAACTGCTAGTTTCTCTGATTTAGTGGCTGTGGGAATCAAGGTAGAGCTCGGTTTGAAAAGTGGAAAGATGAGTAGTGCATCTGGCAGTTCCAGCACTGGCAGTGGAAGTAATGTTAAGAAATTTACCAGCAACTTCCACAAGAAGAAAGAGGGTGAGACAAATGCCATAATGACAAGTCAAAGAAGAAATCCGCTTTGGCAGAGACCTTCACCTATGGCTCAACAGCAGTATGCTCGTCAACAGCAGTATGCTCATCAACAACAGTATGCCCAACATCCTTATGTAGCGGCGGTTCAACCAGCATTTAATCCACAAGTCCCCATGTATCGGCCAGCTCAAGCAGCACCGATGTACCAACAAGCGGCTCCAATGATTCAACCTTATCAACCAATGATCAACAATCCGGGCTATCAACAAGCACCCAATGCTTCAGCCTACCAGCCGAGGACTCCAGCTCCTCATCCAAATCCAAATTTTCAGAACAGAAGAACAGGTGGAAGGCCTCCTAATCCTCGAATCCCTATAACTTATACTGAGTTATATCCTTCACTGCTGAAGAAGGGTTTGGTTACTCCAAGGCCTTTGGGTCCTCCACCAAGTCCGCTCCCACCAAATTACAACCCAAATGCTCACTGTTTATTCCATGAAGGTGCTCCAGGGCACGATTTGGAGGGTTGTTATGCTTTGAAGTACATAGTGAAAGATTTGATGGAGAAGAATATTCTGTCATTTGGGAATACTGGTCCGAATGTCAAAGATAATCCTTTACCCAAGCATGGGTCTATAAATGCTATCGTTGATGAGTCCGAAGAAGGTTTGATTTTCAATGCCACCGAAATCAAGACCCCGCTCAGAGACTTCCATGCGAAGTTAGTAGAGGCGGGTATACTGAAGAGCTGTCATCAGAATTGTGAAGGTTGTGTTGATAGTCCGAGGGGATGTGAATTGGTCCTAAAAGATGTTCAAGATTTGATTGATGAAGGCGTCTTACAAGTGAGCAGTCATATGAAGAAGAATGAAGTGGCAGTAATTGAACCCATCTTCAACTTGCCGGAATCTAATTCTACTTGGGTGCCAGTGTTCAATCTGCCTGAATCTTCAGGAGCTCAACCTATCTTCAATACTCCAGAATCTGTGGTGCCAATCTTCAATGTACCTGAGCCAAGATTTGAACAAAGGGGTAACTTTTTCCGTTATGAAGACACCAAAGCAGTTCCTTGGAAGTACGATACAGGGAAAGTTCATCAGAAGATCGATAAAGCTAACCAGAAGGAAGGTTCAAAAGTTGCAAGTACTGATATAGCGGGTGCAGGTCGTTTGACTCGCAGTGGTCGTGTATATACCCAGCAAGCCAATACGGCTCCGCCTAAAGAAGTCATACCAGCTGTTGTCAACAAAGATAAAGAGGTAGTCTTGGGGGAAGAAGATGCCGAATTTCTCAGAATCATAAAGAAGAGTGATTATAAGGTAATTGATCAGCTACATCAAACGCCTTCCAAAATATCTATCCTATCACTGCTTATGCATTCTCCGGCTCATCGAAGTGCGCTTCAGAAGTTGCTAGCTCAAGCACATGTTACGCATGATATAACAGTGAATCAGTTTGATGGAGTCATTGCCAATATCACTGCGTGTAACAACCTCAGTTTCAGCATGGAGGATCTTCCGAAGGAGGGCTTGGACCACAACCGTGCGCTCCACATATCAGTGAAATGTCAAGAGGATACTTTAGCAAGAGTTCTTGTAGATACAGGATCTTCACTGAATGTTTTGCCGAAAAGAACACTTGCAAAGTTATCTTATCAAGGGGCAGAGATGAGACCCAGCGCACTGATTGTGAAAGCATTTGATGGGTCAAGAAGAACTGTTATTGGAGAAGTAGACTTACCAATCTTGATTGGGCCACAGGTCTTCAAAATCACTTTCCAGGTTATGGACATCAATCCTAACTACAGTTGCTTGCTGGGAAGACCTTGGATCCATGCTGCTGGGGCAGTCACTTCTACCCTACATCAAAAGATGAAGTTTGTAGTCAATAACAAGCTGGTAACCGTATCTGGGGAAGAAGATCTCATGGTTAGCAACCTTTCATCCTTCAGTTATATTGAGGCTGATGAAGATGCTTTGGAAACTTCTTTCCAAGCTCTTGAGATAGCCAATGCTGTCCTTCTGGAAGTAGAGGAACCGAAAGGGAAGGGTATCCCATCTTTTGCATCGCTGAAGAGTACCATTTCCACCATTGAAGAAAGAAGCTATGAAGGTTGGGGTGATGTCATCGAAGTCAAGCAGAAGCTAGATCGTTGCGGGTTGGGTTACAAACCAACTCATGTGAAGGAAGGAGCGTCAACCTCCGCTAAAGGACGTCCGAAGACCATCCAAGAAGTGTTTTCCAGTGCTGGTTATCAGGTCAACGCAATTGATGGAGTTTCTGAAGATGAAGATGTGAATCATCTGGTGTATCAGTGTGAAGAAGCCTTGGACAATTGGGAGGCAGTCGAGATCCCAGAAATTTTTCCATTGTCAAAAATAAACGAAAACCCTGTTGAATCCAATGACTCTACATTCTCTCCTAACTTTGATTCGCCCATCTACCAAGCGGAAGATGAAAGTGAGGAAGATTGTGACATTCCTGAAGAACTGGCAAGATTGGTTGAGAATGAGCACACAGATCTTCAACCACATAAGGAGCAGGTAGAGACCATAAATCTTGGCACTGATGAAGACAAGAAGGAAGTCAAGATTGGTACAACACTTGGGGCAGACATCAGAGAAAGATTGGTCAAGCTTCTCAGAGAATATGTAGATGTGTTTGCATGGTCATATCAGGATATGCCCGGCTTAGACACAGACATAGTGGTCCACAAGTTACCTCTTCGACCAGATTGTCCTCCTGTAAAGCAAAAGCTTCGAAGAACAAGACCAGACATGGCTCTGAAGATTCGAGAAGAGGTCAAAAGACAGTTTGATGCTGGATTCCTCGCAGTTGCAAAGTACCCTGAGTGGGTAGCTAATATTGTGCCAGTCCCTAAAAAGGATGGCAAAGTCAGAATGTGCGTGGACTATAGGGATTTGAACAAAGCCAGTCCGAAGGACGATTTCCCTCTTCCGCATATTGATACTTTGGTTGACAACACTGCTAAATTTGCTGTTTTCTCTTTCATGGATGGGTTTTCAGGATACAACCAGATCAAGATGGATCCTGACGATATGGAAAAGACTACATTCATCACACCATGGGGCACTTATTGTTACAAGGTTATGCCATTTGGTCTCAGGAATGCAGGAGCCACCTATCAGAGGGCAATGGTCACCCTATTCCATGATATGATGCATAAAGAGATAGAAGTCTATGTGGATGATATGATTGCCAAATCACAGAGTGAGGAGGATCATTTGAATCATCTCTTGAAGTTATTTGAGCGTCTCAGAAAGTTCCAACTGCGCCTGAATCCAGCTAAGTGTACCTTTGGTGTCCGATCAGGGAAGTTACTTGGTTTTATTGTTAGTCAGCAAGGAATTGAAGTAGATCCAGATAAGGTCAGAGCAATTCAAGAGATGCTAGCTCCAAAGACAGAAAAGCAAGTCAGAGGTTTCCTTGGAAGATTGAACTACATCTCCAGATTCATCTCCAACATGACTGCTACATGTGAGCCTTTATTCAAGTTACTCCGGAAGAATCAAGCAATTGAGTGGAGTCCTGATTGTCAACTGGCTTTTGAGAAGATTAAGGTTTATCTGCAAGAACCTCCTATCTTGATCCCACCTACTCCAGGGAAGCCTCTTTTCATGTACCTGACTGTACTCGAGGGATCTATGGGTTGCGTATTAGGCCAACAGGACAAAACTGGTCGTAAGGAGCACGCCATTTATTACTTAAGCAAGAAGTTCACAGATTGTGAGAGCAGATACTCACTTTTAGAGAAGACTTGTTGTGCTTTGGCATGGGCGGCCAGACGCCTCAGGCAGTACATGATTTGTCATACTACTTTGTTGATCTCGAAAATGGATCCAATAAAGTACATCTTTGAGAAGCCTGCTTTGACCGGAAGGCTCGCCCGTTGGCACATGTTGTTATCCGAGTACGACATCCAATATGTAACCCAGAAGTCTATCAAAGGCAGTGTTCTATCTGAATACCTTGCTAATCATCCTGTCGAAGATTATGAACCTTTGAAATTCGATTTCCCGGACGAAGATATTATGTTGATAAAGGACTGCAAAGTTCCAGATCCAGATGAAGGTCCCGAGCCAGGTTCTCGTTGGAAGATGATGTTTGATGGTTCCTCTAACTACATGGGGCATGGTGTAGGAGTGGTCTTGATGAACCCTGACGGTGGTTATACTCCTTTCACAGCCAGATTATGTTTCGAATGTACAAACAACATCGCAGAGTATGAAGCATGTGTTTTGGGTATCGAAGCTGCAATTGATACTAGAATCAAGATCCTTGATGTATACGGAGACTCAGCCTTGGTAATCTACCAAGTCAAAGGCGAATGGGAGACCCGTGATGAGAAGTTGATCCCATACCGTGCCCATATTGTGGAATTGATCAAATACTTTGATGAAGTCACTTTCCATCACGTTCCAAGGGCAGAGAATCAAATAGCAGACGCCTTGGCTATGCTGGCCTCTATGTTTCAAGTCAGATTTCTTAATGAAGCTCCACTCATTACAATCGAGCGAAGAACTGCACCAGCCTACTGTCTACTGGTCGAAGAGGAAACTGATGAGAAACCGTGGTTCTACGACATCAAGAACTACTTGCAGAATCAGGAGTACCCAGCTGATGCAACAACTCTGGATAAGAAGACTCTGAGAAGATTGGCGTCCAAGTTCTTCCTCAGCAACAATGTGCTTTACAAGAGAAATCATGATATGGTTCTGCTCAGATGTGTGGACAAACGTGAAGCAGACTTATTGATCAGGGAAATCCATGAAGGATCGTTTGGAACACATGCCAATGGACATGCCATGTCCAGGAAGATTTTGAGAGCTGGATACTTCTGGTTGACCATGGAATCAGATTGTTTCAAGTATGCCAGGAAGTGTCATAAATGCCAGATTTATGCCGACAAGGTGCACGTACCTCCAACACTTTTGAATGTTCTATCATCGCCTTGGCCCTTCTCAATGTGGGGCATTGACATGATAGGGGCAATTGAGCCTAAAGCTTCCAATGGTCACCGGTTTATTTTGGTCGCAATTGATTACTTCACCAAATGGGTAGAAGCAGCTTCCTACGCCAGTGTAACAAAGCAAGTGGTTGCCCGTTTCATCAAGAACCAAATTATCTGTCGTTATGGAATCCCAAGCCGAATCATCACAGATAATGGGACCAATCTGAACAACAAAACAATGAAAGAGTTGTGTGAGACATTCAAGATTGAACATCATAACTCTTCTCCGTATCGTCCGAAGATGAATGGAGCTGTTGAGGCTGCAAACAAGAACATCAAAAAGATTCTGCAGAAGATGGTAAAAACTTACAAAGATTGGCACGAGATGTTGCCATATGCTTTACACGGATACAGAACATCAGTCCGCACTTCAACAGGGGCAACCCCTTTCTCTCTGGTGTATGGGATGGATGCAGTTCTCCCTATTGAAGTCGAGATACCATCTTTGAGAATCTTGATGGAAACCAAACTGGAGGAGGCTGAGTGGGTCCAGAACAGGTATGACCAACTGAACCTCATTGATGAGAAGAGAATGACCGCCATGTGTCATGGCCAGATGTACCAGAAGCGCATCAAGAGAGCATTTGACAAGAAAGTCCGCATCCGAGAATTCAAAGAAGGAGATCTTGTACTCAAGAAAGTCTTGCCAGTCCACAAAGACATGCGTGGAAAATGGAGTCCTAACTATGAAGGCCCATATGTTGTGAAGATGGCATTCTCCGGAGGTTCCTTAATCCTTACAACTATGGATGGTGAACAGCTGAAACACCCGGTGAATTCTGATGCAGTCAAAAAATATTATGCCTAAATAAAACCCGATAGGTCGAAAACCAGAAATGGCGACCTAGGCAAAAATGGGTATCCCGGTGGATCAAAACCTATGAAGGAGATCCAAGCAAAAGTTAGGGATAAAAAAAAAAATAAGAGCTCGCTAAGTTGAAAACCCGAAAGGGCGGCTTAGGCAAAAAAGAGCGTCCCAGTGGATTGAAAACCCGAAAGGGCGGTCCAGGCAAAAGTTAGGGACAAAGGCATTTGACTGTATCAGATGGTGTTTACCATTACTAAAGAATCATACTGGAAGATCGATCCATTTGCTCTTGTCAGAAGCAAGGTGTCGGGCAGCCTTAGTTATTAGGGATTGTAGTGGTCGTTGGATTCAATATAGACCTTTCCCCATTGCCATTTTCAAATTGTAATTTTCCATGGAGTTTTTGCCATTAGCAAGCTACCATTCTTGAATAAAATACAAACTTTGCCTATGAATTTTGTTGCTCAACTTCTTATTTTCTTTTGTTATGCAAAATGCCATCACTTGATTACAATTTAACTCTGAAAATGACAAGTTTTTTTTAGGAAACGTTTTTTTGAAAACACACTGAAAAACTTTTAAGTTTCTTTGACTTTGGAAAAATCGGAAAAAGAACCTTCTGTTTCCCCAAGAAGTCCTGGTTTGCAACAACACTTTTATACTATTATTACAGAAATCTCCATAGAAGTTCAAAAATGATAACACTCTTGGATGGATCCTTGGACCAAGCATGATTTCCAAGTTCGAAGACATCTCCCCAGTGTTTTTCATGTTGCTCATCTGAGTATTAGTGTTGAGAGCCTACTTCCTCTTTGAGTCTTGTCAAAACTCTTTGTCTCTTTAGAGTCAACATTTGCATATCACGATCATTCGCATCATGCTCAATCATGCGCATTTGACATTAGCATTTGTCTTTCCCCAGTCGTCGTCTGTCTAACTCCAGGTCCAGATATCATTAGTGTTCAATTTGAGAATTCATTGTTGTTGGTACCCGAGATGGTTTACCATTTGTTATTTGTCCCCAGTAATTGCTGGTGTTCCCCGTGGAATTCTAATTGTGATTGGTATTTGTTTTTATGACCACCAATGTCTCCTTGAAGTCCAATTGTCATTGGCACAATTTTTTTAAGTAGATCCTGAAACCTTTTGCTTAAATCCAGGTCAATTTGATTTTGTACATACTTGTACCTTTCTCCTGATGGTTCCTGAAGGAATTTCTAGAGGCTGGATGTGTTATCTTATTTGAAAACTCCAACATGTTTTGTTGTTACTTTTGCGTTAGCCGGTCGCTTAGAGCCGTTGATTCATTTTTGGGTGATCTCCATTCTATCCCCAATGCTAGCTGGTCGCATAGAGCCGCTACTAAATCAATGTGATTTCCTTCCTTATCCTCAGTGTCAGCAGTTACATTTGAACCTGCTAATTTACCATTTTGAATACTTTGACTATTTTGTCTTTATCATTCTTAGTGTCAACCGGTTTTTAACTTGTTGCGCTTTCACTTTGAGTGTATCTTGGTCTTCTTTTGTAGTGTCAATAGGTTTCGAACTTATTGTGCTTCTACTTCGTTTATTTTGTTGTATTCTTGGTGTCAGTTGGTCGCATCGAGCCGCTGCGCATTCACCTTGAATAAGCCGTTTGTCATTCTCAGTAACAGTTGGTCGCATCGAGCCGCTGTGCATTCACTTTGAATGTTTATTTTTGTTGACTATTCTTAGTGTCAGTTGGTCGCACCGAGCCGCTGCGCATTCACTTTGAATTTTGTGTCCTATTTCTATTCATGGTGTCAGTTGGTCGCATCGAGCCGCTGCGCATTCACCTTGAATAAGCTTGTTGTCATTTCCAGTGACAGTTGGTCGCATTGAGCCACTGTGCATTCACTTTGGATGTTTATTTTCGATTGTTATTCATGGTGTCAGTTGGTTGCATCGAGCCGCTGAGCATTCACTTTGAATATTGTGTCGTTTCTATTTTCCAATGACAGTTGGTCGCATTGAGCCACTGCACATTCTTTTTGGATGTTTAGTTTGTTGTATTCTTGGTGTCAGTTGGTCGCATCGAGCCGCTGCGCATTCACTTCGAATATTATGATTATCATTTTCAGTGACAGTTGGTCGCATAGAGCCGCTGCACTTTCCCTTTGAATGTTTATTTTGTTGTATTCTTAGTGTCAGTTGGTCGCATCGAGCCGCTACGCATTCACTTTGAATATGTTGCCTTTTACTTCTCAAAGTCATTTGGTCGCATAGAGCCATTGGTCAACCACTTCGATTTATTTCCCTGTCTTATTTGTATTCTTGGTGTCAGTTGGTCGCATAGAGCCACTGCACATTTCACTTTGAATGTTTATTTTGTTGTATTCTTAGTGTCAGTTGGTCGCATCGAGCCGCTGTGCATTCACTTCGAATATGTTCTTGCTTTTTATTTCTCAAAGTTAATTGGTCGCATAGAGCCATTGATCTACCACTTCGATTTATTTCCTTGTCTTATTTTTATTCTTAGTGTCAGTTGGTCGCATCGAGCCACTGTGCAGTCACTTTGAATTTTATTTTGTTTTGTCTGTGTTCGTTGATCCAACGCTTTGGATTTCCTTTTGTTTCCGTCTTTTGTTATTCTTAGTGTCAACAATTACACTTGAACCTGTTGATTTATCACTTTGAATACTTCCCGTTTTCGTTTCTTTATCCCCAGTGTATGTCATCCCCAATGAGTCTTGGCTTGTGGTCGTCGATATATCTCATTCTAATCATTCCTACCATAATCATCATTCAGTGCATAATTGTTACAGAGTTAGACAGTGTGTAGTCCAGCATAACACTGCATTTAGGGGCAAAATTTCCGGTTATTTCTGTATTTAAATACCTTTCACCCTGATCGCCTGAGTGTCCTTCGTCACTCACGCTACCTGGTAAAGTTATTTAAATAGGGGCAACTGTCACACCCCAAATTTTACCCCTAACTGCTCGCATCGTACATTGCATTTAAAAGAAGATTTCAAGACTTTTTTTTGTTGCTTCCACCTCATATTCAGCTTATTTTTAAAATCTAAGTTAACTTTTATTCACTTCCAAGACCTTTTAAATTTAATTTCTATCTTCCACTTCTAACTTTTAAATTTGTTTTCATGTTAGTTTCTATTTCTTTTTCTTACTCTATTTTTTTATTATTTCTTTTTTTTTAATTCTTCTATTTCTAATCTTTGTTCAAATTTCTATTTTTCATTCTTAAAAATTTTAAAATTGTAAACTTAGATTTATTTCCATCTTATTTTCAAGTTTTATTTCTAATTTAAGTTCTAATTTCTATTCCTAGTTTTTTTAAATTCATTTTCAAGTTTTATTTCTAAATTTTAAATTTGATTTCTAATTATAATTTTCAATTCATTTTCAAGACGCTGTCTCTAAATTTATTTTCATTTTCTAACCTTCAATTCATTCCAATTTCCAAAATTCATTTCCAAGTTTATTTCTAATTTTAAGTTTATTACTAAATCATTTCCATTCCAATTCATCAATTCCATTTTTAACTCTTAATCTATATTTTCATTCAATTATCCAAATCCAATTTCATTCAATCTCTTTCTTTTATTCTTTTGACTATAATTTATTCCCCTTTTGCATCATGAGTGTTTTCAAGTCTCTTTTATCATTCATATTAATTTAAAAGTCTCTTTTATCATTAATTTTAATTTGATGTCACATGTTGATCATACACTGATTTTAGTTTGGTTTTACACATTTGATTTCCTAAATCCATATTGTTTAGAATTTGTTCGTCATTCATATTTTATTCACTTTGCTATAGTCATTTCCATTCACTTCCTTTATTCTACAATTATGATCACCATTTATGCACTACATTGAAGCATCATCTTCATACACTTTTACTCATTCACATTCATATTCACATTTAAATGTTTAAATTGAGAGATTCATTTTCCTTTCATAAATACTTTCATTCAAATTTCAAATTCATAAACCACTTTCAATCATTCATACCATCTCATTACCATTCATATCATCATTCACATTTGAATTTACCAAGTCTAATTTATATTTGAGTTGCATATGCATATAACCATTCCAAAGTTTCACAACACATTCAACCAAATTTGATTTTATTAAAAAAAAGTAGCATACATTCATTCATTTCGCATCACATATTAGCATATTGTTACATATAGGTTTCAAGGAACAAAAAAACTACACAAGTTACAAAGGCACAACAGTGAAATCAAAATAAGTTGCACCAATGTTAAAGGGGGTTTGGAATCAAGATTAATCCAATTGAGATTAAGAGAAACAATTATGGAGGTAGATGTGTAGACCAAAGAACTTTGTGATTAAGTCCCTGTAACATGAAAACAAGAAAAACATATCAGTAAATTTAAAGTTTTTTACAGCAGTGAGATTAATCAAAAATATCAGTTTGGACCACAATTTTCACAACCAGACAAAATACAAGGGAAATTTTCAGACCTGTTACAAAAATCAGAGTCAGGTTGCAGCAAAACACCAATTTGGGACCTGCAGTTTTTTTTTACCATAGCCTGCAACTCTCTCCTTACACCAAAAGATGATAAGCCTTTCCCTCCATAAACAGAACCTGCAAGTTAAAAAGGACATGGCATCATTATCAAACAAAATTGCTGATAAACAAAAACCACTTCAACAAGTTTTAAATTCAAATTTTTTCAAAGAGCAAACCCTAATCTATCATTTATAAAAGTGAAGTTATCAGAGAAGAAAAGGGGAGAGGATTTTTGAAAACTCTAATTTTTTTCACAAAGAAAGGAACACAGAAACAAAATCATAGAAAATTCACAAAAAATAAACCAATTCAACTTTCATCCAGCAGACACATCAACCTAATTCTATCATACCAAATAATTCAGAAAAAATGTTTCATAGAACAAGAAGAAATATAAACTTTAGCAAAAGAAAAAGCTCAAACCTTTAGCAACTAACCTTCCACTTCTTCCGAATCAGTTCACAACCGAAATTCCACTTCTTCCGAATCAGTTCACAACCGAAAAGCTCCGCCAAATCGTTGCAGAACCACCCTCACCACGAGAAAGCTCTGAAACTTTCGAACCTCAATCTCAAGCCATCATGTGGACACCTGCACCGAACGAGATTCATTAAAAGCCGCAAACTTTGAGCCCAAGAAGAGGGAGAAGAAGAGGATCGTGTGGAGAGGAGAAAACTGACCTTACCGTCAAACCAGTTCGAATCACCATTTCTTTTTCAGAGGTAATTTCTTCCTTTTATTTTCGCGATTCATTGAGGTATGCAGATTCGAGGATTTAGGGGTTGTTGTTTAAGTTAGGTTTTTTGATTTGAGAGGTTTAAAGCTTGTTGAGAGTCACAAATTTGAGAAGAAAGTAAGGGTTGGATTTTCAGTTTAGAGAGCTTGCAGAGAAGTGGAAGGAGAGGATAGTGCCGAGAGATGGCGAGAATCTGGAAAGTTGATCGACGAGAGTGAGAGTGAAAGTTCCAGGGAGTTCATCGTGTTTCTCCTTGGGTTTTGATTTCACGTGTTTTGGTTTGGAATGGGGATTTAGCGGCTTAGTGTTTATTAGGGTTTTCAACCCATTCTCTTTACCTTAACCAAACCGGGTCACAGTTTGACCCGCCCATGCTCCAACCGACCCAGTTAAACCAGCCTTTTTTTTTTCCGATTAATCTTGTTATTTTTTTAATTATATTTAAATTATTTTGTTTATGTATAATATTAGGATTAGTCTTTAAGTAATTATTTAAAATAGCCTTAAAAATAAATGTAGTTAAGAGAGAATCTAAAAAATAAGAGTGACAGTTTTTTTCTTCTTAAAAATCTAAAAAATATATTTTCTATAACCTTTTTTATAATTTAATCAAATCTTTATATTTAACAATAATAAACTATTTATGGATTTATTATTATTGGATATTTAGTTTTAATTAAATTTTTTTTTTTTCAATTAAACATTTCTAAAACTCAAAAAAACATTTTATTTTCTTTTCTATTTTTTTTTTATAGTTAGAAATTTAAGCATTTATAAAAATCCAAAAAACATTTTGATTCCGATTCTTTTATTTTTAATTTTTATTTTATTTTATTTTTATTAGACATTTATTTATTTTGGTATAAAAAAAAACAACAAAAAAATTAAGGCATTTATTCTCATTTACATTTCTAGATATTATTATAATTATATAAAGAATCAAATTTATTATTTAGATTATGTATAAAACAAAATTAAAAAAAAACAAATCTTGTCTCCCTCGTTTCTTTTTTTAGTATTATTATTAAAAAAAAAACAAAAATAATAGCATTTATTCTATTTCCTCATTTTTAGGTATTGTTAGAAAAAAATCATTATACTTATTTTCTTTCCTTAAATTTAGATATTATTATTATAATATATAAAAAATCAATATATTTTCTCTCTTTCCTTATTTATAGGTATTATTAGAAAAAATCCAAAAAAAAAATCAATATATTTTCTCTCTTTCCTTATTTATAGGTACTGTTAGAAAAATCTCTAAAAAATATTCTTAGTTTATTTTATTTTAATTTTAAATTTAATAATAATTAAAATTCCTAGTTAGTTTCTTTCACTCCATTTAAAACTCTAGTTTTGTTTTTAAGGTTTATAAAAAATTCTAATTTTTTTGGAGTAATTAGTATAGTAATAATATGAAAAAAAATCTAAAAAATATTTACCTTTTATTTTTGTTAAACATTTTTATTTAAGTGTTGACTTTATTTTATATTTAGGATTTTTTTATTATTATTAGTCTCCATTTGTTACTATCTTTTAAATATCTCTAAAAAAAAATAAAAATTATCTTTCTTAATCTTTATAATTAATTTTGTGAATCCTTAATTTAATTTTAGCTTATCTAATTAGGTTTTAGAATTTTATTTTAATTTTTTAACTCAATTTATTTTAATTTAATTCTAAAAAAATAATAAAAATAATGTCCTTTTTTCGTTTTTAATTAGTTGTGGGGTAGTTTAGGTTTGACTTCTTTAGGTGTATCCCATTAGTGTGAGAGATTAAATTTAGGTTTATTTCTCTTTTGTGTGAATATGTGCATGATTTAACTTTGCATTATTTTGTATGTATTATTTGATTTTAATTCTGCACTAAGACCATAAAATGCTAAGATAAAATTTGAAGCGCCACACCATTTGAGACATTAATTTTCAAGATAATAATCCTTGGTCCAACGCCAAGTCGATTTCATATACACTTCACTCACACACGTAAGTCGATCGTTTTACGATCGCCGTCTGCACAATCTTTACACTTCACAACTTTCCAACTTAAGCAAATTGACGCACTGCGTTTGTCTTCCACCCCGCATTCTCGATCCATATATCGAGTCATAGCCCGGTTACTAAGCCTTTTACCTTGCATTTCCATTTACTTTATTCAATTCATTTTTGCAAGTAGCAACCTATGCCTTAGACTTAGGAGCTTGCACCCTCATTTATTTGCTTTCTTTTTTTTGCATTTCAATCCAAAAGGGAAAGAACTCATGTAGTTGACTCAATGTCATAGGAAGTTTAGCCATCCCTAGTTCCTTTTCAACCTTAGCCATTAGGACCTTTTTATTTTACAATTTTTTGTGACTTTGTTAAGTCACGTGAGTGTTTGCCATAACACTTACCTTCCCCCGCGAACCTTGAGCGTAACCAAGTGTTCGTTAATCCTTAGGAGAACTACGAGTGCTCTGATTCTATACTCGATACGTAGGCATCGATGCGATGTTGTGCGAGCACCATTAGAAATAAAACCTTAGGTTCCCATAATTTTAACAAGCAATAAACAACAATAATACAAATATTAACAAGAGGTTCCCGTAGGATACTGCGGATGCTTAGGATGCTAACACCTTCCCTAGGTATAATCAACCCCCGAACCTAGTTTCTCCTTATTTAGGGTTTTTACGATCTTTTTCCCTTTTCCCTTTGGATTAAATTAAAGTCGGTGGTGAACATAAATGTTTTGCGATTCAAGCTCACTTAATAGCTTGGTATCCGATTCTCACCGCGACAGAAATGGCGACTTCACTGGGGAAAGACATTTTTGAGGGTTAAGCCCACCTTGTATATTTGTATATTTGTTGTTGTATTGCTTGTTATTATTTTTGGATTTTTGGGTGTTCCATGTGTGGTGAGATAAGTCCTAACCCGGACTTGAGTGCAAAATAAGTTAGGACGGTGGTATATTCAAGAAGGCTTGTAGGGAGTTGAGTCCCGACCAAGTTGACTTGAGACACCACCACTCGGCGGAGGCCTCCTCGGATGTAGTTTTGTTGATCGAGTTCAGTCGTGAAAACATTACTATATTCGACTTGAGAGCCATTAATGCTGAGGACCTTAGAACATTTACCCCCACTTGGCCTTTTTAGGGATGTAGTGCGATGACTATGAGGGTGCAAATCCAAAATAGTTGATACGCGATACTGCACTCGGATGAGACTCTCTTGAGAATATTACTGATTACCAAGTCGAGTTGGGAAGTCGGTAATATCCGATAGATGGGACAGTGATTCTGGGAACTTTTAGAACCCGTTGTACAGGTACAAATAAACCCATAGTACATACCTTTTGGGAGGGTTGAACCTTTGACCTCATGCAAGCTTTGAACCTAAGCCTTGTTTGTGTTTGTTGCATTCACGCATCATGAAGCATCATTTTACCATTTATTCAAGGAACTCAGAAACTCTATCTTTGCAAATATCATAGGTACCATCATGGATTTTGGAAGAAGAAAGACCGTCAAGTACACATTCAAAACTCCCAAACTTGAAGACCTAAGGAAATTAAGAGATTTGGTTTTGGATCAAGAAGCCTTCATGGAGAAGCATAGGAGACTTTTAGCTTTGCTTAAGACTGATTGGGATGGAAGGTTGCTCTCTGTGATGCTCCAGTTTTATGATCCTCTCTACCACTGTTTTACGTTCCCTGATTACCAATTGGCGCCTACTTTGGAAGAGTATTCAGTTTTGGTGGGATCACGTGTTAAGGATGAGTTTCCATTCCCTGTTCTAGAGAAGGACCCTGAAGAAGCGGAGATTGCAAAGGCGACATATTTGAGTGTTCCTGAGGTCAAGGCAAATATGACCTATAAAGGAAAGGTTTTTGGATTCCCTACAAAGTTTTTGGTAGAAAAGGCCAAGAATTTTGTTGATGTGAAGGATATGAAAGCTTTTGAGGCGACTTTTATTCTGCTGATATATGGAGTGCTGCTTTTCCCAAGCTTTGAAGACTTTGTCGACCTGAACGCCATCAAGATCTTTCTGAAGAAGAACCCGGTCCCTACTTTGCTTGGAGACACGTACCATTCCATCCATCTGAGAAATCACCATAAGGGAGGGATGATTACTTGTTGTGCATCATTGTTGTACGAGTGGTTTATTTCGCACTTGCCTAAGTCATCTTCATTTTGGAACCTTAAGGATGGTTTGTGGTGGTCACAAAGGATCATGTCTCTTACCCACTCTGACATTAGCTGGTACAACCGTGTTTATGATGGAGCATTGATTATTGATAGCTGTGGTGATTTTGCTAATGTGCCTCTTCTTGGCACTAAGGGAGGAATCAGCTATAATCCGGTTTTGGCTCGCCGTCAACTCGGGTACCCGTTGAAGGACAAACCTAAGAGTGTTGAAGTGGAAGGAATTTTCTTTAAGGATGACGAAGAACCAGAGCTCAAGAAACAGATCATGCAAGCTTGGAAGTGCATCCATAAGAAGGGGAGGAGTAGCTTGGGAAAGCCGAATTGTGTTTCTATGGAACCCTATCTCCAATGGGTACGAGATAGGGCAATCATTCTGAAGATGCCTTACCCTCGCCAGGATCCTATGACCTTCAAGAAACCCATTCTAATCTTTATGGATGATGCAGAGAAGCTGAAGATTGATTTGGAGAAAGAGATTCGAGAGAAGAATGCATGGAAGAATCGACATCAGATCATCAGCAGTGAGAATGAAGAACTTAGAAGACAGCTGAAGATGAAGGAAGAAGAAGAGCTATCCAGCAAGAAAAGGAAATCACAAGAGGATTTATTTTCCTCCAGCACTCAAGAGGACGCTTCTTGGAAGTCGATCGTGGATCAACTTATGATTGAAAGGGCTCAGATGAAGGCGCAAATCGAGAAGCTCAACTTGAGGCTTTTAGGAGAATCTCCTTAGGACTTTGTCTTTGTCTTTATTAAGCTTTGTCTGGGATTTTTGAAAGTGTACTCAAGACTTTGTATCACTTTTTGAATTTAATGAAATCACATCCTTTTGATTATTATGTGTTCCTTGGTATTTGCAAATTTGTTTCTTAAGTTCCTTGAATAATTTCATTTTTGCATTGCACTCATACATTTGGCATTGCATTTGCATTTTTTTTCATGAAACTCATTCCCGTCATCTGCTCTCAATTCAGCTTTCACACTGAGGCTCTCACGCAAATACTACACTCGAGCTCAAGCCAGAAAGAGGATGGCTGAAAGAGACCTAGAGATGGACAGAGTTAACGAAGAGCTTTCTGATATTCGTGGAGATATGGGTCAGATGATGGAAATGTTGCAAGTCATTCGAGCGAAGATGGATACCCAACAGACTGTGGTGTCAGAAATTGTTACTGCAACAACTGAAATTGTCACTGCAACGACCCAGCCTACGTCATCAGTCACTACCCCTGTGACCTGGTCTCCTTTTGGGTTTCCTCCTGGTTTTTTCCCTCCTTCTCGAGGGTTTGCTACTCAAAGTTTTATTCCTCCTTCCCAAGGACTTACTGCTCAGGGTTTCTTCCCTCCTTCACAAGGGTTTGCTACTCAAAGTTTTATTCCTTCTTCCCAAGGACTTACTGCTCAGGGTTTCTTCCCTCCTTCACAAGGGTTTGCTACTCAAAGTTTTATTCCTTCTTCCCAAGGACTTGCTACTCAGAGTTTTATACCTCCTTCTCAAGGTTTTGCTACTCAGAGTTTTATACCTCCTTCCCAAGGATTTGCTGCTCAGGGTTTCTTCCCTTCGTCCCAAGGCTTAGCTTCTCAAAGTTTCGCACCTCCCTCTCAGGGTATGGCATTTCCTTTTCAAGGTTTTGTGCCTCCTCCTCAGGGATTTGCTGCTCAACAGACTGTTCCTGTGACTAATGAAGAAAATCATGCAGTTGCTAATTTTACACAAGACATTGTGCACACCCGTGCCCAACCGTACTTTAATGACCATCAGGGGTATGAAGCGCCAGATATGTCTGAAAACGGAGATGAGAAACATGTGAAAATGCAAGAGAATTTTGATACCCTTGAAAAAAGGTTAAGAGCGATTGAAGGTGACCAGATCTTTGGTGCTGCTGCCAGAGAGATGTGTCTGGTGTCTGGATTGGTAATACCTCCAAAGTTCAAGATACCCACCTTTGATATGTATGAGGGTGCAACTTGTCCTAAGAACCATCTCCTGATGTACTATCGAAGAATGGCTGCTCAGGTGGACAATGATAAGTTAATGATCCACTGCTTTCAAGACAGTCTGAAGGGAATCTCCTCTAAATGGTATCTGACGCTTGACCAGTCAAAGATTCGCAGTTTCCAGGACTTGGCAGATGCTTTCATCCAGCAATACAAGTACAACATGGACCTCGCTCCCGATAGGAGGCAATTGCTAAGCATGTCCCAGAAAGAGTCTGAATCTTTTAAAGAGTATGCTCAGAGGTGGAGAGGGACCGCTTCTCAAGTAGAGCCCCCATTGACTGAAAAAGAATTAGCTGACTGGTTTGTTGACACTGTGCGACCAGAATTCTATGAGAGAATGGTGGGGAGCATAACTGCTAGTTTCTCTGATTTAGTGGCTGTGGGAATCAAGGTAGAGCTCGGTTTGAAAAGTGGAAAGATGAGTAGTGCATCTGGCAGTTCCAGCACTGGCAGTGGAAGTAATGTTAAGAAATTTACCAGCAACTTCCACAAGAAGAAAGAGGGTGAGACAAATGCCATAATGACAAGTCAAAGAAGAAATCCGCTTTGGCAGAGACCTTCACCTATGGCTCAACAGCAGTATGCTCGTCAACAGCAGTATGCTCATCAACAACAGTATGCCCAACATCCTTATGTAGCGGCGGTTCAACCAGCATTTAATCCACAAGTCCCCATGTATCGGCCAGCTCAAGCAGCACCGATGTACCAACAAGCGGCTCCAATGATTCAACCTTATCAACCAATGATCAACAATCCGGGCTATCAACAAGCACCCAATGCTTCAGCCTACCAGCCGAGGACTCCAGCTCCTCATCCAAATCCAAATTTTCAGAACAGAAGAACAGGTGGAAGGCCTCCTAATCCTCGAATCCCTATAACTTATACTGAGTTATATCCTTCACTGCTGAAGAAGGGTTTGGTTACTCCAAGGCCTTTGGGTCCTCCACCAAGTCCGCTCCCACCAAATTACAACCCAAATGCTCACTGTTTATTCCATGAAGGTGCTCCAGGGCACGATTTGGAGGGTTGTTATGCTTTGAAGTACATAGTGAAAGATTTGATGGAGAAGAATATTCTGTCATTTGGGAATACTGGTCCGAATGTCAAAGATAATCCTTTACCCAAGCATGGGTCTATAAATGCTATCGTTGATGAGTCCGAAGAAGGTTTGATTTTCAATGCCACCGAAATCAAGACCCCGCTCAGAGACTTCCATGCGAAGTTAGTAGAGGCGGGTATACTGAAGAGCTGTCATCAGAATTGTGAAGGTTGTGTTGATAGTCCGAGGGGATGTGAATTGGTCCTAAAAGATGTTCAAGATTTGATTGATGAAGGCGTCTTACAAGTGAGCAGTCATATGAAGAAGAATGAAGTGGCAGTAATTGAACCCATCTTCAACTTGCCGGAATCTAATTCTACTTGGGTGCCAGTGTTCAATCTGCCTGAATCTTCAGGAGCTCAACCTATCTTCAATACTCCAGAATCTGTGGTGCCAATCTTCAATGTACCTGAGCCAAGATTTGAACAAAGGGGTAACTTTTTCCGTTATGAAGACACCAAAGCAGTTCCTTGGAAGTACGATACAGGGAAAGTTCATCAGAAGATCGATAAAGCTAACCAGAAGGAAGGTTCAAAAGTTGCAAGTACTGATATAGCGGGTGCAGGTCGTTTGACTCGCAGTGGTCGTGTATATACCCAGCAAGCCAATACGGCTCCGCCTAAAGAAGTCATACCAGCTGTTGTCAACAAAGATAAAGAGGTAGTCTTGGGGGAAGAAGATGCCGAATTTCTCAGAATCATAAAGAAGAGTGATTATAAGGTAATTGATCAGCTACATCAAACGCCTTCCAAAATATCTATCCTATCACTGCTTATGCATTCTCCGGCTCATCGAAGTGCGCTTCAGAAGTTGCTAGCTCAAGCACATGTTACGCATGATATAACAGTGAATCAGTTTGATGGAGTCATTGCCAATATCACTGCGTGTAACAACCTCAGTTTCAGCATGGAGGATCTTCCGAAGGAGGGCTTGGACCACAACCGTGCGCTCCACATATCAGTGAAATGTCAAGAGGATACTTTAGCAAGAGTTCTTGTAGATACAGGATCTTCACTGAATGTTTTGCCGAAAAGAACACTTGCAAAGTTATCTTATCAAGGGGCAGAGATGAGACCCAGCGCACTGATTGTGAAAGCATTTGATGGGTCAAGAAGAACTGTTATTGGAGAAGTAGACTTACCAATCTTGATTGGGCCACAGGTCTTCAAAATCACTTTCCAGGTTATGGACATCAATCCTAACTACAGTTGCTTGCTGGGAAGACCTTGGATCCATGCTGCTGGGGCAGTCACTTCTACCCTACATCAAAAGATGAAGTTTGTAGTCAATAACAAGCTGGTAACCGTATCTGGGGAAGAAGATCTCATGGTTAGCAACCTTTCATCCTTCAGTTATATTGAGGCTGATGAAGATGCTTTGGAAACTTCTTTCCAAGCTCTTGAGATAGCCAATGCTGTCCTTCTGGAAGTAGAGGAACCGAAAGGGAAGGGTATCCCATCTTTTGCATCGCTGAAGAGTACCATTTCCACCATTGAAGAAAGAAGCTATGAAGGTTGGGGTGATGTCATCGAAGTCAAGCAGAAGCTAGATCGTTGCGGGTTGGGTTACAAACCAACTCATGTGAAGGAAGGAGCGTCAACCTCCGCTAAAGGACGTCCGAAGACCATCCAAGAAGTGTTTTCCAGTGCTGGTTATCAGGTCAACGCAATTGATGGAGTTTCTGAAGATGAAGATGTGAATCATCTGGTGTATCAGTGTGAAGAAGCCTTGGACAATTGGGAGGCAGTCGAGATCCCAGAAATTTTTCCATTGTCAAAAATAAACGAAAACCCTGTTGAATCCAATGACTCTACATTCTCTCCTAACTTTGATTCGCCCATCTACCAAGCGGAAGATGAAAGTGAGGAAGATTGTGACATTCCTGAAGAACTGGCAAGATTGGTTGAGAATGAGCACACAGATCTTCAACCACATAAGGAGCAGGTAGAGACCATAAATCTTGGCACTGATGAAGACAAGAAGGAAGTCAAGATTGGTACAACACTTGGGGCAGACATCAGAGAAAGATTGGTCAAGCTTCTCAGAGAATATGTAGATGTGTTTGCATGGTCATATCAGGATATGCCCGGCTTAGACACAGACATAGTGGTCCACAAGTTACCTCTTCGACCAGATTGTCCTCCTGTAAAGCAAAAGCTTCGAAGAACAAGACCAGACATGGCTCTGAAGATTCGAGAAGAGGTCAAAAGACAGTTTGATGCTGGATTCCTCGCAGTTGCAAAGTACCCTGAGTGGGTAGCTAATATTGTGCCAGTCCCTAAAAAGGATGGCAAAGTCAGAATGTGCGTGGACTATAGGGATTTGAACAAAGCCAGTCCGAAGGACGATTTCCCTCTTCCGCATATTGATACTTTGGTTGACAACACTGCTAAATTTGCTGTTTTCTCTTTCATGGATGGGTTTTCAGGATACAACCAGATCAAGATGGATCCTGACGATATGGAAAAGACTACATTCATCACACCATGGGGCACTTATTGTTACAAGGTTATGCCATTTGGTCTCAGGAATGCAGGAGCCACCTATCAGAGGGCAATGGTCACCCTATTCCATGATATGATGCATAAAGAGATAGAAGTCTATGTGGATGATATGATTGCCAAATCACAGAGTGAGGAGGATCATTTGAATCATCTCTTGAAGTTATTTGAGCGTCTCAGAAAGTTCCAACTGCGCCTGAATCCAGCTAAGTGTACCTTTGGTGTCCGATCAGGGAAGTTACTTGGTTTTATTGTTAGTCAGCAAGGAATTGAAGTAGATCCAGATAAGGTCAGAGCAATTCAAGAGATGCTAGCTCCAAAGACAGAAAAGCAAGTCAGAGGTTTCCTTGGAAGATTGAACTACATCTCCAGATTCATCTCCAACATGACTGCTACATGTGAGCCTTTATTCAAGTTACTCCGGAAGAATCAAGCAATTGAGTGGAGTCCTGATTGTCAACTGGCTTTTGAGAAGATTAAGGTTTATCTGCAAGAACCTCCTATCTTGATCCCACCTACTCCAGGGAAGCCTCTTTTCATGTACCTGACTGTACTCGAGGGATCTATGGGTTGCGTATTAGGCCAACAGGACGAAACTGGTCGTAAGGAGCACGCCATTTATTACTTAAGCAAGAAGTTCACAGATTGTGAGAGCAGATACTCACTTTTAGAGAAGACTTGTTGTGCTTTGGCATGGGCGGCCAGACGCCTCAGGCAGTACATGATTTGTCATACTACTTTGTTGATCTCGAAAATGGATCCAATAAAGTACATCTTTGAGAAGCCTGCTTTGACCGGAAGGCTCGCCCGTTGGCACATGTTGTTATCCGAGTACGACATCCAATATGTAACCCAGAAGTCTATCAAAGGCAGTGTTCTATCTGAATACCTTGCTGATCATCCTGTCGAAGATTATGAACCTTTGAAATTCGATTTCCCGGACGAAGATATTATGTTGATAAAGGACTGCAAAGTTCCAGATCCAGATGAAGGTCCCGAGCCAGGTTCTCGTTGGAAGATGATGTTTGATGGTTCCTCTAACTACATGGGGCATGGTGTAGGAGTGGTCTTGATGAACCCTGACGGTGGTTATACTCCTTTCACAGCCAGATTATGTTTCGAATGTACAAACAACATCGCAGAGTATGAAGCATGTGTTTTGGGTATCGAAGCTGCAATTGATACTAGAATCAAGATCCTTGATGTATACGGAGACTCAGCCTTGGTAATCTACCAAGTCAAAGGCGAATGGGAGACCCGTGATGAGAAGTTGATCCCATACCGTGCCCATATTGTGGAATTGATCAAATACTTTGATGAAGTCACTTTCCATCACGTTCCAAGGGCAGAGAATCAAATAGCAGACGCCTTGGCTATGCTGGCCTCTATGTTTCAAGTCAGATTTCTTAATGAAGCTCCACTCATTACAATCGAGCGAAGAACTGCACCAGCCTACTGTCTACTGGTCGAAGAGGAAACTGATGAGAAACCGTGGTTCTACGACATCAAGAACTACTTGCAGAATCAGGAGTACCCAGCTGATGCAACAACTCTGGATAAGAAGACTCTGAGAAGATTGGCGTCCAAGTTCTTCCTCAGCAACAATGTGCTTTACAAGAGAAATCATGATATGGTTCTGCTCAGATGTGTGGACAAACGTGAAGCAGACTTATTGATCAGGGAAATCCATGAAGGATCGTTTGGAACACATGCCAATGGACATGCCATGTCCAGGAAGATTTTGAGAGCTGGATACTTCTGGTTGACCATGGAATCAGATTGTTTCAAGTATGCCAGGAAGTGTCATAAATGCCAGATTTATGCCGACAAGGTGCACGTACCTCCAACACTTTTGAATGTTCTATCATCGCCTTGGCCCTTCTCAATGTGGGGCATTGACATGATAGGGGCAATTGAGCCTAAAGCTTCCAATGGTCACCGGTTTATTTTGGTCGCAATTGATTACTTCACCAAATGGGTAGAAGCAGCTTCCTACGCCAGTGTAACAAAGCAAGTGGTTGCCCGTTTCATCAAGAACCAAATTATCTGTCGTTATGGAATCCCAAGCCGAATCATCACAGATAATGGGACCAATCTGAACAACAAAACAATGAAAGAGTTGTGTGAGACATTCAAGATTGAACATCATAACTCTTCTCCGTATCGTCCGAAGATGAATGGAGCTGTTGAGGCTGCAAACAAGAACATCAAAAAGATTCTGCAGAAGATGGTAAAAACTTACAAAGATTGGCACGAGATGTTGCCATATGCTTTACACGGATACAGAACATCAGTCCGCACTTCAACAGGGGCAACCCCTTTCTCTCTGGTGTATGGGATGGATGCAGTTCTCCCTATTGAAGTCGAGATACCATCTTTGAGAATCTTGATGGAAACCAAACTGGAGGAGGCTGAGTGGGTCCAGAACAGGTATGACCAACTGAACCTCATTGATGAGAAGAGAATGACCGCCATGTGTCATGGCCAGATGTACCAGAAGCGCATCAAGAGAGCATTTGACAAGAAAGTCCGCATCCGAGAATTCAAAGAAGGAGATCTTGTACTCAAGAAAGTCTTGCCAGTCCACAAAGACATGCGTGGAAAATGGAGTCCTAACTATGAAGGCCCATATGTTGTGAAGATGGCATTCTCCGGAGGTTCCTTAATCCTTACAACTATGGATGGTGAACAGCTGAAACACCCGGTGAATTCTGATGCAGTCAAAAAATATTATGCCTAAATAAAACCCGATAGGTCGAAAACCAGAAATGGCGACCTAGGCAAAAATGGGTATCCCGGTGGATCAAAACCTATGAAGGAGATCCAAGCAAAAGTTAGGGATAAAAAAAAAATAAGAGCTCGCTAAGTTGAAAACCCGAAAGGGCGGCTTAGGCAAAAAAGAGCGTCCCAGTGGATTGAAAACCCGAAAGGGCGGTCCAGGCAAAAGTTAGGGACAAAGGCATTTGACTGTATCAGATGGTGTTTACCATTACTAAAGAATCATACTGGAAGATCGATCCATTTGCTCTTGTCAGAAGCAAGGTGTCGGGCAGCCTTAGTTATTAGGGATTGTAGTGGTCGTTGGATTCAATATAGACCTTTCCCCATTGCCATTTTCAAATTGTAATTTTCCATGGAGTTTTTGCCATTAGCAAGCTACCATTCTTGAATAAAATACAAACTTTGCCTATGAATTTTGTTGCTCAGCTTCTTATTTTCTTTTGTTATGCAAAATGCCATCACTTGATTACAATTTAACTCTGAAAATGACAAGTTTTTTTTAGGAAACGTTTTTTTGAAAACACACTGAAAAACTTTTAAGTTTCTTTGACTTTGGAAAAATCGGAAAAAGAACCTTCTGTTTCCCCAAGAAGTCCTGGTTTGCAACAACACTTTTATACTATTATTATAGAAATCTCCATAGAAGTTCAAAAATGATAACACTCTTGGATGGATCCTTGGACCAAGCATGATTTCCAAGTTCGAAGACATCTCCCCAGTGTTTTTCATGTTGCTCATCTGAGTATTAGTGTTGAGAGCCTACTTCCTCTTTGAGTCTTGTCAAAACTCTTTGTCTCTTTAGAGTCAACATTTGCATATCACGATCATTCGCATCATGCTCAATCATGCGCATTTGACATTAGCATTTGTCTTTCCCCAGTCGTCGTCTGTCTAACTCCAGGTCCAGATATCATTAGTGTTCAATTTGAGAATTCATTGTTGTTGGTACCCGAGATGGTTTACCATTTGTTATTTGTCCCCAGTAATTGCTGGTGTTCCCCGTGGAATTCTAATTGTGATTGGTATTTGTTTTTATGACCACCAATGTCTCCTTGAAGTCCAATTGTCATTGGCACAATTTTTTTAAGTAGATCCTGAAACCTTTTGCTTAAATCCAGGTCAATTTGATTTTGTACATACTTGTACCTTTCTCCTGATGGTTCCTGAAGGAATTTCTAGAGGCTGGATGTGTTATCTTATTTGAAAACTCCAACATGTTTTGTTGTTACTTTTGCGTTAGCCGGTCGCTTAGAGCCGTTGATTCATTTTTGGGTGATCTCCATTCTATCCCCAATGCTAGCTGGTCGCATAGAGCCGCTACTAAATCAATGTGATTTCCTTCCTTATCCTCAGTGTCAGCAGTTACATTTGAACCTGCTAATTTACCATTTTGAATACTTTGACTATTTTGTCTTTATCATTCTTAGTGTCAACCGGTTTTTAACTTGTTGCGCTTTCACTTTGAGTGTATCTTGGTCTTCTTTTGTAGTGTCAATAGGTTTCGAACTTATTGTGCTTCTACTTCGTTTATTTTGTTGTATTCTTGGTGTCAGTTGGTCGCATCGAGCCGCTGCGCATTCACCTTGAATAAGCCGTTTGTCATTCTCAGTAACAGTTGGTCGCATCGAGCCGCTGTGCATTCACTTTGAATGTTTATTTTTGTTGACTATTCTTAGTGTCAGTTGGTCGCACCGAGCCGCTGCGCATTCACTTTGAATTTTGTGTCCTATTTCTATTCATGGTGTCAGTTGGTCGCATCGAGCCGCTGCGCATTCACCTTGAATAAGCTTGTTGTCATTTCCAGTGACAGTTGGTCGCATTGAGCCACTGTGCATTCACTTTGGATGTTTATTTTCGATTGTTATTCATGGTGTCAGTTGGTTGCATCGAGCCGCTGAGCATTCACTTTGAATATTGTGTCGTTTCTATTTTCCAATGACAGTTGGTCGCATTGAGCCACTGCACATTCTTTTTGGATGTTTAGTTTGTTGTATTCTTGGTGTCAGTTGGTCGCATCGAGCCGCTGCGCATTCACTTCGAATATTATGATTATCATTTTCAGTGACAGTTGGTCGCATAGAGCCGCTGCACTTTCCCTTTGAATGTTTATTTTGTTGTATTCTTAGTGTCAGTTGGTCGCATCGAGCCGCTACGCATTCACTTTGAATATGTTGCCTTTTACTTCTCAAAGTCATTTGGTCGCATAGAGCCATTGGTCAACCACTTCGATTTATTTCCCTGTCTTATTTGTATTCTTGGTGTCAGTTGGTCGCATAGAGCCACTGCACATTTCACTTTGAATGTTTATTTTGTTGTATTCTTAGTGTCAGTTGGTCGCATCGAGCCGCTGTGCATTCACTTCGAATATGTTCTTGCTTTTTATTTCTCAAAGTTAATTGGTCGCATAGAGCCATTGATCTACCACTTCGATTTATTTCCTTGTCTTATTTTTATTCTTAGTGTCAGTTGGTCGCATCGAGCCACTGTGCAGTCACTTTGAATTTTATTTTGTTTTGTCTGTGTTCGTTGATCCAACGCTTTGGATTTCCTTTTGTTTCCGTCTTTTGTTATTCTTAGTGTCAACAATTACACTTGAACCTGTTGATTTATCACTTTGAATACTTCCCGTTTTCGTTTCTTTATCCCCAGTGTATGTCATCCCCAATGAGTCTTGGCTTGTGGTCGTCGATATATCTCATTCTAATCATTCCTACCATAATCATCATTCAGTGCATAATTGTTACAGAGTTAGACAGTGTGTAGTCCAGCATAACACTGCATTTAGGGGCAAAATTTCCGGTTATTTCTGTATTTAAATACCTTTCACCCTGATCGCCTGAGTGTCCTTCGTCACTCACGCTACCTGGTAAAGTTATTTAAATAGGGGCAACTGTCACACCCCAAATTTTACCCCTAACTGCTCGCATCGTACATTGCATTTAAAAGAAGATTTCAAGACTTTTTTTTGTTGCTTCCACCTCATATTCAGCTTATTTTTAAAATCTAAGTTAACTTTTATTCACTTCCAAGACCTTTTAAATTTAATTTCTATCTTCCACTTCTAACTTTTAAATTTGTTTTCATGTTAGTTTCTATTTCTTTTTCTTACTCTATTTTTTTATTATTTCTTTTTTTTTTAATTCTTCTATTTCTAATCTTTGTTCAAATTTCTATTTTTCATTCTTAAAAATTTTAAAATTGTAAACTTAGATTTATTTCCATCTTATTTTCAAGTTTTATTTCTAATTTAAGTTCTAATTTCTATTCCTAGTTTTTTTAAATTCATTTTCAAGTTTTATTTCTAAATTTTAAATTTGATTTCTAATTATAATTTTCAATTCATTTTCAAGACGCTGTCTCTAAATTTATTTTCATTTTCTAACCTTCAATTCATTCCAATTTCCAAAATTCATTTCCAAGTTTATTTCTAATTTTAAGTTTATTACTAAATCATTTCCATTCCAATTCATCAATTCCATTTTTAACTCTTAATCTATATTTTCATTCAATTATCCAAATCCAATTTCATTCAATCTCTTTCTTTTATTCTTTTGACTATAATTTATTCCCCTTTTGCATCATGAGTGTTTTCAAGTCTCTTTTATCATTCATATTAATTTAAAAGTCTCTTTTATCATTAATTTTAATTTGATGTCACATGTTGATCATACACTGATTTTAGTTTGGTTTTACACATTTGATTTCCTAAATCCATATTGTTTAGAATTTGTTCGTCATTCATATTTTATTCACTTTGCTATAGTCATTTCCATTCACTTCCTTTATTCTACAATTATGATCACCATTTATGCACTACATTGAAGCATCATCTTCATACACTTTTACTCATTCACATTCATATTCACATTTAAATGTTTAAATTGAGAGATTCATTTTCCTTTCATAAATACTTTCATTCAAATTTCAAATTCATAAACCACTTTCAATCATTCATACCATCTCATTACCATTCATATCATCATTCACATTTGAATTTACCAAGTCTAATTTATATTTGAGTTGCATATGCATATAACCATTCCAAAGTTTCACAACACATTCAACCAAATTTGATTTTATTAAAAAAAAGTAGCATACATTCATTCATTTCGCATCACATATTAGCATATTGTTACATATAGGTTTCAAGGAACAAAAAAACTACACAAGTTACAAAGGCACAACAGTGAAATCAAAATAAGTTGCACCAATGTTAAAGGGGGTTTGGAATCAAGATTAATCCAATTGAGATTAAGAGAAACAATTATGGAGGTAGATGTGTAGACCAAAGAACTTTGTGATTAAGTCCCTGTAACATGAAAACAAGAAAAACATATCAGTAAATTTAAAGTTTTTTACAGCAGTGAGATTAATCAAAAATATCAGTTTGGACCACAATTTTCACAACCAGACAAAATACAAGGGAAATTTTCAGACCTGTTACAAAAATCAGAGTCAGGTTGCAGCAAAACACCAATTTGGGACCTGCAGTTTTTTTTTACCATAGCCTGCAACTCTCTCCTTACACCAAAAGATGATAAGCCTTTCCCTCCATAAACAGAACCTGCAAGTTAAAAAGGACATGGCATCATTATCAAACAAAATTGCTGATAAACAAAAACCACTTCAACAAGTTTTAAATTCAAATTTTTTCAAAGAGCAAACCCTAATCTATCATTTATAAAAGTGAAGTTATCAGAGAAGAAAAGGGGAGAGGATTTTTGAAAACTCTAATTTTTTTCACAAAGAAAGGAACACAGAAACAAAATCATAGAAAATTCACAAAAAATAAACCAATTCAACTTTCATCCAGCAGACACATCAACCTAATTCTATCATACCAAATAATTCAGAAAAAATGTTTCATAGAACAAGAAGAAATATAAACTTTAGCAAAAGAAAAAGCTCAAACCTTTAGCAACTAACCTTCCACTTCTTCCGAATCAGTTCACAACCGAAATTCCACTTCTTCCGAATTAGTTCACAACCGAAAAGCTCCGCCAAATCGTTGCAGAACCACCCTCACCACGAGAAAGCTCTGAAACTTTCGAACCTCAATCTCAAGCCATCATGTGGACACCTGCACCGAACGAGATTCATTAAAAGCCGCAAACTTTGAGCCCAAGAAGAGGGAGAAGAAGAGGATCGTGTGGAGAGGAGAAAACTGACCTTACCGTCAAACCAGTTCGAATCACCATTTCTTTTTCAGAGGTAATTTCTTCCTTTTATTTTCGCGATTCATTGAGGTATGCAGATTCGAGGATTTAGGGGTTGTTGTTTAAGTTAGGTTTTTTGATTTGAGAGGTTTAAAGCTTGTTGAGAGTCACAAATTTGAGAAGAAAGTAAGGGTTGGATTTTCAGTTTAGAGAGCTTGCAGAGAAGTGGAAGGAGAGGATAGTGCCGAGAGATGGCGAGAATCTGGAAAGTTGATCGACGAGAGTGAGAGTGAAAGTTCCAGGGAGTTCATCGTGTTTCTCCTTGGGTTTTGATTTCACGTGTTTTGGTTTGGAATGGGGATTTAGCGGCTTAGTGTTTATTAGGGTTTTCAACCCATTCTCTTTACCTTAACCAAACCGGGTCACAGTTTGACCCGCCCATGCTCCAACCGACCCAGTTAAACCAGCCTTTTTTTTTTCCGATTAATCTTGTTATTTTTTTAATTATATTTAAATTATTTTGTTTATGTATAATATTAGGATTAGTCTTTAAGTAATTATTTAAAATAGCCTTAAAAATAAATGTAGTTAAGAGAGAATCTAAAAAATAAGAGTGACAGTTTTTTTCTTCTTAAAAATCTAAAAAATATATTTTCTATAACCTTTTTTATAATTTAATCAAATCTTTATATTTAACAATAATAAACTATTTATGGATTTATTATTATTGGATATTTAGTTTTAATTAAATTTTTTTTTTTTCAATTAAACATTTCTAAAACTCAAAAAAACATTTTATTTTCTTTTCTATTTTTTTTTTTATAGTTAGAAATTTAAGCATTTATAAAAATCCAAAAAACATTTTGATTCCGATTCTTTTATTTTTAATTTTTATTTTATTTTATTTTTATTAGACATTTATTTATTTTGGTATAAAAAAAAACAACAAAAAAATTAAGGCATTTATTCTCATTTACATTTCTAGATATTATTATAATTATATAGAGAATCAAATTTATTATTTAGATTATGTATAAAACAAAATTAAAAAAAAACAAATCTTGTCTCCCTCGTTTCTTTTTTTAGTATTATTATTAAAAAAAAAACAAAAATAATAGCATTTATTCTATTTCCTCATTTTTAGGTATTGTTAGAAAAAAATCATTATACTTATTTTCTTTCCTTAAATTTAGATATTATTATTATAATATATAAAAAATCAATATATTTTCTCTCTTTCCTTATTTATAGGTATTATTAGAAAAAATCCAAAAAAAAAATCAATATATTTTCTCTCTTTCCTTATTTATAGGTACTGTTAGAAAAATCTCTAAAAAATATTCTTAGTTTATTTTATTTTAATTTTAAATTTAATAATAATTAAAATTCCTAGTTAGTTTCTTTCACTCCATTTAAAACTCTAGTTTTGTTTTTAAGGTTTATAAAAAATTCTAATTTTTTTGGAGTAATTAGTATAGTAATAATATGAAAAAAAATCTAAAAAATATTTACCTTTTATTTTTGTTAAACATTTTTATTTAAGTGTTGACTTTATTTTATATTTAGGATTTTTTTATTATTATTAGTCTCCATTTGTTACTATCTTTTAAATATCTCTAAAAAAAAATAAAAATTATCTTTCTTAATCTTTATAATTAATTTTGTGAATCCTTAATTTAATTTTAGCTTATCTAATTAGGTTTTAGAATTTTATTTTAATTTTTTAACTCAATTTATTTTAATTTAATTCTAAAAAAATAATAAAAATAATGTCCTTTTTTCGTTTTTAATTAGTTGTGGGGTAGTTTAGGTTTGACTTCTTTAGGTGTATCCCATTAGTGTGAGAGATTAAATTTAGGTTTATTTCTCTTTTGTGTGAATATGTGCATGATTTAACTTTGCATTATTTTGTATGTATTATTTGATTTTAATTCTGCACTAAGACCATAAAATGCTAAGATAAAATTTGAAGCGCCACACCATTTGAGACATTAATTTTCAAGATAATAATCCTTGGTCCAACGCCAAGTCGATTTCATATACACTTCACTCACACACGTAAGTCGATCGTTTTACGATCGCCGTCTGCACAATCTTTACACTTCACAACTTTCCAACTTAAGCAAATTGACGCACTGCGTTTGTCTTCCACCCCGCATTCTCGATCCATATATCGAGTCATAGCCCGGTTACTAAGCCTTTTACCTTGCATTTCCATTTACTTTATTCAATTCATTTTTGCAAGTAGCAACCTATGCCTTAGACTTAGGAGCTTGCACCCTCATTTATTTGCTTTCTTTTTTTTGCATTTCAATCCAAAAGGGAAAGAACTCATGTAGTTGACTCAATGTCATAGGAAGTTTAGCCATCCCTAGTTCCTTTTCAACCTTAGCCATTAGGACCTTTTTATTTTACAATTTTTTGTGACTTTGTTAAGTCACGTGAGTGTTTGCCATAACACTTACCTTCCCCCGCGAACCTTGAGCGTAACCAAGTGTTCGTTAATCCTTAGGAGAACTACGAGTGCTCTGATTCTATACCCGATACGTAGGCATCGATGCGATGTTGTGCGAGCACCATTAGAAATAAAACCTTAGGTTCCCATAATTTTAACAAGCAATAAACAACAATAATACAAATATTAACAAGAGGTTCCCGTAGGATACTGCGGATGCTTAGGATGCTAACACCTTCCCTAGGTATAATCAACCCCCGAACCTAGTTTCTCCTTATTTAGGGTTTTTACGATCTTTTTCCCTTTTCCCTTTGGATTAAATTAAAGTCGGTGGTGAACATAAATGTTTTGCGATTCAAGCTCACTTAATAGCTTGGTATCCGATTCTCACCGCGACAACTAGGATTTATTCGAGAAGCTCCAATTATATCCAAATAAACTCTGAACATTCCAAGGTTCGCTGGTCGGGTTCTTTTGCAAGCAAATTTAGGTGAAAGGCCATGTAACTCTCAAGATAGTGCTTTGAATGAACGAGAGTGCCAAAATGATCAAGGTCACTTATCTCGTGGTAGAAGCCTCATCTTCGTACTACATTATCATAGGACGAACTACCTTCAACCTTTTAGGGCCCACCCAATCAACCTTGTACTTAAGCATATATGTGAAAATAGACTAGGTTGAGCTAAGCTTTGTGTTGTACCCCAAAATTTACCCTTATATATTCAAGACAATATGTTTGAAGAGGTCTCCTGATGGTCATAAGATTCCCAATTACTCAAAGGGATTCAAGGTTTCATCAAACAAAGCCTCATCATAAGCAATGAATCTTAAATTAGGGTTTTGTGTTTCCCAAGGTAAATTGGACTTCAAAAGCCTCAAGTGGACTTCATGGTATCCTACATACTTCAGAGGATCCTCATGTCAAGTTTCAAGACTTGCCCTATAAGTTTGGACAGTCGGATGCTCAGATAATCAAAAATCAGATAACTTGGTCAAAAAGTCAACAGTGGTCAACATACAGTCAAACTTCAACATTTTTGGTCAACATCAAGATTATGAATTAAGATTCATCATTTGATCAGGGGTTGATCATGATTCATCAAGAAAACCTCAAATTTATCAAACGTCAAAAGTTACTAAATTAGGGTTTCTTAAGAAGAAAGTCAATTGTACTTTGACCAGCCATAACTTTCACATGCTTCATCAGAAATTTTCCATCTAAAGCTCATTTTGAAGGAAACTCAATTACCTACAACTTTGTATCTCACAAGCCAAGGCCACAAATGCTTCATTTAAGAGATATGAGCCAAGACATTACAGGTCCTTTGAAAAGTCAACAAAAAGTCAACTTTTTCAAAAGCTCATAACTTGAACATGGAAGACTAAATGGAAATGGGACAAAAAGGAATGATTAGAGGACACTCTAAGCTTTCTAAAAAGTTCAAGAATACATCCACAGGATAAAAATTGAGAGAGTTATGCATTGTTGAAGTTGAAAATTTTTGAGGAGGTGTATAAGGCAAATAATGATCAAAACTTAAGTTTTTGCCAAATGGGCCCATATTTTTATAATCCCAACTTAATCATGAGATAATCCACAACCCATAAATCATATATTCTAATTTTGTATGTTTATTTTATATTTTATTGGATTTAATTTATTTAAATTCAATTTTAATTAAAATAAATATTGAAAAATCAAATATTTGATTCATGGTCTATTTTGGGATTAGATTATGGAGTTTATTATCATTATATGGATCCAAAATTCGTGCAAGACCAAAGAGGAAGTGTATCATGATCAAATATGCAAAAATAGAAAGATTGGAATTGCCATTGAATATCAAATCAAATCACTTTCACCCAAGCCCAAATTCTGACCTAAATTACATCCTCTATAAATACGCATCACCTCCATAAGTCAAAGACACGAATTTCATGCACAAGAACCCTAGAAAAAATTTCAAAAAAAAGGTAAAATTAGGGCAAACCACCAAAGAACTTTGTAGCAAGTTTTCATCACCTCTCTGCGTCCAAACATCCTCAAGAAGATCCCAGGATGCAATCCATATCATCCTTGAAGGTTGAAAACACGTGATGCATGACCCATGAGCATGGCCGCCATTCCCTCTTTTGTTTTTCTTCGAATTTTTCATTACATGCTGTTTAAATCGTTTCTTCATGCATATTTGTGTTTAACTTAATGGTTAGGATCATTTAGATCCATTGTTTTTGGGTTTAGGTGCAAGTATGAATAATTGCCATTGTTAGGGCATAAAGCTTCCATTATTCGAATCTCCATGTACAAGCATTTTTTGGTCAAACGGACACCACCATTGAATTCATAGGGTCCAAATTAGTAGGAATAAATGATCTTAATTCATTAACACTTGCGGTTTTGTGACTTCTAATTCACCTTGGCCTCATCCCATAAAACCCAAATTCTCCCATTGGGTTTCTCCTAATATTGTCCAAGTATTTCCACTTTATCCCCATTTTATTTCTCATGGCAGCAGCCTTATGCTTTTTTATCCTAGTTTCAATAAGAATGATCAATGCAGGTTTTATGTTGTTTAATCTAGAGAAAACTTCCCTACTTTTACCTACATTGTTTATTCCTCTCACATTCCACGATATTATCATGTTGGTTCTACTTGCACATTTGGATCATCCCAAATCCCAAGTGTGTCAAATCATTGTGGCAATCAACAACATTATTAGAATTACTTACATTGGCTTTTCCTTTATTTCTCTTGATAGCTCCCACTTGTGTCCAAGAAGTAATTATTTGCTCCTCATTAGCCTTAGGAGTTTGGACAACTTTTGTAACTTGGACAACCTGCTTGACCTCTTTCAATTCTACCACTCTATGTTTCCACTGCTTGAAAACTAGTGCTTTCTCATTGGTATATGAGTGACATATTTTCTGACACTTATCACAATACCTTGGTTTCTACTTGTATCCCACCCTTTGACTTATCTTTTTTCCTTCACAATCCTTGATTGTGATTGAATCCTTGAGCTTTTGAGTAATATCTAAATTCACAAGAATCCTGGCATAAGACACCATTAACTTGTTGGCAGTGCTTTCACCTTTGAAAAGAGGCTTCTCAATGACACTTCCTATTTTGCTTCGGCTTCGAGCTCCCCACAAATGCAGAGTTAGTTGAGGGAATTTCACTCAGACTGGCACCGTATGTAACATATCTTTCTTGAAATCAAAATCCAGGCTCCACTATTTCAGTACTATGGGAGCATTTTGGATGGTGAAGGGACATCTCATTAAAACCATATCACGTTCCCTGAATGAGTGGAACTTCAACAAAGTATCCTTCTTCATGATAGAACATGTCTGGTAGCTTGAAAAAATTCCAAAACTTACTGATGAAATTCGTCACTGCGTTCATGCTTAACTCACGAACTAGAGCGTACATGATTAACGTTGATTCCCAGTATTTTACTTCAGCTTCCAAATCTGAGATTTCTATCTCCACTTCTATTTCACCTTCCAACACCTTAGGGGCCACGAATTCAATGGCCACACCATTCGAAACCATTTTGTTTACACTTGTTACATCCACCCAAATATTTTTTTATTGTTGTTATTCAACTATTTGTTGCTTCTTATGGTTTGAGGTGTCTTCCCCAATGTTGAGTGAAACCCCTTTTTCCTCCGCCTCCAAACCTTGATCTTCATGTTGACTACTTCTCACACTGTGTGATGTGCTTCCACTCTTTGTTCCTCTCTCCATTTTCAGAGTACGAACTAGATGAGACAACACCTTCTTCTTTTTTGGCCGTCCTCTCCCCCTCCCCATACTCCTACGATTTCAACGACTTTCCCTTCAATTTTGACCCTTATTCCTAAGAATAGGAGTTTAAACCGTCATCAAAGGAAAGATCTCTCTGAAACGACATTGAATATGGGAAATGATGTAGATTAGTTATTGCAACCACCATGCCGATTTTTTCGCACCACCGCCCGAAAATCGTACCGGAAATCGCCACCAAAAATCCCTAAAGTATTTTTTTTCAAAGGCTTCGTATTTGATTTCCCTATATTAATTTATAATATTTTAGTCACTCTATTTTAAAATTTAACATTTTGATCATATTTAGTAAATTTTAAATTTTTTTATTCCTTCATTTTTGCATAAGTGATATTTTTGTTTAACCCATCTAGATTTGATTAGCTTAGATGATACGTAAATGCCACATGACAACTTTTATTTTGTTTAATCTTTAATATACTGAATAAAAATAAATTGTCTCATTTTATATTTCCTTTTATAGTTTTCTTTTTACAAAAATTTTCTTTCAGTAACACACTGCTTGTTTATATCACTGATTTTATTCAATTTTCTTTAAAAATATATAAATATAGAAATCTTCAATACATTATGGAAATATTAAGAAAAATTAATGTAATATTACATTTAATGATAATTTATATTGTGTTTTATATGTTTGTCTTTGAGGAAAAATTTATTTCAACAGTCTTATAGTAAATGTTTTATTACACTTTTATTTATTTAAAAATAATTATTTATTTAAAATTTTAAAACAATATTTACTATATTTTAAAACATTTATTTTGACAATCGTTAATAGTAGTTCGGGAAAAAAAAACATGAGTGATACACTTTTTATTAAGTTTTATTAATTACAATTCATAAAAACATTTTAATAAAAATAATTTTAGATACTTTTTATTAATTACAATTTATAGAAACGTTTTAATAAATGATTATTTATCATAAAATCATTTTTTTATAAATAATATAATCCAAATAATTAAAAAAATATTTTTTAAGAGATAGAGAAAGTAGTTGATATTAATTTATATAAGAGCACATATTCCAATAGAAAATACAATTTGAAATTTGAAAAGATCTTATACAAAAGAATCTTATTTCAATAAAATGAATTACTTTTAAAACTTTACATCAATTATATAGTGACTTACTAGTATATTTTATATGATAAAACAAATGAAAGATCTTAGAATATATATATTATATTTAGAACAAAGTGAATGAAGCATTTTGATTTTCTCCTTTTGAAAAATGACACGTGTCATCTTCTAAACACATGAGTGATTGGGACCACGTGATGGGTTCTCGTAGAGGCACGCGCCCTACAAAGATTCCCCGCCGCCACAACCATCTCTTTTTTCTTTTCTTCTTTCTTTTTCCAACTCTCACGTTTTTGTAACTCATCTTGCACGTGCGCGTTTCAATTTACCATATTACCCTTTTAGCTTTCTTTGTATGAAAATGCATTGTCTTTGTTCGTACGAATACCAACAAATTAAGGGTAGGGTCCTTTCAATCGTACTTAGATGTTAGATTAAGCTTTTTTATATCATTAATTGATGTTAATTATAGACACTGAAGTTTTTTATGTTTTGTCTCTAATGCAATTATTCAACACACCAAGTCTTTAAAAATTATATTTGCTTTTTCATCTCTTTTTAACTATCTAGAAACACTTTGTGGGTAGGTTCAGCTCCCATGGTGAACATCGTTTCAAAAGTGGATCAAAATTATTATTTATTTCTAATAAAGAAGAATTAGGGTATATTGTGTGGAATCAATTATGCATATTTATTATTATTTTATTTTTGTTTATCTGTACTATTATATATTAGGGTTCGAATCCAATTCTGAGTATGTAAATTTTTATCTTCTATTATAGTTTTATTTATTTTGAAATATTAATCTTTGCAATTGTATGAAGATGATATCTGATTTCTAAAAAAATGTGTACTAGTCACCAGAAAGACTATTAAGAATTTAAATCAATAGAGTTTAATAATATCAAAGAATGAAATCTTACATAAAGAAAGCTTAAATTACAAATATTTAATTGCCCACACCCCTCTAATTAAAATAAGGAAAATTAAAGAACAAAAAGGAAAAAAATAAAATAATCTACAAACTTATACTAACACGAATTAATTAATTTACATTTTTCTTCTTTGTTCTTATATTCCTTAATTTTAAATCTACATGTGTGTCCTACATATGAATTTATTCTATTTCCTCATTTTTCTACTTCTATTACTTTATCATGATCTGTAAAATATATTTCATAATAATCAATAACACTCTTTTTTTTTGTTTCATTATTTTCACATGTTGTCATTGAGTTGTTGAAAGAGCAACATGTTATCAACATTCCAGAAATTGTCCCCTTGAATCCAAGGTGTGTTTGGTTCCATGGAATTATTGAAATCCATTTGAGGGAACAAACCTGATGGACTAGTGATGCAATCTGAAAATCCAAATTGTTGAGCTTGTTGGTAATAATCAGAATTAGGGTTCATATCGTTGTTACCGCCGACTGGAACATTATAATAATCTTGAGTTAAATCCGAGATGGGCGAAACTTGTGTCCCAAATGAGTCTGATGATGCGGCCGTCGCGCCGTTGCTGCTATTTTCCGGTGTAAAACTTTGTGTTACATGCGAGCTACATAAATTGTTGGTGTTCATGATCGTTGGAGCTAACATCATGTTCGCATTCGAGTTATAAGCCTTAAAATCGTTATTAAGGTCATACATCGCGTTGTTCGGAGAGACCATTGTTGTAACATTTGAAGAGTCGTTATTAATGGTGGCAGCTGAGACGGCGGAAGTGGATGCAGCGGCGGCTTGGATCCGCTCCACGAGCCTTGGCATCCAAAGATAACGCATGGCATCTTTAAATTGCTTGCTATTAACGTCACATTTAAGTTGTTTCGCGTGTTTTTGAACACGAGTTCTCCAATAATTCTTGATCTCATTATCCGTTCTTCCGGGTAAATATTGAGCAATTTTCGACCAACTAAATTCATAAAAAAATTATATGAGATAAATTAAAATAAATATTTATAAATTATCAACAATACTTTAATATATATAAAAAGTTAAATCTTTTCAAATATAATTTTCCTTTTTTTTTTTTGCAAAATAATATATTAATAATAATACAAATATTCGCATATATCATATATTACTTACCGATTTCCCCAACGACTATGAAGCTCGAGAATCAAAAGTTGTTCTTCGAGTGTGATATTACCACGACGAACATCCGGACGAAGATAATTCAACCATCGCAATCTACAGCTCTTGCCAGTTCGTTTGAGTCCTATAACCAAAATCAAAATTTCTTCAATTGGTAAAGTTTTTGAGAATGCAAACTAAAACAAATAAGGTAAAAATAAAGATCAAATATTTTGTACTTTGTTTAATATGGCAAATACACATGGTATTGCGTTATAGTATCAATTCATTATTCTTTTTCCATTTTCATAAACATGATGCAGCCTAGCAATTATTTCTGGGCCATCTATAGTTATATATTTCATTTTCAATATTATTTTTTTTTGCCCCACCACACACACAAGTATATGCTTAAATTAAAGTCATTGGTAACATAATCACTATCATATGGTGCTCTTCATTAGAAAAAACCGCAAACTTTGGCTTTTATAAAAAAAAATGATTGGTGTGATATGAAACAAGACGAGAAGTGAAGAAGCTTTCACACCATAATTATGGAAATTAACTAGAAAAAACATAGTGTTGAAGAATATAATATACTAATATATAATATATAGTTTTTATTTATTTTTCAATAAAATATTCAAAACTATATAGAGAAAAAATTACCTGCAGAACGAGCAAGGGTATTCCAACGACCTTCACCATGAGTTGCAATGTAATTGATGAGAGCAAGATCTTCATCAACAGTCCATGGACCTCTTCGAAGATCCATCTCATCATCATCACTTTGGAGCATGGTGGTGATGTTTGAGTTGCTTGTTACACTTGCTTTCAATTCCATGAAAATTGATTACACTAGTTTGGAGAAGCTATAGGTATAGGTTTGTGTGGATTTGGTTTGGTTTTATTTTGAGGGAGAGAGAGAGAGAGGTTAAGAGAGAGAAAGAGAAAGAGGATTTTGGCTTATTACAAAGAAGATAGAGAAGGGTAGGGGCTTTTTATAGATATATTCAAAGGATGGGGTCAAGTAAACGAGTTAGAAGAAAAAATGAAAAAAGAAAAAAGAAAAAGGAGAAAATGATGGAGTTGTGAAGGGATTGATGAGAGATAAAATTACTACTAGTAGTAATAAACTAGGCCTTTTTTATTTATATGGAATTAATAAAGTAAACTCAAATAGTAAAACTTAATGATTTAGTTAATAATAAAAATAGTAATAGTAATAGTAATATGACTTGTAAGTAAGGAAATTTGATGCTTGACTTTTATGACTTTGGTGTGGTAGTCCTTCACCTATGATTTATGGTTGCTTATTGAATGGACTATTGGTCTATGATGGATAAATGTGTAAGAACCATTAGATCAAGTAGATTGATTTTATGACTCTACTTTTATATATATTTTTTAATATTATTGCTCTCTCTCATCTCTTTTTGCTCTCTTTAATTTTTATCATCTCTTCTCTCCCAAACAAACATAATAATATTTCAAGTGAGAGTAGAGTAAGAATCTTTTAGTTAAAAAAGGTGGATATTGTTAAAATACATTAATAACATATGGTTATAGACTAAATTTCATAAGTTTTGGAGTAAGATTTTGAGTTAAGATAATTTATATAATTGCTTTATTTTTAATGGAATGATCTTTTGAATATCATGTGATGTACTTTTATATTTTTGGTTAAACATATGTTTTTTATTCATATATATTTGAAATTGTAGTCGGTATCATTTTTATTTAAATGTTCTGTTTAAATTTGATCTATGTGTAATTTGATTTTTTGTTATTTGTAGTTTGTGTGTAATTATATTTTTTCTGATTATTTAAATAAGTGTGTACCTTTAATCCACCCTTACATTCAATAACTTGAATCATAAGTTAAAAAATTTAAAATCAAGGTTTTTGCAAAGTTTTTGTTCGAATCAAACCTTCTGGTGATTCAAATCAACCATCTAACTGAAACTTAGAATTTGAATCTGTCAACCTAATTTTAATCAGGGATGGGTCTGATTTAAATTACAACACTCTTTGACATGAATAACAAGAAGCTTTGATTCAAATCATGACAATCAACAATCTTTTAAAATACAACTATAACGAAACATGTCTTAGCTTGACTCAAATCATAAATATAAATCTTGATCCAAATCAAAGTGTCAAATTCTCATTTTACTTCTTTGATTCAAATCACAACCTCGAGATTTGACTTGAATCATTTTGTCTTTTCTTCACCTTTTTGTGTATAACCTTTAACACCTGTTTAAACCTTTTTAGTATCTCTTTTTAAGGTTGGTCAATTAATGAGTAAGACAATTGGTCATTATTCATTAGCTAGTGAGCTAGTGGGTTAACCTTGTTAATTGGCCCAACGATGTTCATCAAGAAAGAGAAGTCTCACAATGAGATTCTTTCATAGCGAAATCTAGTCCATACCCATACTTTCAAAAAGCTTGAGAAAAACTATGAGAGTCATTGCATTCATAAACATACTTCCTCCATAATTCAACCTTGTGAAATATTAGTTGTGTTGTGTGAGGTTCTTTAGATACCATTCATCATCTTCATCCTTGTAACAAGAAATCATTTTTATGGTGCTCAACTCTGAAGATTGAGTGTGAGAGGTAGATCCAATGTACATTAGGGAAGCTAATTTTTTGGTGAAATTTTGTCGTATGTATCAGAAAAAAGAATCATTTTTTGTTTATGGCATCTTGTTGTGATTATCCAATAAGAGAAGTGTTATCTTCACTCCATGGAAGACTTTGATGTGACTGAGTAAAGGTTATCACAAAACAAAGGTTTCTACAGAATGGTGGCCTGGAGCAAGATTGCCGTGTCTAGCAAGATCGTTGGATAAAGATCATTGAAGATCTTGAATATTCGTAGTTTGACAAAACAACTTATTTCATCTTGGTTATGTTGAATATTGATTAAAGTAATTATATTAGATTGACATTGAAACATATAATCCTTCAAATAATTCTCTATATTTTCCTTCTGTGTGCCACTTATGTGTTTGTTTATTGAACTCTAATTCTACGTAAGAATTTTATTTTGAAAATAGTTTAAGGGGATTGGTTTATTCAAACCCCCTTCTAGACTATTTAGTTCCCATATTCTCTCCAAAAAACATGTGTACCACTATTGACACTTTTACCATGTCATAAACACTTCAACACAACACACTACCTGACCACCACCTTGTTAAGAACACTTTTGATAGAAAGAGACAGTTCCTTAATTGAGCCATCAACTCTGATAACATTAATGAGTCAGGAGGAGAGCAACCATATTAGGTCAAAGAGTAATCACATAAGTGGGAGATACATCATATATCCATTCAAACCTTTAATGTATTAGGTATATGGGTCTTGTAACTTATAAAGTGGCAAATCTCTACTTTTGTAAGCAATGTAAGATTTCTAGCTCACATTTATATCAAAATAGTTATGGTGATGATTTTTAAATTTCACGGGGCATAAGTTATGGATCATTATAGGATAATTTCTTTATCTAATTTAATATGTGGTTTTTACCGCCATTGAGTCTGAGATGGTCTTTAAGTTTAACATCAGATTTATAGGTCTGCTTCTTACTTTTCCAACGCATATTTAAAAACTTTAATACAAAAACCAGATTCTGAGATATGACCCACCAATTGAATCAAGGTAAATATGAGGCTAAATTCGATAATTACCTAATAAAATCACTAAAGTCCAATTAAGATCCAGTATTTGTAAACAATATAAGAGGCAAGTATGATGTATGATAATTATTCAAAATCATAATTATAAGAATGAGAATTTTCAAATAAGCACACATCATAAATTTTAAGAAGCATGACAATATTAGGTGATATTAAATGAAGCTCAAAGGGAATAAGAGATAAAATCAACTAAAAGTACATCAAAAGTGATAGAATTCTCAAAGGATACTAATAAAGTACTCCCAATAAGTGTTTAAGTTATTATTTACACTTAAAACAGATATTACTACGTAATTAAAGACCATTTACACCACAGTTGGAAAACGGATATCATGACTGTTATACAATCGTGGTTAGGTAGGGTGTGGTTGTAAATATGTTGTTTTCCACCATAGGCGATTGACCATAGTGATAAACTAGGTAGCGCGCTAGCTATCACAACAGTTATGATAGATAACTGTTGTGATATATATATATATATATATATATATATATATATATATATATATATATATATATATATATATATATATATATATATGTGTGTGTGTGTGTGTGTGTGTGTGTGTGTGTGTGTAAGTTATGGTAGATAACTGTTGTATATATATATATATATATATATATATATATATATATATATTTATATATATATATATATATATATGTGTGTGTGTGTATATATATATATATGTATATATATATATATATATATATATATATATATATATATATATATATATATATGTATATATATACATATATATATACACACACACATAATATATATATATATATATATATATATATATATATATATATATATATATATATATATATATATATATATATATATATATATATATATGTATATATATAACAAACACACACACACACACACACACACACACATATATATATATATATATATAGTTCATGGGTTCAAAACCTAGAAACATCAATTTATTTAAAGTGTACATAATATTAACATTTCACCATGATTATATATTCCAACCATGGTGGTATTCATATGAGTTTGTTATAAAATATATGGATTGCATGTTTTTCCTTATCCCTATATATATATATATATATATATATATATATATATATATATATATATATATATATATATATATATATATATATATATATATATATATATATATATATATATATATATATATATATATATATATATATATATATATATATATATATATATATATATATATATATATATATGTGTGTGTGTGTGTGTGTGTGTGTGTGTGTGTGTGTGTGTGTATATGTATATGTATATATATAACAAACACACACACACACACACACACACACACACACATATATATATATATATATATATATATATATATATATATATATATATATATATATATATATATATATATATAGTTCATGGGTTCAAAACCTAGAAACATCAATTTATTTAAAGTGTACATAATATTAACATTTCACCATGATTATATATTCCAACCATGGTGGTATTCATATGAGTTTGTTATAAAATACATGGATTGCATGTTTTTCCTTATCCCTCAACAAACATTCAAATTGATATAGAAGATAATAATCTGAAAAATTAAATTATTCTTTAAAAACAACTTAGACTATTCACTATTTTTCGAATTGTATGCATATTGTAACTCACCTCTCACTCTTTAACATATAGAATTTGGTTCAATGCTATAAATTCTTTAAAGCAACAATTCATTTTCTTCTAGTTTATTTTGAAAGGCACCAATTTGTTGAATAATTCGAATTCATTATCATCACCGTCATTATAATAATCCTCATCGTCGAATAAATAATGATGATGACAACAGTGAAATGAATACGAATTTCTCAACATATTGATGATTTTCAAAATAAACTAGAAGAAAATGAAAGGTTGCATTCGAAGAACTTGAAACATTGAACCAGGTTTTATATGTTAAAGTGCGAGAGATAAATTACAAGATGCATGCATTTCGAAAAACATTGATTGATTTAAGTTAGTTTTCAAATATAACTTAATTTTCATATTATTATTATATAAATAAAGTTGAACGCATATGTTCAGTGAGGGGTTAGTGAAATAGGTAATCTACATACGATATAATAAACTCAACGAGGACATAAAAAAACATGAACAAACCCCAACAAGGTAGACATTTTGAACAACAACATATCAACTCATGAAATATTTCACAAATGTACCTTTTATTGAAAAGATTTATGGAGAATGAAGACGGATAAATTATCTACTTGACTCATATTAGCTTCCACAATGAAAGGAGGATGAAACTGAAGTGAGAGCGACAAAATTGTGTTAAATTTGAATGAATGTCATTCCGGTTCTTTCACACGAGTTTGCAGCTTTCACTTTTGCTTTATCCTCCTTGTATTTTTTCTTCATAGCAACACAAACAATTTGTGAACCACACCCATAATATGCACTTTCTTAAGTTAATATTTTTCATTTACATTCCCTACAAGTCAAAATGTATTAGCATGACATTATAATCCTACAAATAACATGTTAACAAGATTTGGAAACATAAACTAGCATGGCATTGCAATCCTAAAAATAACATGTTAAACATAAACAGAAACATAAATAAGATTTGGAAAGTTTGAACAAAACATAGTTTGATGAAACTAAATGTACAAAAGTTAGTTAAGAGAGTAACATATTGCTCCTTGAATATACCATTGTTTTCCATCTTTAAAGTATGGTCAAACTCAAGGATCCAAGAGACCAGAAGTAGCTTTAGGTCAAAAAAAGAAAGAAAAAAAAAAGGTCTAAGTACAATGAGCAAACAATTGAAAATATCCAGTTCCCACGTCGGAAAATTATAGTAGCACATTTACAAAATACTATGAATAAACTAATCTAATCTGAGTAAATACCATTACATTGTAATCATTATTCAAATCCATACAAACTTACTATCGATTCACCCAGGTGGACAAAACTAACCTAAAATTTCTCATTAGCATTTTGATACATTTGACATACAATCATGTGAAACCGAAAAAAAAACATGCCAAATGATAACCCTTTGTAACACCAAATGGATGGAGTAGGTTGAAGAATGATGTACCTTGAAATTTCTTCAAAAGGGATGAATATTAGAAGAAGAAGAAGAAGAAGAAGAAGAAGAAGAAGAAAGATAAATAAGAAACAATATTGAACTTGATTACCTTTTGTATGAAAAAGAATAAAGACAAGTTCTATGGAAACTGCCAGAAAATATACATTCGGTGACACAATATTACAACGGTCATTTTTCCACCGTAGTCATACCACTTTTTTTTTTTTTTTTTTATTAAGAAACTTTTCATCACGGTTCTTAAAAATAACTGTGTTCATAGAATTTTGATGACAAACTTCAAATCTCAACATCAACATTATTCCATTTTTTCAATAAATATAAGCGAATATCCCTTCACATTTATTGTTATTTAAAAATGAAAGAATAACAACTAAGGTTGTTTCATTCAACAATGGTTATATGTTCCATATTTCACAATTGTTGCAAGCTTCAACCATAATAAAATTATTTCCCAAAAAATTAAAACATAACAAATACTTCATTTCGTTCATAACACACACGAGTGCGCCATACCGAACGAGGTACAACGATAGTGAAATCTTCACCATTTTCACCCATTTATGGAAACTAATATCATTTTTAGAAACAAAATTGTCATCCTCTTCGAATTACGGTACATTACCATTCTCTCTTTCTCTCAGACGCTTCTGAATGTTTATGTTCTTTGCTAGGGTTACTGGTTTCTTTTTTAACAGATAAATGATTATGGTTTTTGTTTCATTTCATGAATCGACACTTTCGTTATTGACATTGTCATGTGTATAATTCATCTTGCCATGTTCATGTCTTATTTAGATTTATGAATATGCTTTAGGTTTTGGTGTTGGATATGCATATAATCATATTAAGATGTTGTGTATCTAGCATTAGTGTGTCATTCACATTAGTCTTTTGATATAAATTTAAAAAGTTTTTATGGATCATAGTTTGATGAAAGTTGATAGATTAGGTATGGTGTATGAGAAAGGAGTTCTTGAATTCCTTGAATTTGCCGGAAAAAAAGTTACTAACAATAATGGTATCTTTTATTGTCCATGTGTTATTTGCGGGAATATCAAAAAACTGTCAAAGAAAGAAATATTACATCACCTATGTTGTGATGGAATACGTCAAAATCATACAACATGTATGTGACATGGAAAAGTGGATAATAATCGAAATTCGACGTAACAAATGGATAAAATTGATGAAGATATGATATGTGATATTGGAGAATCGTCTTATATAAAAGCCCATATTTATAATACTCTATGTAGCGACAAATATGTGCCTTAATATAAAGGGTGCACCCATTTTACACGATTGTATGTGTTGTTAAAATTGTTTAATCTATAGAAAAAATGTGGGTGATCAGATAAAAGTTTCACATATTTGCTTAATTTGTTGAAACAAATGCTACCAGAAGATAACAAATTGTTTGATCGTTGTTATGAGGCTAAGAAGATATTGTGTCCAATGGGTTTGGAGTATGTCAAAATACATGCATGTCGTGATTTGCTGGTCGGTGAGACATTTTTGGTTTGCCAAACCTGTTCAATCATCGAAGAAGACGTGAATCACATTTTCTGCTCATGTTCTTTTAGCTCTGATATTTGGTCTAGCATGTGTGGTTGGCTGCGGATTAATAAGGTAGGTTTGGCGAATAATTTTGTTGACCATTTTGTGCAATTCTCGGCAAGTTCGAAGAATGTTTATATTAAACAGGCAGATTGTCTGTTTTGGTGATGTGTTTGTTGGAATAATTGGTATCAGAGGAATTTGATAATCTTTAATCCTGAAGAGTTAGCGGATTGGAATTGCTTGGACACCATTATTAAATCTCGTTGGGAGTGGTTTCTAGCCTCTTTTAAGGTTGTACCGGGTCTAGGATGGGAGAATTGGATTGACAATCCTTTGAAATTCTTCTTTTAATTTCCTTGCCCGGGTTCCTTATGGTTCATTTGTATTATGTTTCTTTCTTGTATTAAGGGTTGAGTACCCTTGTACTCCTTAATACATTATCACTTATAGAAAAGAAAAGGATGATTTAAAAAGTATTTACGATCTTCATAAAATATAAATCATGATTCAAATGTTCTAAAAATAGAACAGTTTGATAATTTAATGTCACATCATTTAATTCTTAATTTTTTTCATTAAATAAAAAAATTTACATTAAAAATATTGTAATCAACCGAAAAACATGGATATTAAAGAATTTATCATATAAAAACGGTTAATATGATTGTACTAGAGCAACTTTAAAAAATCTTAATTTTTTAAATAAAATATTTTAAAATTTTAAAAATATTCCAAAAATCTTACAAATTTACACAGTAACTTTTATAAAAAAAAACTTAAAAAAATACATTAAATGTACAATTAAATGATGAGATTATCATGTCCGTATAATGTAAAGTCAAAGTATTAAATTTGAAAGTAACCATAGCACTCAACTTTTAAATAACAAATTTTGACTAAAATAAGTAATTTAATGGGACTTAAATGCTAAAATTCTGTTGACCAAAAAAACTTGAAATCTTATAGTTTATGCGGAATGAATTCAATAATTAAAAATATTAGGTTAAAGTATAGTTTTAATCTCTATTTTAATCTGATCACAAAATTAATCTCCACATTTTAGTTTTAAATAATTTTGACCTCCTCTTTTATTTTTTATCTAAAAAATTTCTGACGTGTCGTTTATTTAAAATAGCTGGCATAATTAATATTTTTTTTAATAAGTAAGAAATATATTGATAATGAGTACAAAAGGTACTCGCTCTTGATACAAAAAGAACGAGGCTACGCTCAACAAAAATAGGAAAATTACTTACCAAATGGAAACTAAGACAAGTAAAACATAGGAAAATTGTTAAACTCGTAAAGATTACAGTTGAAATAAATAATTTTGCCTAAAAGCGACCACCTCCACAAAGTAAATTTGACTTTCCAAACAATATCATTTAAGTTCCAATCTCCATTCTTAAAAATGATATCATTTCTAATGCTCCATAAGCTCCAACATGTTGCTAGCCACACAAAAGCTTCTCTTCCTTTTTTAATTTTCTTCATTTTGCAAGCGAAAAACCAGAAGAAAAAAAAGACTCCATGCATCCGGGTCCTCCCCCATCATAAATCCTTATCCAATCCGCTACCTTCGACCAAACTAAGATTGCTACCGAACAACCCCTAAAAATGTGTTCCGATGTTTCCAAAACATTATTGCACAAGACACATTTAGAATCGGGAGAAGAAATAGTGACACCTCTATAAGAGAGAAGGTCTTTTGTCGGTAGTCTATTCAAAAACACTCTCCACCCGAAGCCTTTTATGTTTAAAGGGGTATCCGCCTTCCATAATAGTAAGTAAGCTTTGTCATTGCGATTAAACGGACCGATGGGGATACAGTTTAAGAAAAGCCTTCTATAAAGCGAGCTTACCGAAAAGGACAGTCCTTTTTCCAAGTCCCATGAAACTTTATCAGCTCCTTCCCCGGTAGGACTAAAACCTGCCAGATGCGAGTTGAGGTGAGTTGAGGACTCCCCGCAGCTCTAATGTAGAACATGTGGGCAACAACGTCAGGAAGCTGCCCTCCCCCCCCGCCTATGAACTCATTGTTGGAAACAGAGATGTTCGCTAGGGAGTTCTGATTGGCGTTGTAAAGAGCTGAAGAAGGTGAGTCTTGCTGCCAATTCCGACTGCCAATGTGTCCACCGAAGGAAACATAACGTGTCTCATAAGACAGGTCAACTGAAGAAACCGAAGCACAAGCAAAAAAACCTGCTGAAAGATCCACAACAGAAGCAGAAAAAAAGTCTGCTGAATGCACTAGCACAGTAGCAGCAAGAGAGTCTGCTGAAGTAGATTCCGACAGCATTTCGGATCCGCCAAGAAAAGACCCGTTTCTAACAGCTCCATTCATAACAGAAAAATTAGGCCGATTATCACTATGCAACAAGTCTATTGATATAAAATTCTGACAATAACCTGCAAAAAAATTAAACACGTTAGTTAAACCGAAATCTCCTCACCTCCAAACACCATCCCGCCATCCTCCCATGGCCGCCACCAAAGCCTCCTTAAGATTTGAGATAGAAAACAAAGTTGGGTACCGCTCCTTCAAACTGACCTCCCCGCCCAAACACCCCTCCAAAAAGAAGTATGAAAACTGTTACCGATTGAATATTTGTAATTCTCCATAAAAACCTCTTCTTTATTAATGATCAATATTTATAACATATCATTTATATTATTTTTAATCTAAATTTATTTAAAAAAATTAATAATCAATGCTACTAAATATTTAAATTAAAATTAAAACTGAAACTACCCATAAGCATATTTTTCTCCCTTCTTTCACTTTCACCAATGTTGCAACTTTGTATCTATTATCATTAAAAAAAATTCTTCTTTTTCAGTAACTTGAATTTATAAACTTATATTCAACATTTTATACCCAAATATGTTTTAATATCCATAATCATTCCAATTTTCATACCAAATTCTTTCACAATTTTTTTATCGGAAGTAACAGACTAAATATTACTAGAAGGAATTGAAAGTTGAAAATTTCTATAAGAACATTTCAAATTTCGTTTAAGAACATTAAATGAGACATAAATAATGAAATCTTATAGAAATTCACCGTACATCAAAATGCAAAGTCAAAAGTAATAAATTTGAAAGTAACTATGGAACCCAAATGTCAAATTACGAATTTTATAAAATATGACATTAAGTAACTAATTAATATGAGATCTAGGGGTGAAATTATTAAAATTCATATGCATAACTTGTAGAATATATTAATTAAGGGTAGTGCTAATTTGTGTCATTGAGGTGTATGTTAAAAATCCACAAATAAAAAATTAGTATTGAAAAAAATAATAAATCATTAATTATAAATTTATATGAAATTCAACGAAAAATTTCCAATTTTTTAAATTATATTTATCTATTACAACCATGTCAACCCTTTTCTCTCTTGTTAATTCACCATCTCAAATATTTTATGATAAAAAAATTTCTAAATAATAAGTGTTCCCTTCTATACCTCAACCCTAACTCTAAAACAAATTTAAATTAGAATAAAATGTTTAACATTTAAGCAAATCTAAATCAATTTGCTATCACAATTAACTGTTTGAAATTGTTAAATAAAAAAATATTGAGGAGAAAAAGAAAGACCAAATCATTTAGCATATTATCAACCTTGAATTTTGAGTGGTGGAATCAAATCAGCTAGAAATGAAACAAACTTTTTCTTTTTTCTCTATCGCTAAATATTATGGTAGCAACAACTTCTTGATTCTTTGTTGTTAAATGTTCATAATTCTTTTCCTTTCCACTGTTCCACATAACCCATAAACTCCTCAACTAGATGACTTAAAAACACTTTCAAACTTTCTCATTGAAAGAATGAGATCTACAAAATTTAGATGATCGTATAGCATTCCTAGCTGTCGCGGTGAGAATCGGATACCAAACTATTGATTAAGCTTGAATCGCAAAACATTTAATGTTCACCACCGACTTTAATTTAATCCAAAAGGAAAAGGGAAAAAGATCGTAAAAACCCTAAATGAGGAGAAACTAGGTTCGGGGGTTGATTATACCTAGGGAAGGTGTTAGCATCCTAAGCATCCGCAGTATCCTACGGGAACCTCTTGTTAATATTTGCATTATTGTTGTTTATTGCTTGCTAAAATTAAGGGAACCTAAAGTTTTATTTCTAATGGTGCTCGCACAACATCGCATCGATGCCTACGTATCGGGTATAGAATCAGAGCACTCGTAGTTCTCCTAAGGATTAACGAACACTTGGTTACGCTCAAGGTTCGCGGGGGAAGGTAAGTGTTATGGCAAACACTCACGTGACTTTAAGAAAGTCACAAAAAGTTGTAAAATAAAAAGCTAAGGACCTAATGGCTAAGGACCTAAGGATGATGGACCTAATTGCTAATGTCAAAATGGAACTAGGGATTGCTAAACTTCCTATGACATTGAGTCAACTGCAGGAGTCTTTCCCTTTTGGATCAAAAAGCATAAACAAAAATAAATAAAGGTGCAAGCTCCTAAGACTAGGCAAAGGCTGCTACTTGCAAAAATAAATCGAATAAAGTAAATGGAATACAAGGTAAAGGGTTTAGTAACCGGGCTATGGCTCGACATATGGATCGAGAATGCTGGGGTGGAAAACAAGCGCAGTGCGACAATTTGCCTTAAGTTAGAAAAGCTGTGCAGTGTAAGGAACTGTGCAGATGGCGATCGTAAACGACCGACTTACGTGTGTGAGTGTATGTGAAGTGAAGTTCACTTGGCGTTGGACCAAGGAATTATTATTTTGAAAATTAAATTAAATGGTGTAAACTTGCGAGAAATAAATAAAAAGTAAAGTGAAATAAATTGAAAATAGAATGAAATAAATTAAATAAATTAAATAGAAAAAAATAATGAAATAAATGGAAAGAAAATAAATATATGGAATAGAAATAAAATGCAATGGCCTCATATGGGTCACGATTAATCGGAAACGATTTATCGTGACCTTCGTGATATCATCGGCCCTAAAAATAGAAAAATAAATGGATAATTAAATAAATATCTAACATATATTTCCCTTTTAATAATTTTTTTTAAATAAATTGGAAATAGAATAAAATAAAATAAATAGAATAAAAATAAATAAATGGCCTCATATTGGTCACGATTAATCGGAAACGATTTATCGTGACTTTTGTAATATCATCGGCCCTAAAAATAGAAAAATAAATGGATAATTAAATAAATATCTAACATATATTTCCCTTTTAATAATTTTTTTTAAATAAATTGGAAATAGAATAAAATAAAATAAATAGAATAAAAATAAATAAATGGCCTCATATTGGTCACGATTAATCGGAAACGATTTATCGTGACTTTTGTAATATCATCGGCCCCTTAAATTAAAATAAAAGATAAAATGACTATTAATGGAAGAAATACCAACTAACTCACTATAATTTTTTTTTTTAAAAAAAGTAAATAAATATATATATATATATATATATATATATATATATATATATATATATATATATATATATATATATATATATATATATATATATATATATATATATATATATATATTCTAACTAACTAGAGCAAGAATGAATATAAAAACATCAACAAACAATAATAATGAGAAAGAAAAGAAATAGAAACAACAATTGAAAAGAAACAGGGGGTTTAATTGGTTTAACATGGGTGTTTAGAAACATTTGGTGGGCTTAACGAAGCCCTTGTTTTGGCTAAGAGAAATAAACTAGGTTTATTTAAAACAAAATTGAAACAAAGGTTTATTTACTAAAAAACAAGATAAAAGGTATTATATAATAATATCAGTAATGAAAACACCACACAAAGTTTACTATTCACGGTTTAGAAAAGGAAAACAAAACAGACCTTCACTGTGTTTCAAACAACAACGACGGCGAAAACAAAAAAACTCCCTCTTGCGGTTTCTCACTCACTCGCGATTTCTCCAATCTCAATCACGTTCTCACACTTGCGGTCATGGCGATGAGGTTTGAAAGGGTTTTACGGCTCTGAATCTTAAGGTTTGTGGAGTTGCAGTTTTAACAGGATTTGTTTGTGAGGTTAACAAATGGGTCAAGGTTCTGTGAAAGGTTCGTATCGGCCTTTGCGGTTCAGTGGTGGGTTGTCTGAGTTTGTTTCTCTCTTACTCGTTCAATCTGTAGCGGTTTCTCATGGAGGAGTTTCGGTGATTTTGAGGTTTTGAGGTTTTTTGACAGTGAGAGTTTGAGAGTTGGTGAAGATGGTGAGCTGGTTCTGGCTATGGTGATTTCGATGTGGATTTGAGGGAGGGCTTCAGATTGATGGGGTGTTTTTTTACTACTTTGATGTTTTCCGGATTTGGATGCGTGGCCGTCGGTTCTGGTGTGGTGGCTGAGGTTTGTAGCGGTTGTTTTTGATTTGATGCGACTGTTGTTTCCGGTTACAGCTTGACTTGGTTTTGATTGGTTTTCACAGTTTGAGCGTGAATTTGTGGTTGTTTGTTTTTTTGTTTCCAGGTGGCTTCGGTGAAGATGATGGTTATGTTGTCGACGGTTTGCAGTTTGGTTTTGCTTTCCGTGTTGGCTGGGGATTTCGGCGGATAAGGGGCTGAAGGTTCGGCTTTCTGTTATTTTGGCAAGTATGGTTTGGCTTGATGGATTTGGTGTTTTCTGGTTTTTCAGTTTGTGAATTCGTGTGAATCTTCATCTCATTTTTGTTTTTTTTCTGGCTTGTTTTAGGAGGTTTAGTGATGGAGAAGAATGATTTGGCTGTGTGAGGCGTGTGAGGTGGTGAGGAGTTTAGGTGACGGATTTTGCCGGCTGGGTGGCTATGGGATTCACAGTTGGGTTGTGGATGTAGTTTTTGAAACAGATAGGGCAGCGAAGGTCAGTTTAAAGGTTTGTTTTTGAAATCACAAATCTCTTCTTCTTCCAATTCTGTTGTTGTTTAAAGTGATGGTGAGGTTTGAGATTCATCTCGCAGCGGTTTCGGTTTACATGTTTGGTTTAAAAGTGAAGGTGGTTGCAGTAGTGTTAGTCTGGACTGATTTATGTTGAGGGAGGTCGGTTTATGCGGCTTCCGGTAACGTGTTTGCTGTTGTGTTGGCTGCTGCAGTTTTTGGTTCGGCCTGAAAAGAAAGTGGTAAAGGGTTTGAGGGAGATTTGGTGCTGGCAGGGAGTTTGGTCTGAAGATGATTCAGGTGAGTTTTTTGGCTGAGTTCTGGTTTCGCTCAGTTCTCAGTTTCTGTTATTTTGTGATGTTCTGTTTTTTCTTTCTTTTTGGTTTCAGGGAGGTTTTAGCCATGGTGACGAAGGAGGTAATCACAGTTTGGTTGAAGAGTTGAAGGAGGGTCACTGTGTCTGGATTTTGGAGTCGCAGTGGTGGGCTCAGTGAGACGGTTTTGCAGTGTTTGATTCTGTGTTCTCTTTATTTACAAATATTGTTGTTGATTTTAAAAAAAATGGTTTTAAGTATTTTTGGAATTTTAACATGGAGTTTGTTTTGTCTGCAGACTTAAAATAAAGATGAGAAAGAAAACTAAACTATGGACAAATGCTAAAAAGAAATGAAGGAGAAGAGGAACGTACCGACCCGAATGTTATCGGGGTGACGAATCCACGACGGTAAGACTACTCCTTGTTGTTGCTGAATCTTTTGTTTTCTCCTTTCTTCCTCTTCTTTTTTTTTGTGGTTTTTGGTTGTGGAATGCTTGCTGAATTTTTTTGTAGTTTGAGTTTTTGTGGTGATTTTGGTGGCTATTCTGTGGTTGTTCTCAGTGGGTTTTGAGAACTGTTTTGTGGTGTTTTGAGGCAGATTTTTTTTTTGTTTTGTATGGATGTAACAGTATGCTTATATGGTTGTTTTTGTGTGAATTTGAGAGCTGATCTGATAGTGTTTTGTACCATGAAACTTGTAGGTGAAGGGTGTCTTGAGAGAGGAGACACATGCTGAATTTTGCAGCAGTGGGTGGAGAAGTGGAGCAGAGTGCAGGCCTGTTTTGGGGGCTGTTTGTGTTGGTGGCTGCATGCTGAGATTTGTATTTTTGTGCTGAATTTTGGCCTTGTGGTCCTGCTGAATTTTTTTGTATTTTGTGGGTCTTTGTTGTACAAAAATTTGTAATTGTAATATAAACAAAAATTTGGAATAACATTGTATATTTACACTATGATTATGATTTGAAATTGAAGCTTGAAATGAGAACTTTACATTAGAAATTAAATATGAACTTAAATTAGAAGTGAATTAAAAAATAAATAAACTTAAAATTGAAAAAAACTTAGAAACTTAAATAATTAAACTTGGAATTAAAATTAACTTAGAATTTGAGAAATAAATTTGGAATTTGGAAAATAAATATGTGAATTGGAAATTGACATTAAATTTAGAAGTAACAACTTGAAAATGAAATAAAATTAAAAATTGAAGAATAGAAAATAAATCAAAAAAATAAAACTTGAAAATGAAATAAAGATTAACTTAAAAATGCGAACTTGAAAATGAAAAGAAATAACAAATAAGTTTAGAAAAAAAAATTGAAAACGAACTAAAAATTAAAAGTAGAAATTGAAATAAAATTTTAAAATAGGAACTTACAAATAGAAACGAAAATAGAAATTAAAATTAAAAATACGAAAATGAATTAAAAAGTCATAAATAAGAAAAAAGAAATTAAATTAAAATGGAAGCTAGAAAATGAGAAGAAAGCAACAGAAAATGAATCGGGAAAAATTCCCTGCTAAATGCGATGAATGTATGATGCGAGCAGTTAGGGGTAAAATTTGGGGTATGACAGTTGCCCCTATTTAAATAACTTTACCAGGTAGCGTGAGTGACGAAGGACACTCAGGCGATCAGGGTGAAAGGTATTTAAATACAGAAATAACCGGAAATTTTGCCCCTAAATGCAATGTTATGCCGGACTACAAACTATCTAGCTCTGCAACTCTTATGCAATGAAATGATGATTATGGTATGAATGACCAGGATGAGAATGTCGACGACCACAAGCCAAGACTCACTGGGGATGACAGACACTGGGGACGACAGACACTAGGGATAAAGAAACGAAAACGGGAAATATTCAAAGTGATAAATCAACAGGTTCAAGTGTAACTGTTGACACTAAGAATAACAAAAGACGGGAACAAAAGGAAATCCAAAGCGTTGGATCAACGAACACAGACAAAACAAAATAAAATAAAATTCAAAGTGACTGCACAGTGGCTCGATGCGACCAACTGACACCAAGAGTAATCAACAAAATAAACATTCATAATGAATGCACAGCGGCTCGATGCGACCAACTGTCATTGGAAATGAAAAACATAATATTCAAAGTGAATGTGCAGCGGCTCGATGCGACCAACTGTCACTGGAAAATGATAAACATAATATTCAAAGTGAATGCGCAGCGGCTCGATGCGACCAACTGACACTAAGAATAACAAAAGGCTTATTCAAGGTGAATGCGCAGCGGCTCGATGCGACCAACTGACACCAAGAATAACAAAATAAATATTCAAAAAGAATGTGCAGTGGCTCAAAGCGACCAACTGTCACTGGAAATGAAAACAAGCTTATTCAAGGTGAATGCGCAGCGGCTCAATGCGACCAACTGACACCATGAATAGAAATAGGACACAAAATTCAAAGTGAATGCGCAGCGGCTCGGTGCGACCAACTGACACTAAGAATACAACAGAATAAACATTCAAAGTGAATGCACAGCGGCTCGATGCGACCAACTGTCACTGAGAATGACAAAAAGCTTGTTCAAGGTGAATGCGCAGCGGCTCGATGCGACCAACTGACACCATGAATAGAAATAGGACACAAAATTCAAAGTGAATGCGCAGCGGCTCGGTGCGACCAACTGACACTAAGAATACAACAGAATAAACATTCAAAGTGAATGCACAGCGGCTCGATGCGACCAACTGTCACTGAGAATGACAAAAAGCTTGTTCAAGGTGAATGCGCAGCGGCTCGATGCGACCAACTGACACCATGAATAACAATAAAAATACTCGAAGTAGAAGCACAATAGGTTCGAAACCTATTGATACTAAAAAAGAAAGCCAAGATACACTCAAAGTGAATGCGCAACGAGTTAAAAAAACGGTTGACACTAAGAATGATAAAGACAAAGTAGTCAAAGTATTCAAAAATGGTAAAATAGCAGGTTCAAATGTAACTGCCGACACCAAGGATAAGGAAGGAAATCACAATGATTTAGTAGCGGCTCTATGCGACCAGCCAGCATTGGGGATAGAATGCAGATCACCCAAATATAGATCAACGGCTCTACGCGACCGGCTAACACGAAAAAGTAACAACAAAATATGTTGGAGTTTTCAAATAAGATAAGACATCCAACCTCTGGAAATTCTTTCAGGAACCATCAGGAGAAAGGGTACAAGTATGTACAAAATCAAGTTGACTTGGATATAAAACAAAGGTTTCAGGACCTGCTTAAAAGATTTGTGCCAATGACAATTGGACTTCAGGGAGACATTGGTGGTCATAAAGACAAATACCAATCACAATTAGAATTCCACGGGGAACACCAGCAATTACTGGGGACAAAAACATTGGTAAACCAAACTTCGGGTACCAACAACAATGAATTCTCAAATTGAACACTAATGATATCTGGACTAGGAGTTAGACAGACGACAACTGGGGAAAGACAAATGCTAATGCCAAATGCGCATGATTGAGCATGATGCGAATGATCATGATATGCAAATGTTGACTCTAAAGAGACAAAGAGTTTTGACAAGACTCAAAAAGGAGTAGGCTCTCAACACCAATACTCAGACGAGCAACATGAAAAACACTGAGGAGACGTCTTCGAACTTGGAAATCATGCTTGGTCCAAGGATCCATCCAAGAGTGTTATCAGTTTTGAACTTCTATGGGGATTTCTGAAATAATAGTATAAAAGTGTTGTTGCAAACCAGGACTTCTTGAGGAAACAGAAGGTTTTTCCAATTTTCCCAAAGTCAAAGAACTTAAAAGTTTTCAGTATGTTTTCCAAAAAAGATTTCCTTAAAAAAACTTGTCATTTTCAGAGTTAAATTGTAATCAAGTGATGGCATTTTGCATAACAAAAGAAAATAAGGAGCTGAACAACAAAATTCGTAGACAAAGTTTGTATTTATTCAAGAATGGTAGCTTGCCAATGGCAAAAACTCCATGGGAAATTACAGTTTGAAAATGGCAATGGGGAAAGGTCTACATTGAATCCAACGACCACTACAATCCCTAATAACTAAGACTGCCCGACACCTTGCTTCTGACAAGAGCAAATGGATCGATCTTCCAGTATGATTCTTCAGTAATGGTAAGCACCATCTGACACAGTCAAATGCCTTTGTCCCTAACTTTTGCCTGGACCGCCCTTTCGGGTTTTCAATCCACCGGGACGCTCTTTTTTGCCTAAGCCGCCCTTTCGGGTTTTCAACTTAGCGAGCTCTTATTTTTCATTTTTATCCCTAACTTTTGCCTGGATCTCCTTCATAGGTTTTGATCCACCGGGATACCCATTTTTGCATAGGTCGCCATTTCTGGTTTTCGACCTATCGGGTTTTATTTAGGCATAATATTTTTTGACTGCATCAGAATTCACCGGGTGCTTCAACTGTTCACCATCCATAGTTGTAAGGATTAGGGAACCTCCGGAGAATGCCATCTTCACAACATATGGGCCTTCATAGTTAGGACTCCATTTTCCACGCATGTCTTTGTGGACTGGCAAGATTTTCTTGAGTACGAGATCTCCTTCTTTGAATTCTCGGAGGCGGACTTTCTTGTCAAATGCTCTCTTGATGCGCTTCTGGTACAACTGGCCATGGCACATGGCAGTCATTCTCTTCTCATCAATGAGGTTCAGTTGGTCAAACCTGCTCTGGACCCACTCAGCTTCCTCCAGTTTGGTTTCCATCAAGATTCTCAAAGATGGTATCTCTACTTCAATAGGGAGAACTGCATCCATCCCATACACCAGAGAGAAAGGGGTTGCCCCTGTTGAAGTGCGAACTGATGTTCTGTATCCGTGTAAAGCATATGGTAACATCTCGTGCCAATCTTTGTAAGTTTTTACCATCTTCTGCAGAATCTTTTTGATGTTCTTGTTTGCAGCTTCAACAGCTCCATTCATCTTCGGTCGATACGGAGAGGAGTTATGATGTTCAATCTTGAATGTCTCACACAACTCTTTCATTGTTTTGTTGTTCAAATTGGTCCCATTATCTGTGATGATTCGGCTTGGGATTCCATAACGGCAGATAATTTGGTTCTTGATGAAGCGGGCAACCACTTGCTTTGTCACATTGGCGTAGGAAGCTGCTTCTACCCATTTGGTGAAATAATCAATTGCGACCAAGATAAACCGATGACCGTTGGAAGCTTTAGGCTCAATTGCCCCTATCATGTCAATGCCCCACATTGAGAAAGGCCAAGGCGATGACAGAACATTCAAAAGTGTTGGAGGCACGTGCACCTTGTCAGCATAAATCTGGCATTTATGACACTTCCTGGCATATTTAAAACAATCTGATTCCATGGTCAACCAGAAATATCCAGCTCTCAAAATCTTCCTGGACATGGCATGTCCATTGGCATGTGTTCCAAATGATCCTTCATGGATTTCCCTGATCAATAAGTCTGCTTCGCGCTTGTCCACACATCTGAGTAGAACCATATCATGATTTCTCTTGTAAAGCACATTGTTGCTGAGGAAAAACTTGGACGCCAATCTTCTTAAAGTCTTCTTGTCTAGATTTGTTGCGTCAGCTGGGTACTCCTGATTCTGCAAATAGTTCTTGATGTCATAGAACCACGGTTTCTCATCAGTTTCTTCTTCGACCAGTAGACAGTAGGCCGGTGCAGTTCTTCGCTCGATTGTAATGAGTGGAGCTTCATTAAGAAATCTGACTTGAAACATAGAGGCCAACATAGCCAAGGCGTCTGCTATTTGATTCTCTGCCCTTGGAACGTGATGGAAAGTGACTTCATCAAAGTATTTGATCAATTCCACAATGTGGGCACGATATGGGATCAACTTCTCATCACGGGTCTCCCATTCACCTTTGACTTGGTATATTACCAAAGCTGAGTCTCCATATACATCAAGGATCTTGATTCTGGTATCAATTGCAGCTTCGATACCCAAAACACAGGCTTCATACTCTGCGATGTTGTTTGTACATTCGAAACATAATCTGGCTGTGAAAGGAGTATAACCACCATCAGGATTCATCAAAACAACTCCTACACCATGCCCCATGTAGTTAGAGGAACCATCAAACATCATCTTCCAACGAGAACCTGGCTCGGGACCTTCATCTGGACCTGGAACTTCATAGTCCTTTATCAACATAATGTCTTCGTCCGGGAAATCGAATTTCAAAGGTTCATAATCTTCGACAGGATGATCAGCAAGGTATTCAGACAAAACACTGCCCTTGATAGACTTCTGGGTTACATATTGGATGTCGTATTCGAATAACAACATGTGCCAACGGGCGAGTCTTCCAGTCAAAGCAGGCTTCTCAAAGATGTACTTTATTGGATCCATTTTCGAGATCAACAAAGTAGTGTGACAAATCATGTACTGCCTGAGGCGTCTGGCCGCCCATGCCAAGGCACAGCAAGTTTTCTCTAAAAGCGAATATCTGCTTTCACAGTCTGTGAACTTCTTGCTTAAGTAATAAATGGCGTGCTCTTTACGACCAGTTTCGTCCTGTTGGCCCAACACGCAACCCATAGATCCCTCGAGCACAGTCAGATACATGAAAAGAGGCTTTCCAGGAGTAGGTGGGATCAAGATAGGAGGTTCTTGCAGATAAACCTTAATCTTCTCAAAAGCCAGTTGACAATCAGGACTCCACTCAATTGCTTGATTCTTCCGGAGTAACTTGAATAAAGGCTCACAAGTAGCAGTCATGTTGGAGATAAATCTGGAGATGTAGTTCAATCTTCCAAGGAAACCTCTGACTTGCTTTTCTGTTTTTGGAGCTGGCATCTCTTGAATTGCTCTGACCTTATCTGGATCTACTTCAATTCCTTGCTGACTAACAATAAAACCAAGTAACTTTCCTGATCGGACACCAAAAGTACACTTAGCTGGATTCAGACGCAGTTGGAACTTTCTGAGACGCTCAAATAACTTCAAGAGATGATTCAAATGATCCTCCTCACTCTGTGATTTGGCAATCATATCATCCACATAAACCTCTATCTCTTTATGCATCATATCATGGAAAAGGGTGACCATTGCCCTCTGATAAGTGGCTCCTGCATTTCTGAGACCAAATGGCATAACCTTGTAACAATAAGTTCCCCATGGTGTGATGAACGTAGTCTTTTCCATATCGTCAGGATCCATCTTAATCTGGTTGTATCCTGAAAACCCATCCATGAAGGAGAAAACAGCAAATTTAGCAGTGTTGTCAACCAAAGTATCAATATGCGGAAGAGGGAAATCGTCCTTCGGACTGGCTTTGTTCAAATCCCTATAGTCCACACACATTCTGACTTTGCCATCCTTTTTAGGGACTGGCACAATATTAGCTACCCACTCAGGGTACTTTGCAACTGCGAGGAATCCAGCATCAAACTGCCTTTTGACCTCTTCTCGAATCTTCAGAGCCATGTCTGGTCTTGTTCTTCGAAGCTTTTGCTTTACAGGAAGACAATCTGGTCGAAGAGGTAACTTGTGGACCACTATGTCTGTGTCTAAGCCGGGCATATCCTGATATGACCATGCAAACACATCTGCATACTCTCTGAGAAGCTTGACCAATCTTTCTCTGATGTCTGCCCCAAGTGTTGTACCAATCTTGACTTCCTTCTTATCTTCATCGGTGCCAAGGTTGATGGTCTCTACCTGCTCCTTATGTGGCTGAAGATCTGTGTGCTCATTCTCAACCAATCTTGCCAGTTCTTCGGGAATGTCACAATCTTCCTCACTTTCATCTTCCGCTTGGTAGATGGGCGAATCAAAGTTAGGAGAGAATGTAGAGTCATTGGATTCAACAGGGTTTTCGTTTATTCTGCATATGAGAATGATTCGCTTTTATTAAAAGTGGAAAATAGAGAAATGCAAGAGGAAAAGCTTTTTTTTAATGGTTTTGAAAGATTGCCATCTTCTTTTAAAAGTGAAAAGAGAGAAAAAAACTGTAAATGATCAAAATAAGAGTTTAACAAAATGCCTTCATTGATAATAACTTTGAAAATGAAAAGGGGCCCTACAAAATACTCCCATAGCCTTGGGCAGAGCTAGGGAACTTTGAAAACATTTAAAAACAACAAATTACTTTGACAATGGAAAAAACTCTGAGATCTCGACTGCCTCCCAATTGTCCAAGGCTTCTTCACACTGATACACCAAATGATTCACATCTTCATCTTCAGAACCTCCATCAATTGCATTTACGGACCCATGCTTGGGTAAAGGATTATCTTTGACATTCAGACCAGTATTCCCAAATGACAGAATGTTCTTCTCCATCAAATCTTTCACGATGTACTTCAAAGCATAACAACCCTCCAAATCGTGCCCCGGGGCACCTTCATGGAATAAACAGTGAGCATTCGGGTTGTAATTTGGTGGGAGCGGATTTGGTGGAGAACCCAAAGGCCTTGGAGTGACCAAACCTTTCTTCAGCAGTGAAGGATATAACTCAGTATAAGTTATAGGGATTCGAGGACTAGGAGGCCTTCCACCTGGTCTTCTGTTCTGAAAATTGGGATTTGGATGAGGAGCTGGAGTCCTCTGCTGGTAGGCTGAAGCATTGGGTGCTTGTTGATAGCTTGGATTGTTGAGCATCGGTTGATAAGGTTGAATCATTGGAGCCGCTTGTTGATACATCGGTGCTGCTTGAGTTGGCCGATACATCGGGACTTGTGGATTAAATGACGGTTGAACTGCCGCTACATAAGGATGTTGGGCATACTGCTGTTGACGAGCATACTGCTGTTGAGCCATAGGTGGAGGTCTCCGCCAAAGCGGATTTCTTCTTTGACTTGTCATTATGGCATTCGTCTCACCCTCTTTCTTCTTGTGGAAATTACTGGTAAATTTCTTGCCAATATTTCCACTACCACTGCTGGAACTGCCAGATGCACCACTCATCTTTCCACTCTTCAAACCGAGTTCTACCTTGATTCCCACAACCACTAAATCAGAGAAACTAGCAGTTATGCTTCCCACCATTCTCTCATAGAATTCTGGTCGCACAGTGTCAACAAACCAGTCAGCTAATTCTTTTTCAGTCAATGGGGGCTCTACTTGAGAAGCGGTCCCTCTCCACCTCTGAGCATACTCTTTAAAGGATTCAGACTCTTTCTGGGACATGCTTAGCAATTGCCTCCTATCGGGAGCAAGGTCCATATTGTATTTGTATTGCTGGATGAAAGCATCTGCCAAGTCTTGGAAACTGCGAATCTTCGACTGGTCAAGCGTCAGATACCATTTGGAGGAGATTCCCTTCAGACTGTCCTGGAAGCAGTGGATCATTAATTTATCATTGTCCACCTGCGCAGCCATTCTTCGGTAGTACATCAAAAGATGGTTCTTGGGACAAGTTGCACCCTCATACATATCAAAAGTGGGTATCTTGAACTTTGGAGGTATTACCAATCCAGACACCAGACACATCTCCCTAGCAGCAGCCCCAAAGATCTGGTCACCTTCAATCGCTCTTAACCTTTTTTCAAGGGTATCAAAGTTCTCTTGCATCTTCACATGTTTCTCATCTCCGTTTTCAGACATATCTGGCGCTTCATACCCTTGATGGTCATTAAAGTACGGTTGGGCACGGGTGTGCATAATGTCTTGTGTAAAATTGGCAACTGCATGATTCTCTTCATTAGTCACAGGAACAGTTTGTTGAGCAGTAAATCCTTGAGGAGGAGGCACAAAACCTTGGAAAGGAAATGCCATACCCTGAGAGGGAGGTGCGAAACTTTGAGAAGCTAAACCTTGGGACGGAGGGAAGAAACCCTGAGCAGCAAGTCCTTGGGAAGAAGGAATAAAACTTTGAGTAGCAAAACCTTGAGAAGGAGGGAAGAAACCCTGAGCAGCAAGTCCTTGGGAAGAAGGAATAAAACTTTGAGTAGCAAACCCTTGTGAAGGAGGGAAGAAACCCTGAGCAGTAAGTCCTTGGGAAGGAGGAATAAAACTTTGAGTAGCAAACCCTTGAGAAGGAGGGAAAAATCCAGGAGGAAACCCAAAAGGAGACCAGGTCACAGGGGTAGTGACTGATGACGTAGGCTGGGTCGTTGCAGTGACAATTTCAGTCGTTGCAGTAACAATTTCTGACACCACAGTCTGTTGGGTATCCATCTTCGCTCGAATGACTTGCAACATTTCCATCATCTGACCCATATCTCCACGAATATCAGAAAGCTCTTCGTTAACTCTGTCCATCTCTAGGTCTCTTTCAGCCATCCTCTTTCTGGCTTGAGCTCGAGTGTAGTATTTGCGTGAGAGCCTCAGTGTGAAAGCTGAATTGAGAGCAGATGACGGGAATGAGTTTCATGAAAAAAAATGCAAATGCAATGCCAAATGTATGAGTGCAATGCAAAAATGAAATTTTATTCAAGGAACTTAAGAAACAATTTGCAAATACCAAGGAACACATAATAATCAAAAGGATATGATTTCATTAAATTCAAAAAGTGATACAAAGTCTTGAGTACACTTTCAAAAATCCCAAACAAAGCTTAATAAAGACAAAAACAAAGTCCTAAGGAGATTCTCCTAAAAGCCTCAAGTTGAGCTTCTCGATTTGTGCCTTCATCTGAGCCCTTTCAAGCATAAGTTGATCCACGATCGACTTCCAAGAAGTGTCCTCTTGAGTACTGGAGGAAAATAAATCCTCTGGTGCTTTCCTTTTCTTGCCGGAGAGCTCTTCTTCTTCCTTCATCTTCAGTTGTCTTCTAAGTTCCTCATTCTCACTGCTGATGATCTGATGTCGATTCTTCCATGCATTCTTCTCTCGAAGCTCTTTCTCCAAATCAATCTTCAGCTTCTCTGCATCATCCATAAAGATTAGAATGGGTTTCTTGAAGGTCATAGGATCCTGGCGAGGGTAAGGCATCTTCAGACTGATTGACCTATCTCGTACCCATTGGAGATAGGGTTCCATAGAAACACAATTCGGCTTTCCCAAGCTACTCCTCCCCTTCCTATGGATGCACTTCCAAGCTTGCATAATCTGTTTCTTGAGCTCTGGTTCTTCGTCATCCTTAAAGAAAATTCCTTCCACTTCAACACTCTTAGGCTTGTCCTTCAACGGATACCCAAGTTGGCGGCGGGCCAAAACTGGATTATAGCTGATTCCTCCCTTAGTGCCAAGAAGAGGCACATTAGCAAAATCACCACAGCTATCAATAATCAATGCTCCATCATAAACACGATTGTACCAGCTAATGTCAGAGTGGGTAAGAGACATGATCCTTTGTGACCACCACAAACCATCCTTAAGGTTCCAAAATGAAGATGACTTAGGCAAGTGCGAAATAAACCACTCATATAGCAATGATGCACAACAAGTAATCATCCCTCCCTTATGGTGATTCCTCAGATGGATGGAATGATAAGTGTCTCCGAGCAAAGTAGGGACCGGGTTCTTCTTCAGAAAGATCTTAATGGCGTTCAGGTCGACAAAGTCTTCAAAGTTTGGGAAAAGTAACACTCCATATATCAGCAGAATAAAAGTCGCCTCAAAAGCTTTCATATCCTTCACATCAACAAAATTCTTGGCCTTTTCTAACAGAAACTTTGTAGGGAATCCAAAAATCTTTCCTTTATAGGTCATATTTGCCTTGACCTCAGGAACACTCAAGTATGTCGCCTTTGCAATCTCCGCTTCTTCAGGGTCTTTCTCTAGAACAGGGAATGGAAACTCATCCTTAACACGTGATCCCACCAGAAATGAATACTCTTCCAAAGTAGGCGCCAATTGGTAATCAGGGAATGTAAAACAATGGTAGAGAGGATCATAAAACTGGAGCATCATAGAGAGCAACCTTCCGTCCCACTCAGTCTTCAGTAAGGCTAAGAGTCTCCTATGCTTCTCCATGAAGGCTTCTTGATCCAAAACCAAATCTCTTAATTTCCTTAGGTCTTCGAGTTTGGGAGTTTTGAATGTGTACTTGACAGTCTTTCTTCTTCCAAAGTCCATGATGATTCCTACGATATTTGCAAAGATAAAGTTTCTGAGTTCCTTGAATAAATGGTAAGAATGATGCTTCATGATGCGTGAATGCAATGAATACACAAACACAAACAAGGCTTAGGTTCAAAGCTTGCATGAGGTCAAAGGTTCAACCCTCCCAAAAGGTATGTACTATGAGTTTATTTGTACCTGTACAACGGGTTCTAAAAGTTCCCAGAATCATTGTCCCATCTTTCGGATATTACCGACTTCCCAACTCAACTTGGTAATCAATAATATTCTCAAGAGAGTCTCATCCGAGTGCAGTATCGCGTATCAACTATTTCGGATTTGCACCCTCATAGTCATCGCACTACATCCCTAAAAGGCCAAGTGGGGGTAAATGTTCTACGGTCCTCAGCATTAATGGCTCTCAAGTCGAATATAGTAATGTTTTCACGACTGAACTCGATCAACAAAACTACATCCGAGGAGGCCTCCGCTGAGTGGTGGTGTCTCAAGTCAACTTGGTCGGGACTCAACTCCCTACAAGCCTTCTTGAATATACCACCGTCCTAACTTATTTTGCACTCAAGTCCGGGTTAGGACTTATCTTACCACACATGGAACACCCAACAAAAATCCAAAATAATAACAAGCAATACAACAACAAATATACAAATATACAAGGTGGGCTTAACCCTCAAAAATAGAATCCCCAGTGAAGTCGCCATTTCCTGTCGCGGTGAGAATCGGATACCAAGCTATTGATTAAGCTTGAATCGCAAAACATTTAATGTTCACCACCGACTTTAATTTAATCCAAAAGGAAAAGGGAAAAAGATCGTAAAAACCCTAAATGAGGAGAAACTAGGTTCGGGGGTTGATTATACCTAGGGAAGGTGTTAGCATCCTAAGCATCCGCAGTATCCTACGGGAACCTCTTGTTAATATTTGCATTATTGTTGTTTATTGCTTGCTAAAATTAAGGGAACCTAAAGTTTTATTTCTAATGGTGCTCGCACAACATCGCATCGATGCCTACGTATCGGGTATAGAATCAGAGCACTCGTAGTTCTCCTAAGGATTAACGAACACTTGGTTACACTCAAGGTTCGCGGGGGAAGGTAAGTGTTATGGCAAACACTCACGTGACTTTAAGAAAGTCACAAAAAGTTGTAAAATAAAAAGCTAAGGACCTAATGGCTAAGGACCTAAGGATGATGGACCTAATTGCTAATGTCAAAATGGAACTAGGGATTGCTAAACTTCCTATGACATTGAGTCAACTGCAGGAGTCTTTCCCTTTTGGATCAAAAAGCATAAACAAAAATAAATAAAGGTGCAAGCTCCTAAGACTAGGCAAAGGCTGCTACTTGCAAAAATAAATCGAATAAAGTAAATGGAATACAAGGTAAAGGGTTTAGTAACCGGGCTATGGCTCGACATATGGATCGAGAATGCTGGGGTGGAAAACAAGCGCAGTGCGACAATTTGCCTTAAGTTAGAAAAGCTGTGCAGTGTAAGGAACTGTGCAGATGGCGATCGTAAACGACCGACTTACGTGTGTGAGTGTATGTGAAGTGAAGTTCACTTGGCGTTGGACCAAGGAATTATTATTTTGAAAATTAAATTAAATGGTGTAAACTTGCGAGAAATAAATAAAAAGTAAAGTGAAATAAATTGAAAATAGAATGAAATAAATTAAATAAATTAAATAGAAAAAAATAATGAAATAAATGGAAAGAAAATAAATATATGGAATAGAAATAAAATGCAATGGCCTCATATGGGTCACGATTAATCGGAAACGATTTATCGTGACCTTCGTGATATCATCGGCCCTAAAAATAGAAAAATAAATGGATAATTAAATAAATATCTAACATATATTTCCCTTTTAATAATTTTTTTTAAATAAATTGGAAATAGAATAAAATAAAATAAATAGAATAAAAATAAATAAATGGCCTCATATTGGTCACGATTAATCGGAAACGATTTATCGTGACTTTTGTAATATCATCGGCCCTAAAAATAGAAAAATAAATGGATAATTAAATAAATATCTAACATATATTTCCCTTTTAATAATTTTTTTTAAATAAATTGGAAATAGAATAAAATAAAATAAATAGAATAAAAATAAATAAATGGCCTCATATTGGTCACGATTAATCGGAAACGATTTATCGTGACTTTTGTAATATCATCGGCCCCTTAAATTAAAATAAAAGATAAAATGACTATTAATGGAAGAAATACCAACTAACTCACTATAATTTTTTTTTTTTAAAAAAGTAAATAAATAAATAAATATATATATATATATATATATATATATATATATATATATATATATATATATATATATATATATATATATATATATATATATATATATATTCTAACTAACTAGAGCAAGAATGAATATAAAAACATCAACAAACAATAATAATGAGAAAGAAAAGAAATAGAAACAACAATTGAAAAGAAACAGGGGGTTTAATTGGTTTAACATGGGTGTTTAGAAACATTTGGTGGGCTTAACGAAGCCCTTGTTTTGGCTAAGAGAAATAAACTAGGTTTATTTAAAACAAAATTGAAACAAAGGTTTATTTACTAAAAAACAAGATAAAAGGTATTATATAATAATATCAGTAATGAAAACACCACACAAAGTTTACTATTCACGGTTTAGAAAAGGAAAACAAAACAGACCTTCACTGTGTTTCAAACAACAACGACGGCGAAAACAAAAAAACTCCCTCTTGCGGTTTCTCACTCACTCGCGATTTCTCCAATCTCAATCACGTTCTCACACTTGCGGTCATGGCGATGAGGTTTGAAAGGGTTTTACGGCTCTGAATCTTAAGGTTTGTGGAGTTGCAGTTTTAACAGGATTTGTTTGTGAGGTTAACAAATGGGTCAAGGTTCTGTGAAAGGTTCGTATCGGCCTTTGCGGTTCAGTGGTGGGTTGTCTGAGTTTGTTTCTCTCTTACTCGTTCAATCTGTAGCGGTTTCTCATGGAGGAGTTTCGGTGATTTTGAGGTTTTGAGGTTTTTTGACAGTGAGAGTTTGAGAGTTGGTGAAGATGGTGAGCTGGTTCTGGCTATGGTGATTTCGATGTGGATTTGAGGGAGGGCTTCAGATTGATGGGGTGTTTTTTTACTACTTTGATGTTTTCCGGATTTGGATGCGTGGCCGTCGGTTCTGGTGTGGTGGCTGAGGTTTGTAGCGGTTGTTTTTGATTTGATGCGACTGTTGTTTCCGGTTACAACTTGACTTGGTTTTGATTGGTTTTCACAGTTTGAGCGTGAATTTGTGGTTGTTTGTTTTTTTGTTTCCAGGTGGCTTCGGTGAAGATGATGGTTATGTTGTCGACGGTTTGCAGTTTGGTTTTGCTTTCCGTGTTGGCTGGGGATTTCGGCGGATAAGGGGCTGAAGGTTCGGCTTTCTGTTATTTTGGCAAGTATGGTTTGGCTTGATGGATTTGGTGTTTTCTGGTTTTTCAGTTTGTGAATTCGTGTGAATCTTCATCTCATTTTTGTTTTTTTTCTGGCTTGTTTTAGGAGGTTTAGTGATGGAGAAGAATGATTTGGCTGTGTGAGGCGTGTGAGGTGGTGAGGAGTTTAGGTGACGGATTTTGCCGGCTGGGTGGCTATGGGATTCACAGTTGGGTTGTGGATGTAGTTTTTGAAACAGATAGGGCAGCGAAGGTCAGTTTAAAGGTTTGTTTTTGAAATCACAAATCTCTTCTTCTTCCAATTCTGTTGTTGTTTAAAGTGATGGTGAGGTTTGAGATTCATCTCGCAGCGGTTTCGGTTTACATGTTTGGTTTAAAAGTGAAGGTGGTTGCAGTAGTGTTAGTCTGGACTGATTTATGTTGAGGGAGGTCGGTTTATGCGGCTTCCGGTAACGTGTTTGCTGTTGTGTTGGCTGCTGCAGTTTTTGGTTCGGCCTGAAAAGAAAGTGGTAAAGGGTTTGAGGGAGATTTGGTGCTGGCAGGGAGTTTGGTCTGAAGATGATTCAGGTGAGTTTTTTGGCTGAGTTCTGGTTTCGCTCAGTTCTCAGTTTCTGTTATTTTGTGATGTTCTGTTTTTTCTTTCTTTTTGGTTTCAGGGAGGTTTTAGCCATGGTGACGAAGGAGGTAATCACAGTTTGGTTGAAGAGTTGAAGGAGGGTCACTGTGTCTGGATTTTGGAGTCGCAGTGGTGGGCTCAGTGAGACGGTTTTGCAGTGTTTGATTCTGTGTTCTCTTTATTTACAAATATTGTTGTTGATTTTAAAAAAAATGGTTTTAAGTATTTTTGGAATTTTAACATGGAGTTTGTTTTGTATGCAGACTTAAAATAAAGATGAGAAAGAAAACTAAACTATGGACAAATGCTAAAAAGAAATGAAGGAGAAGAGGAACGTACCGACCCGAATGTTATCGGGGTGACGAATCCACGACGGTAAGACTACTCCTTGTTGTTGCTGAATCTTTTGTTTTCTCCTTTCTTCCTCTTCTTTTTTTTTGTGGTTTTTGGTTGTGGAATGCTTGCTGAATTTTTTTGTAGTTTGAGTTTTTGTGGTGATTTTGGTGGCTATTCTGTGGTTGTTCTCAGTGGGTTTTGAGAACTGTTTTGTGGTGTTTTGAGGCAGATTTTTTTTTGTTTTGTATGGATGTAACAGTATGCTTATATGGTTGTTTTTGTGTGAATTTGAGAGCTGTTCTGATAGTGTTTTGTACCATGAAACTTGTAGGTGAAGGGTGTCTTGAGAGAGGAGACACATGCTGAATTTTGCAGCAGTGGGTGGAGAAGTGGAGCAGAGTGCAGGCCTGTTTTGGGGGCTGTTTGTGTTGGTGGCTGCATGCTGAGATTTGTATTTTTGTGCTGAATTTTGGCCTTGTGGTCCTGCTGAATTTTTTTGTATTTTGTGGGTCTTTGTTGTACAAAAATTTGTAATTGTAATATAAACAAAAATTTGGAATAACATTGTATATTTACACTATGATTATGATTTGAAATTGAAGCTTGAAATGAGAACTTTACATTAGAAATTAAATATGAACTTAAATTAGAAGTGAATTAAAAAATAAATAAACTTAAAATTGAAAAAAACTTAGAAACTTAAATAATTAAACTTGGAATTAAAATTAACTTAGAATTTGAGAAATAAATTTGGAATTTGGAAAATAAATATGTGAATTGGAAATTGACATTAAATTTAGAAGTAACAACTTGAAAATGAAATAAAATTAAAAATTGAAGAATAGAAAATAAATCAAAAAAATAAAACTTGAAAATGAAATAAAGATTAACTTAAAAATGCGAACTTGAAAATGAAAAGAAATAACAAATAAGTTTAGAAAAAAAAAATTGAAAACGAACTAAAAATTAAAAGTAGAAATTGAAATAAAATTTTAAAATAGGAACTTACAAATAGAAACGAAAATAGAAATTAAAATTAAAAATACGAAAATGAATTAAAAAGTCATAAATAAGAAAAAAGAAATTAAATTAAAATGGAAGCTAGAAAATGAGAAGAAAGCAACAGAAAATGAATCGGGAAAAATTCCCTGCTAAATGCGATGAATGTATGATGCGAGCAGTTAGGGGTAAAATTTGGGGTATGACACTAGCCAATGTTAAGCATTCCTAGCCAATGTTAAGCACAATTCACTACAACAAAATTGGCTTTAGGCAAAACCGTAAAACTGCGGCCTAAAGCGAGAAAACTGTGGCCTATTACTCCAGGAGACGATTTTTCAGACATGGAATAAACAACTGTTACCTATTCCTTTAGGATATGGTTTTTGTATTTCTACCTATGGATTCTAAACACCGTTGCCTTATATATCAAAATGCCACAGTTTATTTTGCAACTTTAGGTTGCAGTTTTCAAATAATAACATAAAATAACCGTCCCCTAAACATAAGAAACGACCATAATTATTATTACGCAACATATAAAAACCATTGCCTAAACCATAGTTTTATTAAAGAAAATATAAAGGAAACTAAAGGCATCCACGAAAAATCAATAAGATATTGAATGAAGAATGTCACTGTCATGACAGATATCTATTTTCATGTTCAAAAATAGTTTTACAAATAACTCATAATTACATCACTTATGAAATAACATTACAAGAACATCAAACATTATCCTTATGGGTTATCAAATTATATATTGTTAAAACACATAAGTAGCATGAAGAACATGATTATGAATCAACTTCCACTCATAAGAATTTACGTATTGAAAAAACACGTTTATCATTTTATATTGAATTAATTATAAATTTATTCTTTTATTTTATATACATTGTAATATAACCTCATTCAATTGCACACAATTTTTTATTTATCATTTTATTTTATTTTTGTGCAGTTTTTATATTTATAAACATATAAAAAGATCTTATAGATTTTATTAACAAAATTAATCAATTTCGTTACAAATTTTCATTTAAATTTTTTAATATAGTTAGAAAAATGACCATTTTTTATTGTGAAGTTGTTGCTATCTTTGCAAAATAAATTTTCACTCTACTTTCATTTTTTATTTATGTTAGAGTAAATTTGTATATTTTTTCATTTAAATTAAAATAATAAACTTTAAACTTTATTTTCTTAAGACTATGCATTTTAAATTTTGTGTTGTATATTTAGAAATATTTTATAAAGAATTATTTAAATTAATTTTGCATTTAAATCCTTTCAAAAATTTCATACAAAATATAACTGAAAATAAAAAATATTATAAATTATTTAAGCTGCAAATTAAATGCTATACCCTACTATACATTGTATTTTGCTTGATATAATAAGTGTGACCTTTTAATTTATTTATTTTTATATTAATCAGTATTTTTATTTTAATTCAATACACTTTTTAATATTAAAAAAATATCTATATACTATTAATTAATTATAAACATAAATTTTAAATATCATTGATTTATTATAAACCCATTTAAATTATGGATTGTGTGATCGTGTAAAACTTATTGCCCCAACAATAATAACAATTAAAGTATTATTAAAAATATATTAACAATTATGTATAAATATTTAATAAACTAAAAAACGTTCTAGAAATAATAAGTTTTCTTATGGGTTGTTTTGTTTGGCTTAGACTACAGGCTCTAGAAGTACACAAATTCAAATTTTGTTATGTCTATTCATTTACAGTTTTGTTATTTCTACACCACTTTCTTACACCAATATATATACCGTTTGTACTGTTCATTGTATTTATACGATGAACAATATATTTTTCAATTAAAAAAAAATGAATAGTGTCAGTGAACAGTAAAATCGTATATGAACAATGTCATATGAATAGTATCAACACATGAATAGTACACATGAACAATATTCATGATCAGTAATTTTAAAAGTATTGAAACAAGTTGGTTAATGCAGTAATGAAATTGGTTAATAACGTCCAGATATTAAAAATAATTTTAGCCGTCACCAAAGTTGGTTAATACAGTGTAAAATATTGGTTAATACAGTAATGAAATTGATTAATAAATATTCAGGTATCATGTTAAAAATTAAAAAATATTTTTTATATTATTTAATATATATATATATATATATATATATATATATATATATATATATATATATATATATATATATATATATATATATATATATATATATAATTATAATATTTCACTATTCACCGTATTGGTATAGATGTATGAATTTGGTTTAAGAATATCATTTTTCATTCATTTAAGTCCTTTAAATTCATATTAAGACAAACTAAAAAAATAATGGTAATGCTTAGTGATCGATGAAATCCCAAAGGCATGAGTTTGAATCCCTTGTTATCCATTTCTAAAAAAGAGTATAAATATATATTTACAACATTTTTTTATCAAAAGCGTAGCATATAGTTTTAAGATGCGCTTTTTAACCGTTGCCATAACAATAAGAAATAAGCACGGTTATAAATTTGTTGCTTTAAGTAAATAAGCGACGATTTTGATATACTTACACGTACAAAACCGTAGTACAAAGTTAATACGCGATTGTTTTCAATAGAAGTTTTGAAAATTGTCTATGTGTAAATAATTGCGGCCTATTAGACCTTAGGCAATGGTTTTCAAATTGTTGTCTATTCTTCTGTTGCAAAAAGTTAAAAATGTTGTAGTGATTATAAATTTGAGCAAAAATCTCACACTTTATAAAAAGATGTTGAGGTTATCCACCTTTTCGCCTCCACTTGTACAACCTGTCAATCTTGATGGAATGTATTCCTTGTTTCGCTAGGTTGTGTTTAGGAGAAGCAATCACAATTAGGTATTTTACTTATTTAATATAATTTCAACATGGAGTGAAATAATTTGGTGTTTTGTGTCTTCAACTATTTGAAGTAAGAATATAATGAATTTTATTAATTGATGTTGTTTAAATGTAATTGTTGTTGATCTTGTAAGTTAGTCGACGAATTGACTAATATCTCTTACTAGTAATTTGATATCTCTCTCTCTCTAAGTGATTGAATTGAGGGGAGAATCCTAATTCGACTAGGATTTTGAGAAAATGTGAATGAATGACTATAACTTTAGTATATGAGTTATATTTATAAAACTACATATACACATTAAAACTTACAGTATATTGTGTTTTTCTAATTAGGGTTTGTGCAATTTAATAATGTACCACTGAATCATAAATGAATCTTATTTATTTGTTTAATATCTCGTTTATCTTATGTGTATGACCATGTATGTTCTTGTAACATTGACAATAATGTTAAATAACTTATTTAATATTATAAATAAAGAGAGATGTCTAACAAAAAACATTACTACCCATGTTACAACAATTCCATATGATCTAATATAATATTTCTCCAATAATAATTATGTGCAAATTAACATTTTGCCCTTATATTCATATTGAACACAAAATATAGTTTGTGTCGTCCTTGTATAGTCCAATATTATATCCCTTGATAACTTAATAATAATAAATAAACTCAATATACCATATTGAATCATTTTATCATAACTATGCATTTCACAGTCATACTCGATCAAGGAGTATTTAGATATTACTCTTCGATATATTTAAGGGGAAAATCTCATTTAGGTCATCTATGTCCTCACACATGAATAAGGAGATACTCAACCAACCAACTTTATGTTTGTCTTTTATAGATAATGTTTGATGGTAGTAATATGATAAACTCCTCAGGTAAGGAGTATAATAATATTAGGTCATAGGATAGCATACACCACTATTACAATGAAAATAACTTATCACACTTACACAACACATTGCATAGTATTTTCATGGTTTGTTAATCCAATATAAATATTACTCCTAACATTTATACTTATGCGAAGACTTAATATCTCATACCCATGATAACAATAACCTATGATTTTTTTAGCTCACTCACATAATAGTCTTTACACATCTATGTTTTTATTTTTTATATAAAGACCAGCCTTCAAATACTTTTAGACAGACATCTTTATATTTTATGGTGTCTCAAAATTAAGTCATACTCAACATTACATTAAACACATTAACTATTTTAGGGGCTTAACTACTTTTAAAACAAACATAATAAAAAAATCATTTAATTTTAAATAATAAACATGATATAAGTTTTAAGTTCAATCATAAAATGATTAGCCTCTGGGACTTACACCAACAACATCCCACTAGTACGATAGACAATCAAGCATATATCTAATACTCATAGATGTAGTATAAACATCATGCTTTTGTTGAGTAAGAAGCTTTATGAGTGGGTCATTAACATTGTTAAGTGTTAGTACTTTTTATAACTTCACATTTCCTCTTTTGATTATCTCCTGAATGAGTTGATAACGCCTAAGTATGCTCTTCCATATCTTGTGAGATATAGGTGATAATTTGAATTCGTATCGATTATTTAATGTGATTTCCGATTGTTTAATATATTAATTTATCTGTTTTGGAGGATATTACACGTGAATTGTATCTGTTTTGCAGACATTTGATCAGACATGACATTTGGAGGCAAAAGTGTAAAAGGAAGCATAATGGACAAGAAACCAGGGGAAAACAGAAGGAAAAGAGCAAGAAAATTCCATTTTGCACATCCTACCTGTGAGACGCCCGTCTCACATTCAAGTTGGTCGTCTCACATATGAGACGCCTGTCTCATAGCCAGGTTGACCGTCTCATTTCCAAAGCCAAGGTGATCGTCTCATATTCAAACACTCGTCTCAAGTCTTTATTCCAGAAAACCTAAAATACGTAACATACAAAACAAAAGTCAAAGGAAAGAGCCGTTATGATATTTTTTTGTTCAAGCCAGAAGTTTCCTCCACCCTAATCAACTCAGTCCATGCAGCTCAGTCTCAAGCCCAATCGGAGTCCAAGCCTACAATTTCTCAACAAACCCTATGCCACTGCCTATAAATAGAGCTCTCTGCCAATTTGCAGAGAGAGCTTCGTTTAGTCCAATTTCTGCATTTTTCCTTTCGTTCGAAGTTCGCCATTTATTTTCAGTATTAGTTCATTTTTATTTTCCTTTACCAAACCTTAGTGATATTTATTTATTTATGTATTACTGCATTTATTTATATTATGTACTTTTTCTCCTTCTACCTTTCTTTATTCAATATGTCTGGCTAAACCGTTAATCGGTATGTAATTGTGTAAACCGGAACGAATTCGATAGAATTAGGCTAATACTGTAAATTAAGTTATTTTATAGATTCAATTTCTTGTTTTAATCAACTTTCGTTACGAGAGTAAGAGAGTATAAAAGATTAGGATTAATACCACAGGAGTGTGAGATCATAATCAGATAGCTGAAATCGAGCATTAGTTTTAAACACATCGGAAGCGCTTTAAAACCAATTAGAACCTTTAGGTTTCCAAAAAGTATTTCTAACTTAAATTGACACAACGAGAGCGCTGAATTGAACTTAGGAGTATAGTAATAGGCAAGATCACGAGAGTGTGAGTCAACAACTTTTAAACCGAGAGTTTCTACGGAAAGATAACTTAATAAACCTTAACAAGCCGACCCTCTATTGAATTCGCGAAGGCAAAATCAATTACGTACTGATACTTTTATCATTTAATTTAATTTAATAAATTCTTAACATTTTAAAACTAAAAACATCGCTCGCCTTAGCTAAACATAGCAACACCCGACAACACTAGGTTGATTATCGAGTCTCTGTGAGATCAATATCTTTTATTACTACGTGATAGACTGTGCACTTGCAGTTAGTAACTGTTAGAATCAGAAGTCTCCACCAATATGATCCTTAGATTGTGCAATGGCACCATTGTCATCACAATAGATATCAATGAGGAAAAAAATACAAGAAACTATACAAAGTTCAGTAATAAATTTTCGGGCAAAACAAATTCGTTTGTTGCATCTAAGGAACCAATATACTTGGCCTATGTGGTAGAATCAACAATTGTTTCTTGCTTTTAATTCTACCATATCACAACACCAAAACTTAAACAAATCGTATAACTAGATTTTGATCTAAATTCATCTTTATCTTCCTGAAATCTAGTATCGGTCTAACCTATTACAACTAGATTTTCCTTAGTTCTTCTCAAGTACTAAAGAATATTCATGACAGAAACTGAATGGCCAACACCAGGATCAAACAAGTACATGCTCGTTATGCTCAAAGTATACAAAACATCTAGTCAAGTGATAGGTCCAATTGCAGGTGAATATAGAACCTTATTCATTCAATCATTTTCTTCTTTCATTTAAAGGGATTGTGCTTTTGTCGAATATACACCGTGTGACATGGTTATGTATCCTTTCTTAGAATCATGCATATTAAAGTGTCTCAACATTTTATTTAAGTACTCTAACTTAGGTCAATCAACCTTTCAGAATTATATCTATAGATCCTTATTCCTAATATATAGGTATTTTTTACCAAATCTTTCATAGAAAATAAATTACTCAACCAAGTTTTAGCTTGTTGTAAGGTAGGAATATCATTTTCGATGAATAATATGACATCCACATATAACACTAGAAATACAATTATGTTCCCACTAACTTTCTTGTAAGCATGAGGCTCGTCTTCATTTTCAATTCATCTAAATTGGCTTATTGTCTCATCAAAATTAAAGTTTCAACTTCTAGAAGCTTGCTTTATACCATAGATTGACATATGCAATTGGCATACCTTTTTGGCATGCTCTAGATCATTAAAGCATTTTTGGATGTATCATGTACACACCTCAAATAGATTATAACTAAGGAAAACACTCCCCTAAATCAATTTTCCAAAATTCATTATCATTGTATACGATGATAACAAGTAAAATTTGAATAGACTTAAGCATTGCAACTGGTGATAAAGTTTCATCATATTCAATACCCTATGAGATTAACCACTTTAGGTGGCTCCACCAATGTCAATAATTGGTTAGTGTACATAAAGTCCATTTAAGATTTCATAGACTCTAGCCATGTCTCAGGTTCAAGTGAAATAATGGCTACTTGGTAAGTCACAAACTCTTATTCATCAATCAGTCATACATCATATTGTTTGATGTCTAGAAATCCATAATCTCTCGGGTTGGTGACATATCTTGTTTGACTTATGTTGTTCATGTGTTACTTGAGTAGATTGTTCATATACAACATCTCGCATACTTTTCTTTGGTTCCTCAATTTCTATATTGTTACTTTTTTACTCTTGAAAACAATCTCCCTTTCACATACACCTCACAACCATAAATCTTCATGCAAGACATATTGGTTTTCTTGTCATTCCATATCTCACATGGTGTGTTTTCCACTTTTTTTTATGGAACACATTAAATGTGTAAGCGTATTTATTATAGCATATCCCTAGAAAGACTTTGGAATATAACATTTTTTGAACATATAACTCCATACACAAAAGGAGGTGAATTGTGGAGGTATGAAAAATGATAGTTTAAAACAAAATTATCTTATATAATAGATTTTGGAATCATTTAAATGAAAACGTTTGAATATCCAAAAAAATTTTAGCAAAAAATAAAAGAGTTAAGGGAAGAGAGATAATACTAAGAATTTATAGAGATTTGGTCTTAAAGAAGTGACATACTCGTCTCCCTAAGAATTGATCTTGAGAGTATCTAATAATGCTTGAGAATAATGTTGACTGGGATGATTAATGGGATTTCGGTTTCCTGTTGAATGCCAAACATGTCTTATTTTAATCCATTATTATTGGAATTTTTAACTTATTTCTTATGTTTTAATGGATTTATTCCATGTTTTTATGTGATTCTTCGATTATGTTACTATTATCTTTGGGTGCTTTGATATGGGTGTTACTGTGTAGGATTTAGGCATAAAACATCAATGTTTAAGACACAAATGAATTAACAAGGAAACCAAAGAATTGATGAAGAATCCATCATGTTTGTTGTGCGAACAACTAGCAAGGTTAATGCGATCTCACAACATGAGCTCCAAGCGAAGTGGAAACTTTGGATGGCAATAGGTATTTGGCATAAGGTTCACATTACAAAGATAAAGCAAAGAAGTTTGTTATGCAAAGAACTGTTCGCACTACGAACTTAGATATTTTACCAGGGTCGGTTTAACTATTCAGAGACACTTCATGTGCCTATAAGTGGACTTTGTAGTGCGAAGAAGGTGTCCGCAAGGCGAACATGACATATTTGGTAAATCTATTTAAGTACTTTATTGTACTTTTTGAGATATTTTTAGATATTTTGAGATATAAATTTGTGCAAGAATAGAAGAAACCCTAAGTTCTTCATTTCTTCATCAAGAAGTGATTTTCTTGCAATTAGAATATGAATTTGCATCAAAGATCGATTCTTCATCGTGGATGCTCATTCATCTTATATCATTACTTGTGAAGCAAACTACCATAGTGATGGATAGCTAAATACCTTTATATCAATGGTAGAGGCAGTCTACCTTAGCTTGTATGTATTTCTTTTGATTGAACTTGTATGTGAACAAGTGATGATTAAATATGGTGAGCGTTTTTGTTCATTAAAGATCCATTTATAATTTGTAAGACTCTAGACATAGATTTCATGAAACATGATCTAAAATATTCACCCATCAATTCATAGAATCTAGACATAGATTTACGGTTGATATTTGCTTTATGTTGATCTTAAAGCTTATTGTTCAATTGTTAGCATGAGACATCATCTAACGATGGATACAATATTTCTCGCGAAACCGCTCTAGACATAGACGGTATTGAGAAAATACGTGATGATTTTAATCAGATTCAACTTCACATGCAAGATTAAGAGAATATATGCAAGTTAGGGTTGATGAAAGTTATCTTTGATATACTTTGTTAACAAGCATCTTTAGAATTTAATCTTTGCTACTAAATTGTGACAAATTTACGATCCAAAACAAACAAACTTTGAAAACCCTTACTTAAAACTCGTAAACTATAGAACGACAAACATTATACATCAGAATAATCCCCGTGGAGACGATAAACAAAATTCCCCTAAATTTATGATTCAACACTTCCATCTGATCTGGATTTGGCGGAATAAGCAAATTCATGGTCCCCTTTTCATCATGCCTCATAATCTTAGCCTTGAGGTTCAACAAGATGTTCTTCATTACTAGGACAAACAAGCATGTTTCTCTCAAAGTCCATAGTGTATCTCGTAATCCCATTTTAGAGCTTTGGAGACACCCTCCTTTAGGTTGGGTGTGTCTTAATTCGGATGGGGCTGCAAAGAATGAAGTTGGTGCTTCTTGTGGGGGCCTCTATCGTGACAATCAAGGTGTTTGACTTTGCGGCTTTCACCGTTATATTGGGGTTTGTAGTAATATTATTGTCGAATTACGGAGCGTGCTTTTGGGCTTGGAGTTAGCTGGGAAATATCGTTTCAAGAATGTCATTGTCCAAGTTGATAATAAATCGGTGGTGGATGCTCTTCATGGGTCTCCTTGGGTGCTCAAGTAAGGCTCAAATTTTATTAGAGATTTCTTCCTTCTCTTTCCCCACTTTGAAGAAGTTAAATTTCATCACATTTTTAGAGAGATTAATCATGGTGCGGACTACCTTATGAAGCTGAGTCTGCCCAGTTCTTTTTATTTTTCCTAGTTTGATGAATGCCCATTTTCTAAGGTGTTTGCTTCAGATAGATTGATCTAAGTTATCTTTGAGGCTTCCCGTCTAGTTTTTCTCTGTTTGGGCCTTGTGCCCTCCTCCCTCAGTACTTAAAAAAACAAAAACAAAAACAAAAGAATCATAAAGAAAAGAAAGCCTTTTCTTCTGCTCTCACTATATTTCCTAATATACATTTAATATATATTTAGTGTTGAGAAATTAAACATCATTAGTAACTTATGTCACAAATATTGTATTCTAATATCTAGTATAACTTCAAAAGAGTGTTGTTCTTCAACTTATAAAATATAAAAAAATTCAAGTTGAACATGAGATAAATTTTTTGTGTAAAAGATTACAAGAGGAATTCGTGATAAAAATTTGATATAAAGATTGTGAGTTGAATATATGTTAAAAACTTTGCTAAAAGCGAGGGTTGAATTTGTCTAATCTTTACCACTCAACTCTTTAACTCTTTCGCATATTTAGTTTCAAATCAACTTCATGATATCTATTTGTAATTGATTTATGTAAATATGAAAAACAAAAATGTAATTATAATTTCTATAATTATTTTACAAAGTATTAATTCTTTAAAAAAATTATTTGATTTATAGTCATTTTCTGTCATTTTAGTCTTTATTAAATTAGTTTATATTATGATATATCTTTGTAATATATAAAATATTTGATTTAAATTCGTTCAATATTAATAACATAAAAATTAAAATTAAATATTTTACATATTACAAAAATCAATTTTAATATAAATTTATTTGGTAGACTAAAAAATAAATACAAATATTTACAAAAAAAATTAAAAAAATTACAAGGTCATAAGAAATAGTATATTTACAAATATCAATTAACTATTTAAATGAAAAATATACTATATTTGCTTGGCCTCATTATTTAAACAAAACCAGAGTGAGATGGGGACACAATATGAAATCATATAGAGATTGTCCACATGTATTACATATCAGGGAGTGGTGTGACATATGTCTTAAAATATTACACAAAATTTGCTCACATGGTTATATGGATATATCGAGCTTTGATATGGACTACCTTATGATTATCTATTAGCTATAGGAAAGTAATTCCAATCTATAGAGAGCTATAATATAATTTACTTAAGTCTTACCTGATTTTATCTATGTTAAATTTAACTTTTTTAAAAGGTTATTTAATTAAATATGACACACTTAAACAATTAAAAATATTATATATATTAGAAAATAAATTAAATAGTATATTATTGATTTTGCTGTCTATTTAAAAAAAATACATATATTATTTAAAAAATTCAATATAAAACAGGTTTTTAAATAAATTTACAAATAAAACAAAACTTTTAAAAAGTCAGAATAAAGAATAAAATATAAGGTTAATAGTCATTTAATCCCTATAGGCGAGTTTTAATTTATTTCTCTTTAAAAAAAATAATTTTGTATTACTCCATGAAATTTTAAAATTTTATGTCTTTTGCCCTCAGGTAGAAAAATTACCCTCTATAAAAAGAATATATATATATATATATATATATATATATATATATATATATATATATATATATATATATATATATATATATATATATATATATATATATATATATATATATATATATATATATATATATATATATATAGATTTTACATGCTTAGGAGGCACCAACAAATTTCAGGAATTAATTCAAATTTTTTTTTTAAGGTGATAAATCAAAACCCACCTATATTAGATGCCTAAAAAAACTATTTCCACCCTATTTATGATACATGATACAGAATTGAAGCATAACATATATTAAACTAGTAACTTTTCGGTATTTATAGATAAAAGATAAAATTTAATTAGAATGCACTGACAGGTGTAAAACAGTTTTATAATGATAACTGTCAGATTCAAAATTATATTTGATTTTTATTTTATATATTTAAAGTAATAATTATGAATGATTGTGATAGATTGATGATGTAAAAAATTTTATACTAACAGTGTATAACAATTAATCTCTAAAAATAATAGTTGAATTGAAAAAAAAAATTGAAAATAATGATATATTTGTTCGTACAAAACCATACTCCCTCCGTCCCATATTATTTGTCACATTGATCATTTCACACCGATTAAGAAACAACAATAAATGAAAGAGAGAGAATAATAACTTTACCAAATTATCCTAATTAATTATTGGTGTATTTAAATTAACATTAATGTTAAGTGAGAAAATAATTAATTAAGAGTATTTATTAGAGGATAAAATTGAAAGATTAAATATATAAATGTCTTGGTAATTTAAAGTGACAAGTATTTTGGGACAATTTTTTTCCTTAAATGTGACAATTATTTTGGGACGGAGGGAGTATTTTATAAAGTAGATAATGACTATTCATCACGTGATTCTTCGAATTTTCCTGTTATTATTTTTACATTATATTTTAAATTGTTTTATTTACTATTATTACTATAATGAAGAAGAAACGTGTATAAATACGTTTGGGAAAAAAGAAGCCATTTTTTAAATCTAGATATATAGAAGATTCAAGATTTTTATATACTGCAATGATTTCTAATTTTTTAAGGATTTGAGTGGATTACAAAGTTTATACGTGCTAGCTAGCTTTAGATAGGTAAGTGCTTTGTTTAATTCCAATTACTTTACTCCCAAAAGAAAATCACGATTCCATATAGTTGATGGTTTATTGGTTGTTATTATTCTGCAAAAATATTATTCAATAGTTCTCGTTTAGAAGGTTCTTAATATTCACACCCATGTTCACACGGATTGGATTGGAGAGAATTTTAGGGATAAATAAATAAATTTGATATTTGTTTTTTTTGTTAAATTTTAGGGATAAATAAATAAATTTGATATTTGTTTTTTTTGTTAAACAAAAGTTTATTGGAGTTGAGTTAAAGAGTTTATTGTAGTTAAAAATTAATGTTCAAAAATATGTTCAAGGCTAAAAAAGAGTTTATAGATATTTATAGATTATCTATTAAAGAAGTTGAGCAAGAGTGAGAGTTGAGCTTATTTCTTTAGGATAAATGAGTCAATTTTTTTACCAACTGTACTATCTTTTATTTGTATTGATTTCATATAGTTTGTTTGTTTGTGATGTGTGGAGCGGTGTGAACAACTGTTTAATTGAATTGGACGGTGATTGGTGTGATAGGGTGTGAAATTGTCTGTTATTGGTTAGAGTGGAGGTCTACCTGTTAAGTGCGTCTTTTCTACTTGGAGTTTTCTCTTGGGCCTTTGTCTACGAGCCTTTCGAACAACACAAAACAATTTCCCCCAAGCTCTTATTCCTATTGTGTAGAATGAGGGTTTTTTCGTGCACACCTTTAGGTCGAGTGTTAGTATAGGTAAATAAAGAGTCTTGACGGGACATTAGTAGTATTTGGAACAATTGTATTAAATTTATTTCTCTCTCTATCGATGATGTTTTGCAGGGAAATCCTAATGTGTGTTCCAATGTTTAATGATAATAATATCCTTTCGTCTAAGGATAATCAAATACCCTGAACAATTCACGATGAGATATTGATTGTTGGTGGTGTGGTGCACGTTTCCTAGTGTAATGGATCACACATTTCAAATATTGAGACACATATAAGGAGTTCTATAACAACTAGTTTATCTTTCTTTGTCATTTGTGAAGTTCTAAATTCTTCTTCTCTTAAGGTCATCCTTTCTATGTTTTTCTTCATATATGACATATTCACGTCACACCTTTTGGTAAGATCTGCAACGTGTGGGCCATCAACTTTGTTTCTTCAAGATAACACATGTGAATCATTCTCTTATATTCTTGCTTTCTACATTGGGATTTCTGGAGAAAATGCTTACATGATCTCTTGTCTTTCTGTTTTACATTTTGATGAACCTCCTTGCCATATATGTACTTTAATAGGGTGTCAAATTTATATTTAAATATGCTTTAGGATGTTACTTCTATTTATTTATTTTTATGTGCTGACAGAACCCTTTATAATAGAGAATTGTCAACCCATAATTTAGAAGATATATGGGGAAAACTCAACAGTGTAGGTGTATAAAAAGAAGTTTAATATTACCTCCGCCTTTGCCAGTGAGGGCGGCTTGGACCATGCCTTTGCCGATGTGGGATCTTCTTCAGATTAAGGGGTGTTTCCCCGTCGAGGTTGATAATAAGATATGTAGAAAATATATGGGGGTGCCATACTGATAACGAGAAAAAGTATCGATTATATTGCTATGTTTCAATACCGTTTTATCGCATAATTGTCGTTTTAACACCCGATTCCTCGAGTTTTCTTTGCCATTTTGCAGGTACATCATATACAGAGCTAAATCACGAGCCACAAGTGAAATGAGCAAAAACAACCATTAAAAGATGAAGAAAGGAGGAATTCTGCATAACCTGCATATTTTGTAACACTCACGGTCGTCACCTAGGAGTCACGACCGTGACACGCTAAAAGGAGCAGTCACGACCGTGACAAGTCCCTCACGACCGTGACGCGCATCAAACAAGGAAGACGAACGTGACACCCTTGTCACGACCGTGACAAGGGAAAAATAGGGTATTTGACTGAAGACTTGGTCATGAACGTTACGCTACATGAAATCCAACGTGCCTATTTTCCAGCAGACCAAGTATTCCCACGTTCCCTGGATTCTCTCATTTCCTACGAGGCCCAAGCATAAATTCCAACTGCCAAGCCCATTTAGCTTTCTATAAATAGATTTGTTTCAATGAACAATTTACAGAGTTTTAGTTTTTAATTTTCTTGCGGAAGCTCTGCCGATTTTATTTGCACCCTTTTATTTTTCCAGCATTAATTTTCTTGCTTTAATTTTCTTGTATCCCAACCAACCATATAACAATTTCCAACATTAGGAAATTGTTATAAATTAATTTGTTTCAAAGCCTTCAGAATTCTTTTAGAATTTTTATTTCCGAGTCCGATCATACTCCGAGCTTTCCAGCCTGTGGAAGAAGGAGTCTACTACTTTTATTGTTATCCAGGTTTATATTAAATTGCATTTATATTTATGTTGAGTATTTATTTTTCTGCCATGCATACTTTATTTTATGTTTCTCTGCCTCTGTCTGGTTCAACAATAATGAGTAGCTAAACACCTTAGGGCGGTATGTAGTTAAAACAAACTAAATCGGTAAAATCAACTCTAGGCTTAAAATAATTAAGAGCTTAAAATTCTGGCTGAGACTTTTTATTATAAAATCAACCTTTTTGTTACGAGAGTAAGGAAAGTGTATTAGGTTAGGTCAAGACCACGAGAGTGTGAGATTTTAACCAGATAGCTAAAGTTAGGCATTTAATTTAAAAACAGCGAGAGCGCTTTAAAGTGAATTAGAATTACTAAGTTTCCAAAAATTATTTCTAAACACTTATGGGCTAGCGAGAGCAGGCATAGGGCTTTAGGGGTAAGATCTGAGATAAGACCACGAGAGTGTGAGTTAAAGATATTTAAACTGGTAACCTCTACAGAATAGATTAAGTGAACCATCTTTATAAGCCTAGGTTAGATTGACCCGCCTATGTTAGCATAATTACATACCGACCGCCTTAATATTATCTTATTAAACTTAAATTTAATTCCCGCCTTTAATCTTTAAAAACAACCAAAAAATCGTGACAACCCTTCACCTTAGCTAAACTAGAAATTTCTCTAGCACTAAGTAACCATAGAGTCCCTGTGGAGCGATAATCTTAAATATTACTTCGATAGGCTGTGCACTTGCAGTTAAGATACCGCTAGACACATAATTAGATACGTCTTTAGCCCATCAAGTTTTTGGCGCCGTTGCCGGGGACCTTAATTTAGTTACTAGTGCACTTTAGGGTAGCATTGTCTAGACTAATGTAACAACTATTTTCTTTTCTTAATCTAAACTCCCGAGTGTATGCCAAGTACTCGCTCTCAAGGCGAAGACTTGCAACCTCTAATCCCAGAATCGGAACGCTTCTTACACGTAAGAAGACGGATATTCGATTACGAACAAAATTACAATATTCCAGATCTTCAATTAGATCCACCTAAACCAGTCATAACATCAAAGGACGCAGAGATGGCTGAAGAACAGAATCACCCACTCAAATATTACGCTAGTCCTTCGCAAGCTGAACCGCATTCCAGCATTGCCGCACCGGCTATCAACCGAAACGATTTCGAACTAAAACCTTTGCTGATATCAGCCGTGCAACAAAATCAATTCACCGGAAATCCTACCGAGGATCCGAACCTTCATCTTTCGATCTTTGTGCAATACGCAGATACCGTAAAAGCCAATGGAGTTACCCAAGAAGCTATTAGACTACGTCTTTTTCCTTTTTCACTTCGAGACAGAGCGAGAGCCTGGCTTCAATCTCTACCTTCGAATTCAGTAACTACGTGGGAGGAACTAAAGAGAGTTTTCTTGACCAGATATTTCCCACCTAGCAAGACAGCTATGCTGAGAGCTCAGATCAACGGATTTAAGCAAAGGGAAAACGAATCACTTTTCGAAGCTTGGGAACACTATAAGGATATGCTGAGACTTTGTCCACATCACGGATTAGTAGAATGGATGGTCATCCATACCTTCTATAATGGACTCTTGTACAATACAAGAATGACAATTGACGCTGCCGCAGGCGGTGCACTAATGGACAAAGAATATAACGATGCTTATGCACTTATCGAAAGTATGGCTCAAAACCATTACCAATGGGGAAGCGAGAGAGTCGCAACTGAGAAACCAACAAAAGGAGGTATGTACGAAGTGAGTAGTATGGACCAAGTCAATGCAAAGTTTGACCAACTAAACCAAAAGATCGACAACTTGGCCATAACACCAACAGCCACCGTGGCTGCAGTAACACCTAACTGTGAGTTATGTGGAGTTCCAGGACATGAAGTTCCTGATTGTCAACTATTAACAGGAATTCCCACAGATCAAGTGAATTATGCTCAAGGAAACCCATACTCAAACACATACAACCCAGGTTGGAAGAATCATCCGAACTTCTCCTATAAGAATAACAATGCTTTATACGCACCAGGTCAAGCACCAGCTACACCACCAGGATATCAAAAGACTGCTCCTAATGTCCCTAGAAAATCGAACCTTGAATTGATGATGGAGAACTTTATAGCTAACCAATCTCAAACAAACAAGGACTTCTTAAACCAAAACATACACACTAGTGAGCAGATTAAGCAATTAGTGAGCAAAGTAGATGCATTAGCTACACATAACAAAATGCTTGAAATTCAGATTTCACAAGTAGCTCAACAACAAGCACCTACCGCTGCACCAGCTGGAGTATTTACTGGACAACCTCAACCTAATCCGAAAGGACAGGCCAATGCTGTGATATTAAGAAGTGGCAAGGAACTTGACGGACCTACCGATCCAAGACTTGACAATCCAGCCATGTACCAAAAACCGGATAAACCGACTGAAATGGTGAATGATCCAGAAGAAAAGGAAGATGATAATCAAGAGGCAGTGGAGAAAGAAAAGCCTTATGTGCCTCCACCACCCTATAAACCATCAATTCCGTACCCTCAGAGATTAACCAATTCCAAGACGATGGGTCAGTTTAAGAAATTTGTCGAACTTCTGAAACAGTTGAATATTACCATTCCGTTTACAGAAGCTATCACTCAAATGCCCTCGTATGCTAAGTTTTTAAAAGAAATCTTATCCAATAAGAAAAAGATAGAGGATAACGGAACCGTTACACTTACTACTGAGTGTAGCGCCATAATTCAGAATAATATGCCTCCTAAGCTAAAAGATCCAGGAAGTTTCTCTATACCCTGTGTAATAGGAAAATTCGTCATTGACAAAGCTCTATGCGATTTAGGAGCCAGTATCAGTGTTATGCCCTTAACGATTTGCAAAAGGCTAGACATGGGAGACCTAAGACCAACTAAAATGTCTGTTCAATTAGCCAATCGCTCTGTTAAATATCCTGTAGGCATACTAGAAAACGTCCTAGTACGTATAGGACAATTCTACATCCCTACTGATTTCATAATCATGGACATCTCTGAAGACTCCACTACACCTATCATACTAGGAAGACCATTCTTAACTACCGCCGGAGCTATAATAGACGTAAAGAAAGGAAAGCTAACCTTTGAAGTAGGTGAAGAGAAAGTTGAATTTATTTTAACACAATTCTTACAATCACCAGCTATAGAGGATACATGCTATCTATTGGACGTAATTGACGAATGTGTAAGAGAAATGGAAATGAAAGAAACTACCTATTCTGAAATTATGAAAATTCAAATCCCTACGATTTTCGAAGATGATAATTGGCGTAAACCATATCAGGATGATAGTCAAAGCGAAAGTTTAGAACTTACACCGGATCCCATGCCAAGTAAGGATAAACCTACATTAGGGTTAAGAACTTTACCTAAGAACCTAAGATACGAATTCTTAGACATTGAATGTACAAGACCAGTTATAATAAATTCCAGTTTAGGAACAATCGAAACAAAGAAACTTTTAGATGTTATAAAGAAATATCCAACTGCGTTAGGATATAACATATCTGATCTCAAAGGAATATGCCCTTCAATCTGTATGCATCGTATTCTGCTAGAAGAAGATTGCAAAACCTCCAGAGAATCTCAAAGAAGAATTAACCCAATCCTTAGCACTGTAGTAAAGGAAGAAGTTAAGAAACTACTAGATGCCGGAATAATATATCCAATCTCTGATAGTAAATGGGTTAGTCCAGTACATGTAGTACCAAAGAAATGAGGTATCACTGTTGTGAAAAACGCTAAAGGCGAATCGATATCACAAAGAGTAGTGACAGGACATAGAGTGTGCATCGATTATCATAAACTAAACAAAGCCACTCGAAAAGATCACTTCCCACTACCTTTTATAGATCAAATGTTAGAACGATTAGCCAAGCATTCTTATTTCTGTTATCTTGATGGTTACTCAGGATTTTTCCAAATCCCTATCCACCCAGATGATCAAGAGAAGACTACATTCACATGCCCTTATGGAACGTTCGCTTATAGACGAATGCCCTTTGGATTATGCAACACTCCTGCAACCTTTCAAAGATGTATGATGTCAATCTTTGCAGATTTTATAGACAACATCATGGAAGTGTTCATGGACGACTTCTCTGTATGCGGGCAAAGTTTTGAAGGATGCCTATCAAATTTAGAAATGGTGTTAGAAAGATGTGTAAAAGTAAACCTCGTGCTTAACTGGGAGAAATGTCATTTTATGGTCAGAGAAGGAATCGTATTAGGACACGTTATATCCGACAAGGGAATTGAAGTTGATAAAGCTAAGATAGAAGTCATAAAAGATCTTCAACCCCCTAAAACCGTTCGAGAAATACGAAGCTTTTTAGGACACGCCGGTTTCTACCGACGATTCATCAAAGATTTCTTGAAAATCACTAAACCTCTTACCGGTTTATTAATGAAAGACGCTGAGTTCATATTCAATGAAGATTGTCTTAAAGCATTCGAAACTCTAAAAACAGCCCTCATTACCGCACCAATCATGCAACCCCATGACTGGAGATTACCTTTCGAAATCATGTGCGATGCGAGTGACTATGTTGTGGGCGCAGTTCTAGGCCAAAGGAAGGAAAAGAAACTTCATGCGATTTACTATGCCAGTAGAACCTTAGATTCTGCTCAGATGAACTACGCCACTACTGAAAAAGAATTGTTAGCAGTTGTCTTTGCGCTTGACAAATTTCGTTCTTACCTAGTAGGAGCGAAAATAATCGTTTACACAGACCACGCTGCTATCAGATATCTATTGACTAAGAAAGATGCTAAACCAAGACTCTTGAGATGGATTTTACTCTTACAAGAGTTTGATCTCGAAATAAAAGATAAGAAAGGTACTGAAAACGTCGTAGCGGACCATTTATCTAGAATATAAGGTATTAAACCCGAACAAGTGCCGATTAACGATGATTTTCCGTATGAACAACTGATAGCACAAATAGGAAGTGACCCAGTTCAGTTAGACGTAGATGAACCAGAACCCGTGGAAACAATCCAAACGACTGTAGGACTGCCATGGTACGCTGACATTGTTAACTACCTAGCTGCAGGAGCTCTTCCACCTGATTTAACCTATCAGCAGAAAAAGAAATTCTTTCACAATCTCAAACATTACTATTGGGATGAACCATTATTGTTCAAAAGAGGACCCGATGGAATCTTTCGTCGATGTATTCCCGAAGAAGAAATAGAAGATGTCATTGCTCAATGCCATTCATCTCCTTATGGTGGACATGCAAGCACTTCCAAGACTTGTGCAAAAATCTTGCAAGTCGGCCTATTCTGGCCCAATCTATGGAAAGATGTCCACATCGCCGTTATAAATTGCGATCGGTGTCAACGCACCGATAATATTTCAAGAAGAGATGAAATGCCTCAAAAAGGAATATTGGAAGTAGAAATCTTTGACGTCTGGGGAATAGATTTCATGGGACCATTCCCATCATCTTTTGGTAATAATTACATACTCGTAGCTGTTGATTATGTTTCAAAGTGGATTGAAGTTATAGCTTCTCCTACAAATGACACACGAGTAGTAATAAAGCTTTTTAAAAATATAATCTTTCCCAGATTTGGTGTGCCTAGACTCGTCATAAGTGACGGTGGCTCGCACTTCATTTCAAAAATCTTTGACAAATTACTATCTAAGTATGGAGTAAGACACCGTGTGGCAACACCATATCATCCACAAACAAGTGGACAAGTCGAAGTCTCGAACAGAGAAATCAAACAAATCTTAGAAAAGACTGTCTCCATATCTCGGAAAGATTGGTCATCTAAACTTAATGAAGCTTTATGGGCTTATAGGACAGCTTACAAGACACCCATAGGAACTACACCTTTCAAATTAGTTTATGGAAAATCTTGTCACGTCCCGGTAGAACTAGAACACAAAGCTTATTGGGCAATCAAAACTCTCAATATAAACTATAATGCTGCAGGAGAAAAGCGAATCCTAGATATTAACGAATTAGAAGAGTTAAGGCTAGATGCTTATGAGAATGCTAAGATATATAAAGAAAGAACTAAGCGATGGCATGATAAACGCCTATCTAGGAAAGAATTTAGTGTGGGAGACGTTGTACTCCTCTTTAATTCAAGACTTAGGCTCTTTCCTGGAAAACTAAAATCTAGATGGTCAGGACCCTTTGAAATAACTAGAGTGTTCCTGAGCGGAGCGATAGAAATTAAGGGTAGGAATAGTGAACCATTCACAGTAAACGGACAACGTTTAAAACATTATCATAAAGTTGAAAATAGAGATTATGCAAATAGTCTAAGGCTTTTAGAGTTGTCCACTAATTTCCCTGATTAATCTACACCTAAGCATTACGTCAGGCTTTAGACGATAAAAACAGCGCTTAGTGGGAGGCAACCCATTTAATCATTTAAATCATTTTGATCATTTTATTATTTTTTCATTTATCATTTTATTATTAGTTTATTTGTTTTGTCATTTTATTATAGTTTTATTTCATTATTACTATTATTGCTTTTATTTATGCATTTTATTTTCTTATTTTTCCTTATTTTAATTTTAAATCACTTTTACAGATTTTCTAAAGTCTTTTCCACTTTCCTTCTCCCCCTGATTTGTTTCCTCCGTATTTGCACTAACTATGGCTAACCAACCGATAAACCTTATGGAAACCAAATTTAGAGGTAGGAACCAAAGAATGAAATTTGAAGAGTTATCACAGAGACCAATGGATTTGACTCTGTACCCGGATGATCTGACTATGGAAACCTTAGGTATACATGATAGCATCCTATACTTGTTTAACCTACTTGGATGGGAGAATGCACTGATTCAACAAAAGTTTGTGACTTACCGTGAGCTCACCCTTGAGTTCCTCAGCTCCTTAGTTTATCTACCCGAGCGCGGTTTTGGATTCAGGAAAGGATTTATCAGTTTCCGCCTATTTGGAATAGAATATGACTTTAACCATAGAGAACTAGCTGACTTATTAGGATTCCCTAGTGGACCCTTTGCTTTTACTACTACACAGGTAGAATTGATGGACATTGAGCTGGATTTCTTTTGGGGAACCTTAACCGGAAATTACCATCATGAACCCAATAACATGAACAATGATGAGATACATAACCCTGCTATCCGTTACTTCCATAAGATCCTTGCTCACACCTTCTTTGGAAAAGAAGAAAACCTTACTGGAGTATCTAAAGATGAGATATTCATTATTTCATGTTTCACTAATGGACAGCCAGTCAATGGTGTGCCTTTCATGATGCAAACCTTCACCCGAATCCAAGAAGAACCTGAATTACCCATATTAGTAGGAGGTCTTGTCACCATGATTGCTGATGCCTTAGGACTTAGATACCAATTACACAGGTGTAACCGTTTAGGTACCATCCGTCCTATGAATCTTAACTTTTGCTTTAATCGACATATCATAAGGAATTTAGGACATCCACCTTTCGAGTACCTAATCAGGAATGAAGTAGTAACCCTGTTCACACTACCAAACCATGCTAGAGTAAGTGTTCACAATAAGGATAATTGGCTTTATGAGTTAACCCCTCCTGACTATCCATCTACTCCTGAAACACCTCAATCTTACAAGATAAGGGATGATATAATGACCGATGTAGAAAGTGACCCTGAGACACCTCCTGGTTACCATGACATTGACCACACCGACGAAGTGATTGAAACCCCTGAAGTGAATCAAGTAGAATATGCTGACAACTTAAAGAAAATCATGAACACTCTTGAAGCTTACCAAGCCGATATAAATACTGTTAAGGATGAGATTAAGAGCATGCAATTGGATATTATAGGTTTAACTGACATAACATGTGAGCAATTCTACCACCTGAACTCTGCAATCGAAGAATTGAAGAAGCACTTTTGAAAATGCTGTAGTGATCTAGCTTATTTTACTTATTGTTTTCGTTTCTAGTTAGTTTTACATTTCGCAAACAATTTCGTACCGTATTTTTATTAATGTAATTTCATTTCAATTATCAAAAGCAAAGCACTTCTAGTTTACAAATTTTTCCAATTTAATCAATTTCTATGCTTTCAATTTATTTGCTGTTATGTTTAAATTGATTAATGTTTTATATAGTCTCTCGTGTGATGAAATTTACAAGTATTATGTTGGTATTATATATTATGTGTTGTTTATGTTTAATATATAGTGAGAAGTGATCATAAAATATTATATAAATTATATTGAACGTGAGAGAGATAATGTATTCTGGAAAATATTCTAAGATTTAAACCCTCACGATCGTCATCACCCTCTTACGATCATGACAAGCTAATTAGCGCGTCACGACCGTCATCCCCCCATCACGATCGTGACGACCCCAGTTATAGGATTCGTGAGAAACAAAACTGTTTCTTCTTCGAAACCTCTTCCTCTTTCAACTTCCATAACTTTCAAAATCCCCCATTATCTCTTCCAACTCCCGTAACCTCCCATTACCCAAATTAAACCCCATTAACCTCTCCATTAACTCCACACTTATCACATTCTCACCTTGCATTATAATCCGAACCAATTTCCTCTCATTTTCCACTTTTCTCACAAAAACCAAAAACCTCTTATCTCCCACTCTTTTTCTTGCATGCAATGGAAGCAATTCAATTTAGAGATGGTGAGCTTGGAGAAAACCAGAGACAGAGGTTCATCCGATTCCAGAACCGTGGTGTTCAACCCACGCGATACGTCGACACTGTCTGTTTGAGAGAATTGGGAATGCTCAACAGTGTCAAGAACCTGCTTCAGAAGGTTGGTCTGTGGGATCTATGCAGTCAGCCCCATCCCACATTCGAGCTTCTGACATTGGAATTTTTGAGTTTGTTTCATTACATCACTCCTACCGGTTCTCAGAGTCAACTCACCGGCGTTGCTAAGTTCAGATTGCTTGGCCGGGAGTTCGAAGTTCCGCAAACAAGGATCGCCGAGCTGCTAGGCTTCGATCACGGGAATGAAGCTCACCTCCGCGTGCCGGACAATTTCAGTGAAACCGCTTTCACTTTATGGCACGACATCACTAACACCCGTGCCTCAGCCTTTCAGAGCCTGAATGCTACACATATCCACAACCCGACGATCAGATACTTTCATCGCATCATCTGTAACACCATCTTTGCACGAGAGAGTAACCACAAGCTCAACTCCAAGGAGCTCTTGTTCTTACACTGCGCCTTGAATGACGAGCCCATTAATGTTGTCCCATATCCAGTCCATAGCGCAAAGAGGCGCAACCCCCTTTTACATAGGCGGCATTGTCACTACCCTCGCCATTCAGCTGGACCTTGGTGACTTGGTCGTCAATTTGCCTAGCAGAGCCGCAGAGTTCCTAACGAAGAATTATTGCAGGTCCGCCCACTTGATTGCTCAGAGAGAGGATGGCAGGTTTAGCCCTGTTATCCAAGGCACTGTTTATCACCACATCATCTTGCCGTGCCGTGACCGCATCGATCCGTCTAGCCGAGCCAACTGGCTTTTTGCTTTACCGGATGCTGCCGGCCACGCCCCCATTCCTGATGAGCAGGCCGATCCACCAGCGGACGAGATGCAAGACACCATGGATGCAGCTGAGCCTGTCCAGGACATTCCTGAGTCATCCACCCGACAGCCTCCTGCACAAGAATTCACACTAGGGGACGTCCTCCGTGCGATTCATCAGCAAAATCAGATGAATGCCGCACTGGAGCGAAGGCAAAAGGAGTAGCATGATGCATTACTCCTAGCTGTTGCCACCAACCAGAGGTCTACTGATGAGAAGCTCGGAGAGATCCTTAGCGAGCTAGAGGGTTTGCGCATTGATATCACTGCTATCACCGGTACCGGTTCTGATCCTGAAGCGACTCCGACCAGACGCTCCCGCACCAGAAGCCGAGGCCGCGGTCATCAGCAGCCTTAGTTTTAGTTTTTGTTTATGTTTTTCCATTTTCGTAGTTTGTATTGTACTTTAACCGCTATTATATCACAACATTGAGGACAATATCTGATATAGTGTGGGAGAGGTACCTTTCATTTTCCGCATTTTCCCTTTTCGCACTTTTCCATTCCGTTGTATTTCCTTTTCGTAAATTAATGAAACAGAGCCATATTTGTGCTATTTTCTTTAGTTTCGAACTTTTCCCGTTTATTTAGCCATATCGAAAAAAATCTTTAATTAATTCTTCGCATTACCCGACTTACCTACGAAATCATAATTAGAAAGCTGAGAACGATTCAACAAGATCAATATAGTCTTGACACCTTAGACTTCCCACTTAAGCAATTCCGTTCCGATAATTGTTACGACTACACCTTAAGTTTCAGTTCAAAAGTAACCCCTAGTAGTTTATACTAGCAGTCAGCACCGTCTGAACACAAACCACGTGGGGAGCCGATGAATATAAGTGTTTGATGCCTAATCTATAATGATCCTTCATATCTCGATGAAAATGAAAAGAAATTGCACCAAAGTACACGGTCGCATATAAGAAACGAGAAATATGAGAAGGAGTCCATTGCGGGTTGGTTCAGAGGTACTGGTTCTGAACTTGGTAGGGCGTGCTACGACTCGATCCCCCACAACCTCCAAATTGGATAATGTATGAAGGGTTACCACATTCGTGTACCAGACCCCGTGCTTATAAAGGATCAAAGTCGCTAACCGGCTACTCCACTACGTGCGTGCTAAGGCAAAGGGCTTAATGTGATTGCACTAGAATGAAACCGGGCGAAATAAGATCGAAAGACTCTAGGTGGAATCGTAACGCAATTACCGAATGTTTCGTTTAACGGGAAGTCGACGACTTAACTTGTTGCTTGTGTCATTAGTGTATCGTTAGTGTTTTATCAGAGTACCGGTTTATCTGACAAAACGATCCTTCGTACGGTTTTGTTAAGTGTGTGCGTCGATAAAAACTTGTCCGACAATTTTCAACCGACTATTTGCTTGAGGACAAGCAAAGGTTTAAGTTTGGGGAAGTTTGATAACGAGAAAAAGTATCGATTATATTGCTATGTTTCAATACCGTTTTATCGCATAATTGTCGTTTTAACACCCGATTCCTCGAGTTTTCTTTGCCATTTTGCAGGTACATCATATACAGAGCTAAATCATGAGCCACAAGTGAAATGAGCAAAAACAACCATTAAAAGATGAAGAAAGGAGGAATTCTGCATAACCTGCATATTTTGTAACACTCACGGCCGTCACCTAGGAGTCACGACCGTGACACGCTAAAAGGAGCAGTCACGACCGTGACAAGTCCCTCACGACCGTGACGCGCATCAAACAAGGAAGACAAATGTGACACCCTTGTCACGACCGTGACAAGGGAAAACTAGGGTATTTGACTGAAGACTTGGTCATGAACGTTACGCTACATGAAATCCAACGTGCCTATTTTCCAGCAGACCAAGTATTCCCACATTCCCTGGATTCTCTCATTTCCTACGAGGCCCAAGCATAAATTCCAACTGCCAAGCCCATTTAGCTTTCTATAAATAAATTTGTTTCAATGAACAATTTACAGAGTTTTAGTTTTTAATTTTCTTGCGGAAGCTCTGCCGATTTTATTTGCACCCTTTTATTTTTCCAGCATTAATTTTCTTGCTTTAATTTTCTTGTATCCCAACCAACCATATAACAATTTCCAACATCAGGAAATTGTTATAAATTAATTTGTTTCAAAGCCTTCAGAATTCTTTTAGAATTTTTATTTCCGAGTCCGATCATACTCCGAGCTTTCCAGCCTGTGGAAGAAGGAGTCTACTACTTTTATTGTTATCCAGGTTTATATTAAATTGCATTTATATTTATGTTGAGTATTTATTTTTCTGCCATGCATACTTTATTTTATGTTTCTCTGCCTCTGTCTGGTTCAACAATAATGAGTAGCTAAACACCTTAGGGCGGTATGTAGTTAAAACAAACTAAATCGGTAAAATCAACTCTAGGCTTAAAATAATTAAGAGCTTAAAATTCTGGCTAAGACTTTTTATTATAAAATCAACCTTTTTGTTACGAGAGTAAGGAAAGTGTATTAGGTTAGGTCAAGACCACGAGAGTGTGAGATTTTAACCAGATAGCTAAAGTTAGGCATTTAATTTAAACACAGCGAGAGCGCTTTAAAGTGAATTAGAATTACTAAGTTTCCAAAAATTATTTCTAAACACTTATGGGCTAGCGAGAGCAGGCATAGGGCTTTAGGGGTAAGATCTGAGATAAGACCACGAGAGTGTGAGTTAAAGATATTTAAACTGGTAACCTCTACAAAATAGATTAAGTGAACCATCTTTATAAGCCTAGGTTAGATTGACCCGCCTATGTTAGCATAATTACATACCGACCGCCTTAATATTATCTTATTAAACTTAAATTTAATTCCCGCCTTTAATCTTTAAAAACAACCAAAAAATCGTGACAACCCTTCACCTTAGCTAAACTAGAAATTTCTCTAGCACTAAGTAACCATAGAGTCCCTGTGGATCGATAATCTTAAATATTACTTCGATAGGCTGTGCACTTGCAGTTAAGATACCTCTAGACACATAATTAGATACGTCTTTAGCCCATCAAGTTTTTGGCGCCGTTGCCGGGGACCTTAATTTAGTTACTAGTGCACTTTAGGGTAGCATTGTCTAGACTAATGTAACAACTATTTTCTTTTCTTAATCTAAACTCCCGAGTGTATGCCAAGTACTCGCTCTCAAGGCGAAGACTTGCAACCTCTAATCCCAGAATCGGAACGCTTCTTACACGTAAGAAGACGGATATTCGATTACGAACAAAATTACAATATTCCAGATCTTCAATTAGATCCACCTAAACCAGTCGTAACATCAAAGGATGCAGAGATGGCTGAAGAACAGAATCACCCACTCAAATATTACGCTAGTCCTTCGCAAGCTGAACCGCATTCCAGCATTGCCGCACCGGCTATCAACCGAAACGATTTCGAACTAAAACCTTCGCTGATATCAGCTGTGCAACAAAATCAATTCGCCGGAAATCCTACCGAGGATCCGAACCTTCATCTTTCGATCTTTGTGCAATACGCAGATACCGTAAAAGCCAATGGAGTTACCCAAGAAGCTATTAGACTACGTCTTTTTCCATTTTCACTTCGAGATAGAGCGAGATCCTGGCTTCAATCTCTACCTTCGAATTCAGTAACTACGTGGGAGGAACTAAAGAGAGTTTTCTTGACCAGATATTTCCCACCTAGCAAGACAGCTATGCTGAGAGCTCAGATCAACGGATTTAAGCAAAGGGAAAACGAATCACTTTTCGAAGCTTGGGAACGCTATAAGGATATGCTGAGACTTTGTCCACATCACGGATTAATAGAATGGATGGTCATCAATACCTTCTATAATGGACTCTTGTACAATACAAGAATGACAATTGACGCTGCCACAGGCGGTGCACTAATGGACAAAGAATATAACGATGCTTATGCACTTATCGAAAGTATGGCTCAAAACCATTACCAATGGGGAAGCGAGAGAGTCGCAACTGAGAAACCAACAAAAGGAGGTATGTACGAAGTGAGTAGTATGAACCAAGTCAATGCAAAGTTTGACCAACTAAACCAAAAGATCGACAACTTGGCCATAACACCAACAGCCACCGTGGCTGCAGTAACACCTAACTGTGAGTTATGTGGAGTTCCAGGACATGAAGTTCCTGATTGTCAACTATTAACAGGAATTCCCACAGATCAAGTGAATTATGCTCAAGGAAACCCATACTCAAACACATACAACCCAGGTTGGAAGAATCATCCGAACTTCTCCTATAAGAATAACAATGCTTTATACGCACCAGGTCAAGCACCAGCTACACCACCAGGATATCAAAAGACTGCTCCTAATGTCCCTAGAAAATCGAACCTTGAATTGATGATGGAGAACTTTATAGCTAACCAATATCAAACAAACAAGGACTTCTTAAACCAAAACATACACACTAGTGAGCAGATTAAGCAATTAGTGAGCAAAGTAATGCATTAGCTACACATAACAAAATGCTTGAACCTCAGATTTCACAAGTAGCTCAACAACAAGCACCTACCGCTGCACCAGCTGGAGTATTTACTGGACAACCTCAACCTAATCCGAAAGGACAGGCCAATGCTGTGATATTAAGAAGTGGCAAGGAACTTGACGGACCTACCGATCCAAGACTTGACAATCCAGCCATGTACCAAAAACCGGATAAACCGACTGAAATGGTGAATGATCCAGAAGAAAAGGAAGATGATAATCAAGAGGCAGTGGAGAAAGAAAAGCCTTATGTGCCTCCACCACCCTATAAACCACCAATTTTGTACCCTCAGAGATTAACCAATTCCAAGACGATGGGTCAGTTTAAGAAGTTTGTCGAACTTCTGAAACAGTTGAATATTACCATTCCGTTTACAGAAGCTATCACTCAAATGCCCCCGTATGCTAAGTTTTTAAAAGAAATCTTATCCAATAAGAAAAAGATAGAGGATAACGGAACCGTTACACTTACTGCTGAGTGTAGCGCCATAATTCAGAATAATATGCCTCCTAAGCTAAAAGATCCAGGAATTTTCTCTATACCCTGTGTAATAGGAAAATTCGTCATTGACAAAGCTCTATGCGATTTAGGAGCCAGTATCAGTGTTATGCCCTTAATGATTTGCAAAAGGCTAGACATGGGAGACCTAAGACCAACTAAAATGTTTGTTCAACTAGCCGATCGCTCTGTTAAATATCCTATAGGCATACTAGAAAACGTCCCAGTACGTATAGGACAATTATACATCCCTACTGATTTCATAATCATGGACATCTCTGAAGACTCCACTACACCTATCATACTAGGAAGACCATTCTTAGCTACCGCCGGAGCTATAATAGACGTAAAGAAAGGAAAGCTAACCTTTGAAGTAGGTGAAGAGAAAGTTGAATTTATTTTAACACAATTCTTACAATCACCAGCTATAGAGGATACATGATATCTATTTGACGTAATTGACGAATGTGTAAGAGAAATGGAAATGAAAGAAACTACCTATTCTGAAATTATGAAAATTCAAATCCCTCCGATTTTCGAAGATGATAATTGGCGTAAACCATATCAGGATGATAGTCAAAGCGAAAGTTTAGCACTTACACCGGATCCCATGCCAAGTAAGGATAAACCTACATTAGGGTTAAAAACTTTACCTAAGAACCTAAGATACGAATTCTTAGACATTGAATGTACAAGACCAGTTATAATAAATTCCAGTTTAGGAACAATCGAAACAAAGAAACTTTTAGATGTTTTAAAGAAATATCCAACTGCGTTAGGATATAACATATCTGATCTCAAAGGAATATACCCTTCAATCTGTGTGCATCGTATTCTGCTAGAAGAAGATTGCAAAACCTCCAGAGAATCTCAAAGAAGAATTAACCCAATCCTTAGCACTGTAGTAAAGGAAGAAGTTAAGAAACTACTAGATGCCGGAATAATATATCCAATCTCTAATAGTAAATGGGTTAGTCCAGTACATGTAGTACCAAAGAAAGGAGGTATCATTGTTGTGAAAAACGCTAAAGGCGAATCGATATCACAAAGAGTAGTGACAGGACATAGAGTGTGCATCGATTATCGTAAACTAAACAAAGCCACTCGGAAAGATCACTTCCCACTACCTTTTATAGATCAAATGTTAGAACGATTAGCCAAGCATTCTTATTTCTGTTATCTTGATGGTTACTCAGGATTTTTCCAAATCCCTATCCACCCAGATGATCAAGAGAAGACTACATTCACATGCCCTTATGGAACGTTCGCTTATAGACGAATGCCCTTTGGATTATGCAACGCTCCTGCAACCTTTCAAAGATGTATGATGTCAATCTTCGCAGATTTTATAGAAAACATCATGGAAGTGTTCATGGACGACTTCTCTGTATGCGGGCAAAGTTTTGAAGGATGCCTATCAAATTCAGAAATGGTGTTAGAAAGATGTGTAAAAGTAAACCTCGTGCTTAACTGGGACACGTTATATCCGACAAGGGAATTGAAGTTGATAAAGCTAAGATAGAAGTCATAAAAGATCTTCAACCCCCTAAAACCGTTCGAGAAATACGAAGCTTTTTAGGACACGCCGGTTCGACAATTCATCAAAGATTTCTCGAAAATCACTAAACCTCTTACCAGTTTATTAATGAAAGACGCTGAGTTCATATTCAATGAAGATTGTCTTAAAGCATTCGAAACTCTAAAAACAGCCCTCATCACCGCACCAATCATGCAACCCCCTGACTGGAGATTACCTTTCGAAATCATGTGCGATGCGAGTGACTATGCTGTAGGCGCAGTTCTAGGCCAAAGGAAGGAAAAGAAACTTCATGCGATTTACTATGCCAGTAGAACCTTAGATTTTGCTCAGATGAACTACGCCACTACTGAAAAAGAATTGTTAGCAGTTGTCTTTGCGCTTGACAAATTCCGTTCTTACCTAGTAGGAGCGAAAATAATCGTTTACACAGACCACGCTGCTATCAGATATCTATTGACTAAGAAAGATGCTAAACCAAGACTCTTGAGATGGATTTTACTCTTACAAGAGTTTGATCTCGAAATAAAAGATAAGAAAGGTACTGAAAACGTCGTAGCGAACCATTTATCTAGAATAGAAGGTATTAAACCCGAACAAGTGCCGATTAACGATGATTTTCCGTATGAACAACTGATAGCACAAATAGGAAGCGACCCAGTTCAGTTAGACGTAGATGAACCAGAACCCGTGGAAACAATCCAAACGACTGTAGGACTGCCATGGTACGCTGACATTGTTAACTACCTAGCTGCAGGAGCTCTTCCACCTGATTTAACCTATCAGCAGAAAAAGAAATTCTTTCACAATCTCAAACATTACTATTGGGATGAACCATTATTGTTCAAAAGAGGACCCGATGGAATCTTTCGTCGATGTATTCCCGAAGAAGAAATAGAAGATGTCATTGCTTAATGCCATTCATCTCCTTATGGTGACATGCAAGCACTTCCAAGACTTGTGCAAAAATCTTGCAAGTCGGCCTATTCTGGCCCAATCTATGGAAAGATATCCACATCGCCGTTATAAATTGCGATCGGTGTCAACGCACCGGTAATATTTCAAGAAGAGATGAAATGCCTCAAAAAGGAATATTGGAAGTAGAAATCTTTGACGTCTGGAGAATAGATTTCATGGGACCATTCCCATCATATTTTGGTAATAATTACATACTCGTAGCTGTTGATTATGTTTCAAAGTGGATTGAAGCTATAGCTTCTCCTACAAATGACACACGAGTAGTAATAAAGCTTTTTAAAAATATAATCTTTCCCAGATTTAGTGTGCCTAGACTCGTCATAAGTGACGGTGGCTCGCACTTCATTTCAAAAATCTTTGACAAATTACTATCTAAGTATGGAGTAAGACACCGTGTGGCAACACCATATCATCCACAAACAAGTGGACAAGTCGAAGTCTCGAACAGAGAAATCAAACAAATCTTAGAAAAGACTGTCGCCATATCTCGGAAAGATTGGTCATCTAAACTTAATGAAGCTTTATGGGCTTATAGGACAGCTTACAAGACACCCATAGGAACTACACCTTTCAAATTAGTTTATGGAAAATCTTGTCACCTCCCGGTAGAACTAGAACACAAAGCTTATTGGGCAATCAAAACTCTCAATATAAACTATAATGCTGCAGGAGAAAAGCGAATCCTAGATATTAACGAATTAGAAGAGTTAAGGCTAGATGCTTATGAGAATGCTAAGATATATAAAGAAAGAACTAAGCGATGGCATGATAAACGCCTATCTAGGAAAGAATTTAGTGTGGGAGATGTTGTACTCCTCTTTAATTCAAGACTTAGGCTCTTTCCTGGAAAACTAAAATCTAGATGGTCAGGACCCTTTGAAATAACTAGAGTGTTCCCGAGCGGAGCGACAGAAATTAAGGGTAGGAATAGTGAACCATTCACAGTAAACGGACAACGTTTAAAACATTATCATAAAGTTGAAAATAGAGATTATGCAAATAGTCTAAGGCTTTTAGAGTTGTCCACTAATTTCCCTGATTAATCTACACCTAAGCATTACGTCAGGCTTTAGACGATAAAAACAGCGCTTAGTGGGAGGCAACTCATTTAATCATTTAAATCATTTTGATCATTTTATTATTTTGTCATTTATCATTTTATTATTAGTTTATTTGTTTTGTCATTTTATTATAGTTTTATTTCATTATTACTATTATTGCTTTTATTTATGCATTTTATTTTCTTATTTTTCCTTATTTTAATTTTAAATCACTTTTACAGATTTTCTAAAGTCTTTTCCACTTTCCTTCTCCCCCTGATTTGTTTCCTCCGTATTTGCACTAACTATGGCTAACCAACCGATAAACCTTATGGAAACCAAATTTAGAGGTAGGAACCAAAGAATGAAATTTGAAGAGTTATCACAAAGACCAATGGATTTGACTCTGTACCCGGATGATCTGACTATGGAAACCTTAGGTATACATGATAGCATCCTATACTTGTTTAACCGACTTGGATGGGAGAATGCACTGATTCAACAAAAGTTTGTGACTTACCGCGAGCTCACCCTTGAGTTCCTCAGCTCCTTAGTTTATCTACCCGAGCGCGGTTTTGGATTCAGGAAAGGATTTATCAGTTTCCGCCTATTTGGAATAGAATATGACTTTAACCATAGAGAACTAGCTGACTTATTAGGATTCCCTAGTGGACCCTTTGCTTTTACTACTACACAGGTAGAATTGATGGACATTGAGCTGGATTTCTTTTGGGGAACCTTAACCAGAAATTACCATCCTGAACCCAATAACATGAACAATGATGAGATACATAACCCTGCTATCCGTTACTTCCATAAGATCCTTGCCCACACCTTCTTTGGAAAAGAAGAAAACCTTACTGGAGTATCTAAAGATGAGATATTCATTATGTCATGTTTCACTAATGGACAGTCAGTCAATGGTGTGCCTTTCATGATGCAAACCTTCACCCGAATCCAAGAAGAACATGAATTACCCATATTAGTAGGAGGTCTTGTCACCATGATTGCTGATGCCTTAGGACTTAGATACCAATTACACAGGTGTAACCGTTTAGGTACCATCCGTCCTATGAATCTTAACTTTTGCTTTAATCGACATATCATAAGGAATTTAGGACATCCACCTTTCGAGTACCTAATCAGGAATGAAGTAGTAACCCTGTTCACACTACCTAACCATGCTAGAGTAAGTGTTCACAATAAGGATAATTGGCTTTATGAGTTAACCCCTCCTGACTATCCATCTACTCCTGAAATACCTCAATCTTACAAGATAAGGGATGATATAATGACCGATGTAGAAAGTGACCCTGAGACACCTCTTGGTTACCATGACATTGACCACACTGACGAAGTGATTGAAACCCCTGAAGTGAATCAAGTAGAATATGCTGACAACTTAAAGAAAATCATGAACACTCTTGAAGCTTACCAAGCCGATATAAATACTGTTAAGGATGAGATTAAGAGCATGCGATTGGATATTATAGGTTTAACTGACATAACATGTGAGCAATTCTACCACATGAACTCTGCAATCGAAGAATTGAAGAAGCACTTTTGAAAATGCTGTAGTGATCTAGCTTATTTTACTTATTGTTTTCGTTTCTAGTTAGTTTTACATTTCGCAAACAATTTCGTACCGTATTTTTATTAATGTAATTTCATTTCAATTATCAAAAGCAAAGCACTTCTAGTTTACAAATTTTTCCAATTTAATCAATTTCTATGCTTTCAATTTATTTGCTGTTATGTTTAAATTGATTAATGTTTTATATAGTCTCTCGTGTGATGAAATTTACAAGTATTATGTTGGTATTATATATTATGTGTTTTTTATATTTAATATATAGTGAGAAGTGATCATAAAACATTATATAAATTATATTGAACGTGAGAGAGATAATGCATTCTGGAAAATATTCTAAGATTTAAACCCTCACGATCGTCATCACCCTCTTACGATCGTGACAAGCTAATTAGCGCGTCACGACCGTCATCCCCCCCATCACGATCGTGACGACCCCAGTTATAGGATTCGTGAGAAACAGAACTGTTTCTTCTTCGAAACCTCTTCCTCTTTCAACTTCCATAACTTTCAAAATCCCCCATTATCTCTTCCAACTCCCGTAACCTCCCATTACCCAAATTAAACCCCATTAACCTCTCCATTAACTCCACACTTATCACATTCTCACCTTGCATTATAATCCGAACCAATTTCCTCTCATTTTCCACTTTTCTCACAAAAACCAAAAACCTCTTATCTCCCACTCTTGTTCTTGCATGCAATGGAAGAAATTCAATTTAGAGATGGTGAGCTTGGAGAAAACCAGAGACAGAGGTTCATCCGATTCCAGAACCGTGGTGTTCAACCCACGCGATACGTCGACACTGTCTGTTTGAGAGAATTGGGAATGCTCAACAGTGTCAAGAACCTGCTTCAGAAGGTTGGTCTGTGGGATCTATGCAGTCAGCCCCAGCCCACATTCGAGCTCCTGACATTGGAATTTTTGAGTTCGTTTCATTACATCACTCCTACCGGTTCTCAGAGTCAACTCACCGGCGTTGCTAAGTTCAGATTGCTTGGCCGGGAGTTCGAAGTTCCGCAAACAAGGATCGCCGAGCTGCTAGGCTTCGATCACGGGAATGAAGCTCACCTCCGCGTGCCGGACAATTTCAGTGAAACCACTTTCACTTTATGGCACGACATCACTAACACCCGTGCCTCAGCCTTTCAGAGCCTGAATGCTACACATATCCACAACCCGGCGATCAGATACTTTCATCGCATCATCTGTAACACCATCTTTGCACGAGAGAGTAACCACAAGCTCAACTCCAAGGAGCTCTTGTTCTTACACTGCGCCTTGAATGACGAGCCCATTAATGCTGCCCCATTCATGCTGTCCCATATCCAGTCCATAGCGCAAAGAGGCGCAACCCCCTTTTACATAGGCGGCATTGTCACTACCCTCGCCATTCAGCTGGACCTTGGTGACTTGGTCGTCAATTTGCCTAGCAGAGCCGCAGAGTTCCTAACGAAGAATTATTGCAGGTCCGCCCACTTGATTGCTCAGAGAGAGGATGGCAGATTTAACCCTGTTATCCAAGGCACTGTTTATCACCACATCATCTTGCCGTGCCGTGACCGCATCGATTCGTACTTTATTGGGTGTATTTTTTATGACGTCACAAAATAATGGACGATATGATATAACTTAAGTGATATTAGTTAATATCCATGTCATTAATCATTATTATTTATTATAAAAATTAAATATTATATTAACATTGTAAAACAACAAGCTTTGGTTTTGTATAAAAATGTATACAATTAACCTAAATATTATAAAAATGTATACAATTAACCTAAATTGAAGCAAAGTCAAAAAGTCGAAAATCCATCTGTATCATGAAATCTAATTTGCAATCACAAGAGAGAAGATCATCGCATGCATTTGTCGTTCAACCTGAAAATTGGCATTGTGTTCCTCAACTTCATCTTCAATATGAGAAATCAAAATTATGTTACCTAGTATTATTGTGTTATAAGAATTGTGTTTTCAATTGCATATTCATTATCCTTATCTTCTAAGAAACATCTTGTTTTCATTGAAATGCTTTGGATTTTGTTCCGGACTGACCCAACCATCAGAATTAGGCCATATCTATCTCGTGGTCCAACGGCCCACAAAAACCCGACCACGCTCAGAGCTATGAAGTCGACTGCTCGACCTGCCCTCGGTCGGACAACTACATTATCGGGCGAGGAGCCTGTCGAGCAGGCTCCTTCTCGCCCCAACGGCTAGTTCCTAATCACCGTCGATTATCTGGGTCAATGAGCACTCACTTGGACCAATATATAAACCCTCTCAAATGAGAGGGTCAAGTATGAAAATCTAGACCCAACAATATTGTACTTGCTCACTCGTTGCTCGTTCTCTGACTTTAGCATCGGAGTGCCTTTGTAGGTACACCCCCATCTTTTTCCATCATCAACAACACTCGTCCACGCTCGACGCGGCCAAATCGGATCCTGATCTCCAGGTACGATCAGGTGGCGCCGTCTGTGGGAAGCAAACTTCCCTGTTCTTCTTCACCAAAGAAATTCAAGAACCAAAGTTACTATTCATAAAGATTCATGGCCGCTAACGACATGCCGTGCGAAGCCCGCACAGTTGATGGTGTCCTCATTACTCAACGGGGGAGCAACCTTTTCACCCCATCACATGAAGAAACCATCCAAGATCGTCAGGACGGAATGACTGCTTCGCCATCTCTCGAGCGCGATCAACCGCTCGAGAGCCAACCAGAGATCATACCTTCCGTGGCCACCCCCACCGGATCAGACTTCGCTGCATTGGTCGAGACAATCAATCAAACACATCTCCTGCTCCTGGAACACGGTGCCAAGATAAACCGTTTGAAAGACGCCGATCGTTAATCATCTCGATCACCCAAGAGACACCGAAGTCAACGTAGCCTTTCCCCACGAAGGAGGAAAGATAAGGGCCACCACGACGAATCCTTTATACATAACCGCGGTCGGTGACCCCCACGAAGACCTTGATCACCAGTACCGACCAAGAATCATCACGGGTCACAAGAGGACGCTCGTCGTTCCACTCCCCGAAAAGGAAGACGATCTCAATCTCCATCCCCAAAACGATCAAAGAAGAATAGGTTGAATTCTCCATCCCCGCGACGAGACCGGAAGCGCCGGTCAAGATCCTGCACGATCACATCTAGCGACGATGATGATATCAGGGGACCCCTATCCTCTGAGATCATGGCTGCCAGATTACCGAGAGGACTCAAGAAGCCCCCTCCTTTGGGTTCGTACGACGGAACGACCGACCCCGACGAGCATATCGAGAACATTGACGCTCTACTCGACTACAAAGGCGTCCGAGGAGCAATCAAGTGTCGTCTCTTTCCGACCACCTTAAGGAAAGGGGCGATGACTTGGTATAAAAGTCTCGAGCCTGAATCCATCACTTCTTGGAGACAACTTGGTCGAACCTTCTCTAGACACTTCACCGCTTCCAGGCGCCATCCGAAAATTGAAGCATCTCTCGAGGCCATAATCCAAGGCAAAGACGAACCTCTCCGAACATACATCGAGAGGTTCAATAAAGAAGTCGTACAGGTCTCAACCACGAACGACATGAAGAAATATTTGCTGGAACGTGGATTGCGCCCGTCTACCGACTTTCACTGCGCGGTGGATATTGAAACACCCGCTACTCTGGATGCATTCCTCTTGAAAGCCCAAGCGTATATCCAATACGAGGAAAAGCAGGCGGCTAGTTCCATACGCGATGCTCGACGACGAGAGGACGCGAACCTTTCCAAATCAGATGAGCCCTCAATATCTCGTTGGGGAAGCGACAAAAGAAAGGAAGATCACTCCCGTGAACCGCGGGAGCAGAGAGGACCGGCGGGTCGATTTCGTGAATATACGCCTTTGTTGGTGTCGAGGGAGAAAATATTGTCCGAATGTGCTAACTCGGAGTTCTGCCAAGCGGGGGTGCACTTCCCCAAGCAGCTACCCGCCAAACCGGGCACCGATAAAACCAAGTACAGTCGGTTTCACAAGAGCCATGAACACAACACTGAGGATTGCATCCACCTGAAGGATGCAATAGAGATACTCATCAAAGATGGACACCTCAAACAGTTCACTAAATCCAAGGAGACCTCCAGGCCGAAGATACAAGAAGCTATCAAGATCGAGGAAGTAGCGACAGTCCCCGCGGAAGCCAACATGCAAGTGGCCCTCAGCATCTATCGCCCGAAAGACTTCTTTCTACCTGACCATCCAATGAGTACATGTTATCTCTCTTCCAATAGCCCGTGGGAAAACTTTCCTTCCGCCATGATGATCTCGGGCGGGGGGTTCAATAAGATCACAGTCGGTTCCATAAAAAGGAAGTTCGACCAGCTAATTGCGAAAGGGCTGGCCCTGAATGCCACACTGGACCCCCCAGAGACAATTCAATGCCCATCTCCTTCTATAAAGAAGAACTGTTAGGAGGAGCTCCTAATGTCAGCATTCCACTGCTCATCCGAGCCCAAATTACCAACTTCGACGTCCGCAGGATACTGGCCGACCAGGGTAGTTCATGCGACATCATGTACTCACAGCTATTCGCTACGCTCCAGCTGAACGAAACTCACCTGACACCATGCGTAGGATCGGACCTACAAGGTTTCAACAGTGCAGTGTCACCACCGTGGGATTACGTCAATCTCATAGTCACGTTCGGAGCCGCAGAAACTGCTCTCTCAATTCGCGTCCAGTTCTTGGTCGTCGATTGTCCTTCTCTATACCAATGCATTCTAGGTCGACCAACTCTGGCCGAACTCCTAGTCGTCCCATCCACCGTCCATCTAAAGATGAAGTACTACACCACTTCAGGAAGAGTCACCACCCTACATGGTGACGTGGAAGCTGCCCGACGTTGTTTCGAAGCGGCCTCTAAAGGCCTTAGCTCGATATCGTACCAGCCAAAAGCCTCCACATCAGCTTGCTCCCTGAACACAGATGCACCCACACCTCTCCCCCGGGTCGATTTCGTCGACCTCGATTGAAGGTTTCCAGATGAGGCCGAGAATTCTCAGCAGCCCTCCTTTTCGTTAGCCCGACCTGTCCCCGACGGTGAATTCGAATTGATCCCACTGGGAGAGGACCCGAGCAGATGCGTGAAGATCAGAGCACACCTCCCAGAATTAGCAAAAAGACAGCTAGAAGTGGTTCTGAGGGGGAACGCTGACCTATTCGCGTGGAGCGTAGCAGAAATGCCCGGGCTCGATCCAGACGTAGCATGTCACCATCTTTCCATCGATCCGAATCACAAGGCCATCGCCCAACGGAGGAGAAAACAGTCGACCGAAAAAGCTAAGGCGGCCGAAAAAGCTGTAGAAGACCTCCTAGAGGAAAACTTTGTAACGGAGGCCATGTACACCACCTGGCTTTCCAATATTGTACTTGTGAAAAAATCTAATGGAAAATGGTGAATGTGCGTTGATTATACTGATCTTAACCGGGCTTGCCTGAAAGATGCTTACCCTCTGACAAATATCGATAAATTGGTCGACAACTCGGCCGGTTTCAAACTACTCTCATTCATGGATGCTTATTCAAGATATAACCAAATTCCCATGGCCATGGCCGACAAAAAACACACGGCCTTCATGATCGAATCGGGCAATTACTACTACAATGTTATGCCCTTCGGTCTAAAAAATGCGAGCGCCACTTATCAGCGCATGATGAACAAAAGGTGTTCGACCAAGCTCGAAAATGCAAGATGCGTTTCAACACTGAAAAATGTACATTCGGAGTTCGAGCAGGTAAATTCCTCGGGTTCTACTTAACCGAGCGAGGGATCGAAGCCAACCTAGATAAATGTCGAGCATTCACAGATATACCTACCCCAAACTCTAAAAAATCCATACAGTCACTGAATGGAGTGCTCGCTTCCCTCGCTCGATTTGTGGCTAAATCCGCCCAGCACGCGCTCCCATTCTACAAACTCCTCCGCAAATAGTCAGCTTTCGAGTGGACCGACGAATGCGAGCAACCCCTGGCTCACTTAAAGAAAGCACTATCCGAACCACCGGTACTTTCCAGACCCAATGAAGGTGAAACGCTATACATTTACCTCGCCGTGTCAAACGAGGCCGTCAGTGCAGCCCTTATCCGGGAGCTCCCCGAGGGGCAAAAACCCATATACTTCACGAGCAAGGCATTGAACGGCCCCGAACTCAGGTACTTGCAAATTGAAAAGGTAGCTCTAGCCCTACTCTTCGCGGCAAGGATATTACGACACTACTTCTTGGCCCATACTATCGTCGTCAGAACGGACCAACCCATCAGACAGATGCTGGGAAGACCCGACATGGTCGTCAAATTCTTAAATGGTCGTTAGAATTGGCCGAGTTCGACATCAAATACGAAGGACGACAGGCCCTTAAAGCTTAAGCATTAGCCGACTTTGTAGCAGAACTTACCTTCAACGAGCAAACAACAATATCTCCATCTAAATGGACCATTTTCGTCGATGGAACATCTAGCTCGACAGGCAGCGGGGCCGGGGTCATGTTAGAGAGCGAGGAGGGAACGCTCATCGAAGCATCCTTAACCCTGTCTTTCCCCACATCCAATAATCAAGCAAAATATGAGGCCTTCTTGGCCGGGTTGCGCCTTGCTGACGACCTGGGAGCAGAGGAAATCATAATATGCACGAACTCATTGTTGGTCGCTAGCCAAGTACGAGGCGATTTTCAAGCTAAAAACGACAACATGGCCGAATATTTATGCTTCTCGTGCGAGAACAACATCCGAGCAGATATTTTGTCCAAATTGGCGAGCACCAAGAGAAAGGGGGGCAACAAATCTGTCATACAGGAGATACTCCCCAACCCAGCATTAGAAAAACGTCAACAACATTAGACATCAACATCATAGGCGACGCTAACTGTTGGATGATCCCGGTATTTAATTACCTGACCAAAGACGAGTTACCAACTAACCCGAACACGGCTAGCACCGTGAAACAAAGGTCGTGCTCGTACACGATGGTCGGAGGGAAGATGTATCGCCGAGGATTCTCCACACCACTCCTCAGATGCGTCGAAGAAGAAAACGTTCCACACGTGTTGAGAGAAGTCCACGAGGGAATCAATGCGCAACACCCTGGCAGAAGGTCACTCGCTCGTAAGATCCTACGAGCAGGATATTATTGGCCGACGATGCAGGACGATGCGAAGGAACACGTTAAAAAATGTGACAAATGCCAACGACACGGTGACATACACATAGCGCCCCCTACTGAGTTAAAATCACTATCATCCCCATGGCCATTCGCCTGGTGGGGACTAGACATCTTAGGGCCCTTCGTCATCGGCACCGGCCAAAACAAATATCTCATCGTAGGCGTCAACTATTTCACCAAATGGATCGAAGCAGAGGCCCTAGCCAAAATCACCGCACTGAACATCCTACGCTTCTTCAAGAGAAACATCCTCGCTCGGTTTGGGGTACCGCTCGCCATCGTGATAGACAATGGAACACAATTCACCGACAAACACTTCCAAGAATTCATATCCTAGGTCGGAACCAAACAACACTTCGCTTCTTTCGAACACCCTCAGACTAACGGCCAGGCTTAAGCTGCTAACAGAGTGATCTTGAGGGGCCTCAAGCGAAGACTGGACGAACACAAGAAACGTTGGTTCGAAGAGATACATAGCGTCCTTTGGGCATACAAGACCACGCCTCATTCGACGACCGGAGAATCCCCTTTCCGACTAGCATACAGAACCTGAAGCTGTCATCCCCATAGAAATGCATGTACCGTCCATACGCACAAAATCACCCATGGACCAAGACACTAACTCAGAAACGCTAAGAGAGGAGCTCAACTTAGTAGAAGAAATCCGATCAGGAGAACCTCTCCGAGAAGCCACGCTCAAACAAAAAATCGCAGCTCGGCACAACACGAAGGTTATTAAACGAGCGTTTGAAGTCGAGAGCCTCGTATTGAGGAAAAACCACAAAGACTCCCGAGAAGGGAAACTAGCACCAAACTGGGAAGGCCCGTACCGTGTTCGGGCAAAAACCGAAAACGGAGCCTACTACTTAGAAAAACTCCAGGGGGGAAGAGCTCGCACGGCCGTGGAACGCCGAGAAACTTAAACAATACTACAGCTAGTATGAAGGTCGCTTTAACCCCATACGAAGGGCGAAAGATCCGACCAAACCTGCATGCCCAGGTACAAGCATCGCAGTCCAAAATGTTCTACTAACAGAACCTCCTCGTCGTAACGAGGAAAGTAACTGTCGCACGTACGGGTACTCAAACGAGCCCGACATCGCCTAAGTACCACGACCAGGCAGAACCCTAGCTCGCGATGGGACGTTCAAGCTACAGATGTCCGAGCCATAAACTTGGCCCGGATACCGACCCAGGATCAACCTCCACACGTCTGATCGGTCCCCCAAACCGATGGGTCACATCCCTTACGAGCATTCGTCCCCCTTTTCATCGACCATTACATCATGCTCCAAACGAGCGCAAAACACTTAACAAAAATTAAACGTTTAAAAACGAAAGTCCTCTGATGGACAAGCAATCATGCACATAATCAAAAAGGATGCATAAATTGTAAAACAACCACCAAGGTCGGAAATGTTAATTCAAAAGGTTGCGACCCATAAAGGTCAACTTGTTCGAGATTACATGAAAAGGGGACCAAGTCCCCAAACAAAAATTTAAAATTACAAGTAATTTAGGCTCGCAGGTAGACCTAATTACCCTCACCCTCTTGCACCCCAGGCTGGTCATCATTCGGGAGTTGCTGGACGGCTGGCTGGATCGGCTGCTCAGACTCCTTAGGTTGAGAGTTGTCCACGATCATGTAATCAGGGACCACAATCCGACCATCTTCGACCTTGTACAAGTAGATGATTTGATCGGTATCGAGGTTCAACTTGGGATGGAGGGCCTTTATCTGGTCCACAACATTCTGGAAACTCAACTTAGTCGAGTCCCTTAGATCCTCGAGGTCTTGATCTAGTCGCGCAAGAAAATGCACCCGACTCATCAACCCCTTGGTGTCCTCATCTTCGTCATCCTTGGGGAAGAAGGTATCTCTTAGCTTCATATTCTGATCGACGACCTTCTTTTTGTCCACCTCCAGCTTAGCGATCAAGTCCGCCCGCACCGCCAGCTCCGTGGTCGCGACCTCAGCATCCTCGACAGCTTTCTTCGCTTTCTCTTCAGAGGCAGCCAGGAGAGTCTTCAGTTGGTTAATTTCGAGCTCCTTCCCGGAACTCCCTTCAGCAAACATGGATGCCATCGACAGCATCCGCATCACCGCACTGGCATCCTGCGCCAATGACAGCCTCCGGGAAGGACGGTCCATCTGCTCGAGGTATAGCGAGTCTGCCCGGTCGACCTCCAAAGATGTGCATTCAAAGAAGTTTCATTGCACAGAGCACAGAGGTAAGGGATGTTTTGGCTATGCGGAGGCGTTCGTCGTCAAATCAGTGACGACCGCTCCGACCTTATGTTTTTTTAAGGTCGAACCCGAGGACACGCCCGGTGATCCTCGAGTGATGGGAGCCGAACCAGAACCACTTGTATCATTTCTGACCAATCTGGTCTGAATAGTCCTGGACTTCCGTTTGTTGCCCTGCAACAACCTCTCCTATATCTTGTCCAGCGACTTCAATGAACCTGCGAAACAAAAGAAACAAGGGTCAGGCCACTCACAAGCACAAAAACACGACATAAAAACAACAAAATAAAAAATGAGAAATATCAAATAAATCAGACACTTCTTGCCCGTTTTTATAGGCCAGGAGAGATGTGACGTCGATCAGAAGACGTTCCACAGCCTCCTCTCCGTCAGACGCCAGCATCACCTTCCCTTCCCCATCAACCAAAGGGATCGGGGTAAAAGATGATACTAACTTTTCAGAATTCTTCAAAACTGGTCGCATCATCCTCGCCCAGGTTATCCCCTACTTGCACAAAGTCGCACACCGGCCGCCCGTAGTGAATGTGCTCCCAAGAGAATGGGAACCTCCAGATCCTCCTACGAATCGGTCGACCTTCGGCGTCCAACCGAGGCACGTCATTCTCATCAGTGTTGTTGCCCATAAAGCTAATCGTCCTAGTCGCTCCTTTGGTCAAAGGCTCGATCAAGATGTAGTCACCTTTGAACGACCTGATCGACTTCGAGTGTGCTTTGAAAATCTTAGCCCGTTGCTTGAAAGAGATGAACCCTTTCCGATCGGTCCCACGACCCACCTGGCGTTGAAGAGATAATAGCCGGAAAAAGAGAGGAAGGGTAGCCCCCGCCCCCAGGTGCTCATACGTCATCTCAAACTCCCTCATGAAAACGTAGAAGTTAAGGTGCAGTTGCGACGGGGCTACCCCTAAATAACCAAGTACCGAGCACACCAGGTCACTAAAGGGCATCCTAATTCCCAAAGTCGTGATGGCATATTCTTACATAGCGAACTTCCTTCCACCAAACTCTTAGAAGATATGGTCATCGTCGCCCGGGCAGGTCACCCTCCAGTGATCGGGATCCCCCACTACTGGCAAAGGATCCGCTCGCGGTCGAGCGTACGAAGAAACTTTGTCCAGTAAATCTTCGGCGACCCACTCCTCGGGGACCAGCATCCTTACTTCTTCTTGCGTGACCTCAGGAGCACCAAACTCCTCCCCAAAGGCTTTTCCGACATCACTCACTTCAGTCGCTTCCGAATCTCCCGAGGAGCTCCCAAAATCAGACGGGACAGTCTCAGAGGAGCCTAAGGCCTCCGATGAAATCTCCTCTGAGGAGATGTCGAAGGGATCGACGAGCACATTTTCACCTGAAAAGTAGAGGAAAGACGTTAGTGAATTCGATCAGAGCATCAAATCCACCCTTCCACTACTTATCACGTGAAAGGGCGCGCAACAGCCTGAAAATAGGGTTCCGGGAAAAAGCCCCCAAGCGATCGACGTCCGAGACAGACGATCAATGCTCAGAGGGACGCAAAACCCTAGCCTTGGTCGAGCGTCGATCGAGACCACTGCCCACCGTGAACCAGGGTCCAGAATAGGCGGAATACAACTACTACTAAACCTAAAATCTATACATTGCCATAATCTACCGGTAAAACCGAATCCTAAACCTCATGCATCGCTACTTCTTAAAAACTAAGTCTAAACAAGCAGAATATAAGTCTAACCTTGACCTTGAGATGCCATTACGAAGAAAGTTTTAGAGAAGTACGGTGGTCGACGACGGTTTGCGGTGGTCGGTAGCAGTGAACAGTAGGCAATTGAACGAGCAACAAAGGAGGGAAGAAGACGAAGCGAAAAGTTCCCACTGTGGGACAACATTACTATTTATAGGGAAAAAGGGCACGTGCACTGGAGCGTGACCCCTATCCCTAGGTAATTATAACCTATGCGCTAGGCCCTATGATAGCCGTCAGAACATTAAATTGGCACAAATCCCAAGACACTGTACCTTTTCGTTTCCACTTCCTCTGTGCCGACCTGTGGGCGGGACGCTCGAAAGGTCGATCCCCGACGTTCGTCAATACTTTCTAGCATCGGGCTGACTTCAAGTCATCACTTCCTCGACCGAAAGCAACGACTTAGAGGGCTCCTGTTCCGGACTGACCCAACCATCAGAGTTGGGCCATATCTATCTCGTAGCCCAACGGCCCACAAAAACCCTACCATACTTAGAGCTATGAAGTCGACCTCTCGACCTGCCCTCGGTCGAACAACTACATTGCCGGGCGAGGAGCCTGTCGAGCAGGCTCTTTCTCGCCCCAATGGCTAGTTCCTAATCACTGTCGATTATTGTGGGATCTGCGATCCGTGCCCAACATTCTGGGCCAATGAGCACTCACTTGGACTAGTATATAAACCCTCTCATTTGATAGGGTCATGTATGAAAATCTAGACCCAACAATATTGTACTTGCTCACTCGTTGCTCGTTCTCTGACTTTAGCATCGGAGTGCCTTTGCAGGTACACCCCCCATCTTTTTCCATCATCAACAGCACTCGTCTACGCTCGACGCGGCCATATCGGATCCTGATCTCCAGGTACGATCAGTTTTGTTTATATTGCTCTTATAAGTTTTTGTTGTCATTTTTCAGTAGTGGTCCCCTCATTTAAATGATTTCCTTGTTGTGGTTTGTGTCATTGTAACACCCTAATTTTTCCTCCTAAGATTGTGTTTTGCATTCACATCATTGGCATACAAATAAGATCACACACGGGTTCTTTTATCCTTTTTGGTTGCGGGTTTATGCTTCACATGGGATCACCGTTGCTTTTGTGTGATTTTATTTGTTTATGTTTACTAACATCTAATCAAAATCCAAAAATATTTTGTTTTCCATCTTTTGCTAATTTTTTAGGAAGAAAGCAGAAATATCAGAACAGTTCCTCAGCTCGAACAATTTTTATCTGAACAAAGTCAAAGTTGATCTGCAAACAAATTCAAATTCATCTGATCAAGGATTTCCCAAGTCTTTATTGATTAATATTCTAGGAATTCCAAGGTTCATGTGTTTATTTCCATGCCTTCTTTGACAAGCAAGAGAATCGATCCAGAACCACAGCAGTTCAAAGAAATGAAAATATTTTTCAAGTTTTGCACTGGGTAACCGGCTAACGCCCTGGTAGTAACCGGTTACCAGCATACAAATTTGAAAAATTGGCAACAAATTCAATTGTTTTGATTTTAGCACCAATTTCATTTTTGATCACATGTGGAATATTCTAAACCATCTCCATTTAATTCTCACACATCATTAAAATTAATTCCCACCACGCACATTCATTAATCACCTCTCTTTTGCTAATTCCTTCCAAATTTAATTTCCAAGCCTAATCTTGATCTCCAAAACCTAGCTCTAATCCACCAAATTTCCATATCTAAACTCTTTAAATAACACTCTCATTTCATTCATTTCTCAAGCTTTAGAGAGCCAAAAAGCCTCTTGCAAAATATATCCCAGCTACCAAAATTCACCAAAGCTCAATTTCTTCTTTTGAAAGTTATCAAGAATTCACATTTAATTCTTGATTAACTTTGAGCTAAACCTTCATCCATTTTATTTTTCTTCATCAATTCCAGTAGATCGAGCTTGCTTGTGGAGTAATTTGAAGTTGTTCTAATTCTTGAAGTGGTAATTCATCTTACACCATTATTACACCTTCATTTTCATCATCCACAATGTAGATCCTTGTTAATCTTTGTGTATGATCCTTTGGATATTGTGTTACATTTTGATTGTTGGTTTTTGTTGTGTTCTTACTCTAAAACTCGTGCAAGTTTAGATCTATGATCACAAAGTGTTTGAAAAATGTTTTGAAATAGGATCATGCTGAATTTTACACAATTTTTTTATTCTGCGCGCAGCGTAATCGGTTACCGCATGGGTGTTAACCGGTTACTCAGTGTAGATTTTTGAAAATTGGTTGCATTGAACTAAGTAACAATGTGTTAATCGGTTACCTCTAAGCCATAATGGTAATTTTGTTTATTTTTGGGGTTGTTTTACTTTCTTTTGCTTCTTCTTCCATTCTTCTTTTATTTTTGAGATTGGAAAGCATTTTTTAGGCTAATTCCTCTTTAATCTCAATGGACCTTGGATATTTGATTAGAGTAGATTAATGTTCATTAATTCAAATCAATCTCTTAATGGATTCTTAAATTCATAAGAGGTACTTCAGATTAGTGATATATTTTTTTAACTTGATCTATCAATTAAATGTGATTGATATTAAAGATGGAAGGGCCTCTAAATTGTGATTCAATTTGGGTTTATCCATCCATTTCCCTCTAATTTCTCTTTTTCTTTTGATCGATGAAATTGTCACAGGTCATGAAATCTCTTATTGTATTTTGATCGTGACGAGATCATTACCATTTCTATTTTTGTATGGCATGTTTTTTCGGAGAATGATCCATTATATCACTCCTCTAACATGTATTAGCACAAACAATAGTTACCTTAATTGGTATTTACCGGTCTCTTTGTAGGGTAACTTCTATATAAGTTACTTAACATAGCGCTAAATTTGTCCCTTTCAATTCTAATCGACATTTGTACTTTCGTGGACCGAACCTTGATTGCGTAAGCCTAAGCATGGTTGGTCTTTGTATTAAGTTCATAATTATCAAGCGTGTTGTTGTAGAAGCTTTGATTTTATCAATCTTCTGACAAGCTTCGTTAACTAATGAATTGAATGTATAGATCAACCATATAGTGCAAAATATATACGAGATGAAATTCGGTTGTCTCTTTGAGCTTTTAGCCTTATTACTTTTGTGGTTGATTAGGTTCACTATATTCTTGTATAATATTATATTGTTTTTATTTTACCTCTTGATCCTTATCCTTTATATTTCAATCTCTTTCTCCCTTCTTTTATTTTTATTATGCTTTATATCATCCATTATAATGTTTATGTTTATGTCATTTTATCTTTGTATTTTTTCTTTTGTCCTTTGGACGCCAAAAAACATTAATAAAGGCTTAAACGTCTAAAAAACGTGTGAACTTAATCTTGGAATATAGTTTCTATCCTTTGCATTGGGATTGGAGTTTTGGACTTAGATTCTAGGACACATTCCATTTGCTTTGATCATCATGGAGTGAATACCTTAGCCTTTATTTGGACACTTGTTAGCTTATGCTTATAAGGATGGAACTCTTTTTGCTTTACTTGGAAGTATCATCAAGTTGGTTAAATCTTTTCTCCTTTATCTCATTTTATTTTATTTTTAGAATAACCTCTTCATCTTCTCCCTTTCTTCAATTTTCAAAACATTCTCTCTTTTTCAAAGGATTCTTGTTTTAAAAAACCTTCACCACTTTAATAATTAAAACCTTTACTTTTTTCAAGTGACTTTTAATCCTTCTTTTCTTTTAATATATGTTAATGAACTTAATCATTTTGACTTCGATTTCAAAAATAAAAAGAATCAAACTCACTCAAGTTGTTTTGTGCCTTTGTGCACTCTTTTTTTTTTCTTTACAAGTTTAGACTATGAGTCTTTTTCTAGTCGTGTGCAAGTCTCTCAATCTCCATGGTTGTAGTTTGATGTAATTGAGTCTCTTGTCATTTATGGGGATTTAGTGGCATATTCGTCGATTTTATCCGAGTTGGAACCCTTCCCATAATGATGTATGAGTCCATATCCTCATTCTCATGGTAGATTTGTGAGGTTGTCCACTTGAAAATGACAAATTGTCTTTACTTATTAAAATCAATCAAAACCAACCAATTTTCATTATTTGTACACGAACTACGGGGTTTTAATCTTACATTGCACATTGTGGGTATGTAGGTATGAGTTGGTAAACTTCTCCAAACACAAAAACAATAAAAATTAATTCTTTTCTCATCCCCTCACTCTCACTTACCAAACCATTTTCAAACCAAAAACGTAAATATTTCAAAGGGCTGCCGTGGAGTACCACAGACATTTTGGGTGCAAACACCTTCCCATTTTGTAACCAACCCTCTTACTCATTCTATGTTTGTTTCTTTAGTTTTTTTTTTTTTGCTTTTAGATTCATTTTTAGGATTTATTCACTCTTTTTCCTTTTCCTTTTGGAATAAAATAAAAGCGTGGTGACAACTCTGTTTTCCTTGAGTTAAGTTAATCAATAACTTATACTCACGATTTTTTACCGCTACAATCGTAAACAATTTATTTATTATTAATTCCCCCATATTACTTGGTCCATTCATGACATTGATTATAGTTGGGACATGTATTAATTCCATTGTTTTAATATTGGTTTATGCAAGTCATCTTAGAAACAATTGGGTAAGTTAGAACTCACCCCATGGGTCAACTTGAATATTTACTGTGAAATGCTATCTTGATGGTGTTATTTCTAAAATGTTTTGAAATTGGTATTTAGACTTACTTTACTACATATAGATTTAATACATATAGATTTAAGGAATGAGGAGTATATACAAATTTGCATACATATATACATACATACAAACATACATACATACTCTTTGGACTAAGAACGAAATAAAATGACTAGACGATTTTATGACATATACTTTTGATGATCAACTTTGACATCAATTATCATCTTGTATTCTATAGGTATATATGATGTGAAGGTAACCACACGAAAAACAACACAAAATTGAATCATTATTTTAAAAGATGTGAAATGGGGGGAACATATTAACTAAAATTTAAATCATTATAACATCAAGAGTACAAACATATACCACTTAACAAATACTATCAATGCTTAAAAACTTATTACGCATACTATCAATGCTTAAAAACTTAGAAGCTACATATTGTCTAAGTACAAGAAACTCTAGTTAGGGTGATTTTTAAATTTTCTTTGAAAACCTTAGTTGTGCTCCAAATTTATTAAATACCTTCTTTTAACAATGTCCCTTAGGTCTCATTGATCTTCAAGCTCTAGTTCTATCACTCTTCAACTCCCAATATGCCTTGTATAAGAATGAATCATAAATTTACATAACATTCATCTATTTTTCCTACTAAATATTACTCAACTATAATATATAATTGTTTATGCTACGACATATTTACTTATCATCATATGCATTATTATCAACTTTAGTTAATAATGAGACAAGTCTTAATGGTTTGAATCTCCATGGGATCACTATTTGGAACACTCTCTCTGCTTTCATTAGACCTGTTATAGTTAGAGAAAGACTTGGAATGTCAAACTTTCGTTTTACAAATCATTGATTTTGGCTTTCGTTTGTAACCTTATATTTTATCTTTAATGAATTCAGATAGCTATGTTAAAAAAAAGTCTTAATATTTTATTATATTATGTTATTCTTTTATAATTAAGAATTTCACTCAATTACCACAACACATTAATAAATATGTATTTTTAGCTAATGACATCATTTAATCGATTAATCATAACTAACAAATTGGTTATTTAGCTTCTCATTGATAACTATAAGTTAGCTTTTAAAAATATTATGATCTTCACCTAAATTATTACCAAAACTCAAACAACTCAATAATTTGTGTCATTTATTTAATTGCGATCATAAGATGATCACTTATCTAACCTCAATTAAAAAATTAACATATCAAATAAATAGTTTTTCTATTAGCGATGATTTTATTCAAGAATCGAGTACAACGGGTACTTTAAACCACAATACACCAAGGAGCAAAAAACTCCCCACTACCTCCTAATACAATTTAAAGGAGAAGAAAACCAATCATAACATTTACAATTAAGATGACTTTTGCAATCTAAAATAGACTATTTCCATGACAATAATTTAATAGACAATAAACAATCATCAATATTGAAAATTGCATCTTGATACATGATTGTATTCTTCGATAGCCATAGTATCCATGTTATTGATAACCAGATCAATCTAACAATATCTTGACCAATCGATCTCTTCCAATGGTGACTATGAATAATGAATATAGAGAGTCGCCATTCAAGTTATCCATCCTGCCTGTCAACCCAATTCTGAATAGCATCCCACAACCTTCTAGAGATTATATAGACATTGTCACACCCTAAATTTTGATCGGATTATTTTAAATTTTTTGTATTCATCTGATATATTTCATCACAGTATCGATAGTCGTTCATTTTTTCATTTTTAGCCCATTAATCATTAATCATTGCATTCTCTTATTGATTTAGAATTTATTTCGAGTATTTTGTTTCGTTTAATCTTATATATATATATATATATATATATATATATATATATATATATATATATATATTTATATATATATACATATATTTATATATATACATATATTTATATATATATACATATATTTATATATATATATATATACATATATATATATATATGTATATGTATATATATATATATATATATATATATATATATATATATATATATATATATATATATATATATGTATATATATATATATATATATATATATATATATATATATATTATATGTATATATATATATAAATATATGTATATATATATATATATATATATAAATATATGTATATATATATATATATATATATATATATATATATATATATATATATATATATATATATATATATATATATATATATATATATATATATATATATATTAGTTAAGTAGTTAACTTAGTTTACTTAAGATTAATTCAAATTTGATTAGTTTAATTTTTAATGTTTAATTAGTTTAATTTTTAGTTAATTTAACTAGTTGAAGTAGTATATATTTTATTTAGTTTACTTTTAATTAGTTAATTTCTAATTTATTTTATTTAATTTTTATTATTATTGTATTATTTGTTTTTTTATTTAGAAATAATTCAAAAATATATTCATATTTAGTTTAATTTCTTTTAGTTATTTTAATTAGTCTATTTTCTTGATTAATTTAGTTTTTTATTTTAATTTTAATTGGTCATTTTCTTTTTTATATAATATTTAGTTTTGATTATTTTCTTATATTTTTAGGTTTAATTTAATTTGGTTTAATTTAATTAAGTTTAATATGATTAATTTAATAGCTTAATCTAATTTTAATTAGTATAGTTTCATTTAGTTTATTTTTTGATTTAGTCTTAATTTTATTAGTTTAATTAATTTAATTTTCAATTAGGTTTAATTTAATTTATTTATAAAAAAAAACTTGTAGTATAATCCCTTTCACCAAAATAGTCTTCCTAAGACTTGTGCACCATACCTGCGACACCCCAATACTACAAACCTTAACCTTTGATCAAATGCACATATTCCATCCCCACTCCAACAACGACCTCACACAGTCTGCTACCTACACAGCCAGCCTGCATCCCAACTTTACAATCTGTAGTAAATCCAAATTGCCAAACTCCTAACACTACAATCCATAAGCCACAACCCGCACACGACATATTGATCTGTAGCGAAAGAAATATCATAAGCATAACATGACTAATTATCTGTACCATAAAACTTAAGTAAGAAGTTTGCTTTTGGTTTTAAAAGGAGAACAAATTTGAAGGGGGGAATAAAAATTCAAATTACAAAAACTCTTCATAAACTCTCTACAAAAGACCACCAATCTCATCATCAATTTTCTTTGACTATTCATCATTTTTCACCCTTCTGCAGAGACAACCATCAATCCCACCATTTAACCTCACATCCTCGCCCAGCTTCACCGAACACAAGTCAACACATTTACCACATAAACCTTTCATCCTCAATAATCAAACACAACAAAACTCCCTCAACCATCCACAATCAATCACACCGCCCTTAAAAAGCAAGAAGCAGAAGAAAAACAAATTGAATAAAATACCCACCTTCAAAACATTATCACCCACAACCACCAATCTCCACAAGTCCACTACCATCGACCACTAACTGGACTTCCCTCAACATCATCTTAAAACTCATCTTCCTTCTGCCTGCAAATCAACCACACACCAACATCTGAAACCGACCATCAACTTTAGCTTAAACCTCGCAGTTGCCGCCGCAAAACCAAAACGCGAGAACAGATCGTAAGAGGACAAAAGAGAGACGGATGGAGGGAGTTATGCCGCTGAATCCGCGAGTCAGAGACCAAGTCCTCCACTGCTTGAGAGAGAGAGAGAGAGAAATATTTCGAAGAGAAGCGACGAGAAGAAACACGAAGCAATATAAACAAACCCAGATAGAGGGTGGCACGTAGAGCACCGCTGTTGGAGAAAGAGGAAAGGAGACGAAAAAATGACGCCAAAGACAGTTGGAGATCGCAACGCAAGCAGAGAGTGAATATAGCAAGGAAAAAAGAAAAGGGCGTGGAATTATTGTATGGTATTTTCCTTTTTTTTTCTTTATATATTATTGTTTTTTACTTACTTTTCTTTAATTAGGATTTTTGTTTTTTTAATGGATTTGTAAGCCCAAACTTTATTTACTCAACATCACCCATGTATTCCTAGTGCACCTCCCGACCTTCTTTTTTAGCTCATCCTTGTTTAATTTTTTTAGATATCACTTAGTTTAGTTTATTTTATTTAGAAAACAAAAGAATATCAAGAATATTTTTTTTTTATATTTTTATTCCTTCTATTTAGTTTTTTTTTTTGTTTTTTTAGAAAAACAATAACAACAAATTAGTTTCCTTAATATATATTTGTCTTAGTGTTAGCTTAACATTAGGCTAGAGATCTTCATTTCACCTTAATATTTAATTTTGATTTAATATGAAAATATATAGTAATGATCAAAATAATTAAAAAAAATATTAGTATAGTGATATTGATTCTAATTTTTATTTTTATTTTTTCAAATATTAAAAATCCATAAAATATGCTTAGTTATTTATTTTTATTTTTTTTTAAATTGTGATTTATTTTAGTTCATTAATTGTTTTATTAAATATTTAAAAATGAAAAAAAAAATTAGATAGATTTAGCTTTTACAATTTCACACTACTAGAAAAAGGACATTTGGTTAAATTATTTTACATCAGACCTCAAGATATATGATGTGAGAAATATTTGTCTAATGATTTTACATCATATTTTATAATAAATGAAGTGAAAAATATTTGATTTAGAGATTTTACATCAGAAATTTATTTCCACTGATGTAAAAAACACAGTGGCAGTTTCGTAAATAATTAAAAAGTTTGTTATAAGGATTTCACACTGGGTTTTGATACCAACCGATGTGAAAAATTGGATTCACATAAGGGCTTTTAAATCGGTCCATAATAAAGCGATGTAAAAAGTCATATTGGGGCGCTTATATCGGGCCACATAATAAACCGACGTGAAAACATAATTCAGACGCTGTCGCTCCCACTAAGAGACACCGGGGTCAGATAGGGTACAGACGCGAACGGTCGGCGAGAGGAGAAATGAAGATGAAATGAAAAGAGTCGCCAGCTAGGCATTTTTATCCCGAAGGAAAGGTAATGCTGCATAAACCTAGAAAGATATGGATAAGGCGGTCGCGAACCAGAGAAACTGAGAAAGGGGGTTGGTTACAACCTGGGAAGGTATTAGCACCCAGATTGTCCGTCGTACTCGACGGGATCCACGCTTGAAAGTTTGTGTTTAAAAGGGTAGTGTCAGTGCAATTTGTGTGCAAAAGCTGGAAAAGAATGTACAAGTGTCAGTGCAAGAAAGTGAGGTGAAATGCTCAGGAATGAGGCTTAAAAGAATAATGCTGGAAGAGGGGGAAAGAGACAGAGATTTTTGTTCGATAATAGTTAAGTTAAGCCTACGTATCCTCGCATGCAATGAGGAAGTCAGAACACCGTAGTTCGACTCAAAGAGACTGAAAGATAAATTGACGGATGAACTGCCTGCTTGTCTATGCTCAAGTGTATGACCTGTCTGGCTCAGGTGCTAACTGTCTTGCATTAGACGGAAGAAGCGAGTTCTCGTTTGTGAGTGAAGATGATGAGAAAAGAATCCCGAAGGAGACGATTATTGTTTTTTTTGGTGTTTTCAATCTTTTATTGCTTTTTGTGTTTGTCATAAGTTAATGAGCTTAAGCCTAAACCAAGGGTTAGTAAACTCATCATATCCTCCCTCTGATTAGGGATAATGAGAATACCTTAAGTATGAGATAAACATCTCAACTAATTACCATAATGATGTAGGATTAAGATCATTAACCTACTTGTGATTATTTAGATGTTTTTGGTATTTTTGTTTAGTGTTAAGTAATGAGTTTAAGCCATAATCAAGGATTTAATGGACCCATTACACCATCCTAATAGAAGGATAATAGATGAGCACATTTAAGCTGAGGAAGATACCTCAACTTAATCCATGATTAGGGATTAACCTCATGACAAAACAAACCTTTATTAAAGTGGATTTTAATTAATGGTGAGATTAAGAGGTGAATTTTATGATTTGTAAGACAACTTGAGGGGGACTTGTCCATTAACACTAGGGTTAGTCCTTCTTAACCAATTAAGGAAGAATTATAACCCTAATGCAAGGCCCAAGTTACAAGTTATTGTCTTAGTGATTATTAAGATGGATTGATTAAGAGGTTTAAACAAATTAATGGTTTAACACTTAGGATTAAAGTTATACACTCCATCCTAAGAGAAGGATGCATGCATAACCCTAATCACAAAGTCTTAAAACCTTAAAGGTTTAATCTCTGATTATGAGATGAGAAGAGATACACAAAGAAGACACAAAGGTAAAAACTAAATGGGGACTAATCAAACCCTAATTATTGTCATGCTTGGATGTTCCTATGGTTTGTGAGGCTTAAGAGAGATCTTCAGAAAAGCCACCAATGGAAGAAGCAGATGAAAGGAGGAGAAGCAGAAGAAACAAGTTAACTTATTTCATTGAAGAAGATAAGTTACTTGAAGAAAGAAAGTGAATGATGAACATGAATGAGCAAGCTCATTCTAAAGCAAAAGAAAATGCAGCAATGATGCATAAGAAGAATGAGAAGAGAAATGAGAAGTGAAGGCAAATTCACTTCTCAAAGTACTTACCACCTGAAATGGTTAGCATAAAAAGAAAGAAATGAGATGAAAATGAAATGTTGCAAGGATAAACCAAAACCAGAAGCATAAACATGATGCAAATGATGCTATGAGATGATGCAAAGTATGTCAAGTGTTATGAATGTTCATACAAGAGATGAGAATGCAAATGAAGCATGTAGGAAGCATGAAAGCACATGAAAGTTCATGGAATGAAATGAATGCACATCATGGAAAATGAATGAAGAAATGATCAAGCATGATTCTAATTTGTCCTATGATGTCTAAGATGACATGTGAATGCATGAAATGTCATGGCAAGTTCATGAATGGATGCATATGCAAGATGTATGCAAATGAACATGAGAAATTAGGGTTTTAATGCAACATGAGATGCAAAAGTCAAAAACAGAAGAAAATCAAAAGATAAAAAATTGCAAATGAACTCAAATGAACCCTAACCCCATATGATATCACACCCCAAAGGAGAAGTTCTAACTCTTAACCTAAAGAAAGTTGTGAATTTTCTAAGTTATCTAGGGTTTTAAGGTACCTTAAGAGGAAAAATGCAAATCAAATGGAAAATGCAAGATAAACCCATGACAAAATTATTCTAGATACTACATGCTATATGAAGATCAATGCAAAAAGAACCAATGTTAAACCCTTCATGGTTAGGCAGAAAAGAATTCTTGAAGTTAGGGTTCAAAAATAGGATTTTTATGAACCGTAAATTCAAGAAAAATGTCAAAGAGTGTTCAAAACCAAAAAGAAATTTGTATGAATGGTTTGACAATGTTTCTAAATGTCCTAAGATTCAATGTGAATTTTTTTGGAATTTTCAGAAACTTAAATGATATTGTAATTAATTAATTTCCATTAATTAATTAAAATAAACACTTAAATATTTTTAAAATTGTTTTTTAATGCAAAAAATAAAAATAAAAATGTTTTTGGGTGAAGAAAAATATTTGAATTAAAAATGCAAAAGGAAAATATTTTTTGGAATTTTCTAGGTATTTTAAATAAATTATGCAAAACAAATGGTAAAAAATGAAATAAAAACTGAATTAATGGGAAGTATGCGTATCCATTGGACAGGATTGAACCCTGGGGAATTTGGCTTGACCATGCGTGCAATCTAAGGGTTGGAATTCAAATCTGCCTAATCTCAATTAATTAATTAATTAAACATAATTTAAACTAAGTGAGCTATTCCTGGCCGTATACACGCGCGCGAAACAGAGATCAAAGGGCTGAGATTCAAACTAGCCTAATTACACAGCTTAACCCTAATCTGAACCCTAATCTTTTTCAGGTGACCGGAACAGTGTTCCGGTCATCTTCTCCGGCGAACCCTTAAGAACAAATTTATCATGACTCAAAATCAAGATTCGAAGAAAAACTCAAAAATGGTGAAACTTTCAGACAATCAGTACATGCTCATTTCGCAACCATTTTCAAAAATAAACATATCATGGTGATCAGCAAAGCATAAAGAACAATCTAAGAACTTAAAATAGCATTTCTGGAAAAAAGTTTGAAGAGGTTACCTGAGCTTGAGCTTCCTCAGTTTGAAGCTTTTGGTCCTCTTCTCTTGTGCAAACTCACTCCAATGATCCTTCTGAAGAAGCTTTGAGGCTTGGAAGGAGTTTGTTATGGCTGGTTTGAGAGTTTTCACTCTTGCTGGTCAGAAATCGTGTTTCTGTTTTGGGAGCTTTTTGGCTTTTTTAATGGTTGGGAAATGCTCTCTAGGTCATGGTGAGTTGATCTATGTGATTGGTTTGAAGTTTGAGTGGATGAGTTATGAATTTCGAAGGCTTGAAGGTTGAGGGCAATTTTTGTGAATGCTGAGTTCTTGGAGCTCTTGGCTTGTGTATGTTATGAAATGAACTCCTTGAAGCATGCTTGTAAAGTCCTGATAGGCCATAGAGTGGGTGGTGGCTGCAGCTGATTGGTATGGGCTCTTTTGCACAAAGTCAACAAAACTTGTACTTGAGGTATGGGCTCTTGTGCAGCTGGCTTTTTGGCTTGTCCTGGTTCAGCAAAGATCAAGGAGAGCCATGGAATGCATTGTGTGGTAATTCAGCAAGTTTGTGAAAGGTTTTGTGTCATTTTGCAATTTTGATAAAGTTTGGCCCCTTTGTGATTTCTTCATGTGCAAGGCATAAAATGAGATGATTCTTGGGCCAATTCTGACTTTAAGGCAATGCATTATGTTGTTATGATGCATAGAAGTGTATTAAAGGTCACAAAATAGCTTGGCAAGTGGTTTTGCAAAAATCCCTCTTTGGTGTATTCTTGAAAATTATGTGATTTTTGCCAACTTTGAAAGATCATAACTTGAGATCCATAATGAATTAGAACTTGTTCTTCTACTTTTTGAAAAGGGAATGATCCAATCTACAACTTTCATGACCAACAATTTTTCATTTGAAGCATTTTTGGTTGAGAAAGAGGAGGTTGAAAAACTTTCCCAAAATGGAAAGTTTACATTACAAGTCATTTCCATTTTTGGCAACTTTTGGTTTAGCTCACTTTTCTTCAATTTTGTGAACTTCCAAGCACTTCAATGATCAAATAAAGATCATATAACTTCAATTTGATGAAAAATCCACTTTGGTTCCATTGTTGGGGGCCTCAGATGCCCTGATTTTGCTCTGACTTGCTCAAGAAGTTACTCAGTGAACAGATGACTTCCACAATGAATTTCTTCATCAAACTTGGTACACATGATCCTTATAACATATTGAGACCATTAGAAACATGAATGACAAAAAAATGGAGTTATGGCCTCTGAAACCAAAACCCTAATTTCAGGTCATCTGTGTAGTGAAACCCTAGCTCTGCTTCCATACTTTCTCAGTTCTTGTGATTTCTTGGCTTCCTTGATCTTTGAAGGATATAATATGATGATTTAAAACACATGGACCCTCTTGGAATGATTGGATGCCTTTGGAGTGGCTCAGATGGATCCTTGGATTACACAGATCACAAACCCTTGATGCAGATGAACTTGAACTAATGCAGTGAAGCAAAAATGCCACATGATATGATATGCTTATACTAATGCAAATATGAAAGATCACAAGCCATGGTGTGAACTTAGTGAGGGCAAATTTGGGGTGTTTACAGACGCATTCAGGTAGTGATGTATAACCCACATCTTACATCGGTTAAGGGTCAAAAACGAAGTTAAAAATCACTTTCTACATTGGGCCAGTATTTAAACTGATGTAAAAAAACCAAATTTTTACATCACCCATTATAAAAACCGATGTAAAATATTACATTTATTTATAAAAAAAATAAAGTCGTATTTTTTTCACATCATGCCATTTTGAAACTGATGTGGTAGGTGTATTTTTTACATCGGGCCATAACCCGATGTAAAATGTCTTTGATTTACTACATCGCCTGACTTTACATCGGACCCAGATCTGATGTAAAAAGTCATTTTCGCAAGATGTAAAAATCCATTTATATGCTAGTGTCAACTTGATGTAGTTCTTGTCGGAATCTTTGACAATATTCCTTTGTCGCCTTGTCATGATAACCCCGGTCTTGATGGTCTCGTAATATGGGTCCCCAAGATACTTTTTTTATTGGGTCCATACGAGGACCTCAATCAAAGTAGATTCATTGGATTTAGCTGACACCCGACAATCTGTTTTCGCGCGTGGTAAACAGTCTGATGGGTCAGTGACTTTGATAAATTTTGTCATCCTTTTTCCACGATGTTTTACATTACTTGCTTCATTTTACGTAATGTTCTTCTGTGTATGTCACTATTCAATTCACGATGTTTTGTCGTGAGCGTACTCTTGTTTTTTACTCGTTGTCTGATGCTTATTTCCCAATCCAAGGGAATAAGACGTTTGTTGACTTATTGTCATTCACTCGTCACTTGTGTGCTTCTACTTTAGTTTTCATCTTTTAATCTTTTTTATAAGCCTTACATTCAAGCTTTCCCCTTTTACCCATAGTTTTCTGAACTACGACGCTCTGACTTTCCCATTGCACGAGGGAATACGTAGGCACGATTCTTTTCTATTTTCACCATTTATCACCTTTTCTTCCTCTTTAGTTCCCATTCATTATCAGACAATTAAGCACAATAACATAAATATTACTATGGATATTTTGGATGTTGGCACCTTCCCTAGGTATAACCAACCCTCGTACCTTTGATCTCTGAGTGCTTAGATTTTAGCCTCGTCTTTAGTTTAGCATGTTTATTGGGGTTTCTCGATCTTTTTCCCTTCCCTAGGTATAACCAACCCCCGTACCTTTGATCTCTGAGTGCTTAGCTTTTAGCCTTGTCTTTAACTTAGCATGTTTATTAGGGTTTCTCGATCTTTTTCCCTTCCCTTGGATAAATTAAAGTTTGGTGGTGAATTTTATGATTTGTGATTAAAATTAACTTAATAGCTTGATATCTAATTCTCACCACGACATAAATGGATATTTCATTGGGGACACCCAAGAGGGTTAAACCTAACTTGTTTTATCTATTGTTTTTGTGATATCATTATTATTGTTTGTTGTTTGTCTGGGATTTTTTGTTTTTCAGGGTCTGATGATTCATGTGTGGTGAGATAAGTTCTAACCCGAACTTAAGAGCACTTAAGATAGAATTAATGGTCTCGTAGTGTGGGTCCGCGAGATGCTTTTTCTTGTTGGGTCCATGCGAGGATCTCACTTAGAGTAGATTCATTGGATATAGTTGACACCTAACAAGCATATTGTCGTCGGTGGCAAACAGTCTAATGGGTCCGTAACTCTAAGCATCGTGTCTAGAACCCTTGTTGTTGATGGTCTCGCAGTATGGGTGCAAGAGATGCTCAATAATACAAAACTCATAACGACGCCATGGTCACCACGGTTTTTACCTAGACCGTGGTGACATATCTTAACTAAGGTGCTACCGTTTTTTTAATAAAGTTATTTGTATATAATAACAGTTTCAGAATCAACCATTGTGATACAATTAAATTTTCATCGGTTCAAACCTCAGCGCATTGATATATTTTACCCCTTTAATGTTAAGGCACATCTTTTCTTTTTTATTTATTTTAAAATCACCAATAAAAGAGGTATCACTATAGTTACAATTATAAACTGTTATGATTTATTTATGATATTTATAATACTTAGAATCTTGTGCATCATACATGAATGTATTCATCTTCTTCCATCTAGTGTAACATATTCCCCATTATATCGTTTGTTCTACTTTGAGGTGTAACAATGTCGCATTTGAAGACAAACTTATGAAAAGGCGTTTCTATGTCTTCTACCTTAGTAAAATCTCGATCTGGAAACTTATGTGGTTGTGATGGTCGTACGGTTTCATACCAATGCAAGAAGGGACAAAATAAAGGAAGACTTTTTTGGAGATGTCCATTTTGTAGGAGTGATGAAACTTGTAACTTGTTCATATGGGATGAAGACATGGGAGAAAGAGATGGAAATAAAGATAAGAGCATTATGAAGTCAGAGTTGGAAGTTGTGTGTTATTTGAAGATTATGTATGAGGATTCAAAGAATAAACTGAAATCACAGAGATTTTATGGAAATCTCAAGATGTTATGTTTATTAGTCTCATTTATTTTTAAAGTTTACTTTGTTATGAAATGTAATAGTTAGGGTTTGAATTACATTGTTGATATTTATGTTTCTTTTCTTAGTTTTTTTTTTAAAAGAGTTATCACTATAGTTTTCCTTGTTAACCGATGTGATATATTTATTATTAATAAATACTTATAATTTGGGTTTTTTTATATTATATACTTATCATTACGGTTCTTTTAGAAAACATTGTTAAATATTTACCTATTTAAGGGAATTAACTTTCCCTTATTGACAGTAGCGTCGTTTCCTTCACAGCGAAACCCTAACACCCATTTTCTTCTACATTTTTGGAAGCAAGGTTTCATCTTTTTTTAGAATCTACTAAAAGGAATACAAGAAGTATGAAGCTTTTTATTTAGGTTTTTTCATCCATGTATTCCTTCTTATAGTGTCTAAAACTAAATGAACATGGTGATGATGATTGCGGTAGATAGCGTAATGTACATATTGTTTATGGAAAATAAGGTATTCTTCAAGGGTTTTGTTTCAACTTTTGCTTTTTTTGTTTTGTTTTGAATACTAACTAATTTTCTTCATTGCTTCCCATTTCTTAAGGTTTTGTTTTACATGGAGGATGATGATGGTGGTAGCAAGCTTATAGTATGAGTTGTTGAGGTACATATATATGAAAATAAGGTATTCTTCTACTTTAATCTTTGTAACACCCCAAAAGTTTCCCTCCATTTTTCAAGCCATTTAGTATATCATTCCCATACATTGCATTGCATATAAATCAAAAAAAGAGAAAGCATACAGTCATTGGTTGAAGCATATGGCATATGGTTAGTGATTTGCAAATATATGATCATTTACAGTCAAAGAAGAAGGGACAAGTGCCTTCCAACAATCCTAGATGGTCTCTTATGGTTCACACAATCTTAAATGAATCCTCAAGTCATTGGAAGGTATGGATTAATCAAGAAGTTCAAGCAGTGCAACATTTCCTAACAAAAAGGGCCAAAATTAGGGTTTCTGATTAAAATGGCTTCCTGATGAAATTTTGGTTCAAACTTAATTTCAATGTTTTCCACATGATGTCAAGTGTCCAAGGATAAAATATTGTCCATTTAATCATTTCAGAAGGTCTCTAATTGGTCAGTTACTTGAAAATCAAAATATTGGGGAAAGGTCAACTATGTAGAGGGAAAAGTCAACTCCTGACTTTTTGAGGCCAAAATCATGTTTCACAAGTTGAATATGTTCAATGGTTGAAATTTGATCAAGAAAAGTCAGTAGATTCATGAAAAAAATTAAGAAATCAAAAACCTGCCTAAAATAGAAACTTAAGGTTTCTATTTATGGAAAGTTTAGGTCATTTTGCACCTCACTTGCAAGCCCTCTTTCTTCAAGATAAAGGCTTCAAACTTCAAGCCTAAGTTGAGCCAATTAAAGAGCACATCTTGAGCTTCAAATCCATAGTAATAACATATCCATTGATCAAAATTGAGTGACATATGATCAATCAAAGTTTGACAAAACCTGGGCAACTTTTCCTAGGAAGCAAGTCATGGGCGTGCCAGAGGCCATACATTTCATCAAGCAGTTGGTGTGCCAAATGTCAAGCGATTTTTCTCCATCAAGAAAGCTTCAAATGAAATTTGTTTGAACATCAAAGTTGTTCATTGTCATGTCCTCTTATACTTTGATGTTGGAAATTTTTTCAATTGATTAACATACAAAGAGTTATGAAGGCTTCAACACAGTGACTTCACACTGATTTGTCATACCCCCATGGCTAGGCCTAAGGGAAAATTTGCCACGCCCATGAGGTAGTTTTGTGCACTTGATTTTATAATCATTTTCATGCATATTATAGGACTCCAATTGTCTTGGTCCAAACATCAAACATGTCCTTTGACGTTTCCTCTTTCATTTGATCACAAGAGCTCCCAATTTCATCCATGGAAGTGGGAGAATTCCATCTTCAAACATGGGAATATGATGTTATTTTTTCTTGCAAGATATGCATCAATACTTGGGCATTGTCATTCATCATTTCAGGTCCACATACATACACATCAAGCATCAATCATCTTATGCTTCTAAAGGCCAGACCAAGCTCTTCTATGCATGCCTTTGCATGGACTCTCATGTTTCAATGGGGGAGCTTAATGAGAAAACTTGCAAAACAAGTTGTTTCAACAAGCTTCGCAACATTATTTCATCCTCACTCCACATCATGATATCCTCATCATAAGAAACATGAGTCCATAACACTTGAACATAGCAATCATAACCACACAGATCATCCTCAATTTTTCATTGCTTAGTTCACCTTCACACTCTTAATTCACCTTATAACTAACATTAGTTCTAACTGTTAACTAGATTAGTTAACATTTAACCACACCTATATAATGTCTTTATAACATAATTTGAGATCATCTTCAATCATTTTTTCACATTTTGCACACTCTTTACTCTCATGATTTCTCTGTTTTCTCTCTGATTTTCGTGCCAAAGCATCACATCATTCATCATCATGTTCATCAATTCATCCTCAACAAGCTTCTCTGATCAGGATTAAGCAAAGGATTAAGCCAATACATCATTCCAAGCTCAAAGTCAATATGAAGTCCCTTTCTGTTTCTTCCAAGATTCGAAGATTTGGAGCATTTATTTTGCTCCATAGAAGCTCAAGAACAAGCCTACATCTCTGGATTTCTGTTGTAGCAAACTGAGTCACAAATCCAGGTTTGATATCCTCTGTTTTTTTTGTTTCATTTTGCTTTGTTCTTGCTGAATTTGTGGTGTATGAAGCTTAATAGAAGCATTGGAACTTCTGTCTAGTTGATATCCTCCTTAGGTGCTTAGATCCAGATTTTAGGGCAAATGTTCATTGCTCCGATTCTCTTTGGATATGTGTTGTTTGATTGTTTTGTTTGTGGATTTGGAACCTACATGAGCCCTGCTTCATTTTGATATAAGGTTCATGAATTTTTGGGGAGTTTTAGGATGAGGCCACTGAAGTTCCACCGGAGAAGACAATCAGAGGTCTTCTCCGGTCACCTGAATTTGTTTTAGGTTGATAAACCCTAGGGTTTATGACTTTAAGTCGTGACCGTTGATTTCATTAGATCCTGAGGCTGGAACCTTACCAGCGTGTTAATGAATACACTCCCCCTCACATGCCTCTGATTCTTATAATTTGTTGACTTTGACCTGACCAGTGTGCGTATTTTCATTGTATCAATCATGCACCTTCACTCTTATCCATTAGATTGATGTACTTTTGTGAATTTTTTTCATTTACTGGATCAAATGGTTCTCAATGAGTCAACATTTGACTGTGGTCCACCATAGCTCCCATAAGCCACACACCCTTTAGACCTGGACTCCCTTTTGCTTTTCAGACCCCATATTTAGGCCCATCCTCCATTTTGAACCCATTAGTTGCTTGTGTCACACCCCCTGGCTTTTTTCACTTCATTTTTCATTTTCTTTTCACATAGTTTTGCATTTTAATTTTTAAAATCATTTAAAATCATCTAAAAATCCTACAAAACTTCATGAACCAATTTCACACATTAAACTAATTTTTGTAATTTTTTGTTTCCGATTTTATTTATTTTTCATCACATTTCTATAATTTTCTTTTATTTTCTTTAAAAGTGGTTTCTATTTTGATATCTTAACTTTGAACTTTTACTTTGCATAGCATAAGAAACATTTGTCACCTCTTTTTTTTTATCCATTCATTAACACCTTAAAATTCATAAAACTATTTTTTACATATTTTTTAAATCTTTTTTAATTCCATTTGGGTCCCTTCGTTTTGCTTATTTGTTATTTTATCCTTATGAAACTTTAACCCATTGCTTGACCTAGTTTGATATTGAATTTTTGTATGAAATTTTGACATGTGATTAACCTATGACCTAGGTCACTTGAGGTACATTTTTGAAATTTTTGAATATTGTTTGGTGTGTGTTTGGTTACTTGTATTTGAAGGTACTTTTCATGAACTTTTTTTTGTCATCTTCTAACCCTAATTGCTTGAAGGCATTTATGCCATTATTTGAGGTCACTTGTATTGGTTTGCTTGTTTTTTTAGACTCTTATAAGTCTTTATTGATAATTTATAGGCCCATTTGGCTCGTGTTTACCTTTTGGCTTATATGATGTATCATTTGTCCATGTTTGACCTAATTCTTCCATGTCTTTCATTCTATGCTTTTTATGCTTGTTTGTGTGCATCTAACATGCCCATATTTTCATCTCATTTGCCATAAACATAAATTATGCCACAGAATTCATGAATAAGCATCCATATTTGTATGTTATGTTACTTTTGCATGTTTGGTAAATTGTTTGAAACAATTTGTATACAAATTGTCATCTTCTTATGTGACTTTCTTTTGCATGTTTGGTAAATTGTTTGAAATTGTTTGCTATGTGCATTTGATATGCTTGTATGTTTCTCATGCCCATCTTTGCTTATTTGACTTTCATCTTGACTTATGTTTCTTCTTACATGATACATGCTCACGTCTTCTTATTTCTTCTCCATTTTAATCCTTCTATCACTTGAATGCTTATTCCCATACTTTGTATGCCCATTCATAAGCATTATAGGAAATTCATTAAGGATGTATGCTACTGACTTTGACACTTAACCATGCTTTAGTACATGTTCATCTTGCATAATCATTCATTCTTTCTACATTAACTTCACTTGGAACTTCCTTATGGTTTAAGGCGTAGTTTGAGTTTGGTTAGCTTGTGTTTAGTTTCTTAGACTTAGGGAGATATCTTAGGGATATGCTATTGACTTTAGAAGTCACGTGACCTTTAGGAACCTTCACCTTAAGACCTAGGATTTATTTGAACCCTAGTTTCATTTTATAGGATGTGCGATGCTTAGTGGTTTTGGTTCCATTGTTTTTGTTTCCAATATTCCAATTATTGTGGCACTAACCTTTTGTGTAGGGGATATGGTGAGTAATTGAGTATGTGGATGTTTATCCCTACTCACACCTTTTCTCCCTTCTCTTTTAAGATATTTCTCTTATGTGATTGTGAAAAGCATCTTTATGCTTCTTTGACATTTCATTTCCTTCCATCCTTTTGAGTTCTTATCTCATTTTCAATCTTTGAAGTGAGTTAGTACTTTTTCTTCTTCTCTATTATTCTAGGTTTAGAGTTCTTCAAACCTCATTAACCTTAGGATCTCCATTTTATAATAACATAGGTGAGTCTTAGTTTCCCTTAGAGTTTTCCATTTTCTTAACTTGAGTCTTCTTCCTCTCATCTCAAAACAAAATCAAAACACCTAATAAAGGGGACTTTTCCATAGAATACTTGCACACATTTCATAAGGGGATGAGGTGTAGGGTATATATCATGATGAATAAGTCTTAGCATGAGGCTTCTTCACAATCATAACTAAAAAGAACTTCTTAATCCAAAAACAACAAAAACACCTAACTAATAAAATAGGCTAGTGTGTTTGATCCTTTATCTTTGGAACTAAGCTTGGGGATCTTCTCCATACTTAGGCGTGCTTCTTATCAATTCTATTTCAGAATGATATAAGAAGTACACACTCTATTGAATGAGACTTGAATACACTCTCCTATTCAAACTCAAATAAAAGCTTCTACAAAGCTCCAAACCAACAACAAGCGTCTTTCCTTCGGTAATTCTTTTTTCATCTACTTCGCTCTAAACAAAAGAACTCGCTTCGACTTGTCTTTTGCAAGACGGTAAACACACTCGTTCCAGAAGAGCCTGCAACACCTGAGCATAGGCATAAGAAGTTCAATCATAAGAAAACATAAACAAGCAAATTTCCTCCCTAGTTAGGAGAATTGCATTGACTCTAATTCTCATTCCTGATGAGATACGTAGGCAGTAGGGTAGGACCCATTCGAGTACAATTCTTTCTTTTCCCTACATTTTCCCTTTCTCTTTCTTCCTAGTTCAGTAGCAGATAAATTAGTTGTTTATACCCTTTGAAATAGTACAAGAAAGTGTGGATCCCGTCAAGTACGGCAGACGTGAAGGGGTGTTAATACTTTGCCTTCACGTAACCGAGTCCCTTACCCGTTCTCTCTGATTTGCAAGACTTCGTTCTTTCCTTTTCCCTCGATTTGTGCATCATTACTGTTCCCTTTCCTTCGGGATAAAAATGTCTGGCTGGTGACTCTTCCTTTTCTACGCCACTTTCGCGTCTGTACCAAGATGGAAATCCCGGGAGCGGCAATCTTTTTGTTAGATAGTTCCCATTTTCTCGTTTGTTGCATGTTGTTTTTGTTGATTGTTCTCGTTTTTCGGATTCGTCTTCTCAACTATGTGTAGTAAACCAGGAAAAAACTCTGGCTGCAAATCTTACCTTGTTTTAGAAACAATAAAATTAAGTATAAGAAGTATGAAGTCCTTGTGGTTAAAAGGCATGTTCTCTTGTAACAATTTAATATAGTCTGTGATAAATTATAGTATTTGGTTCTAGTGTATGATAAATTATAATATCTTGTTCTTGTGTATGATTTTGTTTGAGTTTATTATATTCTATATAGATTGTTTGTTTCACTAATATGCCTTAAAATACATTCATTTAAATTGAGGTAGATACTTATAATTTGTAAATCAAGTTATATTTGAAAACTAATTCAAACAAACCATTGTTGTTTTTGGATTAGCATGCTTCTCGTCGTTCTTCTCACGTTGTTTACATTTATTATGGTATAATGATCAGGAACCTCTGACGCATCGCTGAATTCATTTGTAGTTAAATTTCCATAAGAAAATTTGATTGGATAGTCCACCTCCTCATCCTCATTGATAATCGTAAAATATTTTAGTATAAAAATTACGATAATAAGTGATGATGAGAAGATATACTATCCGATCAAATTTTCTTATGAAAATTTAACTATAATTGAATTTAGCAATTCATTTAAGGAGCCAAATCATTATACTACAATATATGTAAACAACATGAGATGAATGACGAGACGCATGCAATGCAAAAACAACAATGGTTTGATTAAATTGGTTTTCAAGGATAGTTTAATTTTTCAGATTAGATATTTCTTCGTCAATTCCAATCCCTGTATTTCTTTTGTGAGGGGTATAGAAACTAAGCAATTTATATAAAATATAATAAACCACGGTCCTTTCACGATGGTTATCTATTCTAACTGAGGCTAAATATAATTTTTGTTTTTGTCTATATTTGCTGCTAATGGGTTTCGAACCCAGTATCTAAGAGTATATATCACAACGGTTCATAAGCATAACCGATGAGATATGTGGCGCGCGTCATGGATTATAACAATGGTTTCTGGACCGTCATAGAATTAGCAAACTTACAACGATCCTCTACATAAAAACGGTATGACCAGCGTGATGCTATCCCTTTTCCAACCATTGTGAAAGTGGTTTTCCCTAGTAGTGGCTTTTTCTCGTTGGGTCCATTCGAGGACCTCACTCGAAGTGGATTCATTTGATGGAGTTGACACCCGTCAAGCAAGTTGTCATTAGTGGCAAAAAAGATAATGAATCAATGATTTTGAGAACTTATAGAATCCATTGTACATATATCTTTCCCCTATACACACCTTGTGGTTAGTTCTTTACCCAAACTTCACGCATGTGATCCCGAACCTTTGATCTTGTTTCATTTGATCTGCATCATGTATTGCATGACATTGCATATCATTTGCATCATTTGCATCGATTCATGCATACATCTAAGTTGTCCACCAACTCATCTCGATTGTCTATCTTCCAGTCACTTGTTTGTCATCAAGATGATTCCTTAACACTTTCACACTACTCGAGCCAACGTCAGATGAATAATGGATCAGATTCAGCAAACAACTTGCCGCCACATATGTCATGTTAGTGTTATTGAAGAGTTTTTCAAAGATAAGCATGACGAGATCTTCACACTAGTTCGAACAAGCAGAGTGACCTCTGACTCTAAAGAAGCTAATTTAGTGGCAAATCAATGTAGAAAGGAGTTCAATTCCTCAATGAAGGCAGTTGTTTTGCCTAGTTATCATTTCACAGTGTTGTATTTCCTTGCTTGTTTAAGTATTGTTTTCTTTAAGCATTAGTCATTTGTACTTGATTTTACTAATGAGATGATTATGCATATTTTGAATTAGTCTTTTTGCAATCTCATCTTTTATCATTTATCACAAAACTCACAAAAAATATTCTCGACTTTATTTTCTTTATCAAACTGATGATTATGCAAATATTTGAGGGAGGATGATTAAAACAAAATAAATAATTGTTGTGGTATGCTTTTGGATAAAATATTGTCGAAGATGTACATGCATTGCTTTAAATCTCCAAACACTAGAGAGATAAGGAGGTAATCCCTAGTCAACCATTTCGATCCTAGAAGTAGGGAGTTTCTTTCGGATCTAAACCCTTATGCTTAACTTGGAACATGGTAGTTGTTCAGTTAATCTGACCATACATTCAAATTGCATGATGATCCGTTACAACCAATGATTTGGCATTCATAACTTTCAATATTTAAAAAAAAAGAAGAAGAAATACCAAAAAAAATAGAAAAGGAAAATACCATTAAGGCTATCACTCAAAAAGAAGACTTAGGCAAAAGTTAGGGATCAGATCAAAAAGAATAATCAAGCAAAAGAGGCCCTCAAATCCTCAACTTGAAGTAAAACAGATTGATTGACCGTCATGTCCAGAACCAATGGGTCACTACCAACATCATCCAAAACAAAATAAAAATATTGTCATATCCAATGAATCTTGAATCATCATCTTCATCCTTACACAGTCAAAACACTTTTGAAAGATGAATGTGTATCAGATTAACTGAACATAGGAATGGAGAACATCACGAAGAAGGGGTGGGTACAAACAAATTTGAGCCTTATATCAATTTTTTCAATAACTGTGAACTGGACCACATTACAACCCTCAAAAGACCTAATTGAGGCAGAGTTGTTCTGAAAGCATGCTACAACAAGGCAATCAAAGAGGAACTCAAACTTTCATTGGTGTTGACCCAGATCAAGAATACATTGAAACCTTTTGAATCTGTGGCAGATATCCCAAAAGTTTAATTAGGGGCAAGTCATCTTCAAGAGCTTGGTCAATGACCCTATCAGGGACAAGTGATTTCCGGATCCTGTTGAGAATCAATTCAAGGTTTGTTCGTCCAGTGCAAGTCCATCTCAGAATTAGTTTATCCAGAATATTTTTCGAGACTCATGCTAAGGCGAAATCCCAATCGCATAGTATAAAGAAGACAGTAAATAATCAGTCAAGTTGAAGCAATGATCAACTCATTTATAATAGTCAACTTATATGTGACAATTCGTTGGGAGAATCCCCAAGCAACTCCTCATCCTTCCTCTAATGATCATCAACTTGATACAATTTACCAATGTGGAAAAGATATGTTCAATAATAATATCTTTAATCACCAAGTAGAATGACAGTGATCTCCGTGTTGAGGAATCGGTCTTCCAATCTTGTCCACTCCATAAAAGAGTCAAATAATGTTGTCTACATTTGCATTACATGCATTTTGTCATACATCTAGAAAAATTCATATAACATGCATAACAAGAGTTTTTTTTATCCTTATTTGCATTTACCAAAGTTCGTATTGCTATCAGCATTTTATCTTGCAGTCAAAGTCCAACCTTGTTTGGCATATCTCCAAAGTTTAACCTTGCTTGGCATCTATCCTTATGTTCAAAGTCCAACTCCCTTGGCACATACCCAAGTAGATGTGTTTGTATGTGTTTCTCGCCAGTCCAATGCTTTCTTGGGTGTCGTCTATTTCCAATGCTTTCTTGGGTATTGAATTTTTTTCGCGTCCAATGCTTTCTTGGGTGTTGTATTTATCTAATGCTTTCTTGGGTATTATGTTTCTTTCGCGTACAATACTTTCTTGGGTGTCATCTCTTTTCATATACTCAATGCTTTCTTGGATATTATGTCTCCTTTCATCCAATGCTTTCTTGGATATCATATTTTTTTTACATACATCTGATGTTGTCTCGGAAGTATTGTTTCTGTTATCATCATATGTTTTCACAGATATTTATGTCCATACTTACATTCAATGCATTCTCGGATGTCAGATTTCTTTATGTCTGATGCCTTCTCAGATCATCTGTTTCAGTATACTCAATAGTTTTCTAGATGTTTTCTGACGTGTCTTCCAGATTATGATACTTTTTCGCATCTGATGCTTTCTCAAATATCTGTATCACTTTCCAGATTTTATCTTTCCGTCCCCAAGTATTGTTGGATACTCTTTGTCGCCTTGACAAATTTCGACAATGTCTTGTATTTCACAGTTGTTGCTTATTCCCCATTTTCTTAAACCTTTTTCCAAGTGTAATCTTACCTTCATAGTCTATCTCATATAGCATCATTCCCTGCATAACTCAATCATTCATGCATTCATTAACATTGCATCTCATTTGTATTCGGTCAAAAATCTATGTATTCCGATATTTAATCCTCTTTTACCTTGAATGTCTAAAAAACTTCTTTGCTACTCATGTATTCATGTTCAAGATGATTAAATAAGGACATCTATCAAACCCTAAATTTTGGTCGGGTTATTTTAAAATTTTCATTCGTCTGATATATTTCTTCGCAGTATCGATAATCAGTTATTTTTGCATTTTTAGTCCATTAATCATTAAGCATTTCATTTTCTTATACATTTTATCGTTCAATGTCATTTTTATTCTTGATTTTAGAATTTATTTCGAGTATTTTGTTTCGTTTAATTTTTTATATATATTCAGTTAAGTAGCTAGCTTAGTTTATTTTAGATTAATTCAAATTGGATTAGTTCAAATTTTAATGTTTAATTAGTTTATCTTTTAGTTAATTTAACTAGTTTAAGTAGTTTATATTTTATTTAGTTTAATTATAATTATTTCATAACTAATTTATTTTATTTAATTTTAATTATTTGTTTTTTATTTAAAAATAATTCAAAAATATATTCAGATGTAGTTTAATTTCTTTTAGTTATTTTAATTAGTCTAATTTTTGGATTAGTTTAGTTTTTTATTTTTATTTTAATTGGTCATTCTATTTTTTATATAATATTTAGTTTTAATTTTATTCTTTTATTTTTTGGTTTAATTTAATTAGTTTAATTTAATTAAGTTTAGTTTGATTAATTTAATAGCTTAATCTAGTTTTAATTAATATAGTTTCATTTAATTTATTTTCCCCAATACTAGAAACCATAACCTTTGACCAAATACACACTGTAACACCCTAATTACCCAACAAAAATATTAATAAAATCAAAGTAAAATTTTCAGCTTTTTATTCGAGTGTCACAATTAACTTCATAAACGGCTCACTGATACATTTTCAAAAACATTTATTCGACATGCAGCAGAAATAAAATTTAAACCAACATGATTTAACCCCAATTATAAAAAGTGTTTTTCAACAAAAATAACAATTAAAAGCAACATCGATTCAACTCCCAAAGCGACGTATCAGGGCCGACACCCTAAGGACGAGAAGTACACCGACTTCACTGACCACCACTCGACTTATCATGCTCACCTGCATGTTACCAACACGAGGGTAACATTCAAATAGAAGGGGTGAGATACTTACATCATAAAGACAATATAATAACAATCAAGCAAGTATCATAAACTACACCGCTTCTCAACAACGACTATTCAACAATATCTCATACAACAACAACATATAAACCATAACATCATACACAACAACCACAAAAATCATGCAATGAGACTCAAATTGACTTTATGCATGCGGTACCATAATCTGATCTCTATTTCAAGATTCAGTTCTCGACGGAACTCTCGACTCCTCTATCATGGTCCAGTATGATCCCTATTTCATGATCACACCCTCGGCCCCTATTTCATGACCACATACGATCTCTATTTCATGACTGCACCAACATCACAACAACAACATACCCCACCAAAGTATGTTAAACATCTATGCAACATGTCATGCAACATCAATGACATACATGCATACTCACAATAACTACAACATAAAACAACAACAACGCAACCACATATCGCAACATCGATCAATATAATATTAATTATCATCACCATGATTATCATGCATTTCATAATATATAATCATATAATTCAACTCATATCACAACAACGCAACACTACATATATCACAACATATCATATACTCATATAACATTAATTAGCATATGAAGCACAACATCACAACAATAACAATCACAACAAACACATCAATCATGTTTAAATTCAAATCACATTAATTATTCCTACAATTAAGTGTATAGCTCCTCTTTCACTACCTCTAACTACACCCCATCAGTTCCTAGGCATTACTAAGCATCAAATAATTTTTCAGTAATTTTTCGGAATTTAAAAATTAATTTTCTTGCTCCAGGGCTCGCTAAGGGATGTTCATAGTTCGCTAAGCACCGAACTCCCTGACTTTGTTTGCTAAGGGAGCTCCAGCTCGCTAAGCGAGCTCTATGATTTCGCAAATCGCCCAGCCGCTCTCTGCTCTCAAATCCTGCTACGAAAACAATTTTCCAAAACACCAAACCCAACCATAATTCTCAGTAATTACTAATTCTATTGTCTAATTCATGTAATAATCGACCAACAACAACAAACAACTCTTAATTAAACGAAGTTCTTCATCCATTCATCACAATCTCAATCGCTAATTCTCAACCTACCTAATTCCCATTATAAATCCTTAAGATGGAAGAATCCCACCCTTACCTTAGGTTTCATTGAGGAATTCTTCTCCTTCACGAACTTTTCTTCCCGATTAAACCTTCTCCTCTTCTTCTCCTCTTCACACCTTTCACGATCGCTTTTCGGTTTCTCTAACACGATTATGTTTTCCCATTTTGCTTATTCCCAACATAACCCCTAAGACCCAACTTATGATCTTCACCTTTTACCTTTATTACTTTCACCAGTTGACCACCTTGTCCTTATCTCTTATTTATTCCATTTATTTTATTTATCAACTAACAATACAATTATCCACCAAATATAATTTAAGATCAGAATCATATTCGATAACATATATTATTCTTCACAAACCACAAAACACATTCTTAATAAAATATTTAACTAAATTCGGGGCGTTACAACTCTCCCCCACTTAAAAGGTTTTCGTCCTCGAAAACTTACCTCAAGCAAAAAGATTCGGATACGACTATCGCATCCTGCTTTCCAATTTCCAAGTCATATGCCCACTGGCAGCTCCTCCCCAAACTACTTGCCCAAGAACAATCTCCTTGCCTCTCAACTGCTTTACCTCCCAATCATCGATTCGTTCTGGTAATGCTTCAACCATAAGATTATCTCTTACGCCAACTTCATCCATCGTTATCACATGTGAAGGATCCGAAACATACTTCCAAAGCTGTGACACATGAAACACATCATGCAAATTTGACAATCTCGGTGGAAACACCACTCTATAAGCAACATCATCAGGAATATAGATACGATCCTGAAATCTCAGTACTCCATGTTCATCAACTCGAAATTAATTATTTCCCACTCGTTCATCATTAACCATTAAATCCACCAATTTCACATCCGACTTCTGACTTTTCCGAACACAATCAAGAAAATCATTATTAACTTTCAACATTCCCAACATCACACTATGAGGTGTCTGTTCACAGACCAAACTCATATCTCTCAATTGTTCAATACTCCAACTCTCTAGCCATTTATAGCCGACATATGCAATGTCTTCCAACTCAAAGCATCAGCTACAACATTAGCCTTTCCATGATGTGAATTCAAACTAAAGTCACAATCTTTCAGAAATTATAACCAACGTCTCTGCCTCATATTCAACTCTTTCTGATCAAATAGGTATTTCAAACTCTTATGATCACTATAGACTTCAAACCTCGAACCATACAAGTAATGTCTCCAAATCTTTAAGACAAAAACTACAACTTCCAACTCCAGACCGTGAGTAGGATAATTCCTCTCATGAACTCTTAACTGATGTGAATCATATGCCACAACCTGACCATCTTGCATCAAAATCCTCCTAAACCCATCAAAGAAGCATCACAATAAACCACAAACGGTACATCTGCCTTCGGTAAAATCAAAACAAGCACAATAGTCAACTTCTTCTTCAGTTTAATAAAACTCTTCTTGCACTGAGAATTCCAAACAAACGTCTTGTTCTTACAAGTCAATTGGTTCAACGGAAGAGCCAACTTCGAAAACCCCTCAAGAAACCTCTGATAATAACTGGCCAATCCCAATAAACTTCTAATTTCTATCACTGACTTCGGAGTTTCCCATTGTAGCACTGCATCTACTTTGGAAGGATCCACAACAATCTCTTGTTCCAAAATCACATGACCCAAAAAACTCACCTCTTTCAACCATAATTCACACTTTGACAATTTCGCATAGAGCCTCTTCTCTATCAACACTTGCAACACAATTCGCAAATGTTCAACATGCTCTTCTTTGGACTTAGAGTAAATCAGAATGTCATCTATAAACACAACAACGAATTGATCCAAATACTCATGGAAAATCCGATTCATATACTTCATGAATATACCAGGTGCATTAGTAACTCCAAATGGCATCACTATATATTCATAGTGCCCATATTGAGTCCTAAAAGCAGTCTTCTGAATATCCTCACCCTTCACTCTTATTTGGTGATAACCCGATCACAAATCGATCTTACTGAACACACAAGTACCAGCCAACGGATCCATCAGATCATCTATCCTTGGAAGCATATACTTATTCTTAATCGTCACCTTATTCAGTTGTCTGTAATCAATACATAACCTCATGCTACCATCCTTCTTCTTCACTAACAATACCGGTGCTCCCAACGATGATACACTCGGTCTCACAAATTTCTTTTCTAACAGTTCCTTTAACTATTTCTTCAACTCAGATAACTCGAAAGCCGACATACGATACGGTGCCATCAAAATAGGCCTCGTTCATGGCACAAGATCGATACTAAATTCCACCTCTCACTCCGGAGGCACATCCACAATATCATCTAGAAACACTTCCGGGAAATCTCTCACCACTTGCAATTCATTAATTTCCATATCATTATCCACCGACAACGATGCAAACAACGTCAAAACTTGTCCTTCATCATCCATAAGCTCTTTCAAATCTCGGGCAGACAAATAACCAACTTCCTTTGCCTATTCACCAGGAGTAAGAAACCAAACCGACTTACTGAAGCAATTAATATGAACATGGTTGTACTCCAACCAATTCATACTTAAAATCATGTACATACCTCTCAACGGTAAACTAATCAAATTTACACCAAAGTCCTTACCATAGATCGATAACGAACAATTCAAACATACAAGAGAAGTAGTTAGCAACCCATCAGCAAGAGTCTCGATAACCATCTCTCCTTGCATCGGAGACACAACAAGTCCTAATTTCCTCACACAATCAAGAGAAATAAAACAATGTGTCGCGCTAGTGTCAATCATAGCAATCAAAGGAATACTATTAATATGACAAATACCTCTGATCAAACGATCATCGCTGGAAGTTTGTGTCCTTGTTAAAGCGAACACCTTTCCTCTAATTACAACTTTCTTGGGCTTCTGACAATGCATACTGATATGACCTTTCTCCCCACAGTTGTAGAAAGTAACCAGAATGACCACACTTGAAACACTTCTTCGCGTCACTCGTGCACTCACTAACACGATGTCCCATCTCACCACATCTATAACAATTAAGCGAAGTAGGAGCACCTACCCCACTTGGCCTCTTCCCGCATTCTTCTTATACTTACCCTTATCAGTAGGAGTTGTATAAGGTTTTCCACGACTCATTGTTGCTTACCTCTTCTCTCAGCTAAACCTCTGAAGTGCTCAGATCGAGCATTACTATCTTCGTCAAAGATCTTGCAACAATCCGCCAAGTCCGGAAACCTATATATTCTCTGATAGCCAATCACCTGCTTGATCTCAGACCTTAAACCATTCTTGAACTTAACACACTTTGAGAACTCAGTAGTTGCTTCACTGTAATGCAGATAGAACTTCGCCAAATCAGTGAACTTCACAGCATACTCAGTCACCGACATACTGCCCTACTTCAGCTTCAAAAATTCGATCTCCTTCTTTCCCCGAACATCTTCAGAAAAATACTTCCTCAGGAATTCTCTCTTGAATACAGCCCAGTTGAATGCCTCACCAGATGCATCCAATCGTTGGCGAGTGCCAACCCACCAGTCATCAGTCTCAAATACCAGTCTGTACGCACCCAACCACACCTTGCTTCCCTCTGAACATTCATAACTCTGAAGATCCTCTCGATCTCCTTGAGCCAATACTGTGCTTCATCAGTATCATACTTCCCCGTAAATGTTGGCAGATTATTATTCCTTAACTCGTAACTTTCATGATCCCCAAAATTCCTCTGATTTTTCACAGCCTGTGCCATCGCTTGCATAGCAGCAGAAAGTGAAGCATCATTCCTCCCAACCATTCTAAATTTGTCACATAACATACACCATCCAACAACGATTTAGAATCAACAACAACAACACAACTATAGCGCACCGATAATGCTCGATAGTCAACAACAACACAATGACTCAACAACTCGACTACTTGGTCGGATAGACCGACCTGCTATGATACCACTTTGTAATACCCGAATCACCCCACAAAAATATTACTAAAATCAGAGTAAAATTTTCAGCTTTTTATTCGAGTGTCACATTCAACTTCATAAATGGCTCACTGATACGTTTTCAAAAAACATTTATTCAACATGCAGCGAAAATAAATTTTAAACCAACACGATTTAACCCCAATTACAAAAAGTGTTTTTCAACAAAAATAATAATTAAAAGCAACGTCGATCCAACTCCCAAAGCGACGTATCAGGGCCGACACCCTAAGGACGAGAAGTACACCGAATTCACTGACCACCACTCGACTTATCCTGCTCACCTGCATGTTACCAACATGAGGGTAACATTCAAACAAAGGGGTGAGATACTTACATCATAAAGATAATATAATAAGAATTAAGCAAGTATCATAAACTACACCGCTTCTTAACAACGACAATTCAACAACATCTCATACAACAACGACACATAAACCACAACATCATACACAACAACCACAACAATCATGCAATAAGACTCAACTTGTCTCTATGCATACGGTACCATAATCTGATCTCTATTTCATGATACAGTTCCCTTCAAAACTCTTGACCCCTCTTTCATGGTTCAGTATGATCCTTATTTAATGGTCACACCCTCGGCCCCTATTTCATGACCACATATGATCCCTATTTCATGACCGCACCAACATCACAACAACGACATACCCCACCATGGTATGTTAAACATCTATGCAAATGTCATGTAACATTAATGACATACATGCATACTCACAATAACTACAACATGCAACAACAACAACGCAACCACATACCACAACATCGATCAATATAATACTAATTATCATCACCACGATTATCATGCATTTGATAACATATAATCATATAATTCAACTCATATCACAACATATCATATACTCATATAACATTAATAAGCATATGAAGCACACCATCACAACAACAACCACAACAAACACATCAATCATGTTTAAATTCAAATCACACTAATTATCCCTACAATTAAGTGTATATCTCCTCTTTCACTACCTCTAACTACACCCCATAAGTTCCTAGGCATTACTAAGCATCAAATATTTTTTCAGTAATTTTTTGGAATTTTAAAAAAAAAATTACGCTCCAGGGCTCGCTAAGCGAGGGTCATAGCTCGCTAAGCGCCGAACTTCCTGACTCAGTCGCTAAGCGAGCTCAGCGATTTTGCAAATTGCCCAGCCGCTCTCTGCTCTCAAAACCTGCTACAAAAACAGTTTTCTAAAACACTAAAACCAACCAAAAGTCTTATCAATTACTAATTCTATTGTCTAATTCATGTAATAATCGACCACAACAATAACAACAAACAACTCTTAATTCAACAAAATTCTTCAACCACTCATCACAATATCAATCCCTAATTCTCAACCTACCCAATTCCCATTATAGAACCCTTAAGATGGAAGAATCCCACCCTTAACTTAGGTTTCGTTGAGGAATTCTTCTCCTTCGTGAACTCTTCTTCCCGATTAAGCCTTCTCTCAATCTTCTCCTCTTCACACCTTTCACGATCGCTTTTCAGTTTCTCTATCACGATTATGTTTTCTCCTTTTCCTTATTTCCAACATAAGCCCTAAAACCCAACTTATGATCTTCCCTTTTTACCCTTATTACTTTCACCAGTTGACCACCTTGTCCTTATCTCTTATTTATTCCATTTACTTTATTTATCAACTAACAATACAATTATCCACCAAATATATTTTAAGATCACAATCATATTCGATAACATATATTATTCTTCACACACCACAACACACATTCTCAATAAAATATTTAAATAAATTCGGGGCATTACACACATATTCCTTCCCCACTCAAACAACAACCTCACACAACTTGCTACCTACACAACCAGCTTGCATCTCAACTATACCATTTGTACTAAACCCAAATTGCCAAACTCCTAACACTACAATCCATAAGCCACAGCCTGCGCAGTACGACCTGATCTGAAGTGAAAGCAACATCACAAGCATAACAAGACAAATTGTTTGTACCATAAAACTTAAGTAAGAAATTTTCTTTTGGTTTTAAAAGGAGAATGAATTTGAAGGAGGGGAATAAAAATTCAAATCACAAAAACTCTTCATAAACTCTTTGCAAATGACCACTAATCTCATCATCAATTTTCTTTAACTATTCATAATCCTTCACCCTTATGCAGAGACAACCATCAATCCCACCATTTAACCTCACATCCTCGCCTCAACTTCATCGAACACAAGTCAATACCTTTCCCATGTAAACCTTTTATCATTAATAATCAAACACAACAAACTCCCTCAACCATCCACAATCAATCGAACCACCCTTAGAAAGCAAGAAGCAGAAGAAGAACAAATCGAATAAAATACCCACCTTCAATACATTATAACCCACAACCACCAATCTCCACAAGTCTACCACCACCGACCACAAACTTGACTTCCCTCAACATCATCTCAAAACTCATTTTCCTTTCGCCTGCATATTAACCATACATCATCATCTGAAACCGACCAACAACTTTAGCTTAAACCTCGTAGTTGCTGCCTTGGAACTGAAACACGAGAACAAATCGCGAGAGGACAAAAGAGAGACGGACGAAGGGAGCTATGCCGCCGAATCCGCGAGTCAGATAGCAAGTTCGCCGCTGCTTGAGAGAGAGAAAGATTTCGAAGAGAAGTGACGAGAAGACACACAAAGCAACATCAACAAACACAGAGAAAGGATGGGACGCAGAGCACAACCTTCAGAGAAAGAGGAAAGGAGACGAAACAGAGAGGCCAGAGACGGTTGGAGATCGCAACGCAAGCAGAAAATAAGTATAACGAGGAAGAAAAAAAGGGTGTAGAATTATTGTATGATATTTTCTTTTTTCTTTTCTTTTTTTAATTTTCTTTATATATTATTCTTTTTAATTTACTTTTCTTTAATTAGGGTTTTTGTTTTTTTTAATAGATTTGTAAGCCCAAACTGTAATTACTCACCATCACTCATGTATTCCTAGTGCACCTCCTAACCTTCTTTTTTAGCTCATCCTTGTTTAATTTTTTTAGATGTCATTTAGTTTATTTTATTTTAGAAAACAAAAGAACATCAAAAATATTTTTTTTAAAATTTATATTTGTATTCCTTCTATTTAATTTTTTTATTTAGAAAAAAATAACAACAAATTAGTTTCTTTAATTTATATTTGTCTTAGTGTTAGCTTAACATTTGGTTAGAGATCTTCATTTCACTTTAATATTTAATTTTGATTTAATCTAAAAATATAAAGTAGTAATATTCAAAAAAAAAAATAGTATAGTTATATTGATTCTAAAAATAAAAATATGTTTATTTTATTTTTTCAAATATTAAAAATCTAAAAATATGTTTAGTTATTTATTTGTGTTTTTTTAAATTGTGATTTCTTTTAGTTAATTGATTGTTTGATTAAATATTTAAAAATGACAAAAAAAGTTAGATATATTTAGCTTTTACGATTTTAACTCGATCTAGTTCTTGTCAGAATCTTAGATGCTTTTCTATTATCCCATTATCATGATAACCCCGGTCTCAATCATCTCGTAATGTGGGTCCACAAGATAATTGTTCTTATTGGGTCCTGTTGTACCCCAAAATTTACCCTCATATCTTCAAGACAATATGTCTCAAGAGGTCTCCTAATGTTCATAAGATTCTCAATTGCTCAAAGGAACTCAAGGTTTCATTAGACAAAACCTCCTCCTATGCAATAGATCTCAAATTAGGGTTTTGTGTTTCTCAAAGTAAATTGGACTTCCAAAGCCTCAACCCATATACATCAAAAGATCCTCATGTCAAGTTTCAAGACTTTCCCTACAAGTTTGGCCAGTCAGATGCTCAGATAATCAAGAATCAGTTAACTTGGGTAAAAAGTCAATTGTGGTCAACATACAATCAAACTTCAATATTTTTGGTCAACATCAAGATTATGAAGTAATATTCATAATTTGATCAAGGAATGATCATGATTCATCAAGAAAACCTCAAATTCATCACAAGGCAAAAATTGCTAAATTAGGATTTCTTTAGGAGAAAGTCAACTGAACTTTGACCAGACCTAACTTTCACATACTTCATTATACATTTCCCAAATAAAGCCTATCTTGAAGGAAATTAAATTCTCTACAAATTTGTCTCTCTAAGGCCAAGGCTAGAAGTGTTTCATTTGAGAGATATGAGCTAAGACATTACAGGTCCTTTAAAAAGTCAACAAAAAGTCAATTTTTTCAAAAGCTTATAACTTGAACATGGAAGATCAAATTGACATGGGGCCAAAATGAGTGATTAAAATACACTTTAAGCTTTCTAAAAAGTCCAAGATCACATTCATGTGATAAAAATTGAGAAAGTTGTGCATTGTTAAAGTTGAGCAAAATTGAGGAGGTGCATAACGCAAATAATGACCAAAACTTGAGTTTTTGCCAAACGGGCCTATCTTTTCACAATCCAAGCATAATACTAAGTTGGTACATGACTCATAAGTCATATTTTCTAATTTTTCTTTATTTACTTCATATTTTATTGGATTTAATTCATTTAAATTCAATTTTAATAAAAAAAATATGAAAAATCAAAGATTTGGTATTTGGACTATTTTAGGATCAGATATTGAGAGTTATTTACATTATATTTTATCCAAATTCATGCAAAATAAGAGGAGAAATATATGATGGCCAAATATGCACCAAAATGGAAGATTTTCAATGACAAAATCAATTGAATCCTATCATCCCAAAAAGATGTGAACCCAAGCCCACAAGATGACATAAATCCTTTTAATACATAACATCTTCAGATCACAAGGACACAAAATCATTATTCAAAGAACTCTAAAAAATTCCAAATTTTTCAAGAAACTTTCAAAATCCGTATCCCATTTTTCACTAAGTTTCAATCCCTTCCAAGGCTTGATTCTTCTTCACAAGGACCAGAGGAAGAGATCCCAATCCTTTGTTGCAAGTTTCAAAGCTTGAATCAAGCTCCTCAAAGGCACATTTTTTGGTAAAACTTTGAATCTTTGAAACTTCTAATCTAATCATATTTTGTTATATATTGATGTTAGTTTGTGTTTGTATGAGCATATGGAGCATTCCTAAGCAATTAGTTTGAAAGTTTCACGTGCGAATCAAGAGATGCCATTGTTAGGGCATAAAACTTCCATGCTTCGAATCTCCATTTACATATGTTTTCAGACAAAATTGAGGGCACCAATGAACTCAAAGGACTATTCCCAACGCCCCCCTTATTTTTTTGGACCTTTTTCCTTATTTCTTTTTAATTGTTTTTTTTATTATTTCTTTCTTTTTCTTTTATTTTTATTAAATTAATTGTTTAATTTAAATAACTTTTTTTAATCAATTGAAAAATTAGGAAATTTAATAATCTTTTCATAGAATCATAAAATACAAAAAAAAATTAAATTAAATTAGATTTATTTTATCAAATTAATTTATTTTAATCAATCATTTATCTTTTCTAACACAAAAACCAATTAATGAATATCCGAAACTTTTATCTCCTTCATATTTTCTTCCCGATTTTATTTTATTTTAATAATTGTATAGATTGCTTGAATTTATATTGTCCAGATTTACTTTCCTCGACCGATTTTTTTTCATTATGTAACTACTAAAGCCTTGTAATAATTTAGGATTATTTTCCGCATTTTATATTTCTGCCAGGTTTTTTTATGATTATGTATCTCTCCCAAGGCCATGTAATAGCTTAAATTAGGGTTTTATTATCCACACTATAAACTATTAGATGTATGCTTAATAAGATTGTATGGAAAGACTAAAATCAACTGTTAGATAACCCTAATTTCTAAGACTAAAATGATTGAACAAAACACACTTGCACACCTACACCTGTAGGATAATCTCTCTTTGTTGCCTTACGATAAATGGAAAAGTCCCTCGAATGCAGGGATACCTTAACATGTTGCCTAAAGAAATAAATCATCACAGTTGCCTTTCGAATAAAAGATCATAGTCTCTCGTTGTCCCTTCAAAGTTGCCTTCGAATAAATGATCTTGTCCCTACGAAAAAGATCATAGTTCCGCGATGACAGTTCGAGTTGCCTTCGAATAAATGATCTTGTCCCTATAAGAATGATGATAGTCCCTTCGAATTGTTAAGGTATCCCTACATGTTGCCTTCTATGACCATAATAGTGACCCTCCGTGTGTCCCTTCAAATCCAAGGATAAGACTACTTACTAACTAATAGTAAGGACACTTTTATCCCTAAGGAAATGAAATAACAAGAAAGACTTTACCACTTAGGGTAAGTAACTCTTAAACGCTTGCTCACAACTTTCAATACAAATAATTTTTACACCCCTCACACTTTTTTCAAAATACTTTCAAACAAGTAAACAATTTGTATACATTCATACGAGAATCATTACAAATTTAAATCTTTACGAAAATATTTTAATCACACGATACACTTTTCAAACAAAACAAGTATAAAGTGAGCTAAGCATTTAAGAGCCCATGGATAACCATGGATACAAAGGGTGCTAACACCTTCCCTTTATATAACTTATCCCCCGAACTCAAAATCATTTTAAAGGTCTTTCCCGTTCTTTTATGCCTTTCCTAATTGGATGAAATAAAAGTCAGTGGCGACTCTTGCTTACCGTAACATATTTTGTGACAAAAAACTAAAAGTCAGTTCTCCCACCGTGTTACAGGTCCATACGAGGACCTCAATCAAAGTAGATTCATTGGATGGAGCTGACACCCGACAAGCAGTTGTCGCGCGTGGCAAACATTCTGATGGGTCCGTGATTTTGATAAATTTTGTCATCCTTTTTCCACGATGTTTTGTCGTGCATACTTCATTTTACACAATGTTCTTCTATCTATGTCACCTTTCAATTCACGATGTTTTGCTGTGGACGTACTCTTGCTTTTTATCGTTGTCTGATGCTTATTACCCAATCCAAGGGAAGAAGACGTTTGTTGACTTTTTATCATTCACTCTTCACTTGTGTGCTTCTACTTTAGTTTTCATCTTTTAATTTTTTTCACAAGCTTTACATCAAGCTTTTCCCCTTTTACCCGTAGTTTTTCGAACTACAACGCTTTGAGTTTCCCATTGCACGAGGGAATACATAGGCACGAGGTTTATGCTTGGAAAGCACAATTTTCTTTTTTCACATGTTTCTTTTTTCACATTTTTCTCTTTTTTTCATCTTTTTCATCTTTTCATTCTTTTCTATTTTCACCATTTCTCACCTTTTCGTTTTAGCTTTAGTTCCCATTCATTAGAAGACAATTAAGCACAATAACATAGATATTACAAGAGGTTTCCATAGAGTACTACAAATATTTATGATGTCGACATCTTCCATAGGTATAACCAACCCCCGTACCTTCGATCTCTGACTGCTTAGCTTTTAGCCTTATCTTTAGCTTAGCATGTTTAATAGGGTTTCTCGATCTTTTCCCCTTCCCTTGGATAAATTAAAGTTCGGTGGTGAATTTTATGATTTGTGATTCAAGTTAACGTAATATCTTGATATTTGATTCTCACCGCGACAGACATGAAACAAATGATGATTGTCTTCATCCTCCTAAAAAAAGACACATCATTTGCTATTAACAATATCTCTTCCTAAGATACCTCTTTTCACCCATTGATCTCTAGTTGGGAGCTTGTTGATGATTATTCTCCAATAAAAAATTTAGATCTTTAGACGGAGCTTTGCTCTGTCACAAGTTTGTAAACCCAAATATTTATTCTTGATTAATCGAGCCTTCATTACATCTTCTATCCAATGTTGCGTAACATGAACTGACAGTAAATGGCTTATAAATATCATTTAGCCAAGTTAAACTATCCTTGCATCAAAACTTTAATTTCCTCCACCTATTCAACAACAACACCACTACAATCTACAAATCTAGTCCGACCAATCCCCACCCCCACTTCTTCAATAATGAAAAAATGATTCCCTACTTTTACATAAACTTCGGGAAAAACCTCTTTCAAGATCTGGTCATCTTGCTACTTATTATGACAAAATGCTACATTCCCCCTTCTCCCAAATTGCATATAGTGTTGTCAGAGAAAATATTTTTCTCTGAACCTTCCTTAGTATCCAAAAGGTGACTAGGTCTCTCCACCATATATGATCACTTTTACTAATCAATATTTTATCATTAATAAATAATTTCTTTTCAGAATTTTTATACATATGAATAAGGATTCCATAACACATAACATCTCTCTCATTCAATATCCTCCACTTCCACTTTCAAAGCAAAACTTTTTTAAAGGTTTCAATATTCTATAAGCCAAGCCCCCATCCTTTCTCTTTTGTCATGCACACCTTGTTCCAAATCACCCAATGAACATTGTTTATGTTCTCAGAGCCACACTATAGGAATCTACCTTGAATGAATATGATTTGATTTCACTAGTTTGTGAAAAATCTGTTTTTGCAAAATAACTTGAGATGCTCACTTTGATGATTTCTTCATGCACAAGCAAGATCTTTTCATGCCAATTGGTTCTTTGAATTGTTGGAAACATTTGCAACAACATTGGTGTTTTGAGTAGGATCTGAATCAACTTGGAACTTGGTGAAAAATTCCTCCATGTTTTGATGTTTTGTTGATTTTACAATTAGGCAGATTTTGTCTAAGTGTTGAAAATCAGTATTTTTCTTGATTTTGATCCATCTTCAACTTAAAATACATAATGAATTGGAGTTTCTTCTAGTTGAATAATTTGTAGTTTGTGATGAGATCTTTCATTTTAACTTTGGTTCACCAGAATCTGATGCTTGGATCACAAGTTATGATGCTTGGAAGTAGGTCACTTGAACACTTTTTTCCATAACAAAAAAATTTATAAGTTTCAAAGGTTGACCCTTTTACAAGTTATCTTCAAATTTCTGATTTTTTTTGTGATTAAATGCATTCATGGACCATATATTCTTGTAATATAGGTCATGAGGATCATTTTGGATGAAAAAGTTAAACATTGACTTTTTAGTCCATGTGGACATTACACTAGATACCCCTAGTTTTCTGATTTTTTGACTGGACATCTTCTGAGGTATTTTGACCTTATAAAAGGACTTACATGATGTATATGAGCTATTTAAACCATTACCTATAATATAGGCTCTTGTCCATATGAAAATCTTGACTTTTGGTTCCCTGATTAATCAAAAACCCTAATCTAGACATTGTGAAATCCTAATCTTGCAGTCCTTGATCTCTGCACCTTTTGTACTTGTAAATGGCTTATCAAAGGCATGTCAATATTTCTTGATGATTTTATGGAGGTCTTGGCTCATTTTTCTATGAAAAATTTCATCTGGAGGATTTTAGTTAACTGAAACCCTAATTGGTGATTTTGATGGCTCGGGGCCCAGATCACTGAAACTATTGTGCAGTCCTTGAAAGATTTCCCATCATTTGAGATTCCTTAACCCTTTGATAGTGATTGAAAGGTTGAAAATCTTATGTATTAATGATTGGTCCTTTTCCTGAATCCTTAGAGTGACTCAGGAATCCTGATCCATTGCAGGGATACTGTTCAAACGAGTCTGGCACAGTCCTTTGGTTAATGGATTTCCTTTGATGAGGTACATATCTTAGGGTCAAAATTTAGGGTATGACAGTATGTCTATTCAAACCATTACTAAAATTTCGCGTTTAGTGACCAAATTAGAGACAAAAAAAGTTTTAAAATCAGTCACTATAACGTTTAGCGACCAACAAAGCGACTTCCATTTTTTGATTGGTAAAGTATTGTTCGCTAATCTTTAACAACCTATTTAGTGACCGGCGTTATGATGGAAATAGAGACCGAATTTGTGACACTTTTTTGTCTGATAAAAAATGTAAAATAGAACAAAATATATGGCCAAGAAGGGTCAAACTTAAGTATTTTGCCTTTTAATCTAAGCACACGCTCGGACACATGAACATAATTGTTAATCATATATGGATGTCCATTTATATTATTAAGAAAATTGAGATTTAAAATATTATTAACAATTATTGTCATTTAAATAATATTTTTTTAGTAAAATTAAAAGATTTATGCTATAATATTTTATATATAAATATACATTTTATTTTTTTAAATAATTGAATGTGAAATTTGAATAAAAAATGAAAGTTAGAAAGGTAAAATATTCAAAAATGAAAGTAGAAAAATAAAAGTTAGAAAGGTAAATTATTCAAAAATGAAAGAAAAAATATCAATGACTGGAATTTCGGTTGTTAATGTTTTTTAAAAATTTATTTTATATATAATTGTTTCTCTAAGGTTGAATATTTCAATCATAAAAATTTAAGTCGCTGTAATTCAGTTGATAATAAAAAGGATCCATTTAGTGATTTTTAAAATTCTATTAACATGATGAAAAATTCAGTGGCTAATTCAGGGGTTAGAATTATCGAAAAATTGCAATCACTAATTCGATCATTTAAAATAAATTTTCTAATAACGAACTATCTTTTTTAAAAAAGTTTTCGAAATGCCTCCTAAATTCATCTTTGACCTCATTTACTCCTTCTACTCTACCATTTGGGATATTAAGCATATTTAAGTTGTTCCTTCTGACTTTTTCTTTCATAACTGTATGAAAAAATATGGTGTTCTAGAATCCATCCTTTTAACCACATTTTACTTTGATGTTTTCCTAAAAATTCTTTCTTTGTATTCCAAGTTTTTCTAAGACTTTTGAATGATTTGGACTCTATCCTCCACAATTTTAGATATTGCCCCTCTATTTCTAGAAACAAACATAATATAAAGATCATTCAATTTTCAAGTATGTCCATATAAGAAAACACATTTCGGTCGTTTTTGGTGGATGCTTTTGGTATTTTCTTTTTAATTGGATTGGATTAGAAAATGAAAAGGAAGACATTTATAGAAGGGGTTATATTTGGTTCTCTGTTTTGTGGATTTTATGGAAAGTTAGAAATAACTTCATCTTTAATTCCGGCCGAGTTATTTTTTCGGATATTTGTTGGGACATTAAAATCTTAGCTTGGAAGTGGTCGATTTTATGTGATATTTCTTTTTCCAAAACTGACTTTCTAGCTTATTGTTCGAATCCGTTAGGATAATAGTTAGATCGGTTTTGGAGAGAAATTTCTTTTTGTAATCGAATTTCCGGTATTTTTGCTTGTAAGGTTTGAATACACCTAGTATTCTGTTATTAATCCCATTTGCTTTTTTTAAATAAAAAAAAACATTTCTATTCTACCATTTCAATATACTCTTCATGCTAGTTATTGGTTTAATCTAGTGAAATAACTTTCAATAGTTACCGATGATCAATATTCTCTCTGTCTCACAATAAGTACCCGTATAATAAATAAAAGTAAATTAGTTGAAAAAATTATAAATATTATATTGATATTCTAAAAAGACAAATAATTTGAGACAAATAAAAATAGGAAAAATGACATTTATTGTAAAATGGAAGGAATATGTTTTTCATTCATCCTAATTAGGGATACTCATGAATGGTTAATTTCAATAAATCCATATCCATAAATAATCAATATATATAACTATTTATTAAAATCAATTGTCATAATCGATTTTCATTTTTGTAAATAATTATAAATAAATTATATCCATATTTAATTTTATAATCAATTTTGATTTAATTTTATTTTTATATTATTTTTTGTAAGAGTTTATTATTTGAAAAAAAACATATATTTTTTATTTTAAGAATTTTTTTTTTTAATTTTTGGAAGATATATTGTTTTATTTAAATTTTGTTACTTTTTGATTTTTTTTTATTTACTCAAAACAAAATCCAAAAACTGATATTTAAAAAAATTGTTATTAAAAAAATATTTTTTTTTTGAAAACAAAATTTATTTTTCATTTTTGAAAAAATATTAAAAAGATTTTAAATTTTTTTGAATTTTTTATTATTATTTTGTCATGTAAAAAAATTAACTTTTTTTTATTTTAAAAAATTTATTTATTTATTGAAAAAAATTTTCAAAAGTACTTTTATAAAAAAAATTTTCAAAAGTACTTTTATAAAAAAAATTGACTAATTTGATTTTTGTTTTGGATATGGATTTGGTTAAAATCATATTAATAATATATCCAAAATATAAATTTGACTAAAACACTATTAATAATTAATCAGTTTTTAGTAATCGGATTTTGATATGTATAATTTAAATAACCGATTTATTTAAGCATGAGGTTTAGACTCAAAAGGATGTTGTATCCAATAAAAGTTTGAGTCAAAGTTTCAAATCAATAAAATTTAGATTCAAACATCTCCCACTAAAAATGTTTTTTAGTCCTAATAAACATGATTTAATTCAATATTTGCTAGATTTTATTCACATGAATTAATTATTGCAAATATATATTTTGTTATTTGAAAAAAAGCTTAGTTAATTCAAATTCAGGGCCGGTCTTGGGTCAAGGTAAACAAGCCCACACCCAAAGCCTCAAAAAATCGGGGGATTTAAAATCGAGAAAAAGTCAAAAATATATAATAAATAGTAATTAATACTAAATTTATATCACACATGCAGTATTAGCCTAACCGTAAGAGATATGGGTCAGTAGTGACTTATTCTAGGTTCAATTCATAGGTGAATGCAATCTGCATATTTTTGTTTTACTAAATTGTTTTTTATAATTTTATATTCTTGTCTTAATAAAAAAGACAATGGCATATATTTAATATATATTTGAAAATATACATTATATATTAAATTAATATGGTAAAATATAATATATTATTATTTATATTACTTTTATTTTATTTTATAAAAAAATATATTATTAAAATATATTTTATAATAATAAATTAAAGCTTAAAAGATTTAGTATTATTTTTTATTAAGTCAACATGATTAAATAGATAATAATTAAGTTATTAATTTTTTTTTAACAAATTAAAGTTAATCTAATTTGAAATAATATTTATAAGATTTTATAATTTTTTTATACCTAGTTTAACTTCCTTTATATTTATATATCAATTCTATTCATGTTATGTTTAAAGCTTTGAAGCTCTATCGAAATAATTACAAATATTTTTTAATTTATAGTTTTAAAAAAAAATTCTTAAATTTTTTGTATAAATTTTAATAATATTTATAATTAAATATTTAAAAATTCTTCATACAACCATATAATTTTGACAAAAAATATCTTTTGGTCTCTTAACTATATATTCTCTTTGAATCTAGTACATTGACTTTTTCCTCTCTCTTTCTCTCTCTTTCTCTCTCTCTCTCTGAAACAAAAGGAGAAAATAAAACCTAAAAAAGAAAATAAAAATTCAAAATTAATTATTCAATTTTTATTAATTAAAATTCAATTTTTATTATTTGTCCGTGGCCTCTAAAAAGTTGTGACTGACCCAGTTCAAATTACATTGAATAATGATTTGTTTCTTAAGATTCAACCCATAATATGATTAAAATAATTTGAGCTTTCAAACATATTTTCAAAACTTCATGATTTGATTCTCACTAAGATGTGAATTGATTCTTTCAAACAAAATCTTTTGATCATGCGTTCAAAATACTGATATATTGTGATTTGCTTATGACAAAAGTATGTATCAACTCAAACAACCAGAATATTTGAAAAATAGATTTTATGGCTAGAATTTTTTTTAAATGACATTATTTTAGTTTGTGATAAGGTTGTAGAAAAACGTCAAGAACATCGAATATGAAAAATTCAACCAATAAAATCATGCAATGCACATACATTATTTGTTTCACAATTATTCTGGTAAAAATGTTTAACATACATTTCAAAGTCCCCACTTCTTAAAATCATTGCACATAAGTAAAGTCGACAACTTATGAAGAGTGAATTGTAGTCACCTTCACTATCATTTCTTTGTCGTTTAATTATAAGATTATTGGGCTTTTTACCAAAATAAGTCGCCTTAGATAAAAAAAGAGTAAAAAAAAGACAATATTAAAAAGACTAAAATAATATTTTTGTCTCAGTATAAGTTAGCGAGTTTTTTGTTTTCGTCTCGATAATTTTTTTTTTTTTTTTATATTTTACATTCGTATTCAATTTTGTCTCTAAAATCAAAATCTACAAAAAAAAAATTTGTGGATTTTTGTTTTAGAGACCAAACCGCGTGTAAAAAATAAGATATAAAGACGAAAAATAAATAAATCACAGGATCGAAAACCAAAAATCTACTTACTTACGTAAACGAAAATACTATTTAAAATTATTAAAAATAATAAACGGAACAATTTATATACAAGGAGAGTTTATTATTGAAGTTAAATGTTTGGTTTAGGTTGGAGTGATTTATATACAAGGAGAGCTTATTATTGAAGTTAAATGTTTGGTGGTTTTCTTATTTGGGTGGCATTAGTTAATATCCTTGTCATTAATCATTATTATTTATTATAAAAATTAAAATAACATTATATTAACATTGAAAAATAAAATTTATATACATTTAATCTTAATTGAAACAAATTTAAAGTCGGAAATCTATCCATAACATGAAACCTATGAAGTGGTATCTGGACAGTGTTATTTCTAAAATATATTGAAATTGGGATGTAGACTAGGGCTATTCCTAAGATTCTAGAGGTCCGGAACGAATAATAAAAATTGATCTCTAATAAAAAAATATAATTTTTTAAAACAAAAATATCATTTATGTAAATTGTAAATAACATCAACAATAATAAATAGTCATTTATCCGTGCAACTAATTAATATAACAAAAAAGTCATATTCTAATCAATATCATTAAAATATATTCTAGCAACTTAAAAAAAAAGTTTTCCTTCTAGCATTTTTTGAAGCAAATTCCTCAATCAAGTTTTAATATTGTAATTAATGCTAATCCATTAAGCCTTTGTTGTAACATAGTAGACCGCAAGTAAGATTTCAACAATTTCAATTTTGAAAAATTTCTTTCTGCAGAGGCAACTGTCACTGGAATAGTCAATAAAATTATATATACAATAATTGTATTAGGAAAAAAATCTATACCTTTCAAAAATCTTAATGTATCAATAGGTCCAATATTTTCTACAAGCAATATATCTTTTAGGGACCTTAACTCCACACATAATTCTTTCCCATCAATATCACATTGTTAATTATGTTTCAATGTCTCTTTCAAATGACTACAACAAGACTCTAAAGCTGCATTGTCCAATGATTGTAATTTTTGAGAAGTAAACAAGAGACCAAAAACAATTTCATATTGTTAATATTGCTCAAATCTCTTATTAAGAGATACAATAGTCTGATCAACAAGGTAAATAAAATAATTAACTCTAAAAGATTCCTCTTCAGATAACTCAACTGGTGGGATATTCAAATTCTCATCAAACTGTCTTTCTCTTCGAAATATACGCTTTTGAGGAAATATTGGATCAATATTCAATTCAATGGCAATTTTTGTAGCATAATTCAAGGCATTTTTAAAATCGGTTTCTCTATATTCCTTAAAAAATGAAATCAACTCCGTCATTTTTTGCATAGCAACATCAATAACAATATCCCTTGATTGTAAGAGCTTGCTAACCACATTAATTGCGGATAATATTTCAAACCAAATAATTATCGCCATTAAAAATTCAAAATCACCAAGCTCATTTGTTGCTAAAGATTTAGCTTCACTTCTTATTTAGAATCAAGATCCTTTTCGGACACTTCAAGTAAAGCTTCTCTAAAATCTGACATTTGAGTTTTTATAACTTTGACAATATCTACATGACTCTCCCAGCGAGTGGATGACAACAATTTTGGAGTCAACCATTTTACATTATCTTTTAAAATTTGCCACCTCTTAGTAGAATTAGCAAAAATAGTATAAATGCGTTGAACAACTCCAAAAAAATCTTTAGCTTTACCACAAGAGTGAGCCATATCACACAATGTCAAATTAAGACTATGACAAACACAAGGAGTATAAAAGGCTATTGGATTTATGTCTAATTTTTTTTTTGTACACCTTGATGTTTTCCTTTCATATTTGACCCATTATCATAACCTTGTCCCCGCACATCAAATATAACAAGATCAAGATTTTTCAATTCATCTTGTAAAACATCAAAAAGTCATTGACCAGATGTATCATTCACATTCAAAAATCCTAAAAAGATTCTTCAACACTAACAGAATCTGAAGAAACATCCACATATTGTATTATCAAAGACATTTGCTTTTGGTGAGTAATATCAGGAGTACAATCAAGTATCACTGAGAAATACTTTGCTTGTTTGATTATTCTAATGATTTCATTTTTAATTGCAGAAGCAAGCAAAAGTATTATCTCGTTTTGAATTTTATGCCCAAGAAAGTGAATATGAAGATTATCATTTGTAATATGTCTAACATGTTCTTGAACAATTGAGTCAAATTCAGCTAACATTTCAATTAAGCCTAAAAAATTCTGATTACTATTTTGGTACAATATCTCATTAGAACCACGAAATGCCAAATTATGTTTAGCAAGAAACTTCACTATTGAAATAATTCTTTTTAAAACATTTTTCCAATGTCCATTTTCTTTCTCAATCAACCTTTGAGTTGTTTTATCAATAGTTTGAAAAGTTTGTATTCTTTTACGCAACTCATACCAAGTAGTCATATTATGAGCATGTTCCATGCTTGCCTCATGCTCTCTAGTCTTTCACCAACATGTTTCCAAGTACAAAAACCCTCATTTGCTAATTGACCTCTACCAATCCCTCTTTTAAAAAATTTACAAAAAAAAACACTCTATCAAGCTTTTTTGAATAAACAAGCCATTCTTTATCGCATTTCTCTCCATTTGGTAAATTTCTAGTATACAAATTAGTCGTAAAACATCTAGATAATTTATCTTTAGGACCCTTCACAATAGACAAATCTCTTCTAGGACCTTCTGTTACTAGTAAATCAACCATTGTAGACTCAAGAGAATCCCATATTTTTGGATCAAATATATCTATATCTTCATCATTGTCATTAGCATTTTCAACATCAACATTTTTAGCATCTAAATTATCACTCTCAGTAGCATTAACATTAGTATTTCCCTCCACATTTTCAGCACCTAAATTATTATTTTCGGTAGCATTAACAATAACATTAACATTTCCCTCCACATTTTCAACAGGAATTTGTGGTTCTTTAATAATAAATTTATCAAGAGCTCCTGATTGAAATTGAGTTAACTCATCAAGTCTTTTCTTTTTCTTACGCTTCTCACAACCAGAATCAAACTTTCTAATCTTAGGAGGCAATTTAGGAGGCATAGAGAGGAATAATGAAAATAAATTTAGAACTTGGAATTGAAGTTGATCAATACCGTAACGTTGAAGTTGAACCGATAATTCCCAAATATTGAAGTAGAACGAGTATTTTCCATAGCGTTGAAGTTGAATAAACAAATAATTAAGTTAGCTTTTCCATTTTACTAAAAAAAGAATTTTGAAAAAAAACTAATTTAACCTATAATTCTCTTTTTTTAAAATAAAATAAAAAATAAAATAGCTCTTATTTTTATAAAAATAAAATAAAATAAAAAAACAAAGAAAGGCATCACGTTTTGTAAAACCAAAGATAAAGAATAGAAATCCAAAACAATAACAGGAGTCACATCATTTCTTCTCACTCTCACTCTCAATCAAACTCAAAACAATAAGACTGTTACTTTCTAAGGAAATTCTTGGCTATAAATAAGACTGTTGTGACACTTCTTGGTCTCACAACTCTTTCTCTTCAAGTGAGTGGTCGATGGTGTTCTTCAAATATTGGGTAAGTTGTATCTGGGTTTGAAGTTGTATGGGTCACTTTTGCCAAGTCTTGGCTAAAAAGGGGGAGAAGAATGGTGTTTTGGTTGTTGAGTTCATTCAAACAGTGGTGGTGCAAGAATGTTGGAGGAATATGTTTTATCATCTTAACTTACAAATTTCTATCTGGTTGTGTCTTGTGATCTGAGTTGAAAAATAGGTTGTGACTTATGATCTGAGTTACATAGTGTATGTACTCAATGTCACGACTATTTAAGCTCTTTTTAGAATTCAGAAATAAGTTATCAGAAAGTTAACACTCAAGATGAAGAAGACTCTCACTCATTAAACACGGAAAGAAGAATGTTTTATCCAAATTTGTCAAAAGGGAGATTGAAAGCTCCTGAGGTTTGACTAAATTTTGATAAAACATTGATATGATAAAGATAAAGAAATCTGCTCAAGATTTAAAAAGTTAAAGAAGATGTCTCAACAACATGTCAGGAAATCTTCTTAATATAACATATTTAATCACTTAACAAATCTGTCAAAGATTTGGTGCGAATTTGCAGAGTGGATCAAGGAGAAAAGATAGAAATCCCAACAGTAGAAGACTATATTAGAAGACTTAGACCTAAGGTTAAAATAACCTTTGTAAATTTTTGTATCACTTGTAACTTTGTAACCTAAATACTTTGTAAAATAAGGGTTTAGGGTATGAGAGTCATTGGCTTTCTTAGGAGTTAGAATTCTCCACTTTACAGTACGAGATGAAGGGTGGAAGACATAGGTACAAGGAGTCTCATATCAAAGATTGTAAACAACTAGAGTTTAGCCTTAGATAAGGATGTTCATTGAAGGTAGTGATTAGGATAAAGTTGTAAAAGGGGGAGTTTAACTTTATGGTAATACTACAAGATAGTAAAGTCTTCATCCTGGATTGGTATCCCCCAGACTAGGTTTGTTAACACCGAACTAGGTCAACATATTTTGTGTACTTTACATTCTACTATTTACAATTTTATGTATTGTGTTCTTGACTAAGATGTCCCAACATGATGTCTCAACATCTGTTGGTGATTGTGTTGCATAACTTCAAAACAACAATTGTGTATTTCCTTTACTTATTAAAGTGCAATAATAAATGTCTTAACATTCTGATGGGACATTCTAGTATCTGAATAACCAGAACTTCAGTGCTTATTTTAGAAAAAATTATCATCCATAGAGCTCACACAATAGGCCAGATTTTTTTCTCTGATTTCAATTTAAATTTTGTACCTCAGGGGACAAATGTCAAACACAATATCCTAGAAAACTGGTTCAACAAGATAAACCATAACTATAACAATATTACAAATTAAGTTGTATAACAGGAAGAAGCAGAAAAGAAATAAAGAACATAACAATTGGTAACCCAGTTTGATGAAAACTCTATGTTATTCAATGCCTCTTCATAATATTACTATTGGAAGAGTATTAGTGGACAATTTTTATTATCGTCTCCACATGGATTTTTCTGATATGACGTGTTGTTCTATAGTTTATATGTTATAAGTGTAGGTTTTCAAATAGATTTTGTTTGGTAACAAGTGTTGTCAGTTGTTTTGGTAGCAAAGATTAAATAAAAGTAAGATGTTTGTTGGAGAAAAGTATGCCAAGATTAGAGTTTGCTAACCCTTTTCATATATATTCAATTAATCAAGCATGTGAACTTAGTTTCGATCAATACAATTTATAAGGATTCAAATGTTGGTGAGGTTTTACACAAAAATTAGCAAGTTTGCACCTCCATTACTTTTAAATGATAATATTTTATTAACCATGATCTAAAAAGTATTACTCTTGAGAAATGATTGTGTTTTGCAGGAAATCAAAATGAAAGAGTGCATAAGATAAAGAAAAAACAAGAAAATATGCCCTGCAAAGTTCGCATTGCGAACTATACTTTGCTATGCGAAGTACAGGCATTTCGCATCGCGAAGCCCAGGAAACAACAAATCTTCAAAAGTTCGCTTGAAGCAAGTGGGGCGAGAAGAAGCGAACTTAACTTCACATAGCGAAGTATGGTAGTTTCTAGAAGGGGTTTGAAATTGTTCAAGGTGAAGAAAGCCAGGTTTCACATAGCGACCAAAACTTCGCATAACGAACTAAGGCAGCTAGAACAACTATAAATAGTACATAAACCAGTTCAGAAATAATTCAATCTTGTAATATCTTTTACCATACTTTGTAATAGTAGTAAATAGTAGGAATAAAAGAGGTTGTAAGGAAGAGGAGCTGGATATGCATCAAGAGTCGGGAAATTGTTGTTGATGCTCGTTCAACTCAATTCTTCCATTATGTTTCAAGCTACCATGAGTAGCTAAATATCTTTCTTGTTGGGATTGGTCCTAGTTCACCGAACAATATGCATTTTCTTTGATCATGGAATTATATTAAATTTATATATGAATCATTATTGATGTCATCTTTCTTCTATTGTTTATTTCATGGATTGAATTGATATTAACAAATATGATTCTAATCTCGATCTAAGATAACATCTATTAAAATCTAAATGCTAGACATATATTTGAGTTTAATATTCACTATAAATATTGAATCTTAATGCTATTGTATTGTTTAATAGGCTGAGAAATCGTTGATTAACCATAAGGTAGAAATCTCATCAAATGTTTAGACATAAGCTTTGTTTGTGAGCAATACGTGATTATATTGAAACATGTTTAAATTGTGTATAACTGATCTGTGATTTGGATATTGAATCAGGAAATAAAAACCAATTCCCAACAAGCCTATTCCTCTAAAACTTATCTTTATTTCTTGCATGCTTTTACTTTTTGTAACTTATAAACCAAATAATCTTGAACTTCTACTTAAAACTATAAAAATTGTTGAATGATTTTGATGTTGCTCCAATCCATGTGGATACGATAAAACTAAATACTTACATTTGATTGTACTCAACATCAAATTGGCGTCATTGTCTGGGATTGAAGTTTAAGATATTAAAACATTGCAATAGTTTCTATCATATTAAGCTATTGTGTATTTGTTAATATTGTAAATATTTGTTTACATTTTCTACTAACCACTTTTGTTGTGTTATAAATGTGTTGTCTTGTATGCAAAATCAGGTATCTTCAGAACAAGTGAAGCACAAGAAAGCTAAGCAACATCAAAAGGTAAAACATTTTGCATCAACCCTCTTCAAACAACAATCCAAGGATTCAATTAAAAGATTAATATCAGAAATAAATTACATGTAATTGTGACAACATAGCCAAGAATCATACCAATATTACAAAGGGCATCCATACGCAAACAACATAGATTATGTCCAAAATTGGAGACAGAATGCGGAACCATACGCAACCTTTTACCATATGCTTAGGAGACTGATGAATTCTTATTTAAACTCGTTTGATTCATGCATAATCTTGCAATTATGTTGATATTAGGGGAGACATAAAAATGATCGAGGCATTGCTTGATAAATTGAGCATAACTAGTTAACCAAATGTAGTATCATTGTCCCTTGTGAGTGAGTGATCATTTGCGACCCCTTTTGAGCCATATGACATGAATCGATCATGGATGAACTGAACAATGCATTAAGTAAACCACTTAGTGGATATTGTTCTATATATTTAAAAATCATAAAAGTTCATCTATGATTGATTCTATTTTTCTTGAATTAAAACCTCAAAGACCATTGCTATCTATTGTCAAATTATAAAGAGCATTCAAAGGAAAAGTTAGGTTTTGTTCAAGTTGGGGAGAAGAAGAAAAATTCCTTTTTTTTAAAGATAAAAATGAAGAAATCAAAAGAAAAATATGAAAGAAAAAGAAAAGAAAGAAAATAAAAGATAATGAATACCAAAGATGAATGTGTTCAAAAGAAAGAAACAAAGGTTTGGATGAGTAACATGGTACAAAGAATAAAAATCTATTAATGCTCTTATAAAAAGAAAGAAAATTTAAAAACCACTTTGTTTGCATTAGCCTTAGAAATGACACTTCATTGGTACCTTGGCCACATTAAAACCTTGAAAAGACCTTAGTGATCTATTTTTTTGCATATCAACATACTTTGCTTAGATGAAGGCATGAATTAATCTAGATGTTAGCAAATTTGTCACGTGAGAGTTCATAATACCACATTATTTTCACTTATATAAAAAGTGTGATAGGTGTGATTCATAATAGACATATTTATTGCTTTTGTATAGCTTTGATTGAGGACAAACAAAGATTCAAGTTGGGGAGAATTTGATAAGGATTTAAATGCTAGTGATTTTTTACACAAAACTTAGCAATTTGCACCTCTATTACTTATAAATGATAATATTTTATTAACCTTGATCTGAAGAGTATTACTATGGAGAAATGGTTGTGTTTTGCAGGAAAAAGACTGAAAGAGTGCATCTGATAAAGTAAAAACAAGAAAACATGCCCAACAAAGTTCACATAGAGAACTATACTTCGCTATGCAAAGTATAAGCATTTCTCATCGCGAGCAATACTTTGCATCACAAAGTTTAGGCAACAACAAATCTTCAAAAGTTCGCTTGAAGCGAGTGGAGAGAGAATAAGGGAAAGAAGTTTTCATAGCGAACTTAACTAGCTAACTTGACTTTGCATTGCGAAGTATAGCGGTTTCCTGAAGGGGTTTGAAAGTTTTCAAGGTGAAGAAAGTCATGTTTCGCATAGCGACCAGAACTTCGCAAAGTGAACTAAGGCGGTCAGAATAGCTATAAATATGACAAAAGCCAGTTCAGAAATAATTTAATCTTATAATATATTTTACCATACTTTGTAATAGAAGTAGAAAGTAGGAGTAAAAGAGGATGTAAGGAAGATGAGATGGATATGAATCAAGAGTCGGGAAATCATCATTGATGCTCGTTCAACTCAATTCTTCCATGATGTTTCAAGCTACCATGAGTAGCTAAATCCCTATTTTGTTGGGATTGGTTGTAGTTCACTGAAACAATATATATTTTCTTTGATCATGGAATTATATGCAATTATGTATGAATCATTATTGATGTTATCTTCGTTATATTGTTTATTTCATGGATTGAATTGATATTGCCAAATATGATTCTAATCTCGATCTAAGATAACATCGATTATAATCTAAATGCTAGACATAGATTTGAGTTTAATATTCACTATAAATATTGAATCTTAATGCTATCGGACGGTCTAATAGGCTGAGAAATCATTGATTAAACCATAAGGTAGAAATCTCATCAAATGTTTAGACATAAGCGTTGTTTGTGAGCAATACGTGATGATATTGAAACATGTTTAAATTGTGTATAACTGATTTTTGATTTGCATATTGAATCAGGAAATGAAAACCAATTCCCAACAAGCCTATTCCTCTGAAACTTATCTTTATTTCTTGCATGCTTTTACTTTTCGTAACTTATAAACTAAACAATCTAATCTTCTTCTTAAAACTATAGAAATTATTGAACAATTTTGATATCCCTCCAATCCCTGTAGATACGATAAAACTAAATACTTACATTTGATTGTAATCAACATCAACAATCACATACCTTCTTAATAACTTTCTTTCTTAAGCCGAAATCGTGAAAGTTATTGTACTGATTGTTAAGTGATTCCTCTAAATAACAATCAATACTATAATCATGAAGACCAATATAAAGTGAATATTTATTCACAAGTCAATTCCTAGTACTTGGTCATTAATAGATGAAGAAACTATATCATGGTTTAGAAAATCCATTCCTAGCTTAATATAAACCATACAACCTCAAGAAAAGCAAATTACTTCATCATATATTGATCATTACCTTGTTCACATACAAAAGATCAAAATAAATACATACTAGTAAGGTTAAGTACCTATAATCTTGACACAAAAAAGAGTTTAGCCACCCATTTCCATGGTGACTTGTTCTGCAAGAAAGGAAGAAAGCTTTACAAGCATCAAAGTCTAAAGATCAAAGAGCTTAGCCACCCATTTCCATGGTGACTTGCTCTTTGAAGTTTCTCTAAGCTCAAACCCTAGCTCTTTGGTTCTAAACTCAGAAAAATGGTAAAATGAAAGTACAATCCACAAAATATCTATAAAAAATCACTTTATACATGTTCTAATAAGTTCCTGTAAGTGGCATCATGCTAAGCGCCAGTAGAGCGCGCTTAGCGCGATCAGTTCAAAGGCGACAAATATCCTCTTAGCATGTTGAGCGCGATCTTAGCGCAAAATTCCCAAATTACTACTACCTATGGTCCACGGAGCTCGCTGCAAGCACGCTTAGCTCGCTAGTACTTTCCAAACTTGTTGAAAATTATCCTTTAAGCACTGTTTCTTCATGCCCAGTCTCCAAGCATTCAAGGAAGCATAAAAACCTATAAAAAAAAGCAATAAAAAATCATAATACAATAAATGAAAAGAAAAAGCAATTAATTACATGTTTACATTAAAACATACGGTTTCACAACCAAATTAAACACGAAACAATTGTAAAGTGCCACAAAATACTATCAAATATATCAACAATTAGGCACTTAACAGTTACCCAATGACTTTCTATTTAGGAATCCCTCTAAATATGATAACTTATATCTCTTTCTCTCAATCATTAAACCCTAGTGATTGGTTATTCACCCAATTATCAACGTCGAATATCATAACTCAACCAGAAAAACCATCTATGTCAAGTTACTGAAATGTTGAGTATACAACTCAACTAGACAAACTTACAACTATGCCAAGTTTCCGAAACATAATGTGGTGTACATAAAAATAACAAAGACTCTTGTAAACCCTAGCACTCTAAGATCTTCAATGTGAATTATTACTATCCTATATAGGTTTGAGCCCCTTATATAGCATAATAACTCTAGTCTTTTCTCCTTGGATATTAGCTCTAATTTCCTACATAATTAATGCATAATCTATTGGATATTATATGTTCCATAAATCTCTCCAAGATATGATTTGTTTCAATTAAATTCAAATTTAAATCTTCATTTAAATCTGAATTAATTTTCGTCCAACTATCAAACAAATCACCTAATCATACTGTTAAGACAATTTGCAATGCAATTTGATCCAATCTTTGAACAATAAGTCTTCCAAAATGCGACAACAATGGCATGTTATGCAAGGCCCATATGTCATATCGACATGCTTCGACATTGCGTCCAACATGTGTCCTTTCAACACCTCCATATAGCTTAAGCAAACTATATTAATCTTGAACACATCGAGGGGTGTTCAAATCCAAATCGATCCAAAATACCGAAAACCATAAAAAAAACTAAAAATTATTGGATGTGTTTAGATGTCATTTTGTACAAACTGCTCGGTTCAGATTGAATTTCATATTGATTTTTCAAAAGGATCTAAACCAAACCGAACTGAACCGCATGTATATATTTTTGTACTTTTTTTATTAATATGATATGTTGTTATTTTATTATTAAATGATACTTATTTTTTAAAATATTATTTATTAGTTTGATTTAATCTATTTATTTTTATTTTTTTCATTTGTTTCAACCATTAGCGATTATTATCATTTTATAATATTAACTTTTAATATAGTATATGATATATATTATATCAAACTTATTATTTGTTAATACTTTTATAATGTTAGTAAAAAATATAATTTATAATTTGGATATCCAAAAAATCTATCCAAATCAAACCGCGTGAAATTGGAATGGATCGGATCAGAGTGTTTTAACCAATCATCCAAAACCAAATTGAACCGCGAGTAAATTTATCTCTGGATCGAATGATATTTTGCTTCAAAACCGATCTAAACCGCACCTAGAACACCCCTAAACACATCTCCATGTTTTTTATCTACAAAATGTAGCAAAACCAAAATGAACAACAACTCCCACTCCACCCTTTGGAAAATTGTGGCAAATAACTCTTCAAGATATATCACTTTTTCAGACCAGAACAAGTGACAGTCAACAGAGCATACAATCATCAACAATCTTCCAAATATCAAAGATAAGCTCAATAGCCGAAAATTAGTAGCATTCATCACAAATTCAATACAAAACAATATTCTAGAATCAATCAGACAAACATGCAATCATTCACAACTTAGTCATGCTTGACACTCAGTCATCTCATAGTTAATAACATACAATCTTACTAATTAACAATTATCAACATGTAATCATTCACATACTTAGTCATGCATAAGACAAACAATTAGTAGCTAATAATATGATATGCAAAATTCTACTAATACAAAAGCTTACATCAAAAGAGCCAAATGTCTTGCCCGATGCTCTAGCATACGAACATAACAGTAGAATTTACCCATATGATTGGTATAAACAAATACATATGTTTCCTCAGCAACACCATACTACTATCCCTTTTTGACATATTTTGAAAAAGGGATTTTAAAATAACACCTAGATGTCAATCATGCAAATGTTAGTATGTTATCACATACACAACCAAGATAGTAAGGACTACTGCAATTAAGATCACAAAGGCAAATCCTTTCAGACTATGGTTGATACCTAAGAATCACTTACTTTCGTAATGAAGTTGGAATGCATGAACTCTGATTATAAAATAAGTTTAAACTAAAATTCTCGCAATCGATAGTAACAGATCCTACTCATAAGGTATTCCCTATAACCCTTAGTCCCTAATGAACTACTCACTCATGGCGAATAAAAAGGAAATCAAATCGATATTCATTATCACTTTCATATCAAACAACTATAACAGATGAACAATAGAGGAATGATGAATAACAAAGTTTTTATTACAATTAAGTTTTGATCCCCAATTGCACCCTTAGAGACTTGAGTTACAGAGAAAAAGAAGAACAAAAGTACGTAGATAATTTATGAATAAAAATTTGGATCCTCAAACTCATAACAAGCTATGAGTTTTATAACAAAAAATTAAATAATGCACAAAATCCTTGGTACAATGACTAATCAATCAAAATTGCAACATATCAAATATTGCTTAAGAGCCACAATAAAGGAGAATCAGTCTAAATATGAAAATAAATCAAATATTGCTCGTCCACCTGCTATGGCAAGTAGTAGTTGCTACAGTAGGCCATAACAGGTATCTGATTTTTTTTGGGAGATGGACAAAAGGGGTGCCTAGGGTTTTTGCTGCTATGGCCCGTAGCAGCTACTACGGGTAACCATATCAGCCCCTGGTTTTTCTATAGAGAAAACATGTCTTTTTTATTTTGCCTGATTTTGATCCTTCTTGGTCTTGGATCCTAATTAGGTCCCTACATTAGCAAGAACACAAAAAAGAAGCATAAACACGGTGATTGGAAGTAAACCGAACAAAATGTGATAAAATACTAAGATAAAAAGACTAGAAATAATGATGCGAAAACCACTTATCATTAATTATAATCCACACAAAAAAATAACGACATTATAAATTCACAATTAGAATCAGATGAAAAAGGTATAATAGAGTTCACACTTTTTTATTCCTCAAATAAATGAACACAAGGTGCACACCTCCTCTTAGGTAAAACATTTGTTGTCTGCATTCTAATAACAATCTTTAAAATTTTCATAAACAAAAATTGAATTAAAAAGGGAATAATTGGGTGCATACCTTTTTATCCCGAGTAAGCGGACGTAAGGTACACACCTTGTTCTAGTTCAATTACTCGTCTTCCGCATAAAAACAACCATAATCAATCAATTTTATTTTTCACACATGCGCGAATAGACACTTTCTTATACAAACTTTATTGTCCAAGCTCAAGTATTTTTCCCTTTAAAAAATAAACTTTGGTGGCGACTTCATTATCATTCGAGCGTTTATTCTCTCAGATATTTTTCACGCTACGACACTTATACTAAAAGCTATTTGTGGTAGCTGATAAGTCTGTAAAAATCTTAAGATCAACTTATATAAGAGTCTGTGAACATAACCTATAAAAACTCACAAGTTTATATTTAAAATCTCAAAAAGACTTCTTAACGACAAGACTAGGTCAACGTTCAGCTAAACCTAAATAACTCTCTAATTCAATCTCTCTAACCATGTCCTTTTAATTTCCTCTATTTATTTTTCATTATTAATTTGTGTCGTTATTTAATTAAACAAAATTACTGACACAAATTGATTGAAAAAAGTATAAAATTAATAATGAATTTTAAATACCATAATATAAAATTAATAATGAATTTTAAATACCATAATGATGTCATTGTAATTGGATTGGATATCTCTGGTACTCATTCAATATTGTTAAAAAATAATAATAATGAAAAATATTAACAATTATTTTAAAGAAACGTGTTAAAATAATTTAATCGGAAGTTTTTTTCTTAACTTTTAAATAGATTTTTACTATTTAATATTATATAAAAATAAAAAAAGAAATATATTGACAATGTAAAATAGTTTTGTACTATCAACCACTGAGAGACATGCATTCCAATAAATCCCAATTATATTTTTAAAATATTAAAATGACATGATAAATATAAGAGTTTTAATTGATTGTATGTATAAAATTGTTTTATACTGACAATGCACTATCTTTAAATTCATATATAAAATGTTAAATTATACAAATATTATAGATGAGGCCTAGATTACCTAATAAAAAACGTAGATAATTTATTCATTTTACTTGTATAAATAATTTTTTTTTATATTTATTCTTTTTTAAGTGATTTTTACTATTATTTTAAATATATACTAGTAGTATTCTTATTGAAGATTAAATTAATAAAAAAACTATATATAAAATAAAATTGTAAATGAACAAAAATAATAAAAAAAAAATAAAACATAAGAAAAACTAACGAGAGATAAGAAAAAAGTGTTTTTTGAATAATTTCTTTTAAAAATAATATAATATCATATTTCTTCTGATATTTAATATTATTTATAAAATTTAAAATAAATTAGTTATATTTAATTTGTATGAGATGGATAATTTATCCATCATTTTTCAAATCAAGAAAAAATACATTGCTAGGGTCTCTAAATAAAGTCACTTAAGTAGATTGCATTTATTTCACAATGGAGTGTGAAAGAGGTTGCCTGCTAAAGAGACACATAACTTTAAAAATATTCCAAAAGGATCAGTTTCCTACTCCCCACAGGGAAACTAGAGTGGAATAAAGCTGAAAAATAAAGTATAGAAGAATTAAAGAACAAATTGAGTTGAATAATACTTATCCCTTAATCTTCAGCACATGTCCACTATAGTCAAGCCCCACCACATAATATAATATTTATAGGTTCATATGCATTATTGTTGAAAATTCTTAGTAATTGTTTTGATCTTTTTTTCCTTTTTTATTGGTCAAGTTATTTGATTTTGCTATTATAACATTTGTGTTAAACTTGTTTTTGTTAAAAATAGTTTCCAAAACAAAAATGGTTTTGAAATTTATGCAACCGATTATAATTAGTGAAAGGATAACGAACAATTGAAATGATGGGAAAAATTCAAGAAAAGAGGAAATTGTACAACATTACTAAATTAGAAGTAACACAAAAGTCATAGGAATCGAGTAACTCATCATTAGAAGTGACTTAAATTTGACATTGATAAGTTGCAACCGTTTTATTTATTTGTTCATACTTTGTTTTTCCAAAATGTCTTAAGACACACACCTAACCCAATGTTAATCAAATAGTTGTTTATGTGTTGTGTTTATGCTTCATAATTTCTTCATAGATGCTTCTATTAAGCTACTTTTTTAGTGCACAAGTTACGGAATTGAAATTTGTTGTTTTATATAGTGAAAATTAATGTTGGTGGATATTGAAATTTGTTATTTTATATAGTAAAAGTTAACGTAAATGGATATTGGTATCACTAGGGAGGGTAATTGTACTCATATTTAATAAATATATGTAAAAAAAAATTATCGGTTAAAAATCCATAAAATTGATGTGGATAAACAAATACGATACATGTAATTATCCATTAAAATATATTGGTATGGATACTGATATAAATATATTATGATCTATTAGATATGTTTATCTCTTTAAAAAAAATATTATAATTAAACTAATACACATTTAATATAAGTGTTGGTTTGTTTTATAATTCAACAATAAAATATTTGAATTTTTTTGTGAATTTTGTTAAAAAATTTAAAATAATATGATATTTTTTCAATTGATAGATATAGGCATGATAAATAAATTCAACTCCGCAGGATCCCGTCTGTTGCTCCGAAATTAATGAGGAAAAATCAATTTAAACGGGCGCAGGAAAAACTCGGTTTTAATTTACGGGGTGGGAGCGAGGGATGCTAGTATGGGTGGCAAAACGAATCGTGCCTAGCTGGGCCGGCCCTCGCACCCACCAAAAAATAGTGGGTTGAATTGGGATTTTGGGTCCACTATCCATCAAAGTCTGCCTTGCTAAAGAGCATCACCCGCCAAAGCTCGTCCTGCTAAAGACCGCCACCCGCCAAAGCTCGTCCCGCCAAAACCCGTTGTCCAGAGCCCGTCGCACCTATTAAATAAACATTTTTTAAAGTCATCTTCTAAAAAAACCAATACCAAAATTGATTACATAACTTGTTTTCAGTCATAAATCAATTTAGTTTCACCTTCCAAATAACCAAAGATGCAATGGAAGTCACCTCCCTTTAAGGCATATTCGTATGAAAACTAATCATATTGGTTTACTAGCATTTTGATAAATGACAAAACTAATCATAAATATATGACATGATAATTTATTTTTCTTTTATTGGACATTTCTTTTGCTTCTATTTTATGGCCATCAATTTTTGTTTTTATTTTAGGTGAAAACTTGTTGAAAGTTCTATATTTGATTGAGGATTAATACTTGATGGTTTTAGTCTTTTGCCAATTATGTTTTCTAAATGTTGGTTTAATAATTTTTTATTAAAATGTAAGAAGAAAAAAAGCCTTTTAATTTATTTAAAAAATAGAAATAAATAAATAAGAAGGTGGGCGCTAACCCACCACCTTGGCGGAGCGAGTTAGACTTTTATGTCTATTTCAACTTGGCGGACATATCCGCCCGTTCTTTTTTTGCGGGCAATAGGCGGGACAAGATGGGGCTTGCAATCCGTTTTGCCATCCGTAGACGCTAGTACCCGCCATGCACCCGCACCCTGTAACGCCCGTATTTAATTAAATATTATTGAGTATTTTCCGTATTTTTGTTGAATATGTTGAATAAGTTGTTTAAGTTGATAAGTTGATAATCGGGTAAATAGTTGATTTAGTCGGGAGAAATTAATATTAGAAATAATATTGATTTTAGTAGAATATTAATTAATTTGGTTGGGTTAAGTTGTGTGTGAAAAATAGCAAAGTTGGGTGTATTGTGTAGTAGGCTCATTAAGAGAATTATTAAACTCATTAGTTATTAAGTGATTGGAATGAGTTACTGGAGTTATGTAGTAAACAACATGAAGGCAGTTAGGTAACATAGTTTTATCAAGCAATTAAAACTAAGGGTTTGGAGACACAAGGGTTGGAGAAGATAGAATACGAGAAGTTGTCGTCGGAAAGCCAAGTTTCAGATTCGATTGGAAAATTCGAGCCACCTTCAATCCATGGTAAATGTGGGGTTCAAATTTTATAACCGGGAATACGATAATTGATATATAGGATTGAGAATTTTATAATTTTTCTACTATTGATTTTGTGTGGATAAATTGTTATTGGTTTTGTGAAAATATTGTGCGTTGTTGGTTTTTATGTTGATGAATCGTTTATGTTGAATATGATTTTGTGAGCCATATCAGATATTAATATGGAGAATTTGGTTGAATTTAGGCGTAATATGTGCTCGAAAATAATACTGCAACCGAAATATAGAAAAATAAAAGAAATACCGGAAACTGGAAGTAAGTTGAAAAATTAGGTGACGGGAGCCACGAAGGAGGGGTGGCGCATGCCACGTATGGGGGTGGCCACCCAATGGTGAGATGTAGTGCAGGCCACATGAAGATGTGGCAAAATCCACAAGAAAGGCTTAAGGGTGGCGCAAGCCACCTGCTAATGAGGTGAGAGCCACAAGAAAGGTGGCGCAAGCCACCACTAGCAGGACGGGGGCCACTTTAATTTTCTAGCAATACACTTAAGTATTTGATTAATTGTGTCATAAATTAGCTAATTAGTTTATACATGTGAGTAATGATTAATTAACTAATAAGTATATTATGTAGAGGAATTAAATATAATATGGTGGAGTTTAGAAGTAGCAGTAGTGGACTTGTAGCAGAAAGCAGAAAACGAGAAATTAACAGGTACTGGTATATTGTAGCAGAACCAAATTTTGATGACAACATAAATAGTAGCAGAACAATGTATGTATCAGTAAGTTAAAACTTCACTGAGTTAGTGAAACTTATTAGTAGAAATATAGTGTAAAACAGTACCAATTTAGTCGAATAAGTGAAATTAAGCGTAAGAAATTAGTTGTCCGAAATTAATTGAAATTTGTCGGGATAGTTCGTATAAATTAGTAAGTGATTTTGGTTGATTTATTTTTGTTGGAATCTAGTCGAATACGTGGATTTGTATGTATTGTTGAATAAGGAGATTTGTCCCGATTTATGGATATATTTGAGTTGTAATTCTGATGACAATGTTGATTTAAGTTGTTGCAGTTGATGCATAATTGTTATTGTTAAGTTATAGGCCTATGGCCAATGTTGAATCGTTGTTGTTGTCGAGTTGTAGGCCTATGGCCAATGTTGATTCGTTGTTGCTCATAAGTTGCGATAGTAGATACTTATTGTTAAGTTGTTGTAGTATGTTGTTGTTGCTACGTCGGGATAGTATATTGTTGCTATATTGCTATATAATCATTATTGTTTTTGTCCTGATCGCATACATTGTATTTTCTAAGTTGGAGCTAATGCTTAACCATGTTGGCCTGGATTGGCAAATAATTATAAGTTGAAGTTGAAGGCTTATGCCTTGTTGTTGCCTCGATAAGCTAACACTTTCTAAGTTGGGAGTTCTGCTCCAATGGTACCACATGCATATGCATAGTTGATGTCGCATTTGAGTTGCATATTATACGTCTTATGTTGATTGTTGTTTTGTCGTTGTTGGATAGTGGTGAAATTGTATGATTTTAGTCTAATGTATTGATTATCATACTTCTATTTATATATTTCGATATCTCACCACTTCTATTTGAATGTTGCCCTCTATTGGTAACATGCAGGTAATCCAGAGATAGAGCTGAGTACCTTAGTAGATTTGAGTCGGTGTTGTCGCTCTGATACGTAGCACTCGGGGGGATAACGCATGTTTTCTGTTGATGTTGAATAGTATTATAGATGCTGAATTTTAAAGTTGTTTTATTAAAGAAGTGTTGTTTTGAGTTATTTTGATGTTGAACACAAGTTCTGATATAATAAAATTGAATTTTATGAATCTGCTGCGTGATAATAAAGTATGTTATTTTAAATACTAATCAGTGTTGGATCTTGTTTTTAAGTTGAAAATGTATCATCTCATTTGTGTTGTTAAAATATTTATACTCTGACTTTGAGATTAATTACTGGGTAAAAATGGGGTGTTGCACACCCGCCAACTAAATTTAATTTATTTTTAATAATTTCATTACACATTTACACTTTTTTAATATTACAATATCATATTTATTATAATTATTATTTATTTTTCTAAAAATATGATTTAAATAAAAATTATCAAACATTATAATTATTCTTCAATTATTTAATTTAATTATTATTTATTATTATTGAAAAAATCATACATTTTATCAGAATATATATATATATATATATATATATATATATATATATATATATATATATATATATATATATATATATATATATATATATATATATATATATATATATATATATATATATATATATATATATATGTAAAATAAGAGCATATAGAGGCACATGTAAAAATTCCATATTATAACATAATTCTCAACTTGGTTAAGTAATAATAATTACTTCAACTTACAAAATTATTAATTATCATAATGGAATTATTATTGGGATCCATGTCATTAAGAGAATATTATTTAATCAAATGAGAGTGACACGTCCATAGTTTCTTGATCTTTTTGTCAAAAGTAACCGGATATTTAGGATCCATTGAGTTGACATTTCCCTTTTGGAAAGACATCAAATAGTATCAAATTCAAATGAAGCACACATTGTGTTATTAATTTGAAAAATAATAAGTTAGTGTAAAAAAATTTGTCTAAGTGTTTGAAGCGTCTTTGACTCAAATTGTCCACACGTTTACTTGTTAACTAGGAGTACATTTTCTTTTGACCTCTTTGAATTGAGGCAAAGCGTGTGTTTTCTCCCTTCTTAAGCATCAAGAAATAAATTTATATGTTAGGTATAGAAAAGTTTGCCATAAACATTGAATTGATACCATTATATTTGAATAATTTACTTTACTTGATGATTGTGAATATACTATAAGGAGTCATTTTATGTGATGTCTTGTCGTAAACTATAATTAGACATTCAAGTGCCATAAAATGCGCTAGTTTGGACTCCTTCATTATGTAATCCATTTTATTTATCTTTTAACCATCCAATTTTTAAGGGAATGAGATTATGATCATTTAAAGTTTGTATTTTATTTTTTTTACAAAATGTTTGAGTTAAAGGTTAGAAGGACTCGTAACCTACTCACAAAATATACAAAACATATATACACAAGTTAAAGATGAAGAAGATGATGGAAGGAAAAAAAGTATATCTGACTTTCTAATTGAAAGAAATGATTACAATAGAATTTTGTTATAATATTTAAAACTTAACTTTTACTTTGTATATACACATTCAAGCTAAATGCAATTCAAATTAAACTCAAATGAAATGTTAATTGAATTTGGGATTACACTTCAATATCATTTCTTATTTCATATCCAAAACTATAATCAAAAACACCAATTTCATCCCTCAATTGGATAATATGTTCAGTCTTAATAGTTTTGGTCAGCACATTTGTCAGTTTGTTTCTGCATGATATAGTGCACAACTTCAAACACTCCATTTTGAACTTGGTTTCTAAGAAAATGGGACTATGTATCAATGTGATTGCTTCTTCCATGTAACACTAAGTTCTTGGCAAGATTTATAGTTGATTTGTTGTCAATCATCAACTTCATATGTTTCCTCACATTGATCTTCAAATCATGCAACAAGTTCATAATCCACACAACTTGATAAGGAGTCAAAACACATGCAATGTACTCAGCTTCACAGGTTGACAGTGCAATAATTGGTTATTTCTTAGAGCACCAAGAAATGAGACCTTCCAGATACTTGAAGAATTTCCCATAAGTACATCTCTTATCTACTCTATCTCCACAACAATTAGAGTCTAAATAACATATCATCTTTGAATCATATTCAACGTCAAAAATTCATACCTTAGTATCTGTTAGAGTAAAAATAGAGTTGGGTTTTTGTTATCGATCCATAGAGATTATTTTATAATATCACCGCCTTTCTATAGTTGCGCTAGTTTAAGACTCAATGGTAACAGGGGGTTTTGGTTTTGGTAACGGAACGTTTTGTTTGCATACAAATTAAAAACTAAGAGTAAATATTATCGATTGGTGAAAGTTTATAAAAAAGCACATGCCAAGGTTAGGGTTCGATAAGACCATTTGCACAGATGGTTTCGATCAAACGGATGAACTCCTTAAAACGATAAACACAATCACAATATCCTCTCAATATGTTTATTCTAACACAAATTGTGAGTTTTACCATTTTGATCCATTGATGATCTCTCACTCAATCTATCAAAATGGTAACATTAGAGATCAATACAAGGTGAACATCAAGTCTCATAACTATCTCTAGCCTATGTCCTTTGATGGATGAAAAACTTAGGTCAAGTGTGGGACATATTTCTCAATCATGAAGCACACAAATTATATTTCATAAAAACAAAGTTTTTCACCATATATTTATCATCAAAAATTCATACACAATGATCAAAAGCTATACATACAAATTTAAGACTTATCTACCTTCTAACATTGACATATAAGAAGTTTAGTTAGCCATAACAATGAAAAATTTCATTACAAGAAAGAGATGAAGAAAACAAAGCATCAAAGGCGATCTCCCAACTATTGCACCGATTCTTCGAAAACAAGAGAAAATGCTAAGTTTTGGTGTTTTTGTTCTAAGAAAAGTATGATATCCCAAAAAATGATTGTTCAACCCATTAAATAGAAGGCTGAAAAATGCAACGCTGGCTAAGCGAGCTCGCATTAAATGATCAAACCTCATTTGCTCGCTAAGCGAGCTCAGGCCCTCGCTTAGCGAGCAACTCTCTGGATTTTTCTGCTGATGCTCGCTTGGAGCTCCAAAAATGTATTTTCTTCAAAACTTGCCAAAAGAGAGTCCCCTTGCTTTGCTTTCTACATTCCAATGGTAAAACCTAAAAATATAAAAACAAAAGTTAAGTAAACAATACTATTGAAATCATTAAACTGGACTATGGATATTAACCAGAAACAATAGGAAAAAGCATCAAAAAACCAAATAAGCTCAAGAAAAGTGTCAAAATCTATACTACATATTAACACAAATTGACACTTATCAACTCTCCCCAACTTGCTTCTTTGTTTTTCCTCAAACTAAGGTGAGATCAAAGAGAAACAAGAAAAAATCAGACAAAGACAACACACCCAAATTGATGGTTCAAACCAAAAGATTGCGCTCACAAGTAATGTCCGGCTTTACATAGAATCACAACATAATCATGAACTAGCTTCTAAACATAAATGACAAGCAATAAAATGTTCAAACAAGAATCACCTAATCACTTAACTAAGTCAAGCTTAATATCTACAAGGGACAAATCACTCTCAAATGTAATTGTACTAACATCCAGAACAAATCATGCAAGTATCAAACCAATTCAATAGGAAGATCAAGGAAACAAAGATCTCATAAGGACTTCTCACTGTTTTAATAGGGCAATGGTTAACAAGAAAGGGATATATATATATATATATATATATATATATATATATATATATATATATATATATATATATATATATATATATATATATATATATATATATATATATATATATATATATATATAAAGGTCAATGATTCAAAGGGGTTTCAAAAGCTTTTGAAAAATGAAGAACATGCCAACTAAATCAATCAACTTATTTCAAACTTTTCCCTTTCTATTCCTTCCTCTTTTCTTTTCATGGTGCCCCATCTCAAAAGATTTTTTTCTTTTCTTTTTCAAATGCTCTTATCTTTTCAAGCACTTCCAGCTTAAAGTGTTAATCTTTAGCAAATGTTCATATTTTCATTTTTTCTTTTCTTATCAATGTTTTCAAGAGACACCACTTCCATCAATTCTTCCTTTCACACTCAAGTACTCTCCCCAAATTTAAACCATACCATATTATAATGACAATATTCTTCAAGAAAGTATGTTCAAACAAAGAGTTAAGTGTATACAAGAAGTCAAACTAGAATGAATCACAATGGTTTTCTTTTTTTTAACAACAATGATCACCAATGAATGGTATCCCGGCATTTTGCCGACTTTTGCTTTATGATTCATTCTAGTTGTGCGAAGGCTCAAAATTGGCTAGCAAATGCTCACACTACTCACCGGGTAAAAATAAAGCCTAAAAGAATTGGATGGTTTTTCTCAATATTCAAACAATGCCTAGTTTATTTCAATGTTTCCAAATTTTTTTAATGAATACAAGATACAAGCATGAATCGCACGAGCTCACAACAATTACATAAATGCTCAAATTTGTGAACAATGGAGGCCACTCACTTTTGTGGTTTGTCCTAAATAATTCTCATATGAACACTTATGCAATATGAACAAAGCTTGAAATTTGCGGAAAGTAAAGAGTTCATACGCATATTATATTCTACAAAGCACGAACGGAGTACCTTTTTCACGCAAACTTTCAGAAGTTTATCATCACCATCAATTAAAGGTGAAGCACAAAGCTTAGATCAAATAAAAGTAACTTGTTTCACTAAGATGATCACCTCAAAATCAAGAACAAACACAAAAATTTTGCAACACAAACATAAATATAAACCATCCGCCCGGATGTTAACTAAAATGAGTTTTAAAAGTACAAAATCCACCATCCGCTCGGATGGGAACAACTAATCCAAAACAGTAGTAGCAAAATCACACCTAAAAGGATGTTAACTAAAAAATCCAGAAACTACATCAGCATCCTAAAAACATTCTAAACAAAACATAAAACAACATAAAATAAGAACAATCAAACCGTCTAGCATCAATCAAAAGAACTCGAACTATCATCATCATCAACATCAATGTCATCATCAGCAACATCATCATACACACCATCACCAGCTACCCCCTTGAAGAACCAGGCATATCCTCAGGCCTAGCAGTATAAGTTCTGAACTCCTTCATGGATCGAAGATAGTGGTCTACATGAGGCTCCCTGATCTGTACCTACAACTACAACATGGACTCGTACATGAAAGATAAATCACGGTGGTGCGATTCATGCATCGCCCGATTATCAGCTGAGCTAGGATCAACAATATGCCCAGCAGAAGGCATCCGACTAAAAGGTACACCCCCGGGAGGAGGAGCAGAAGCAACTGAAGTAGCAGCAAGTGTAGGCTCACAAACTTTGGAAGCAAACTCATCATCAATAAGAGCTAGCTTCACATTCCCAAGTGAGGGAAGTGTGAGGCTAGCTGCCTTACACAAGGCCACGACTAAACCAGGGTGAGTGAGTCGGCATGTCACCCTCGAGCCATAAGGTGTACCACTCGTAGCAATCCTTCGAAACTCAGTGGAGATGATTCGAGCAAGGTCCATTGTCTTTCCTTCCATGATGCAAGAGATGAGAGAAACCACCTCAATCGTGATATCTGAGGTGTGGCTCCTTGGCATAAGGTTGTGCAAGACAACTGACATGTAAATCTGTGATTTGCTCTTCAATGCTCCTCTCTTGAAGCGCAAAGGTGCTCCCGTGGAACTCACCTCGTACGAGTGGTCTTGAAAGCAGATGCGCCTCTTGATGTTCTCAATATCCCAATTCCTTCTTGCTCGCAACCTTCCATAATCACATAGGCCATCTTCCTCCAATTGTACATTATCTCCCAAATACTGACTTATGTTGTCTCTAGAGAAATTAATTTGTTTTCCCCTCACCCATGTTCGGTAAGCAAAAGGGTCATTTCCGGCACCTGTTGGAAGGGCGTTCGCGAATAACTCCCTCACAATTTCCAAGTGAAACATTGGGTGAGGTTCACACTGCACAACAAAGTCACCCATTTCCAATTCAGCCCCGACAATTATGTAGTAACCAGTAGGGCTTAATCTAACCAGTCGATCTGCCCAAACTGATCTTCGTTCCAACTGCAAATATCTCTTGTGGTGTATTGGACTTATAAACCTAGTCGTATTATAGGCTATAGCTGGAGGGCCTCTTGAGGAAGATGGTGTTGAAGTTCGGCCTCTCTTTGATCTTCCTGACATATGAAAAATAAGAAAGGAAAACACACAAAAAACACAAGCAAACTGGTAAAATTAGGCACTAAAAACAAGTTACAAAATTACTAAAATTCCTAATAAAACTACAGCAATTGCCCCATGTGTTCAAAACAATAAAAAAAGAGGGAATTTTTCTGCAATTCCCAGGTCTCGCTTAGCGAGCTCTGCGAAATTGCAGAAAAATTCCCTGATTTTCAGGGGAAATTCCACAATACCAATAGATCTAATATCCATTATAATCATCCAATATAACAGAGGTACTTCACAACAATAACCCTAACTATCAAAAATTAGAAACTTCTCAATTTCTTGCCCTAATGCTTCAATTTCTCTACCCTAAGCCACATGCAACAAAAATATCTACTAAAGAACAACAAAGGGAGATGGTAGAAGCATATAGACAGCAAGAACAATGGAAGTTTCATGAAGAAAAGTCAAAAACTCCCCAAAAATGGGTTTTTACGAAATTATGGAAAAAAAACTAGAAAATTAACTTACATTTAATGAAATGAGTGGATTGAAGGTTGGAAGTTGTTAGGAGATGAGCAAAAGTTCTTTGAAGCTTGAAGGAGAGTGACTAAGAGAAGAAAACTTTTGAAAATTTTGTAAAAATGGGAGAAAGAGACAACCCTAGCCCTTTCCTTCCTTCATAAAGTTGAACTGGGCCAGGTCTGGCTAGATGGGCCCAGTTCAGAAACACAATTTTTTTTGCTCAGCTTGCTTCGCGAGCAGGATGGCTCGCTAAGCGAGCAACTCACTGGAAGTTTTTTAGACACGCTCGCTAAGCGAGCTCTGCAACACCTAGACATCTTCTAGCAGTTCAAATATCACATTTCTAGCTTCAAAAACACCCATAAACATCAGAATTAACATAAAAACTTACAAAATTGGGGGTGCCTCCTAAAAAACGCTTGTTTAATGTCGGAGAAGCTCGAAGGTCCACGATGATCAACGATCATCTAGAACAACATAACGTTTTCTCGATCGAAGTTACCTCCAAGGTAAATTTTTAGACGTTGGCCGTTGACCGACCAACTATCTTTTTTTCAAGATCCTCGATCACCACAGCTCCATACTCTTTGAATTCCTTAACCCGGAATGGTCCAGATCATTTACTCTTCAACTTTCCTGGAAAAAGCTTTAGCCGGGAGTTGAAAAGTAAAACCAGTTGTCCAATTTTGAATTCTTTGAGTTTAAGTTTCTTATTGTGGTAAGTCTTTACATTCTCTTTGTATAACTAGCTTGAATGATAAGCTGCATTTCTCATTTCTTCAAGCTCACTCAGTTGCACTTTTCATTTTGTTCCAGTTGAGTTTGGGTCGAAATTTAGAAATTTTAAAGCCCACAAAGCTTTATGCTCCATTTAAACCGGTAAATGACATATCTTGCCATAAACCATTTTGAATGGAGTTAAGCCGATTGGAGCTTTGTAAGCGGTACGATATGCCCACAAAGCTTCGTCCAATTTTTGCGACCAATCATTCCTCGACCTAGAAATAGTTTTTTCTAAAATCCTATTTACCTCCCTATTCGAAACCTCAGCTTGCCCGTTTGATTGGGGATGGTAGGGAGTCGCAACTTTATGTGACACACCATGGTATTTCAAAACGCTTTCAAGGGGTGCATTACAAAAGTGCAACCCACCATCACTAATCAACACTCGAGGGGTTCCAAAACGGGCAAAAATATATATCTTTAGAAATTTAATCACCATTTTCCATCCTCCCTCGGTGAAGCAATAACTTCCACCCATTTCGAAACATAATCTACCGCAACCAAAATGTATTCATTAGTGAAAGATGGTGGAAACGGTCTAACGAAATCAATTCCCCAACAATAAAAAATATCAAACTCCTGGATATTTTGGAGGGGAATTTCATCATGTTTACCTATTCCACATGTTCGTTGACAAGTGTCACAACTCCTCGCATGGAGGTTTGCATCTTTGAAAATAGTAGGCCAATAAAATCCCGATTGAAGGATTTTAGTGGCCGTTCTAGATCCATTGAAATGTCCTCCATATGGTGAGTTATGGTAATGTGAAAGAATGTTTTTTCTTCATCACTTGTCACACACCTTCTCAGCAAATTGTCTCCACAAATTTTAAACAGACAAGGTTCATCCTACACATAGAATTGTTCATCCGACAAGAACTTCTGTTTTTTATTCCATGTTAGGTATTCTAGAATCCAACCCGTTGCTTTGTGGTTAGAAAAGTCGGAAAATCACGGCCTAACTTGGACCATAAACAATTTTTAATCCGGAAATTCTTCCCGGATTTCAATTTTAGATTTAGTTACATCCACATTTACCAATCGCGATAAATGATCTGCCACTAAATTTTCCGATCCTTTCTTGTCCTTCATCTCCAAGTCAAACTCTTGGAAAAGAAGGATCTAACAGATAAACCTTTTCTTAGAATCCGGTTTGGTTAGCAAATATTTGATCGCGTAATGATCTGTGTAGACGACAACTTTTGAACCTATCATGTAAGAACGGAACATCTCTAGCGCATACATTATGGCTAGCAATTCTTTTTATGTTGTTGCATAATTCACTTGTGCCTTACTAAGCACTTTGCTAGCATAGTGTATGGCATGGAAAAAAATTTCTTTTTTTTGCCCTAGCACCGCTCCAACGGCATAATCACTTGCATCACACATAAGTTCAAAATTTAAATTCCAATTTGGAGCAATGATTATGGGAGCGGTGACAATGTTTTCTTTTAGGACTTGGAAAGATAAAAGACAAAGGTCATCAAAGATAAATATTTGATCTCTGTTAAGCAAGTTGCTTAGTGGCCTCACCACTTTGACAAAATCCTTGATGAACCTCCGATAAAATCCCGCATGGCCCAAGAAACTTCTTATTCCCTTGATGTTGGTTGGAGGAGGCAATTTTGTAATTACTTTCACTTTCATTTGATCCACCTCTAGGCATCTCTAAGAAACTTTGTTCCCAAGCACAATCCATTCCTTAACCATGAAGTGGCATTTCTCCCAATTCAACACCAAGTTTGTTTTAACACATCTTTCTAACACCATTTCCAAGTTTTTCAAGCACAAATCAAATGAAGCTCCAAACACCGAAAAGTCGTCCATGAAGACTTCCATTGTCTGTTCAATAAGGTCGGAAAAGATGGCTTGCACACATCTTTCGAAACTAGTCAGTGCATTGCACAACCCAAAGCGCATTTTTCGGTAAGCAAAAATTCCAAAAGGGCATGTGAAAGCGGTCTTCTCATGATCCGCCGGGTCAAACGCAATTTGGTTGTACCCCGAATATCCATCCAAGAAACAATAGAATTCTTGACCGAACAACCTTTCAAGCATTTGATCCATAAACGGTAGTGGGAAATGATCTTTTCTAGTAGCCGTATTCAAACGTCTATAGTCTATACACATTCTCCAACCCGTGACAACCTTTTTCGGGACGAGCTCATTCTTTTCATTTCAGATAACAGTAATGCCACCTTTTTTTGGTACCACGTGTACAGGACTCACCCAAGGGCTATCAGAAATCGGATAGATTATTCCTGCATCAAGAAGTTTTACTACCTCCTTTCGAACTACTTCTTTCATAGTTGGATTCAAACGGCGTTGTGGTTGAGCTTCCGCTTTGAAGTCTTCTTCCATAAGAATCTTTTTCATGCAATAAGATGGAATTATTCCTTTTAGATCTGAAAGAACCCATCCTAAAGAGTCTTGATTTTTCTTGAGCACATTCACCAAACGGAACTCATCTTCGGTAGACAATGTATTGCTTATGATCACCGGTTTGTTTCTACTATCATCTAAAAATGCATATTTTAAGTTCGAAGGTAGCACCTTCAATTCCACTTTTTCTCATCATTTTTTTCTTTCTTCAATTCTTCCATTTCAACTTCCCACGGTTGCAATTCTTTCAACATCTCTAGATCTTTCAAACATTCTTCAAGCTCTTTTTCTTCTTCACTAGTGAGTATGTCAATTTCCTCACCTAGTGCTTGTTCAAGAGGGGTTTCCACATGAATATGCTTTGCAACTTCAATTATAGCCATATCGGATGCATCTATGTGGAAACTATCATACCTATCCTTTGAATGCTTCATTGCCTCGAACAAATTAAAAGTAACCTCCTCATTTAGCACCCTCACTTTCATAATACCATCATCGACATCAATCATCATTCGGGTCGTCTTCATGAAAGGGCAACCAATAATTAAAGGAGCATCGTCATCTTCTTATATGTCAATAACAATGAAGTCCACCAGAAAGAAAAACTTGTCAACTTTCACTAACACATCTACGACCACTCCAATTGGGTGAGTGGTAGATTTGTCGGCAAGTTGCAAAGTCATCCTTACGCCTTTGATCTATATGTTCTCAAGCCTTTTCACAATGGAAAGAGGAATAAGATTTATGCTTGAACCCTAGTCAATAAGGCCATTTCCCATAAACATGTTTCCAATTGTGACCGATAAAGTAACACGCCCCGGATAGGCTTCCTTCTTTGGAAGAGTGCGTTGAATGATTGCACTACAATTTTCCGCAAGGACAACCATTTCCGGCTCCGTATAATTATTTCTTTTAGAGATAATATCCTTCAATAATTTTGCATACTTAGGTATTTTCTCAAGAGCCTCGGAAAATGGTAAATTAATTTGAAGTTGCTTGAAGATATCCATAACCCGAGAGTATTGTCGTTCATTATCTTTCTTTGATGGCACATGAGGATATGAAATGTTTGTTGGAATTTGATTCATCACTTCTTGCCTTTCCTCACTCTCCTATTTGTCTTTTTTTTCTTCTCATCCTCCACTTTTGTATTTTCAACTACAACCAAATCATCAAGTTTCTTTTCAACTACTTCATCAATTTTTTTCTTCTTTTCAACTACCTCTTCATCACTAACTTCCTCAACTATACCATCAATCTTTTCTTCTACCACTCTCTTCTCTTTTAATTTGGCCATCTCCTTCCCACTCCTAGTAACAATAACTTTACAAACCTCCTTAGGATTCACATGAGTGTTAGCAGAAAAAGAAGGTCCCGATTGGTTCTCGGCTATTTGTTTTGCAAGTTGCCCAACTTGATTTTCTATATTTTTTATCGCCACATCATTAGATTTTTGATTGGCCATAGACATTTGAATAAATTGATTCAAAGTGTCTTCCAATTTAGAAGGTGCAACCGGAGGTGGTAGAGAAACATAAGGATTTTGCCGATTAGAAAAACCACCACCATAACCTTGGTTATTTTGGTAATTACCTCTTGGTTGATATCCTTGTTGTTGTAGATTTTGGTAATGATGTTGTTGAGAATGTTGTTGTTGGTAAGGTTGTTGTTGTTGTTGTTGTTGATAAGGTGGTTGTTGTCTTTGGTACCCTTAATTGTTGTGCATGTAGTTGACTTCTTAGGTTCCTAGTGGTGGACAATATATGGTATCATGATCACGTTTGCATAATTCACAACATGCAACATGCTTGTTCTTTCCCGGATTCTCATGCAACTCCTTCAATTGTTGGGGAAGCTTCAACATTTTTTGTGTCAAGATCTCCACTTGGTACAATAGGAGTTTATTTTGTGTAAGTATTGCATCATTAGTTCCTAGTTCAAGAACTACTGGTTTCTTCAAAGAATTGTTGCGATTTTGAGTTTATAAATCATTGAGAGCCATACGATTGATAATATATGTTGCTTCCTCCGCACTCTCTGATAACAAAGCTCCTCCCACAGTAGCATCCAACAAAGTTTTACAATTCGGTTGGAGACCATTTCGAAAAATATGGATTTGCGTCAACTCATCGAACCCGTGACCTTTGCATTTCCGTATCATAGATTTGAATCTATCTCATGCTTCATTTAGGGACTCATTTGCAACTTGAGAAAACACGGAGATTGTGGTTTTAGATTCCATGAAACGGTTGTGCGAGAGTAATCTCTCAATGAACTTTTCTTCTAGAACATTCCAATCGGTCATCACCGCGGGACTTTGATCGAGGTACCAATCCTTTGCTTTGCCAAGAAAAGCATGAGGAAATAGTCTTTGGAACAAAGCTAGCTCTTATGCTTGGTCGACTCCGGCCGTCAACGCTATCTCATAGAATTTTGTGAGAAAAGCGAAAGGATCTTCATGGTCCATTCCCGTGAATGGGCTTCCGTACAATAAATTCAAAGTTCTCGTCTTCATCTCAGCTTGCCGGCCATTGTGTGCGTTGTTGGAAAACAGGGCCGTGTTGTGAGGGCTATTCACATATGATGTAGAAGGTGGAGGTAGAAGTGGATCGATGCCTACCATGGTTGGTGTGAACTGTGGAGTGGGTGGTGTTGAAGTAGAAGATGAACTTTTTCCTTGTTCTCGCCTTTCTTTAGCTAGTTGCCTCCTTCGTCGTGTCTTGCTATTAAACTTCCTCAAGGTTCTCTTAATCTCAGGATAAAAAAGAAGTTGGTATGCAGGAAGTTTTCCTTGCATAAACAGGAGCTGCAAACACTAACCAAACAAATTAACAAGTTCAAGAAAAAGCATAAACAAGTCTAAAACTTATCAAATAACAACTATCTACATCATCACCTTCAACATCAGAATTAAGCTTGTGATTTGTTTCAGTAGGTGTGATTGTTGACTTACAATTTATTAGCTCAAATCTCTTCAGAAGCTCAAGTTCATACTTCAAATGATTCAAGATTATACCCTTATCAGAGTACAAAATCTCCATCCCTAGAAAATATGTCATATTTCTAGATCATTCATTAGTACCTTCTTGAACTTAGATATCTCTTATGAACAACTTCTTGTTAGAAATATATCATCAACATGAAAACACACCATAATCATATTGCTATCAGATATAGGCTAAACATAAATACCATACTCAGTCTCACATTTCCTAAATCCCCGAACCTTGAAAAATGATTCAATTTTCATATTCTAGATCCTAGGAGCCTATTTTAGTCTATATAAGGCTTTATTCAACTTTTACACCATCCCTTCCTGATTCTTTTTCACAAATCTAGGAGATTATAATACATAAACTTCCTCTTGTAAATGACCATTCAAAAATTCATATTTCACATCTAAATGCATCAGAGGCCAATTTCTATTAGCAGTTATAACAACCACCAATTTGATTGTTTCAAGTATAGCTACACGTGCAAACACTTTAAAGTAATCTAAACCAGATTTCTTTAGAAATCCTCTAACTAAAAATCTTGATTTGTGTTTTCCAATTGATTTTGTCTGACTTTAGTTTCACATTGTAAACTCATCTCACACCGATGGATTTCTTGTTCCTTGGAAGCTCAATCAACTCCCACGTCTTTTTTTCTTTCCATAGCCTCAAGTTCTTCTCTCATGACCTTCAACCACACTTTCTTCTTAAAAGCTTATTCAATACTCATTAGTTCATAGTCTACCAACATGGCACATTGAATGACTTCCCCTTTAGAGTCAATCTCAGTATCTTGCAACATGTTAAACTCTACAAATCTTATTGGTACTTATCTAATTCTTTGTGGTCTCTGAACTTGTTCACACTATTCTTCAGATGTTGGAACAATATCGGATGTTGGACTAACTTTAGAGTCTAGTCTACCTTTATATGAATGACCACCTTCAAAGGCATGATTACCACCAAAGTATGGATCATCATCAAAATTTGTATCAAAATCAGATTCACACTCGACTTTAGCATCAGAGTCACTTTCAGACTCTAAATCATCTTCAGAAGTATAATATCCTTCAGCATCTGAAATATCTTTAGAATTTAACTCAGGTGTTAACACTGAACCATAGTTGGATTGAGACTTGTTCCGATTCCACGCTTTCGATTCTTTCACATCAACACTATGATGAATTCAAATTTTTTAGTGACATGACATTAAATTTTATAAGCACCTGTATTGTGTTACCCTACAAGAAACATAACTCTTCTTCTGTCATTCAACTTACTTCTCTTAGAAACTGGAACATGTTTGTACCAAACAGAACCAAACACCTTGAAATGGCTCACGCTTTTCTTATCTCCAGTCCACTTCTCTAAGGGAACAATTTTCTTCAGCTTCTTGGTTGGACACCTATTTAGCACATATTTTATAGTGGCAATAGTTTGTCCCCACAAGGTGTGAGGGAGCTTCTTCTCCTTCAACATGCTCCTTGCCATATCAAGAAAAGTTTTATTTCTTCTTTCAGCATGTTAAGGAGTGTATGAAGCAGTAAACTCATGCTCAATTTTATTTTCCTCACTAAATCTTTTGAACTATGTAGAGTTGTACTCACCTCCACCATTAGTTCTAAGAATTTTCAACTTCTAACCACTCTATTTTTCAGCCTTCACCTTGAACTTCTGAAACTCAACAAATACCTCATGCTTAAACTTAATGATTTTTACCCATGCCATCCTTGTGAACTCATCCACAAAAGACAAAATACTTATTTCCTCCAAATGAAGCTACTTCAAATGGTCCATATACATCATAATGCACTACTCCCAAAGCATGTTTTGCTCTTAGGGCTACTTCAAATGCAAATGTCAATCTTGGTTACTTGTCTTTCATGCATATCTCACATAACTTCTCATGATTCACAATCTTAGGAATGCCATATACCAGCTTCTTAGAACTCAAATGCCTTAATCTTCTGGAGTTCATATGCCTCAATCTCTTGTGCCACTGCTCACTGTCACCTTCAACACCATTTACACTAAGGCATTTAGTGTCAGTTGTTTCGAAATTTATCTTGAATGTTACATTGCTTCCCTTCTTAGACTACATAATTAACTTCGGATCAGAATCATTTAACTTCAAGAGATTGTCCTTCATAGTAATTGAGAAACATTTCTCAATTAACTTACCTACACTCATCAGATTGCTCCTTATGCCATGAACATACCAAACATCCTTGATAAGAACAATTTTGCCATTCTTCATTGTGACCTTGACATTTCCCATTCCTTCAACATTCAGATACTTATGATCAGCACACCTAATATTTGTCCTCTTTCTAGAGTCAAAATTAATCAGACATTGTTTCTTGTTAAGGGATTTGAGAAGCCAATGTCCATATACCACCATTCTACCAAATATCCACCATCAGATTCAGAAATCATCAATAACATTGGTTCATCATCTGAATTTCCTTTGGCTATGTTTACTTTTTCTAATTTCCTTTCCTTTTTTGAACAAAATTCAGCATCAAAGTGACCAAATTTCTTACAACAATATCATTAAACCTTCTTCTTGTCATACTTATCATCTCCCCTATGATGTTTTTTATCATCAGAGTTGGAGGCTTCTGACTTTTGATAACCACCACCATGCCTCTTCTTGGTCTAACAAAGACTTCTTCTAATACTTCTCACCAGAATATGCCTTTAGAGCCTATTGTACCGCTATTTTAGAGGCTCTTTCAGTCAGACGCAACTCTTGTGCCTCTAGACAACTCTGCAGCTCTTCAATTCTTATGGTGCTTAGATCCTTAGAATGTTCAATTGCTACAACAATGTAATTAAATTAAGGAGTAAGTGATCTCAGTACCTTTATAATGATTACTTGTTCAGAGAGAGTCTCTCTATAATATTTTATGTCATTTGTGATTAGAATCATTCTAGAGATGTAATTAGGTACATTCTCATTATTTTTCATGTTAATATTCTCATACATCTTACATAGACTTTGAAGCTTCATCTTCTTCACTGATGCATCACCGTCATAGCATCGTACTAGTATTTCTCACGAAGACTTTGTCATTCTTGAATCAACGATCTTCTCAAACATATTCCCATCCATACACTGATGAATGTAGAAAACACCTTGTGATCCTTCTTCCTCGTTTCTTTATGCGTGTTTCTTTGTGCTTCAGTTGAATATGCTATAACGGATGTGTAACAGTCATTAACGAGATCGAGAACGTCTTGAAGTTGAGAGAAAGAAGGAGAGGAGTATGAAGAATAAAATGAAAAGTGAATGATGAGGGAGGAGAAGGTTCTGGTGCGAATTGTATAAAATTATGTTCCGGAGATACATAATTGGAAACATTCTGTAGATGTATCTCCGGAACAAACAAATATTAAGTAAAAAAAATGGTGTGTACAGATACACATCTTCGAAAGCAGAAAGAAATTTTGACAATGCACATGATACATAAGAAGTTAATGGGATGGGGTAAGAAATTCTCAATAGTATTTGGGTTATTTGTGGCTTATTGGGCTAAAATATGAACATGCCAATTGTCATCCCTTTTGACATAATTAAACCTAATACTATCAAACTTTAAAGCAATCAAAGTCCTTAAATCTCTCATATATTTTTTGTGAAAACTTTTTTTTTTTATCTTTATTGCTTTAATTAAGGTTTCACAAGTTGGCTCAAAGATCATCTTCTTATCTTCCATCAATAGCAAGTCAGTATGGTTCAACGTACATGCTTCACTCATAGTTACATCAAAGTACTTTTTCATAATCTACGAAGGATGCTTTTTGATAAAGCCTTCTTTATTGGAAAAAATTCCATTAAGTTCCTCAGGATCACTTCCCTTATATCGAATGAGCTCTCATGAGTCAAATGTAGTTTCCCAAGAGTTTGATATACATTATATCGCATAAGCTTCCTTGGTCTATCAAGACCCTTTATACATCTAAGTTTCCCATGACTACTCTAATCAACAATGAGACATAAGAAATCGGGACTCCACAAACTAGTTCTTTATCACATAACAGTATGGGAGGCCTTCTCCTTCTAGACGGCTCCTTACGTGGCTTCTAGTCTTAGTACCATCATTTTCATCAACTTTCTCATTTTAGAATATAAAATCCCAAAAAAAAGTTATGTTTTATTTAGCACTTGATAACACTCAAACACACAATATATTTTGACTCGATTCACATGTATTCTAGTGTTTTTTTACATTGGTATTATATGTGCATTTCAAATATATGGTAAGAGGAGACTTGTGCAAGCTAAAATGGAGAAGGAAATGATGAAAAATGGACAAAATTACACAAAATAGCTGTCATGACGGCCTCATAAAAGGCTGACGCCCATTAACCCAACCCTGACAAACGTCAGCTCAATAATGATGTCTGTCAGCCAAAAGAAAAAGGAAGAATAAGAAAATATACAAGTTGATTCCCGTTAGCCCCCCTTGACGCTCGTTAGGACGCTAATTTCCAGATTTTTCTGCCCACTAAGCAGACTCAGTTTTCCACTTTCCTTAGTTTTCTCCACCACTTCCATCCATTGTGCATCAATTATTTTGCACGAATTTCAGTTATAAAAATCATCTTAGAGTTCAGTTTTTAATATCCAAGTTTAGTTTTAAAAAAATAGGAAGAAAAAACACTTATTATAAAAGCACTTATTTTTCACACTAAGAGATAAGTGTACATTAGAGTCAAATTTTGGAGATTTACAATATACATTTGGATAGTTCGTAATGTAATCTTGCCGACATTCGATTTCCAAATATTTATTCAACAATTTTTCAATTCTCATTTTTAGAGCTATTTTCAAATCAATTATTTTTTGCTACTCAATTTTTCTTTCTTTACTCTTATTTATTATTTCTAATATTATATATTCGATATGCTTAATACACTATTGCACACATGAGAATATAATTTGTGAATTTCACCCATTTTTTTAATAGTGGTGTTTCACACCACATGACTCCTTTGACCTTAATATTAAATAAAATCAGAAAATTAGATAAACATTTCTACATAACTACACCAACAGGGATTTTCAACATTAGTTGAAAATATGGGAGATGTGAATTTATCAAGTTCCCTTACATTGAAAGATGTGTTATTGGTTCTTGATTTTAAATACAACCTGATTTCAATTCATAAACTAACATATGATTTAAATTGCTATGTGATTTATGATTGGAATTCTTGCACAATACATGACCAAGACTCAAAGAGGAAAATTGGATCAGGTGACCTGTATGAAGGGGTTTATGTGTTCACAAAGCAACATCATCAAGGCTTCATGGGTGCAGCTAAGACGGACATAACAACCTCATAGTACATCAGAATGGGAAATTCCTGAAATCAAGTTCTTCAGCATATTTCACATTTATGTAATTGTGATAGTGTAAACTGTTGTGATGTATGCCACAAGTAAAAGCAATGTAGAAACTCTTTTCCTAAGTATTAATAAAGATGAAACACCTTTTGAGTTGATTTCACTGTGAGCAATTGGGGAAATACCATACTACCACAAACAATGGGTCGCATTACTTTATAACTATTATAGATGACTACACACATGGAACATGTGTATATTTAATGAAATACAAGACAAAGGCTTTATAACATTTGATTATTTTAGCAATCTAATCAAAAGGTAGTTTAATATGCATATCAAGAGGATTAGGAGTAACAATGGGATAGAGTTCACTAACTCTAATTTCAAGTGTTTCACTAAAAAACAAGGGATCATGCATGAAACTTCTTGTGTTACCACACCTCAATAGAATGGACACGTGAAATGCAAACATAGATAAATTTTAAACAGAGAACGAGCCTTGCATTTTCAAACAAATCTCCAATTACATTTTCGGGCAGATTGTGTATTGACTGCAACATATAAAATTAATAGAACCCCTATAGTGGCAAATAAGGAAATCATTACATACAAGTTACTATTTAAGAGAGCACCAAACTATGAGCACTTGAGAACTTTTGGGTGCTTGTGCTACAAGAAAAATGACTCAAAGGAAATTAGTAAATTTGATCCCAGATCTGAAAGATGAGATTTGATTGGTTATCCACAAGGACACAAAAGATGGAAATTTATTAATACAAAGAATAGTGAATGTTGCATATCGCGAGATGTAGTATTTTATGGGCATATTTTTCCTTAACATGTGCAAGACAATAATGGAACTACTAATTTTAGGAATAACTCATCAAGTGATAATATCAATGATGAGTCTTCACTGTATAATGATGCAGAATTGGAAGTAACAAACCTTGAGGAAATTCCTCATAGTGACTAAACATTAGATCCTATAGAAAGTTTACCCATTGAGGAGCTTGAATACACAAGTAAAAACGAGAGTGAGCATATATATCAACAATATGTATCCATAGATGACGCGAATAAGGAAGTCACCTATGATTCTAAAAATGAATCATCAAGTGAAAGTGAAGGAAAAGTCTCACATAAGGGGAGCCTCAGAACATGTCACACATAAGACGACCTATAAATTACCTAAGAGACTATGATTGTGGCAAATTAAACATAAACCCCAAGTGCATGGCATTAATTATAGAATCCTCTTCAAGTGTCATATATCCCATCTCAAAAAATTTAAAATATGATAAGTTTTCACAAAAACATAGAGCTTACCTTGCAACCATCACTAATGATGAAGAACCTTAATCATATACCCATGCAATCAAGCACATAGTTAGAAAGGAAGCCATCACTAATGTATGTTTATTTGGTACTGACACCATCATAAGTGTCTATTAGACACTTACGATGATGTTATGTGAGTCTTATGATATGTCAAATCTTCTTTTACCTTGCAACTATACAAGATTGTATTTGGTACTGACACCATCATAAGTGTCTAATAGCATTATTCACATTCTTGACCAATACTAAAACATAATACAAACTATGGTACAAGACATGGAAATCATAATAAAATAAAAATACTAAGATCAATACAATATCCTTCATTATACAAAAGACAAATGCACAACGAAAAAACTAATACTAAGCTTCTATTAAAACATTAAAGCATATCTCCACTTGTAAACCAACCTGCAAAATAAACCTGAAAAGCAACAACAATAGTTAGGTGAAATATCAACATCTTAATGATTTCCCTATCTTATGGATCCTCTCGGCTCTACAAGGTTCTAAAAGACTCCTACTCAATTCAGGGGAAAGCCTAGACCTTGAGTTCACAATCTCACACTCATATGGAAACATGTCTTGAGTTCAGTAACTCGAAAGTATCACTAATTCAGAAACCACGAAAGGATCCCTTATTCTCGTCTTCTCATACGTCTAAGAGTCAACACGAGTCATGGATCTTTGTATTTACTTGGAATATGAAATGGATTCGGATCCTAGGCCTGTTAACCTTGAATCGTCACTTCCCATTGTCTGTTAACCATCTAGAGTCTCTTTGTTCGTAGGCTCTATTCGTACTAAACGCGAGAATCAAACTTGCCAAGTACTGCATGCGTATATTCCAGATGGGCCCTTGGCTCATGAAACGACATTCTCAGGGAAATTCGGTTCCGATTACATGCTTTCACTCAAATGGGAATGTATGCAACATTCCTAAGGTCACAATGCCTTTTCCACAAATAACACACACAAACGGGTTCACACATATTCCATATAGTGTATTCTCACCACTAGACCTTTACACGACTAAGGTACACGTCGTATACTGAAAGTTTGGGAATCTCCATCTAGTTCTAATAACTTCCTAGTCATGTTACGAAGTCTCCACAAAGTAGTGTACAAGGTTTCCTCACTCACCCTAGTCTCTATTCTTTTATAATTTAGTTCCACAAAGCAAAAAATTCGAATAAACTGATTAAATAATTAAATTCTTCGATAAAATTAATATTTTCTCTTAAAATTGGATAGTACGTTGTCATAGCTTTCCAACAATATAAAGTTTGCCTCAATCGAACACCCGAGTAAAATGTTATTGATTTACAAGAATAACTATTTTTCAAAAAGCTCCAGTGGTAACCGATTAACCAGTTCATTTTTCACAGATTTTTACATGCGTTAACTGGTTAACCATTAGGTAGTAACCAGTTAACCACGAACCAGAATCACTTTTTCCTGCGTTTTTCATGTTAAAAACCAATAAATTTTCATTGTTTTCCAATGCAACCTTCATGTAAATTCTATAGATCACTTCCACACATAACATGATCATACTTAATCATTTTAACAACAATTTAAGCGATAGAAGCTTTGATTATCAAGAATTTAACACATTCTAACCTAAAACTCTATATTTCCCAAACTCTAAAATAAAAGTTTTAACTAGAACCCACCTCAACATAGAAGATGTGTTTGATGAAGATGAAGATGATTTGATGAAGAATGGTGATGATCAAAACTTCTTCTCCTTCTAGGTTTTCCATTTTTCTCTCCTTTTATTTTCTCTTCCTTCTCTCGATTTTCCTCTCTAGCACATAACTTGTTTTTCTTTTATGATAACAAAACAATTGTTATACTGATATAACTATTAGTTAGTAAACTAACTAGTCCAAAATTGAGAGTATCCAAAAATGTCCCTGAGTCACTTAATTGATAAAACCTCTGAGTCATATATTATTAACTAATTAATTTGAGTTCGCCAATTGCTCTAATTATTTTTGTAGAAACTCTCAGAGCACACCGGAACCCTATTAATCTTAATTAATATTATCCAGAGCATTTTTTTAAATACGGGTATTACATCCTCCCCTCCTTAAACTGAAATCCGTCCTTGAATTTCCTTTAATCTATAACAACAATAACTTGTAACACTGTTTGATATCCAAAATTATCCTTACTTCTGCTACATACTCTGACATATTCAAATTCCAATTTGACTTCGCGGCTCAAAGTCCTTGCTTCATAATAAATCAAACTTCACGTCCATGCCCATATGCTTTGTTTGATATTGGGTCATAACATAAAAGCATAACACTCCGACTTGATTTTTGGATAGCAAAAACTCAACAAATCTCCACAAGGTATCTTAGTGAAATCTTATCTACACACAATTACCGACAAATACTCTCATTAAAATCCTTCAATTACTAAAACCATTTCAAAAAAATTGTCAAACAACCTCTTTATCGATCCCACTTGACCTGATGTTATACACATGTAACAATTTACATCTGACACTTCATCCTTTCAGTATCTCACTTATAGACAATACACTTAGAACAAAATTCCCTTATTCCAAATCTTTCAATAAATTCTCTTATGATTCTCAATAATCCGACTGAACTCTTTCATATGTCATATTCCACTATGAATTCAAAAACTAACAATGGGATATCACATTCTTAAGCAATACAAGGTAGCTAATAGTCTGCGAAGAACACATTTATCCATTAGAGTTCTCTTCAACCAACGGTACAAGAACTTACTGTCGTTCAAGGGTATTAGAAGTTACTTGCCAAACAAACAATATTAACATCGGTCCAAAACTCTCCAAATGATATAGGTACAAAGGTTATTACAATCATAATTGGTACAGTTCCCAAATCCATCCTAAATTTTAAACAATTTATCCAATTCAACTTAAAAACTTTGAACATGATTACTATATTCCATATCAATTATCTTTACAAGATTTTATTCACTCAAGGTTTCTGTTGACACAAGGTCTCCATTAATAATAACGTAACAATGCCACAAAACTTACAATCATTTGTGAGTCACCAGTACCAAACTTAAATCATTCTTAGCACACTTGCAGTTTTCCATAACACTTGCCTATTGCATACAATATTCCACACGCATACCTTTGAAGACAACACAAAACTTCTCGTTCAAATTCACTTCTCTCAAGGGTTTCGTTCCTTAAACGATCCAATTTACATGCATAACTTTGGAACATTCATCTCTCACTCTTACCTGGAAGGTAACTTAAAAATCCATATCTCTGAGTACGACTCAATTTCACACATCTGGTACTACTCCCACAGAGTCCATAACTGATGCTAATACTTAGCGATACTAGAAACTGACCAATTTTCCATATCTTATCAACACAATAATTCAGGTGCCAAAATAATTCCTGGGAGATCAATACTACATGAGTCTTTTATAACTTTGCCAGTAAAGTCCTCAGTAGTCGCAATGACGACACACTCAACAAACCATTTACTGCTTACCAAATGTGCTCACAGAAAAGATTCCACACACCATCTTCCAATATTTTGAACGGAACTAAAATAGACTTACAGTTCAAAAGTTATGGGTTTCTAAGATCCTCAACAAATTTCAAATTAATCGATTACCTACGTGAGGCTAGTCGATTAACCACAGCAGAACAAGACTTCCTTGATACAAAATTATCCAACTCAAAATTATCAATCCAGTTTGCACTAGCCTGCAAAATCGTTCCCATCTCACGGTTTCTCAACTTGTATAACATCTGCTTAATGCTCATTACTCAACGTAACACAAAACAAGTTACCACATGCATGTGACATACTCTAAACAAGTACCAAGGTAGAACTACAATTCCCACTTTGGTCACACCGTAAATATTCGACGGAAAGGTTCATTCTTCACCCAAACCACGACACTTGCAAGAAATAACTATGACGACGCCAAAGGGTCTCAGTCACAAGCTCACTCTTGGTCTGTTCACAAGGAAACTCCAACACATAGTCATTACAGGACAACACAAAACAATGGACATCTCATGTTTAGAATACCACTTTGTTTTTCCTATTCGAATTCTTGGTGGAAGTTGAAACGACGCGCTTAATCCAACAAAGTTGATTTCTAACAATCCAATCTTCCATAATTACAAAAAGTTTTCCAACACTCAGAAATTGAGGTAAAGCATCCTTCTGATGAACCTTTCTATCTCTACGTACACATTAATTGGGATTTCTAATCCTCCATTATCTAACACACATCATACTTACATCTAAATCACTTAATGAAATTCTCGCAACCGACAGTTTTCCTCAACTGTTAACAAACTCCTTCAGCATAAATCGTTCCACGATTTACACTTAATATGCAACAAGCCTTGGTTTGTTCCTCATTATTTTACCGTAATCTTACTTCTTAAAATAGAATACTTATTACTTAACAAGGTACATCACTTACCATCTGTCTCAAAACTAAGAATCCATTATGTACACTTATGACCATAATGCTACTACTACACATTTCTTAATACCAAGATGTAGCTTCTCTCATTCCTCATGGGTGAGCCATCATTGCTTACACTTCCTTAACTTTAGCTTGAACAACATATTAACAAATCCATTCCACATTTGTCTAAAATACATTTTGTTATCACTTCCTCATATCACAATGTTAACATTGGTTTCCACACCGTGTTCACTTCACCTTCCGTGGTGATCCTCTCATACCCAAACATAATTCATCTTATTAGTGTTCTCTTGAATCCAAGGCGCTTACTTTAGTTCTTAACATAACACCTTCTGGTATGTATCACAATAATATCTGCTACTAACTCAAATTCATTCTTCCTTCGACAATAATGTCTTATATTAATCCTTGGGCAATTTTAACATTTCCAAATTAATCTCTTATTGAATACAACATCCTGATGTATCACACTAAACTTTGTCTCTTCATTCATAACTGATAATACAACAATAATCTTCTACTCTCCGTCTGGGGTATACTTGTCTTACTTGAAACGTGTAATCACATCCTTGTGTTTCTCTTCACGTTTCACTACCACTTTATGTTCCCATAAGAAAACAAATGTTCTTAACTTGTAACTTACATCCCTCCATAAGGTGTTATTCTAATACATTCCTTGAAGTACTCTCGTTCATCTAAGACGCCATAGCGACCTTAGAACTGAAACACTAATAATTATCTCACTCTCGGACCTTACGTCACACATTCCACAAAATATCTTCTCTTTCATGGAATGAGATTTTCTAAGATTCTCTACCCTTCCATTGGTCAATCTAGATCTACTAGTGACTTTACATATCCTTTGATACTTTGACCACTCATCTTATAAAGATATTTACCTTTTAGACTTTATCAATTCCATAGGATTTCTTGAACAACACACTACTCTGCAACTTCATATTACTTGAAGTACAACTCTTAAGAAGACTCCAACTGAGCTGACAAAAATTCCTTTCTATCAACCCCTAGCTTGAGCCTACTCTCACAACACAAGTTCTGACAACATGCACTTCAGAGTCCTCGTGGTCGCTCAACCATGATTCTACCTATCACATACATAACATTAGGTTGATCAGACCCAATACTACATAATATGATATTAAGAGTCATGCTGGCAAGACACACTTATGAGGCAGGAAAGATTTACTTATGATGTTTCAAGGCTATGTCGAGGATACGACCTATCCTGATACCAAGTGAAACGCCCCATATAATAAATACCTATAATATCATTATACAAGAGTTTATTTGGTACTGACACCATCATAAGTGCCTAATATCATAATTCACATTTTTGACCAATACTAAAACATAATACAAACTATGGTACAAGACATGGAAATCATACTAAAATAAAAATACTAAGATCAATACAGTATCCTTCATTGTACAAAATATAAATACACAGCGAAAAAACTAATATTAAGCTTCTCTTGAAACATGCAAGCATAGCTCCACTTGTAAACCAACCTACAAAATAAACCTGAAATGCAACAACAATAGTGGGGTGAGATATCAACATCTCAGTGAGTTCCATATCTTATGGATCCTCTCAGCTCTACAAGGTTCTACAAGAATCCTACTCGAGTCGGGGGAAAGTCTAGACCTTGAGTTCACAGTCTCACACTCATATGGAAACATGTCTTGAGTTTAGTAACTCGAAAGTATCACTAATCTGGAAACCACGAAGGCATCCCATGTTCTCGACCTCTCTTACGTCTAAGAGTCAACACAAATCATGGATCCTTGTATTTATTTGGCATACAAAATGGATTCAGATCCTAGGCCTGTTAACCTTGAATCATCAATCCCCATTGCCTGTTAACCATCTCAAGTCTCTTTACCCGTAGACTCCATTCGTACTAAATTATATAATATTTTCTCTTACTAAATTATATAATTTCTCTTTCTAGAATAATTATTTTTCAGAAAGCTCTAGTGGTAAGCGGTTAACCAGTTCCTTTTTCACATATTTTTACATGCGTTAACCGGTTAACCATTAGGTGGTAACCGGTTAACCAGGAACCATAATCACTTTTTCCTGCGTTTTCATGTTAACAACCTGTAAACTCTCATTGTTTTTCAATGCAACCTTCATGTAAATTTTATAGATCACTTCCACACATAACATGATCATACTCAAGCATTTTAACAACAATTTAACCGTTAGAAGTTTTGATTATAAAAAATTCAATACATTCTAACCTAAAACACTATATCTCCAAAACTTTAAAATAAAACTTCTAACTAGAACCCACCTCAACATAGAAGAGGAGTTTGATGAAGAATATGGTGATGATCCAAGCTTCTTCTCCTTCTAGGTTTTCCATTTTTCTTCTTCTTTTCTCTTCCTTCTCTCTATTTTCCTCTCTAGCATATAACTTGTTTTTCTTTTATGATAATAAAACAATTGTTATACTGATATAACTATTAGTTAGTAAACTAACTAGTCCAATGAGAGTATCCAAAAATATCTCTGAGTCACTTAATTGATAAAACCTATGAGTCAGATATTATTAACTAATTAATTTGAGTTCGTCGGTTGCTCTAATTATTTTGGTAGAAAATCTCAGAGTACACTGAAACCCTATTAATCTTAATTAATATTATCCAGAGCATTTATTAAAATACATGGTATTACATGTTAGCTACCGTGAATCAGGTTGGACATCGTGTCCCATTACCAGAAAGTCAATATCAGGTTATCTAATGAAACTTGGCAATGCTTCAATATCATGGAAAACAAAGAAACAAGCCACAATCTCTCGATCCTCAAGTGAGGTTGAATATCGTGTAATGACACATGACACAAGTTAAATATTATGACTATGTGATTAGTTAAAGACTCTGAAAGTTCCATGCATCAAACTCATACTTCGACATTGTGACAATCAAGCAGCTTTTCATTTAACTGCAAACTCGATCTTCCATAAAAGAACAAAACACATTGAAATTGACTATCATTTTATAAGGGAACATATGTAGTCACGTGTCATAAAGCATGACTTACCATCCCACCAAACAACAAAATACTCACATTTTTACTAAGTCCTTGGACGTGAAAGTTTTTCATTAAAACCTCATGTTTAAGTTAGGTGTTCATAATCTTCACCATCAAACTTGAAGGAGAATATTCGAGATAAATTTTATAATTTATTATTAATCTATTAGGGTTTGTTAGAGTAAATCATATTTTCTAGAGTTTGTTAAGGTTAATGTTAATTGCAAGTCTTGAAAAGATATCATCGATAACAATCATAATACATGCGAAAGTATGATAACTTACGAAGGTACTCCCTCAATAGACACAAATTATAGGATTTCTATACCACTCATACAGCTATACAAAACACTTACATTGATGTCTTAAAAACGTGGTAAACAAAAGAAGCCGCCAAAAACATAAGAAAAGACAAAGATGCTTTGAAACAAATTTTAAACAAAATTATAATGTTAAAAAAAAACATCAATCAATATTATAAACCTAAGCATGAACCTCTGTCGCCAATTGTCTTTGCCATTTTTAATAGAACATGCGTAACTTTGTTTGTTTCTAACTCTACATTTGCAGCAAATCCTAAATAAAATATATAGTGCTTCCTCTATCATTTACAAACAACCCCCTCGTGTGGGTCTACTCACCACATTTTGTTGTTTTGCTTCATTGCACACTACACATTTAACAAAAAAGTCATAATAGACTTCATCAATTTAAATTAATATACTCGACTCTTCTACGGATTTAACTAGTTAAATTTGACTGTTCAAACTTCAAATGCCTCCAAATTCGATGGTTTACCATTATCCATTTACCTTTCAAAATTAGAGTTCACACTAAGCCATTAGACTCTCTTGTTGTCATTGATTATATGTTCATGTACTAGAGATATCAGTCACACTTCAATTAAAATATAACAAACATTTATACATAAATACATATCTCTATATACATAAGATATATAAATTCATACATATATTAGAAAAATGCTAAAATATATTTTTTGTCCTTACAAAATTATTAAATTTTAATTTTGATCTCTATAAAAAAAAATTAGCGTATTTTGATCCCTACAAAATAATTACGCACGTAATTTTAGTCTTTAGTGTTAAAAACAATATATATTTTTGAATGATTATTTTGCAGATATATTTATAATATTATAAAAATTTCCTCGAAAAAAAGAATTTAAAATTTGATTTAAAAGTCGATATTTTTATTACTTTTATCATTATCTTTTAAAATTAAAAAATTCATATTTAATTCTTCTTATTTTAAAAAATTATATAATTTTTTTGTAAAGAAGCATTTTATAGTAATTTGAACACATGTAAAAAATATTATTAAAACATTTATAAGTTTAAAGATGATTAAATAGCTTTCAAAATTTTAGAAAATAGCAAAGACCAAAATTACATGCATAAAATTATTGTAGGGACCAAAATATTTTTTTTTTTATAGAGACCAAAAATAATATATATATATATATATATATATATATATATATATATATATATATATATATATATATATATATATATATATATATATATATATATATATATATATATATATATATATATATATATATATATATATATATATATATATATATATATATATAATTGATGTTAAATTTATCATAATTTATAAAATATTATATACTTGATATGTTTGATGATATCTTTGAATTTAATAGTAAGATTGATTTAATACATTTTTTATGAAAATATTTATGTGCGTAAAAGTCGAAATTTAAACTTGATATATTTATTTATAAAATAAAAAATAAAAATGTATTATATTAGAACACATAGGAATTGGAAGTCGGTATAACGAGGAAGTTGAAGTTGGTGTGCCACATGTATGATTGTGACTACATATCCTTAGTGTGGACACATGTATATAGTGCATTTGGGGGCGATAAGGGGGACCATAATTAATCCATTTTGTGTTTGTAACGTTTCATTAAGTCATGGTAATAATCATGATTCAAAAGTTGGTCAAGAACTAAATAAAATAAATAAATACTAGATATGTTTCTTCATAAAGCAAGTTGAATATAAGTGTTATAAAACCCTAGAATATATGAGAATAGCTAGGTACATTGTTTGTGTTGGATTCGTTGAAAGAATGATAAACTTGTTAAATAATTGGATAAACCATCCATGATTTGGTTCTAATGTGGAAAATTTGACCGCAAGTAACTATCAAAATGATATATTATACTTGATCCAATGCATGGCCAGCTCACCAAGCCCACTTATTCTTACTATAGATGATAGACACTACTCAAAAAATTATTAAAGGATAGTGTAATTAGATTCAATATTCTTTCCTTGTGATTAAAGTAAATGGTGATAAATGAACCATACTTTTTTAATGGAACTTGTATTAGTGAAAATGGATATGTGCAATACAGACATATGTCTACAATTAATTGATTGTATATCACACAAAATGTTCTAACCATTTATTAATGGAAAATTAAATTGCATAAACAAACATAAAACAACATGTTTAACTTATAGTTAAACAAATTTAAAGAATATTAAGAGTGATGTTTTGGATGTTTAAGCTACTTGGCTAAAAATCCTTACATAGATTAGAGAAAGACAAAACGATAAAAGGATAAAAATGTATTAAATAGTTACTTTGATTGATAATGTGAGATGAAAAAAATTATAAGTCTAGTTATTTGGAGTTACAAACGATGAGTTATATGACTTTTAGATTGACAGACATTATGATAAAACCAAATAAATGTTAAGTCAGATATTATATCATGTCAGTCAGACATGATGTTCAGATGTCTTGACATGTGATAGGATATGTTATACAAATATATTAGGGTTGGATTGTTTTGTTGTGTATTTTGAGTATGATTTAATTCACACGTTTTTATTATCTAATGAGGGATATGCTGGAAACCTCTGTTTTTACAAATTGTGTTGATTCTCATAAAAAGGATCGTTGACCCTTTTTAGGAGAGTTTGTATTTGTTCCTATTTTTGGGCAGGTAATCATGCTAATGATTTGAAGCTGATTCTTGATGTTTCTGCACTTTAGGAAGCCCAAGCCCATAAGTTCTGAAGGTTATTTAAAGAGTGGAGCTAAACCTATACAACACGGATCACTCATTGAATTTTTTGGGAAAACTAGGATTAGTCGTGTCTTGATTGTTCCTTTAGGGTTTAGTGTTTTTGTTTTATGTCACTCTTGTATTAGGTTTGATGCATTGAGTTGACTGATTATTAATTGTTCACTCTAATTGTATTATTCTTGGTTGAAGCTCTTAAGCAAATCCAAGTATTGTCTTGGAAGTGTGATCTTCTTTTTGGGTTGTTGTTTATACAATCATTGGGATTGAGATTGTTTGATATCACTTAGTTAATTAGGAAGTGAGAGACGATTCTCATGTCTAGGAGTTCCTAGATAAAAGTTTGTACGAGTAGTGATTAGATGATAAGTTGTAAAGGGGGAAGCTTAACTTTGAGCTAATATTATTAATGGATTTCCTTCTTGGCTTGGTAGTCCTCATGTGTAGGTGAGTTGTACCGAACTTGGTAAACAATTTGAATGTCATTTATCTTCTGTTATTTACTCATTCTTTATTGTTGTGTGTTCAAATTTCTTTTTATCCCAGTGTTGTGACATTTATCTCGACATCTAGTATCTACGTGCCAGAATTTCACAAAGCGTCTAACGTTCGTTTGATTTTTCAATTTTGCTGCATTTTTCTTTTTGTTTTGTTTCTTCAATCGTTGAAATTTCTTATCTAAGAAGAATATGGTTGAGTTCTAGCCATCCCAGGTCTGAAGATCTTTCATGTCTTGGTAGCTTGGTTGATTTGATAGGGGTTGGTACATGCATTCACTATGACGCCCAAGTTTGTGACTATTAGATATGATAGGTATTAAGTTTTGGGAAATGTTAGTATGTAGCATGATTTGAAGTCTATAGTTCTTTATATAAGGGTCCTATTAGAGTTTTTGAATACCCATAACCCAAGCTTTAATAACAACCATCTGAGTAGACATGTGTCATTATACAATTTATTTTTGTCATCTAACGATCATGATTTGATTAAATATATATATCATGTGATTTCCATAGATCCTAGAACCATTTGTTTGACAAACGATATTAAGATAAATACTTTGTCTTGTAACGTCATCGTCTCTATGTCACTCCACTGTAAAAAATCTTTACTTTTTAGACTACACGACTATATGGGACTCATTCTCATTGGGCCAAGTTTGGGGCCCATATCGGATAGGAACAATTTTCTCCTAAGTCTACTCAACCATAACTGAAGTGAGGTTTGTAATTTTGTACCATTTTTTCCAAACTTTCTTTTAGAGCTTAGGATTTTCTAGTTTCTTATAGTCAATGATCACCTATTTTGGTCCTAAAGTGTAATGTGAATGAAACATCTTTTTCTCGCACTACATTTCAATTTAGGGTACATGCCTTAATTTTAGAACTATTTTGTTAACTTTTGCCAAGTTTTACATGGTTTGAGCTACTTGTCTCTTTTTATTACTAAGATGTATTTCAATCATTTCCTTAGTGCATGTTGGCATGAGGCACTATACACTTAATTATTTCATCATGGAAAAATGTAACTATTCTTTTTTAGGTGGGTGCCAATTAATAATCTTCATTGGTATATAACTTTCTATTTTTGTCTAAACAATAAAATCTCTTCTCAATATGTCAATATTCAATTCTCATGTATTCTTTATATATGAACTTGATTTCTTTCTTTATGCCTTTCTATTTTATCTCCTTTATAAGAGAATGTGATTCTTCTAAAGGATCAAGTGTTTCATGTTTTCTCCAAATATGGAACTTGGGATTTTTTCTGAGCATAATGGGCTAGAATTTTTTTCTCTGAGCATACATGTTACTTAAATAAATTGTTTTAATCTCAATAATTTATTTTTAATGTAAGATTAATAATTATTCTTATACTTCTCATATAAAATTTTATATGGTATTCTTATTAAATATGTTATATATATATATATATATATATATATATATATATATATATATATATATATATATATATATATATATATATATATATATATATATATATGAGTTGATGATATGGCTTAGTTATAGTGTATGACCATGACGAAGGAAATGAAGATGATGATGACGAAATAGTTATGTAAAAAATTATAGTGAGTGGTAAGAACAAATTGAAAGTGATGTGAGACTTCAAACTTATGCAGAAAAACATGACATTCATTTGGAGAAAGAAAAGTCATTAATTACTGAAATTAGTCTAGATTCAGTGACACCAATGAATCAAGTCTGCTTTCATAAAAACGACAGGTCTTCGATTTAAATTTTTTAATTGGAGATTTAATTGAGATAAAGAAAACTCAGCTCCTTTTATTGTATTATGTACCAACTTAATTAGTCTTTCATATAATTAATATATATATATTTTAAATAAATTGAAATGCATCGATCGAGATGTTTTATAAAAAAAACTAAAAAAGCATCTCTTATATATCAACAGTATTCTTTTTTTTTCTTCTTTCAAATACATCTTTGACTATCAATTTAATATCATCATTTTTGATAAACATAAGATGATTTATCATGAGGTAGTGTTCTCTCTATCGAAAAAAGGTTAGGTACACAATTGAATGTGAGGAAGTTAAATTCTTCTCAACTCTACTAAATTCTACAAAAAAATTGTGAGATTGTTAGAATCGGTCAAGACTAGGTAGGACTAGATAATTGATTTATTTACTTAAGTTCCATATTTGTAGTGTTATTAATCCAAAAGGCTAGTTGTAAGGAACCATGCTCTAAAGTGGCTGATTTAGTTACTTTGGTCTGATTATGTATGTGTGTTATGGAGCTTCTTATGTGTCTAGGTGTAGAGACAGGTCTTTGGAGAATTGCTCATTTTCTATCTGATGGAGAGGAGTGTCATCCAAGAAGAATGATCCCTTGAATTGATTTGAGCAAGCCTTGTCTAAAAAGGTTAGATTAGGTAGTTCTACCACCTTTCTGAAAGATCATTTGCTTGGTAGTATCCCACTTATGGTTAAATTTCAGAGATTTCTCCATTTTACAAATTCAAGATGCGAAAGTGGGTGAGGTATGCAGGTTGGATCATGGATCGTTCATTTGGGATCCTACATGGATACGACTTTTTTTGTGTTCATGAAGAACCTTTGATAGTTGAGTTTATCTCAACTCTTCAAAAAGTTCGTCTCTTCGAGGAGAATGATTCATGGAGGTGGGGACATGATAAAGATGACCCATTCTCTGTGGCGGATTCCTATCTTGCCCTTATCGAGAGTAGTCATACTATTTATGAGAGCGTAAAGCATTTTCTCTCAAACATCTCCGCTATTTAGGATAGTCGCCCCCTATAGGATGCTGGTTTTTTTTGGCAACTTCTGCGAGATAGATTTCCTTCCAAAGAAAATTTATTTAAGCGGAAGGTTATTACTGATCTTGAGGGGACTACTTGTATTTTTTGTGGGGGAAATGTAGAATCAATATCTCATTTGTTTGTGACCTGTAAACTAGTAACTAGTGTCTGGTATAGGATTTTTATATTGTTATGGATGCATTTGGTCCTACCTAGGGACCTTTGTACTGTTTTTTAGTTTTTCTTCTCTTTAGATCTTAGGGATAAGATGAGGAGTATGTTTATTCTGATTTAGCATGTTACGGTGTGGACTATTTGGTTGGCTCATAATGATAAGATTTTCACCAATATGTTTCATATAATGTGAAAGAGTTTGAGGATAAATGTATGTTTTACTGGATCACACACCTACAGTGAATCACGATTCCTGAGTCCCTCAGAGGATTCAGAAAAAAGATCAATCATGAATTCCTAATATTTTCAACCTTTCATACAACCTCGAAGGATCAAGGAATCTCAAATGATGAAGATTCATTAAAAAAATTGCACAAGTTTTTAGTGGTCTGAGCCTCAAGCTCTCAATGTCAGAAATTAGGTTTTTTAGTCGACTGTACCCTCCAGAGGAAATTTTTCATGGTAAAGTGAGCCAAGACTTCACATTATGGATTAATATGCTCAATATAACCTTAAAAAGTCATTTTCCAAGCCCAAATGTTGTCAGAAGATGCAGTGTCTAAAATCAAGGATTAAGGTTTTACAGTTCATTGAGGAATTCATGCAAGGGATCAATCAAGAATGAACTCACTATTCAAGCTCTTTATCTCCTCTATCATTCATAAGGATCAATATATCACAAACATCAAGGATCAGTCACAAGATTTCATAATTTCAAGTGGATCAAGCCTTAGAGGCATCTACATTGCCAAATTAGGGTTTTGATTAGTCGGGGATCCAAAAGTTGAAATTTTCATCTGGACATGAGCCAATACCATATGGAATTTTTTGAATATCTCATATATACCTTTGAAGGCCATTCACAAGTTTGAAATATCTTAGGGGATGTCCATTCAAAAAATCAGGAATTAGGGTTTCATAGTGTAATTTTCATCTGAGGACCAAAAGTCAAAGTTAGACTTTTTTACCTAAAATGATCTACATGACCTATATTACGAGAATATATGGTCCATGGTTTCATTTGAAGCCAAAAAAATCAAGAATTGGAGGTAACTTGTAAAATGGGCTAACTTATAGAATTTGAAAATTTTCTAAGTTATGAAGAAAAAGTGTGTAGGTACCCTACTTTCAAGCATCATAACTTGCATTCCAAACATCATATTTTTGTGATTCCAAGCTTGATTGAAAGATTTTACAACATACTACAAATGTTTCAACTACATCTCACTCTGAATTAACATGGATCTCAATGTTTTGGATGGATCAAAATCAAAAAAATTAAGAAAAGTGATCAACATTTAGACAAAATCTGTCTAAGTGTAAAACAGTCAAAAGACTAAAACTTGTGAGACTTTTTCACCTAGTTACAAGTTGAATCAATTCCAAACTGGAAACATCAATGTTTCTACAAATGTTGCCAACAATCCAAGGAGCCAATTCACATGAATTGATTCAACCTATGCCAAGAGAAATCCATGGATGAACATACCCTACAACAAAGATTTTTTAACAGATTTTGTGCATAACTTGATTGGCTCGATTATGAGTCATCAAGAAATGATCATATGAGCCAAATTCATTCACTTTGATGATCGCAAACCATGTTGCACTTCCAATTCAGTTCCAAACAAGCCAATAAGAGAGTTTGCAATGATGAAAAATGATGAAAATGTCTGGAATCAAATTGTACAATTGATAACACGATTTTATATCGATGATTTAGCCTGGCTTCTGATTAATTAAGTTATTATTTTTCGTAATTTGAACAATATTATGCGAGTTATTTTTGTGTTTTTGCAGGTATTATGATTTATGTGACTTGTAGAAGAAACGAGCTAAAATGAGAGAAAAATGAAGCTCTTAGCAGAAGAAATGAGACAGATGACAGAAAACTGAGGTTTCTGCATTTTAATTCCAAGACGACCATCACAATATTAAGACGACCGTCATACATTGAAACTTTGGGACGACCGTCCTGCAAGCAAGACGACTGTCACAAGTGTAACACCCCACTTATCCCAATTTACAAAATCATTGTTTATTACAATAAAATCAGATTTTTCAAAGTGGAATACCCCATTATTTTCAACAACATTAACCAAAATAAGTTCTTTATTAAAAACAGCGGAAATAACAATTTAATTCAACTCAGGCAATAAGTCAGCCTCAACAAAATATCCTCAAAAATCTGGTTTTTTACAAAACAGATATGTAAGGAAATAAAATAAACAACTAAAAGATTTCCATCTGGTGTTACGTATCAAAGTGTCCTAGACTCAAACAAGCAACACAACTCCACGCACTCTCAAGTACCTGGGTTATCTGTACTTCCGAAGAAGCACCGACGCAACAACAATAACAACAACAACAAAGGGGTGAGAAACAAAATTAAAACATAAACGGTGCATATAACATCTTCATGGTAGTTTCTCACACTTAACAACAATAACAACAAGCACACCAATAATCAAGCAACCACGGATACAACCACAATTATGCATTGACAATACAACAATAGTTATGCAATATGACTCAACACGACACAATGCATATGGTACCAAGGTTTGTTCATTCAATCGAACACAATAATCACATACACCCATCCAACAATGATTATCCCAACACTCTCCATAACGGAGTATGGATGATCGTATTCGCCCATCCGACACGATCATTCCAATAATAATCCAATAATGTATGCATGACTATGAATAAAGCATACAACATGTATAATTCACCATTTATACATCCACACGATCCATCCGATCCAAGTACAACAATAATTTAACCAAAAGTCACCAATGATAGCCTCACGCGATTTAATCGATTATTGACTAAGTAATCCACCTAAAACCCATCATTAACTCATTCTCGATTTTAATATTCGATTAAATGTGTATTAAGGTTCATTTCAATACCTCACACCAAAAGAATCGGCAACGCACGCGAAATCGGGACAGAAATCGCAAAGCAACATGTTTTTGCCTTACACCCTGGCCATACGCGTATTGGAAGGCCATACGCGTATTACCCCTTGCCCAATACGCACCATGCGTAGGTCATACGCTGCTTATATGTGTACCCCTCTTTTCCTATATGCGCTCCTTACGTAAATGGGTAGAGAACCCTCATTTTTCACCCTTCATACGCGTAACACCACCCCCATACGCGTATCATGCCTAAATTTTGCACGTCCATATGCATATTGCCTAGTGCCATACGCGTATGGGCAGAGATCCCCCCTTTTATGCCTTTTCTCCCTCAGTTCAGATCTGTTTCTCACAATTCTCAATTTTGTGATTCATACCAGGCCTAAGATCGTTTCTAATCCAGTTTTACTCTCTTATTTTCATTCTTCTTCCATCTACATTACTATATACGATTTAGGTTTTCGTTCTAGATCTATAATCCATTCAGTTCATCAACAACAACAATATCTGCATATATTTGCATCATCCAGAACAACAACAGTATTTCATAGATTATTCACAAATATCATAATTATCCGAAAATTCCTACGAGGGAAGGAAACCCTCACTATCCATCATGTTAAACCACCTGAATTTAAATCCGCTCTCCCCCCTTACCTCGAATTCAGACAAAAATCCTACGAATTTCTTCAAGATTTGGGTGCCCTAGGTTGATTTCTTCTTCCTAGCCTCTTTGTTCTTTCACAACAACTTTTTACGATTAATCATTTTCTAATCTCTGTTTTGACTAATTCACCTTTAACCCTCACTTAACTTTTTACTAAACCGCCCTTTATTCCAAATAATAATAATATTAATTTTAATCATCAACATTACTAATATTTCTTTATAATAATAATAATAGTTAATTAAATGGTCTTATCATTATTATTCGCACACTCGCTATCACTAAATGCACCCCCGATTCTACCCGTCCCACTTGGATACAACAACAAAACGACAGATATATGCCTTAAACAAGGCCAACACAACACCAAAAATACCCAACGATTAAATATTAAAAATAGAGTGTTACAACAGGTCATTTACTCCGAATTTTATAAGCGCGACTCAGTCAAAACTGAGACGTCGTGACACTGTTATTTTCTCATTCAACTTAGTAACAGTCAAAATACCATGTCATAGCCCAGCAAAATTATCTCCATCAATTTCTACTTCACTGTTAGTTCAAATATTATAAATAGGACATGAAGAAAATGAAGAAAAAGAGCCACTTTTTAGAATATAGTTGTTTCTGTTCAGAGCTTTTTTTTATTTACTTTCCTGCAATTGTTCCCTTTCTGTTTCCGCTTCCCTTACTAAACCATAGTAATAGCTTCCTACATCGGGAAGCTATTGCAATTTCTATTGTTTCCAGCCACTGCATTCTTTAGTTTTCTTTATTTTTCCGCAAGAATTATTACGCCAAGTCTGTACTTCATCTAGGTTTATTATTGAATTAATTGCTTTATTCTTAATTACCGTGTCTTATGCTTTTATTTATTGTTGTTATTCATTATTGTCTATTTTAATTAATATGTCTGGCTAAAACACTTTAATCGGTATGTAATTGATTAACCGAAATGAATTTAATAGATATAGGATAAAATCTTAAACACAACCTATTTTCTAGTTTCAATTTCTTAATTTAAAAATCAGCTTTTGTTACGAAAGTAAAAAGGTAAAAAGGTTAGAATTAAGACCACGAGAGTGTGAGGTTTTAACCGGATAGCTGAAATCATACATTAGTTTTAAATACAGTGAAAGCGATTTAAAGCTAATTAGAATCTCTAGGTTTTCAAAATTACTTTTAACTTGAATTGATACAGCGAGAGCGCTCAATCTGACTTAGGAGTATAGTAATAGGCAAGACCAAGAGAGTGTGAGTTGACAAATTTTAAACCAACATTTTCTACAGAAAGATAATTTTACAAAACTTTACAAGCCAATCATTTATTGAATTTGTGAAGGCATATTAATTACATACCGATATTCTAACGTAACTTAATTAAAATTCTTAATTTCCCATTCCTTTTTAACTAAAACATTACTCGCCTTAGCTAAACATAGTAACACCCCGATAACACGAGGTTGATTATCGATTCTCTGTGAGATCGATATCTTTTATTACTACGCGATTAGGCTGTATACTTGCAGTTAATATCTTAAGACTCAGAAAGTCGCGATCAAGTTTTTGGCGCCGTTGTCGGGGACTTCGATTTAGTAAATAATGCAATTCGTTTGTTGTGCCATATAGACTAAGGCAAACCAAATTTCTCTTTTGTCGATTGTATGCCCAGTACTCGCTCTCGAGACGAAGACTTAGAATCACAAATCGACGAAGTTAAGCGTTTATTAAGTTTGAGACGCCGAACCGAAAATAACGAAACTCCTTCACCTAAAGATCTTATACCCGAACCAATTAAAGAACCAATCAGAGCCGAAATTGGAGGACCACAAAACCATCCACTCAAGTCCTATGTGACTCCATCTCAATAAGACCCGCATAATAGTATTGCTACCCCAGCCATTAATCGAAATGATTTCGAATTAAAACCCTTGCTGCTATCAGTTGTACAACAAAATCAATTTTATGGGAATCCTACGGACGACCCTAATGAACATCTGACTAAGTTTTTGCAATACGCAAACACAGTAAAGGCAAATGGTGTAACCCAAGACGCAATAAAATTAAGACTTTTTCCGTTATCTCTAAGAGATAGAGCTTGGGCATGGTCACAATCTCTACCAGTGAGCAGCGCACTTAGCACGGCCTAGACCCTGCTTAGCGCGGTCTGCATAATTTTGAAAGAATTTTTTTTTTGTCTGGGCCCAAAAATGACAGACCCGACCCATATTAGGTGTCATACCCTAAATTTTGACCGTTCGTTTGTTTTTTTTTTTTTGATCATTTTTTCTCTTCTGGCGCATTTTTATCGAATTATTTGATAGTCAGTCATTTTTGCATTATAATCAATTAATTATTAATCATGCAGTTCTATTTATTTTACTACTAATGTCATATTTTATTTTTGATGTTTTTAGAATTACTTATTTCGCTTTAAGAATAGGAGTTTAGATTATATTAGATATTTTAGAATTAGTTTTAGTTTTAATTTTATTTTGGTTCAATTCTAATTTAGAATTTTTTTTATATAAGTTAATTTGGATTTAGTTTAATTTCAATTTCAATTTATTTAGTTTAACTTCAATTTATTTAATTCAATATAATTTATTTTTTGATAATCATTTTCAATTTTTTTTCTTTTTTATTATTATTATTATTAGTTTTATTATTATTATTTATTTTTATTATTACTACTTTTCTTTTGTTTTTCTTCATATTCAAAAAAAAAAGGAAAAATAGCAAGTGAGGTCCACTACAATGTAGTACAAACACTTCACATGGATTGTCAACTTGGAATTATCAATGGCCAAGAATCATTCTCATAAAGTCACATGGATTGCCAACTTGTACTTATACCAAAAATTATGCTCATAAAGTCACATGGATTGCCACATCAACACTCTTATCTCATTCACACTATAAATAAGATCTATCTTTCTCTCATTTGAGACTAACAAGATCACCCTTATATTCTCAAAATCTAGCACATTCATAACATATTTTTCAAAGTCAAAATTCTCTTTTTTTACTTACACAATACCCATAAACATTCATCATCTTCACCACAACAACAATCTCCATCAAAACACATTCATTTTCTTCTACATAACAAGCTCAACATTTGCTAGCCTTGAAGTTTGTGAGTATCATTCATCATTTTCTTTTTATATTTTAGTTTGTTATCTATTTAAATTATTAAAAAAATTCCTTATTAGTTTAAGTTATTAGATTGACTTAGTTTCTTCCTTTCAAAATATAGTTTTGTTTAATTTATTTATTAATGTTAGAAGTAAAGTATATATGTGATTAACACTTAAAAATATAAAAAATATTATTGTGTAGTAAGTTATTTAAATTTAGTTTTTAAGTTTAGTCGTAATTTTGTTTAGTTGTTGATAAACTAAAAATTCAAAAAGATGTGTCTTTGCTTTTCAATTCCGTTTTGATTTTTATTTGGGCCGATGATATGACAAAGCCACAATAAATCGTTTCCGATTAATCGTAGCCGATATGAGGTCATCTTGTTTATTTTATTTTATTTATCCTAATTTCACAATTTATCTCTTTTTTTTTATTTTCTTTATTTATTTCATTTATTTCACGTACTCTTTTATCATATTAATTTCTAACGGTCTCAATCAATTCAGACACTGCACACACGCTTTCTCTTGGGCAAATTACAACGAGACCCTTTATTTCATTACATTCTCGTGTAAAATTATTATTATATCCCTCTCCCGTTTTTGTACGTAATTTATTTCATCCGCCTTTATTTTATCGGTTTCGTTTTCACTAGGAATACCTTTAGGAATTAGGAATCAAATCTACTTCATTCAATCAATTCATACGCCTACATTTTTGCACACACGTAAGTCGGTCACTATGTGATCGCCGTCTGCACGACTTATTGCGTATCTTAATTAACTTAACAAGGAATAGAGCTCCGGAGTCTAGCATTTCGCACGTTCTGAAACGAACCACACTTGGGCTAGCCCCACGCGTAGTGATTCGTTTACTTCTCTGTTATTAAAATTACGTTAAATCCAAAAACATCTAAAAACAAATTATCCAACCTATTTTATAAATTTAATACAAAAACAGGGCTCCGGAGTCTAGCATTCCGCACGTTCTGGAATGGACCGCTACTGGGCTAGCCCCACTCAACGTGGTTCATTCTCCTTCCATATTTCGAAATATCTAATCGTGCAATTTAACTCGTGAAAGAATAGAGCTCCGGAGTCTAGCATTCTGCATGTTCTAGAATGAATCGCTCCTGGGCTAGCCCCACGCGACGTAGTTCATTCGCTCTTTCATACTTAAAACAACTTAAAACTCACCAACCAATTCAAATCACTTTCATAATTAATCAGCGAAAGACGGAACTCCGGAGTCTAGCACTCCGCACGTTCTGGAATGCAATCACTCCTGGGCTAGCCCCACGCGACATGGTTCATTCGCCCTTTCGTTTAAAACACCTTAACAAAAGTCAAACACCTTTCTCTAAAGCAAACATTGTTTAAATCATTCTATCTCGCAAACAAGCTAGCGCTTCAGCCTCCACCGCGAGTATAAGCCAACGCTTAGCAGATTAGAAAGCGTTTTAAACAATCATTCAATTAAAAATCACAAACCGTAGTCGCACGAACTACGAAGCTCTGACTTTCCCATTACACAAGGGAATACGTAGGCACGGGGATTTTAATCCTTCGCGAGCACCCTAATAAACATTTAATCTTTTCTCCGTCATAATAATAATAATAATTTAAAACTTTAAACAAACATATTAACAATCATTTAGAAGACAAAAACTTAAGATCAAACATTTAATCGCATAGTTAAGCTAAGAGGTTCCCGTTGAGTACAACGGACGTGAGGGGTGTTAATACCTTCCCCATTGCGTAACCGACTTCCGAACTTAGAATTTGGTTTCATAAACCATTTCTTATCCTTTATTAGGTTGTATCTATATCTCCCTTTTCTCTCGTAGAATAAATAGAATTAGGTGGCGACTCTGTTGTTTTCTTTCCGTGTCCAATCGTGAGGATCGTATTTTTCGAGGTACGACATTAGGTGTTAGAGAAGTTAGGGTTATGAGGTTTTGACTCATATCACCCTTTTTCACAAAATCTCAAAGTTCTCTCTTCTTTTCCAAAATCTTGAGAACTTCTTGGATTGAAGCTTCACCATAACTTCTTCTTCACATTTTCGTGCTCTAGAATCGACATCCACAAATGTAAGTTCTTTTATTTCGTTTAAATTTTTCGTGTAAGAACCCATTTTGGTTGAAGCTTTAACTTCTTCATGTTGATATTCATCTTGTTATTCATGTTCATCTTGTCTATTGCTGTTTAGATTAGTTGTTATTTGAATTTGGATAGGAGCTTATTCTTTAGAAATTAGGATTTTTTATAAATTAGAGTAAGTTTTGGAATTAGGGTTCTATTTTTATGAAATCGTGATTTGTAGTATATGTTTGTTTTGTGCAGCTTGGGTTTTGATTTTAACCTTTGGAAGCATCTCTGTTGCAGAGAGATTATTTTTCCTACAAATCGTAAAGTCTGCTAAGCGCGGTCTAGCCCGCTTAGCGTGGTCTGGGATTTCCAGAACTTTTCCCCTTTTCAAAAATTTGTTTTGATTCCTTTGGATGAATGGTTGTGTTTTTTTAGGAATTTAGGCATATTAAAATGACGTTTTCGTTAATGTATTTTTCTGTTTTGTGGATGTTTTGTTTTGTTTTTCAGATGTCATGTAGGAAGAAACAACGCTTCGGATCTACCTCAAACACAGCTAGGTGTGCTCCATCAGGACCTTATGATCATAATCGGTTTGTTGGTCCTACACAGCAGTTGAAGTATCAATAACTTGAGCAGAGAACTGTGTGGGCTGACAAAATTATGCAGATCGATCCCAAGGCAAGTTATCGCATCACTGGGAATTATTTGCAGGGATGTGGTTGGGACAAGCTCTTTCAACCTCACCTTGAGTATTATTTGGACATTGTGCGGGAATTCTTTGCCAAGGCCTTACCTTCATCAGATGATCCTTTTAACTTCAAGACTTAGGTGAGGGGCAAAGAGATCTACTTTTCAAGGGCATCAATTAATGCTTACCTTGGGAACCACATTCAGTTGGTGGATGACGAGTTGTATGATTATGGGAGGATGTTGGCTCGAAAGAATTGGAATGTCGACCAGTTGAGAGATATTTCGTGTGTGTGAGAGATCAGACGTATTGGTTAGGTGATAATGGAGCCCCTCTGAAGTTTATGAGAGGTATTTTGAAACCTCAAACTCAAATTTTGATGTTGGTTATCTTTTACAACCTCAGGCCTTGTAGTCAAACCTCTTCCATTCCCATAGAGATCGCGGCCCTCCTGGCTAGTATTCCGGATCATGAGAAGACCGTGTATTTGGCACAGATTATTTCTAATGAGCTGAGGAGGATTACATTGAGTTCAACACCTTTAGGAGATATGGTGGCTTTCACACTGACATACCCTGGGCTGATTATGGCGTTGTGTCATAAAGAGAGAGTTACACTTCCTAGCCATGGGAATGTGAAGTTAAAAATCTTAGATGATGGTTTTATTACCCATAATTGTTTGCAGGTTAATAATGACATTGTTCCTATCGCTGCTACTTATCCTATGAGGCGTATGCTTGATCCGAATACGGAGGCCAACAGGGCCATACATGAGGCTCATCAGTATGCCTTCTTATTTATGCATGACTCTATGGTGCAACTGCAGCTCTAGATTCGGGAGCCTCACATTGATCATTTATTGAGATCTAGATAGGACCTTATGGAGTATGTTAGGTGGCCTGGGGCTAGGACACGTTTTCCGGAGGGGAAGTTGTGCATGATGATGGTGTTGGAGATTATAACGCCCTGTTTATTTAATTATTTATCTAATTAAATAGTGTCGTATGTTTGGTATTATTTTGCATTGCGTTGCTAAGTTGGTTTGAACTAAGTTGAATAAGTCGATTAAGTTGAGTTAAGTTGTGCTTGGATAGTTGAACTAAGTTGAGTTAATTAAGTCGTGGGTTATTAGTAGAATTGTGTTATGTCGATATTTGGGCTTGTTTGGTAACTAGAAGTAGTAATTATGGGGGTGTTTGGTTTAAGCCCAATAGAATTATTAAGATTAATTAAAAGAAAAATCATAAGTTAATTAGAATTAGAGGAAATAGGTTATCAGTAAGAAAAACAAGAAGTTGAGAGAAGGTGGTTACATGAAGTGCTTAGGAGAAGGAAAATCTAGGGTTCCGATCGAAAAATATTATAGTCTCCTTCAATCCAAAGTTAAGGGTGGGGTTCTAACCTTATAATCGGGATTATATGATGAATTTGTATGGGATTGGGTACATGATTGTTGTTGTCAATCGTTGTTTTATGTGGATTAATATGTTTTGATGAATAAGTAGTTTTGATAGATAAGTTGTTTTAGATGATTATAAAAATTATGACTCTGTTGATTTGTTGTTGGATTGTCGGGTTAGATTAATTGGAAATTTGGAATGAGATGAGTTATAGATACGGAGAAGACAGAAACAGATTAGGGTAACACATGTTTGGTTTTGGGACGACTGTCCCTTAAGCCTGACATCCGTCTGGGAATTGTGACATCTGTCACATCCATACGAAAACCATCACATAGTGTGACGAGGGTCACCCAAAGTGAGACGATGGTCACACGACGTCTGGGAGAAGTTTTTGTTTTGGTTTCTGCTTTTTTTACTGTAGTGCTGTTTGATCATAATCCACTTTTTGTACATGAATAAGTGGTAGAATGCTATATGAAGTAGCAGAGGCGTAATAATCGATTGGCAGAGAATCAATGAGTAACATAAAGATGAATTTGTAATAGAAAAATTAATAACAATGGAATAAGATTTGTAGAAGTTTTGGTGTGTTGGTTATGGTCATGATTCATCAGAAATAAAATAAAGCTAGTAATAGGGTAGTAATAATAGAATGTAGTAAATAGTTGATTAATCGGTTTAGTCAGGACTTTGTAAACAAGAGTGTGTTATAATTATTGTACTAGAGTTGTGTTGCTTTTTTGTAACTTTTGTTGGCTAGTTCTAACTTTTGTTGTGTTGTAGTGATTAAGTTGAGATGGCTGGAAGGAATGATGTTGTGATGGTTGCTGCTATGCAAGAAATGGCTCAGGCTATGCAGAATTTTTCGAACGCTGGCGAGGATGCTGGATCTCGTAGTTTAGCGACTTTTCAGAGAGAGAATCGGCCTACCTTTAAGGGTAAGTGTGATCCTGATGCAGTGTTGGCCTGGTTGAAAGAGATTGAGAGAATATTTTGTGTGATGGATTGCACTCCAGCGTAAAAGGTTCGGTATGGGACTCATATGCTAATAGTCGGGGCTGATGATTGGTGGCTAGAGACTCGTCAGAGTTTGAATGTTGCAGGTGAGGAGATCACTTGGGTTGTGTTCCGTAGGGAATTTTTGAGGAAGTATTACCCAGAGGATGTCTTTCGGAAGAAGGAGATTAAATTTCTCGAGCTGAAGCAAGGTAACATGTCGGTTATTGATTATGCTGCGAAGTTTGTAGATTTGGCTAAGTTTTATCCGCACTACATTGAGGTGAATGCTGAATTTTTGAAATGCATCAAGTTTAAGAATGGGTTGCATCCTGGGATTAAGAAGGCTGCTGGATATCAAAAGATTTGTGTCTTCGCTGATTTGGTTGATAGTTGTAGGATTTATGAAGAGGATAACAATTCTCATTACAATATTATTAATGAGAGGAAAGGAAAACACCATCAGAATCTTGGTAAGCCTTATGATGCTCCAACTGGGAAAGGTAAACAGAAAATGGCTGATGGTAAGAGAACGAGTGAGGGAGATGCTCTTATTGGTATTTTTGTTTCAAATGTGGGAAACCTGGTCATAAGAGTAATATGTGTATTGTTGATGCAAATAGGTGTTTCCTTTGTTGTAAGACTATGCATGCAATATATGAGTGCTAGCATAAGGAAATGACCTGCTTCAACTGTGGTGAAGAGGGACACATTGGTAGTCAGTGTGAGAAACCTAAGAAGGCGCAGACTGGAAAAGTCTTCGTGTTGGCTGGGACTCGGATAGCTAATGAGGACAAACTCATCAGAGGTACATGTTTCATTAATAGTACTCCTTTAATTACTATTATTGATACCGGTGCTATGAATTGTTTTATTGTTGCTGATTGTGTTAAAAGATTGGGTCTTAAGTTGTCTGCTATGAATGGGGAATTGGTCATCGAGATTCCGACTAAGGGATCAGTGACTACTTCTCTTGTGTGTTTAAGGTGTTCGTTGTCTATCTTCGATAGATACTTTGCTATTGATTTGATGTGTTTACTGTTAACCGGAATGGATGTGATCTTAGGAATGAACTGGTTAGAGTATAACTATGTTCATATCAATTGTTATAGTAAGTCGGTGAGGTTTTCTACTCCTGAAGAGGAAGAAGTTAGGTTGTTATCTTTTGGAGAGTTGCAACAGTTGATAAAAGAAGAAGTTAAGATGTTTTCGTTGATGGCGACGTTTCTCGTTGAGAGTAAAACTAAGATTGAGGAGTTGCAGGTGGTGCGTGAGTTTTCTGAAGTTTTCCCTTATGAAATTCCTGATGTAATGCCAGAGAGAAGTTGAATTTATGATTGATCTTGTACCTAGTACTAGACCTGTGTCTATGGCACCATACATGATGTCTGCATCTAAATTGTCAGAATTAAAGAAGCAATTGGAGGAGCTACTGGAGAAGAAGTTTGTGAGACCAAGTGTAACACCGTGGGGAGCTCCAGTGTTGTTAGTAAAGAAGAAAGATGGGAGTATGAGACTTTGTGTTGATTACAGGCAGTTAAATAAAGTAACAATTAAGAATAAGTATCCGCTTCCGAGAATATATGACTTGATGGATCAGTTGGTAGGTGCTTATGTGTTTAGCAAGATCGACTTGAGATCGGGCTATCATCAGATTAAGGTGAAAGATGAGGATATTCAGAAGACGGAATTCAGAACACGTTATGGACATTACGAGTATTCGGTTATGCCTTTAGGTGTTACTAATGCACCGAGAGTATTTATAGAATACATGATGGTTAAAGAGTTGGAACTAATTGAACAATTCAGGGATATGAGCTTAGTTTGTGAAATGACACCGAAGAGTGTTATGCTGGGAATCTTGAAGATTAATAATGATTTTCTAGACAGTATCAGCAAGGCTCAGAAGTTAGACGTGAAGTTGGTAGATTCGATGGTAGGAATCGATCAGTCTGAGAATAGTGATTTCAAGTTAGATGCGCAAGGTGTGTTGAGATTTCGTGATCCAATTTGTATTCCTGATGATGTAGAGAAGAAGAAACTGATTCTTGAAAAGAGTCATAGAAATAAGTTGAGTATTCATCCAGGAGCTACAAAGATGTACCAAGATTTAAAGAATTTGTTTTGATGGCCTGGGATGAAGAACGATGTAGCGTGTTTTGTGTATGCATGTTTAAATTGTCAAAAATCAAAAGTTGAATATCAGAAGCCTGCAGGGTTGATGCAACTGTTAGAAGTTACAGAATGGAAATGGGATAGCATTTCAATGGACTTTGTGACGGGGTTACCTAATACTTCAAGAGGACATGATTCGATTTGGGTGATTATTGATAGGCTTACAAAGTTGGCTCATTTTATTCTTATTAACATCAATTTTCCAGTATCTAAGTTGGTAGAGATTTATACTTGCATAATTGTTAAATTGCATGGTGTGCTTTTGTGTATTGTATCAGATAGAGATCTGAGGTTTACTTATGATTTTTTGGAAGGGTTTGCAAGATTAGTTGGGTTCTAAGTTGAGGTTGAGTTCGGTGTATCATTCCCAGACAGATGGTCAGACCGAGAGAACTATTTAGTCACTAGAGGATTTGTTAAGAGTGTGTGTTCTTGAGCAAGGAGGTTCGTGGGATACTTATCTTCCATTGATAGAATTCACTTATAATAAAAATTACCATTATAGTATTGGAATGACACCTTTTGAAGCATTGTATGGTTGGAGATGTAGAACTCCTTTGTGTTTGCATGAATCTGGAGAAAGTGTAGTGCTTGGACCGGAGACTGTTCGAGAGACTATTGATAAGGTGAAGTTGGTTCGAGAAAAGATGAAAACTTCCCAAAGTAGGAAAAAGAGTTATCACGACAAGCGAAGGAAGGTTTTGGAATTTCAAGCTAGTGATCATGTATTTTTTAAAGTTATACCTGTAACCGGTGTTGGACGTGTGTTGAAGTCTAAGAAGCTTACTCCTTGTTTTATTGGTCAATATCAGATTTTGGACAGAGTTGGAAAGGTTTCTTATAGAGTGTATTTACCACCTAATATATCGAATTTGCATAATGTGTTTCACATGTCGCAACTTCGGAAGTACATTTCAGATCCATCCCATGTGATTAGCATGGATGATGTGCAAGTACAAGATAATCTTATTTTTGAGACGGTGCATGTATGAATCACAGATCATGAAATGAAGATTCTAAGAGGCAAGGAGATTGTGTTGGTGAAAGTAGTCTGGTTGGGAGATGTCAGAGAGAGTATGACGTGGGAATTGGAGAGCCAGATGTGGGAATCTTATCCTGGGTTGTTTGAGCAAGGTAAGATTTTCGAGGACGAAAATGTTCTAAGTGGGGGAGAGTTGTAACGCCCTGTTTATTTAATTAAATATTGTTGTATGTTTGGTGTTGTTTTGCGTTGAGTTGCTAAGTTGGTTTGAATTAAGTTGAATAAGTCGATTAAGTTGTGTCTTTGATAGTTAAACTAAGTTGAGTTAATTAAGTTGTGGGTTATTAGTAAAATTGTGCTATGTTGATATTTGGGCTTGTTTGGTAGTTAGAACTAGTAATTGTGGGGGGTGTGGTATAAGCCCAATAGAATTATTAAGATTAATTAAAAGAAAAACCATGAGTTAATTAGAATTAGAGGAAATAGGTTATCAGTAAGAAAAACAAGAAGTTGAGAGAAGGTGGTTATGTGAAGTGCTTAGGAGAAGGAAAAGTTAGGGTTATGATTGAAAAGTGTTAGAGTCGCCTTCAATCTAAAGGTAAGGGTGAGGTTTTAACCTTATAATCGGAATAATATGATGAATTCGTATGGGATTGGGTACATGATTGTTGTTGTCAATTGTTGTTTTGTGTGGATTAATATAATTTGATGAATAAGTTGTTTTAATAAATAAGTTGTTTTAGATGATTAAGAAAATTATGAATGTATTGAGTTGTTGTTGGATTGTCGGGCTAGATTAATTGGAAATTTGGAATGAAAAGAGTTACAAAGACGAAAAAGACAGAAACAGAGAAGGGGAACGATGGGTTGGCTGTGGGACGACCGTCCCTTAAGCCTGACGTTCGTCTAGGAATTGTGATGTCCATCACATCCCTAGGATGACAGTCACATAATGTGATGAGGGTCACCCAAAGTGTGACAATGGTCACACGGGGTCTGGGAGAATTTATTGTTTTGGTTTCTGCTTTGTGTTTGTAGCGTTGTTTGATCATAATCCACTTTCTGTACACGAATAAGTGGTAGAATGCTATATGAAATAGCATATGCGTAATAATCAATTGGCAGAGAATCAATGAGTAACATAAAGATGAATTTGTAATAGAAAATTTAATAATAGTGGAATAAGTTTAGTAGCAGTTTTGGTGTGCTGGTTATGGTCATGATTCAGAAGAAATAAAATAATAACTAGTAATAGGTAGTAATAATAGAATGTACTAAATAGTTGATTAATCGGTTTAGTCGAGACTTTGTAAATAAGAGTGTGTTATAATCCACTTTCTATACACGAATAAGTGGTAGAATGCTAAATGAAATAGTAGAGGTGTAATAATCAATTGGCAGAGAATCAATGAGTAACATAAAGATGAATTTGTAATAGAAAATTTAATAACAATGGAATAAGTTTCGTAGCAGTTTTGGTGTGTTGGTTATGATCATGATTCAACAGAAATAAAATAATAACTAGTAATAGGTAGTAATAATAGAATGTAGTAAATAGCTTATTAATCAGTTTAGTCTAGACTTTGTAAATAAGAGTGTGTTATAATTATTGTACTTGAGTTGTGTTGCTTTGTTGTAAGTTTAAAGGTTGTTGGTTGTTGTTGTATGTTGCAGAGCCTTATAAATGGAAAAATTATGAGTTGCATGCCTTGGCCAAAGTTGAATGTTCTTGTGTTGTTATGAGGTTATAGTTGTTGTTGTTTGATAATCATGTTGAGTCACATAATATATCATTATTTTAAGTTTGAGATGTTTGTTCGGTAAGTTGGCATGGATTGGCAAAAATAAAGTTGAAGGGTTATGCATTGTGTTTACGTATCTATTAATTGGAATGATTATAAGTTGGGAGTTTTGCTCCGATGGTATCACATGTATCACATTTGTCTAAGTTGCATATTACGTTTTTGTGTTGTATCCTATGTTGATTCTAAGTTATTGGTGTGTTGTGAATTGGTGATCTATGCAATCCAATTTAATATGTTATTTATCATATTCTTGATTATATTATTAGATATCTTACTCCTTCTGTTTGAATGTTGGTAACGTGTGGGTAATCCAGAGTTGAGCTGAGTACCTTAGTAGATTTGAGTTAGTGTTATCACTTTGATACGTAGCACTCGGGCGGATAACGCTTGTTTTATGTTGATGTTTGATTTGATTATGTTGCTGAATTTATAGTAGTCTTTATTAAAGATTGATGCTTTTTGATTTGTTTTGGAGTTGAACACAATTAAAGTTGTTTTAAGCTGAATTTTATGAATCCACCGCGTAGTAATGAAGTATTTGTTTTAAAGACTTATTTGGTGTTGAATGATGCTTTCTAAGTTAAAAATGTATCATCTCATTTGTTTTGTTGAAATTTTATACTCTGATTTTATTAATAATTATCGGGTAAAAATGAGGTGTTATAGAGATGACCAGGATAAGGATGAGGATGGAGATTCTAGTTCTAGTTCTTACTGATGGGTTTGATCCTTCTACCCTTGTTCTTTATTATGCTTAGTATTTTGCTAGTATTATAGACTTTTGTTTTGGATATTGTTGTAGTTCACATATGGGCGGATGATGATAGAAGTTTTCAGTTTTGAATATTGATTTCAGTTTCCATCCGGGCGGATGAGGATTTTAGTTGTTAAAACTTTCTTTTTTATTATTGAATTTCCATCTGGTCGGATGAGGATTTTATGTTTATGTTTTTTCGTATAAAATGTTTGTGTGTTTTTTCTTGATTTGAGGTAATTGATTGATGGAAGCAAGTTTTAATTTCTTTGTTTAAAAGTGATATGTTACACCAATTATTGATGGTGATGATAAAAATTTGGGTTGTTGCGTGAAAAAGGTACTTTGTTTGTTGCTTTGTAGAATGTTAGCATGTGTATGAACTTTTTGCTTTACACAAATTCCAAGCTTAGTTTCATTTCGTGTGTATGTTCATATGGGAATCATTAGGACAAAACCATAAAAGTGAGTGCCCATAATTGTTCACAAAAGAGAGTAGTCATGTAGTTGTTGTTTAGCTCGTGTGATTCATGCTTAATCTTGTATTCATTGGTAAATCTTGGAAACATAGAAGTAATCTAGGCATTGTTTTACATTGAGAAAAATCACTAATTTATTTAGGCTTTACTTTTCCCGGTGAGAAGTGTGAGCATTTGCTAACCAATTTTGAGCCTTAACACAAATAGAATGAATCATAAAACAAAAATTGGCAAAATGTCGAGAAACCCACTCATTTTTGGTTGTTATTGTTAAAATAAAATCATTGTGTTTCATTTTATTTTGTTTTTTATACACTTAACCCTTTGTTTGAACATGCTTTCGAAGAACATTATCATTAAATTAAGGTGTGATTTAAAGTTGGGGAGAGTGTTTGTTGTGTGAAAAAGAAAAGATTTGGTGAAATGGTGCCTCTTGTGAAAAAGAAAAAGAAAAGTATTATTTTCTATGCTTTGCACTCAAAAGTGAGTTTCTTGAAAAGAAAAAGAAAAGAAGCATTTGATTCAGATGAGAGAGGGCCCCATGAAATAAAAGAGAACAAAAAAAAGGAACAGATTAAAATGATTTGAGGTTTGACTAAGTCGGCATGTTCTTAATTTTTGGAGAAAAAAAATTATAGCCACTTTGATTCATTAGCGTTTTATAAATATCTCTTTCTTGTTAACCCTTGCCAAGTTACAACCTTTAGAAGTCCTTAAGAGATCTTTGTTTCCTTTATTTCCTTGTTGAATTATGTAGATGAATGCATGAATTATTCTAGATGCTGACACAAATGCTACTGAAAGTGTTTTGTCCCTTGTAAATATTGAGCATGACTCATTTGATAAAGTAGGTGATTCCCGTTTGAACATTTGATTGCTTGTGATGAGTTGTTTGTTATTTGTGCTTAGAAGTTAGTTCATGACCATGTTTTGATTCTGTGTTGGAGCTGGGCATTACTTCCGAGCGCATCAATTAAGTTTGAACCATCGATTTTTGATTGTATTGTCTTGTTCGATATTCATCTTGTTTATATTATATCTTACCTTTGTTTGAGGACAAACAAAGAAGCAAGTTGGGGAGAGTTGCTAGGTGCTAGAATGTGTTAATATATAGTTTAGTTTTTGGTACCTTTTGAGTTCTTTATTTGATAATCGATGATTTTTCCCTCTGTTTCCGGTAAATAATTGTAGTATAGTTTAAATGTATTTTTAGACATAGTTATTTAACTTTTGTGTTTATAATTGTAGGTTTTAACTTTGCAATTGGGAGCTTGGAGTATGGAAGGCTCTTAAGGAACATTTTTGAAGAAATTGAATTTTTGAAGTATGCTACAAGTGCGCTTAGCGCGCTCCTAGTCCAGGGAAGAAGCAAATTCCAGGGACTTGCCTATTTGGCGCGGTCTAGAGCCTGCTAAGCGGGATCTATGGCGGTTTAGCGATTAATGATAGCGCGCTGTTGCGGGCTTAGCGCGCTCTGCGTTTTTCAGCCCCTCTATTTTTGTGGATCCTTGTTACTTTTCTTAGAGAAAACTCCTTAAAAACATGGTAGCATCTTATTTTTGAAGAATCGGAGCATCAATAGTCGAGAGATCATCGGTGATGCTTGTTCCTCTTCTCTATTTTCTTGTTTGTGAAGTTATCGTGTCAATGGATAGCTAATCTCCTTTTGTGTCAAGATTAGAAGGTAGACATTCCTTTCTTTTGTATGTATTGACATTTATGTAAGCCTATGAACTTATGGATGATGAATATATGGTGAAAAAATTTGTTTTTATGGTTTATTCTTTGTGTTGGTTCATGATTGAGAAATATGTTCTAACTTTTTATCTAGGTTTTTCATCCATCAATGAACATAGGCTAGAGATAGTTATGAGAGTTGATGTTCATAAATATTGAACTTGAATGTTATCATTTTGATAGTTAGCATGAAAGATCATCAAAGGATCAAAATGGTAAAACTCACAATATGTGTTAGAGATAAACATATTGAGAGGATATGTGATTGTATTTATCGTCTAAACGAGTTCATTTACTTTATCGATTCTATACGTACAAAATGGTTTGTTGAATCCTAATCTTGACATGTTTTATTAAACCTTTCAAATTCGATAACTTTTACAATTAACATTTATAACTTATGCATATGAATCGTTACCGACAACCAAACCCCTTTGTTACTCTAAGTTTAAAACGATTTCAACTGTAGAATGACGGTGATATCATTAAACAATTTATGTGGAACGATAACAAAAATACTACTCTATTTGTATTCCAATACAAGTCATTTGATTGGTCTTGAAGAGTAAGCAAATCCAGTCAAAATTAGATTAAGACTGAGTTTCTATAGAGGACACGCCACCTTGTATTAAATAATTCATTTCTATTTTTAATTAATTAATAATAATTAATTTTCATAGAATTAATTAAATTTATATTTAATTTTCTATCAATTGAGATTTAAAAAGTTAAATGGTCAAGATCCAAACCCAAGCCCGGGCCGAACTGGACGGACGGCTGGCGGTAACATCGTGTGTGTTGATGGCTTGGTAGTGTGTTTGAGTGCTTTATAAAATTGAAGACTTTACCCTACATCCCCACACTTAATCCCATACCCCCACAGTAAATTTTTTTGACCAAATTGCCCTCATATAAATAGTTAATAAATCAAATTTACTTTCCATTTTTACCATTCGCCCGAAGTTACAGAGAGAAAAAAAATTCCGCATTTCAGACTTGTTTACCGGAAGACTATAAGTAAGTCTTCTGGTATGGAAATTTGTTTACCGGAAGAGTTTGTGAAAGTCTTCCGGTACCGGAAGACTTTATGAATGTCTTCCGGAATGATTTAAATGACTACCGAAAGACTTCATCAAAGTCTTCCGGAATGATGCTTTTTAAATTGACTACCGAAAGACTTTGATGAAGTCTTCCGGAATTGTTTTTTTTAAAAAAGTGTGTACCGGAAGACTTTCTTCAAGTCTTCCGGAAATTTTTTTTTATTTTTTATTTTTTTTATTTTTTTTAATTAAATAATTGTTTTATTGTTTTTTTTTCAGTGGTGCGATCACGCGGCAGAGATGGGAGGATACCAGTTCGATCGATGGGACGGGGCGATACGAGTAGGACACGTGCAGATGATGTTGGTACATCTGCAGCTGCAGCAGACCCTGTGGGGTATCCTGGAGGTCCGTACGATACCAGTATTTTGGTTTCGTACGAGCATCATGTGGCGAGACGTGTATGGTTTGGTGAGGTAAGGAAATTATAATTATTTAGTTTTGAATAAAAACCGAAATTATTAGTAGGTATTATATAATTTGTTTAATTTTATTTGATTTCAAGAGAGAGGGGCAAAGAAGGAATTGAAGGTGGCGGGACATGGGTTGAAGTTGACCCAAATGGTTCCACAGCAGCTTCCACCGGAGATTGAGGGTATCATATCTAGGTCCGGTTTATCTTCCTTACAGAGATCAAGTTTGAAGAAGATCGATGCAAACTTGGTTTCTGCATTTGTGGAGAGATGGCATATAGAGACATCTTCATTTCACCTGCCGTTCGGTGAAATGACGATTACTCTAGATGATGTGGCATGTCTGCTTCATTTGCCTATCAGGGGGGTATTCTGGAACCCTCAACCCATCAGTGAGGAGCTAGCCATTGAGTGGGCGGTTGACTATCTTGGAGTGTCATCGAGAGTGGCACTTTTCCAGGTTCATGAGTGCAGAGGTTCGTACTTCAAGATAGAGTGGTTATATGATCGATTCGTAGAGCATCGAGCAGCTTCATCATGGGCATTTGCGACCAGATGTTATTTGATGGTGTTAGTGGGCTGCACGATCTTTGCGGATAAGTCGTTTACACTCGTGGAGGCGCGATACTTGGCATTATTTAGGGACCTGAATGAGTTGTCCAACTATAGTTGGGCAACAGCTGCATTGGTGACATTGTATAGGTTTCTTCGAGATGCGTCTATAATTTGCCAATTGACTCATACATATCAGGAGTCACTAATAGTTTCCTTTTTGCACCAACATTTTTGTTAATGTGAAACTGACATAGCAAATTATTTGTCCGTGGAAACACAGTCTCAATGGCTTTCATCAAAGCAAGATCTCTATCTGTCATCATAACTTGTGGAAATAAATCTTTCTTCACAAACAATTGTTTAAGCTTATCTAACACCCAACAAAAAGTCTCAGTCTGCTCAGACTCAATATACGCAAATGCGACAGCAAAAGTCAACTCAGTTGATGTCATGCCAACAATTTCAAACAAAGGTTGTCTGTATTTGTTTGTCTTATAAGTGCTATCCATAACTAACACAATAGGAAACATATTCAACAACTTAACTGAATCTGGATGTGCCCAAAATATATCTTTAATAACTTCAGAGTCATCTCTTTTTCTACTCCAATAAACATAACCTGCAGCCTCGATAAGCTTAAACAAATGTTGTATCTCACTTCTAGGACCTCTTATCTCTTTTTCCATCATACTCTTTTGCTTGTATATTTGTGTGATACGAGTGACACAATCTGGATCTCGCTCGTACAAGGAATGCAATATATTTCTGGGTGCAACCTTTCTCTTTGTTAAATCAGCAACATGTTGCTTCTGATCCGCTGCCAACCTACCAACAAATGAGTGACCTTCTAATCTATCGGGTAAATCATGGTTATGAACGCCACATTTTACATCAATCTTCCATCCAGATCCATCTTTTGTCGGAGTTGACCTGATCTTAAATGGACATCCGCATTTTTTGGTCGCACTTTCTATTCCACTACGAATATCCTTGTATTTCCCACCTTTATCGCAACCAAATATTATTTTGTTCTTTCTTCCTCTCTTGCCTGTTTGTGTATCTGAACGAGTGATGACGACCGTCACTTTATTTCGTAATCCGGTGTCTTTGACCCATCTTATCACCTCTTCTCGTGTACCAAATCTCTCTGTCGTTCTAAATACATCTGATGTATTCACACATATCGGTTCTTTTTCGTATAAAGGTACTGCACCTACAAAATAAAAATATTTTTTTAAAAAAAGAATAAAAAAAACTAAAATAATTATTAAAAAAATTACAAACCGGAAGACTTTATGAAAGTCTTCCGGTATTGTACTCTTACAATACCGGAACACTTACATAAAGTCTTCCGGTACACATATTCATTGATACCGGAAGACTTAATAAAAGTCTTCCGTACCGGAACACTTTTATTAAGTCTTTCGGTGAGCAAACATCACAATACCGGAAGACTTACATAAAGTCTTCCGGTATGTTAATTAACGTACCGGAACTCATCTCCAAAGTCTTCCGGAACGTCTATTTTGGGACAAATTTTTACTTTAATCTGACGGTCTGACACAAATGGTAAAAAAAATAATAAAATATTAATATAATAAAATATAATAAGGTTAAAATGGGCATTTTGAAAAAATTGTGAGGGTACAGATATAGATGTGGGGGTATATGGTAAAGCCTTCTATAAAATTGGATATCATTTAGAGTCCAATCCAATTTGTCCATTTGAAATCTATAAGTATTATTAGTATGTGTTGTGCTTCCTATATAAAACTAAAATGTATTTTTAATAAAACTAAAATGTATTTTTATATTCATTTTCATTCTATTAACTCTTATTTATACTCATTTATTATCAACTTAATGTGAATCAATTCTTCCAAATTCCCATTCCAAACTTCATCTTCCAAAAATTCTAACATCTTTAACTTTAAAATACATGAAAAACAAAAAACATAGTAGATTTCCGCCTATTCCAATTCATATAAAAAATATTGATTTGACGACTACCTTAAAAAACCGATATCCAATTTGGGATTTATTTATTAAAATTTCATACTTTTGAAAGTAAAATAACATAATGTCACATTATAAAAAGAAAATTCTAAAATATCATATTTTGTATAAAGTTTCGTCCAAAAGATCTTTTATGGGTTCGTCCAACGAAATGATTATCCTATGTAATTTTCTTTTTCTTTCAATTTTATTTATTTAATTGTTTTATTTAATATATTAATTAATATAATATAATTAAAATGATTATTTAATATTAAAAATAATTAAAATTATTTAAAAATTATTTAATTAATATTTTAATAAAATAAAATATTTTAACTAATAATTGTTTCAGGTTCGTTCATTCAATGGACGATCGGCCAATTAAAAACAAAATACGAAAATGTCACATATTTAAAAATGTGTTTCGGATTCGCCTATTTTAAAAATTATTAATTAATATATTAGCTAAACATTATTAAAATCAATATACGAAAAGGCCACATATTATTAAAAAAATTAGTTAAAATATTGTATTTTATTAAAATATTAATTAAATTATTTTTAAAATAATTTTAATTATTTTTTAACATTAAATAATTATTTTTAGTATATTATATTAATTAATAAATTAAATAAAATATTTAAATAAAAAAATGGCAATGCATGTGTTTGTCCTTCCAATGGACTAACCAATAAAAGAAAATTGGGGTTGCATAGATTTATTCATATCATAGACGAATCCTTAAATAAAATATGACACTTTGGGATTTAATTTCAAAATGTAGCATTTTTGTGTTTTTAGTTCAAAAGTGTGGCATTGTGGAAATAAAACTCCCAATTTGGTTATTTTTCGTGAGATGGTGAGTTCCAAAAGCTATACAAATATTCTAACCTCAAGTTGGTAACTCAATAAAGTGGAGAGGGATATTTTAGGTTTCAATGTAGCTTTGTTTGACGTTTTTAACATTGAGAATAATGTGTAACTTTATTTTTTACTTAAAACGATTTTTTTATTTATAAATAGTACAACTTATTGTTCTTAGAATTTCGTCCCCCACATATGCTCAAATAAGCTACACCTATTCTTTCTTTTTCTTAGCACGTCCATTTTCTCTCTTTCTTTTGAGCTTAATCAACTTTTCTCATCATAATGAACCCCATGTGTACATTGTAAACATCTTTTCACTCACCTTTCTAAAACAAACTTTATGATCACATTGATCCTTTTTCACCATTATACAATAATGCATGGTGAAGTTTAGCCTTTTGGTTTATACATGCTATGAAAAGACACAACAAATACCACGAGGGATGGACCTATATGTTTGGGATCCTCTAAAAGACAAAACTATTTATCACACAAATAATTCACTTTAATCAATTGCATATGTGGAAACATAGAACCTAGCTCTACTTACAACTTAGCTTTGAAGTCTCCATCAACAACATTACAATTTCTCTCCTAAGATGAAGCCAAACTCAAAAAAGCACTTTGTTTGCTATTTCAAGAGAATAATCATTTTATCAATTGAGGAAAATAGCTCAATCTAGCTTTGGATTTTGAACAAAGCATAAATGTTTCTTTAAAGTAGTTTTTCAAGACAAGCACTAAAACTTGTTTTCTTTGTGGCAAACTTTTTGTTTAATTTTGGGAACATTTGGTCTTGTTGTACCCCAACATCATTGTTTGTTTTAGTCTAATCAAACTTTCTTACCATCATGGCTTCCCTTATAATTACCACTTCAAAAACAAATTTAAAGTTAACACATAAAATTAATATTGTTTTAACCGAACCCTAGACTCGAATAGTAAATAAGTTTATGCTAAAGAAAGAAGATTCAAAGAATACCGAATTCAATTTTGTATGAGAATAATATTTAACCAATATTAATATTTCTCGGTACAAACTCTAAATTATTATGACCAATTTTTCTTAGGAATCAAATTAAAGCGTGAAAATAATATATATATATATATATATATATATATATATATATATATATATATATATATATATATATATATATATATATATATATATATATATATATATATATATATATATATATATATATAACTAAAAGACAAAATAGTAAAAAATTTATCATAATTCAAGGATTTAATGTTAAGCATTAACTATAAAATGGTGCTCAAAAAGTCTTTTAAGAAGTAATATTTTATAAAATTAGTAGAAACTCATAAGTAAAAGATATCATGCTTGTCTGTTTTTGTTAAATTTTGACCATACCTTTTAACTAGAAGAGGACAAACACAAAGATTAAACTAATATAGAAAACAATTTCTTGCCGTTTTCACACTCTTATAGCAAAATGCATGAAGCCAATGAATATACCATTCGTGCACTTGCTTAATTAAGTGCTTGTCAACAAAAGCATATACATCAATTATGATATAAAATTAACAAATCATTATTATTACCCTCAAAGGAAGAAGAAGAAAAAATCAGTCAAATAAGGAATGTATAAAAAAAATTATATTACTAGAAAATAACAATTGGATTTAATTTGATATTTTAGGGTTTGAGCATAGGTTTATTCTAGAAGGTATATTAATTAAACATGCTACTTGTTTCACATTCAACTTAAAAATGGATGATTATTAATTAAGTTTATATAGTCAAAAACAATACCTTAAAAATGGAAGAAAAATAATGAAGGGTCAAAGACGTGAAGCTATGAAAATATGTTGTTATATTGTTTAAGTTATAATTAAGTGGGTGAGTTAGTGAGTCACTATAGATTAAGTATTGTGGTTATGATAAAATTCATGTTAACATGGTCTTGATCATTGAATTAGAATGAAGCACTTAAAGTTTAATTGATTTGAAACTGTTATTTTGCACTAACACCTAATATCCTTTGACATTATAAAATAATTACGACAAATTTTTAGTTTTTGGTAATGTCTGGTCAAGTCAACTACTAGTTTATGCTCTTTTTACCTTGTAGATTTTATGTTACTTGTGCAAGAAATATTGTTGACTTTTATTATGGAATGAATTGGAAGGTTGTGGGATTTCTATGGGCCTGTATGCTTGAAAGCCCAGACTAGGTATAATTAGAGTTTGAGCAATTTACTTCCCACACCCCCACATTGTGATTGAAGTGATCATTATGTTCTTTTTTAACTATTATAGAGGCTTTTATTATTTTATTTTTTTACAATTTTTCTGCATAGTTTGAAAAGTACGGATACAATTTTCCTTGCATTTTTATGCTTGTAGATTTCATGTTCATTGTACAAAAAAATGTTAGACTTTTACTATGTAAGAATATATATAATAGATATAGGGTAAAGGTTTGAATCCATGACATTTCACTTATTCACTTTTAAAATTTTAAAATGTAAATTTTGGCAATTAAACTACTCAATTCAAAATAAATGAAAAGTTGTGGAGGATTCTAGTTGTCATGCTTCACTTATACCTTGTACCCTCAATCATGGTGAAATTTTGTTTTTACCCTTTAATTTTTTTAAAAGTTATGAAATTTTTAGTGGTATACCGAGAATTTGGAAATTCCCGATAAAAAATACTGGTAATTTCGAATTTACTGTAAAAAATACTGGAAATTTCGAAATTCCTGATTATAAAATACAGTAATTTCGAAATTCCGATAAAAAATATCAGAAATTTCGAAATTCCCGATTATAAATACAAGTAATTTCAAAATTTTCGATAAAAAATTACACTACCACGAATTTTAAAATTTGCATAACAGTATCTGGAATTTCGAAATTTCTGGTACTGTACTGTGAATTTCGAATTGGTGATAGTGTAAAAAAACAAATTTTGAAACTTTGAAATTTTTCACTACCAGAAATTTTGACACATTATCGGAAATTTTAAATTTTTTTATAATTAAAATATTTTCATTTCTTTCAAAAAATTTCAAGGATAATTTTGATATTATGAAATATTAGGAAGGTGTCAAGTATAAATGAGAGAGTTGGCAAGTAGAATCTCAAAGATGTGGGATTTCTATGGACCTGCATGCTTGAAAGCCCAACCTAGATATAATCACAATTTGAGAAGGAATCTTCTTAGGATCCCCCAAATTATACATTTAGCCATAGTGAAGTGGTGACTAAATTTTATACCTATTATATAATAAAAACATATAATTTAGAAAATACATATGCAAATTTCCTGAATCTTTTATGTAAATATGCACACAAAAATTGTGGATCTTTCTATGATAAAAATGCATAATAATTCTAGAAAATGCGAAGAAAAAAATTAATTATGTGTTAAGTGTAATCGTGGTTAAGGCTTTTTATAAGTGAAATAATTTCATTGAGCACAAAGGTATTCAACCCATACAAGAAGGAGAAGAAATCAACAAATAAAAAATATGCACTTAACTCAAATAAGTGGATATATGATAGTGGATTAGAAAATCGATCCAACTTATTAGATTTAAATGGAGAATTTTTAAATTTATCAGGTTAATGTGTTTCTCAAAATATTATCTATTTCTGGAGATACATTTCCCGAAGCGTCTTTTTTTACTCAATTTTGGTTTTTTCGATAGATATATCTCTGGAAATACCAAAAACATATTTTTATTCGTTTTTGAGTCAGACTAATAAAGTTTTCGTAGATATATCTACGGAAACAATTAATTTAGGGGTCTAACTCTAAAACGCTAATAAAAAACTAAGAAAATTGTTTATGTAGATATATCTATGAAAAAAATCAAAGTTAGAGTAATAAAATGTGCACTCGGAGATCCATCTTCGAAAGCAGGAAGGCAAAATCGAAAACCCACGTGATTCATAAGAAATCTTCAAATTATGAAACTTTGAGGAATCTACTTGCCACCTCCAAATTTTTATAATTTCAATATTGCTCCTGAAAATTTGGGGTGAAAAGTGGAAAAACAATTATACCTGGAATTTCAAATTTTCGATATTGAGTGGAATTTCAGGAAATTTGAAAATACCGGGGTAGTATAAAAATTCACTTTTTTTTGAAAATTTTTACACTACCGAAAATTTTCTGTAAATTTCAGGGTATTTGAAATTTCCGGTAATTTAAAAATGTTTTAAAAAAAAGTAAAATCTTTTATACTACCGAGAATTTGAAATTACCGATATCGTGTGAAAATTTTTGGGGGTTTACCGAGGATTATTAAACCTCTGGTATTTTTACTGGGGATTTCGAAATCTCATGTATTTGATTTCGAAATCTCCAGTATTTCTTACCGAGGATTTCGAAATCCCCGATATTTCTTACTTGGGATTTTGAAATTTTTTATCAAGAATTTCGAAATCCCCGTATTTTTTAAAATACTCAGTACACCCCTCAAAATTCATTATTTTCAAATAATAAATATGATATTTCACTATAAATAAGAAGTGTCAGATACAATTAAGGGTAGTCGCTAGATTTCTCAGAAACTTTGCATCTAACCCTCTACCAAAGCCCACGACAAAATTGTAACAAAATTCACAATATTCTTCTCAACTAAATAGCCTCCTTTAAAGAGGATAGCGTTAACCAAATATAAATTACTTAAAACCAAAACAACATTCTGAATTTTTTCTTAATCTTTCCTTTCAAGATAATTTCAAAATTCAAAAAGTGATCTATAATAAAAACAGAAGGAGGCAATCCAACAAAAGTGATCCAGGTCAGAACCAATTGTCAAACACACAAAAAACGGAGAAGAAAAGGAAAAAATGGAGATCATTTTTTTCAAAACCAAAATATAGGAAACAAACGAGATTGTGAAAACGGCTAATAACGTTAGTTGGTACTACATTTTCTGTCTATTTAATTAAACAATGTTTAAAAAAATAAAATAAAAAATATTTCTTCACATTTATATGTAAATACGTACAAAATTGTGGAAAAGAAAAAAAAGAAGGATTAATATAAACGAATTTTGATTTATCCCTTAAAATATATATTTTGGATTATCTTTGAAATTTTTTGAAAATTATATGTGTAAAAATCAAAGGGTAAATTAAAAAAAATATTTTACATAAAATAATTTTTTTAGATGAGTTAATTTTTCCATCTAGAAGGTAAAAGATTTAAAATTTTAAAATTTTATGAAATAATCTAAAAAAATACTTTTTAAAGGGGATAAATCAAAACAAGTTTATATTGCAGGGGCATGAGGTAAATGATTAATAAACAAAAAAAATTATCATTTTAATTAAATGTTGAAAGGGCATAATAGTAATTTCATTCATAATATGTGGGTGGAGATATAGGGATTGGGTTGGCAGGTAAACTACTCTCATAATTGGATTAGGAATTGTTGAGTTTGTTCTCTGCTTTGGATCATATTGATACTGGATCATAGACAAGAAAGTCCATAATATATTTGTATAGCCCATTATAGATAGTAATTGCTATTTGAAACTTAGACTTTCTTAATACACCACTTTGGATCTATTTTTTCTCTAACAAAATATTTATGTTCTGAAGTTAACTAACAGAAATTATATCTTCTTTTTGTATCTAATTAACTTTTCAGGTATTTAATTTTGGGACAGACTTTTTTATATTTTAAAAAAAAACTATGAACTTCAAATTTGTAGAAAATCAAACTAAATGAAATATATGCTCATGTAGTTTCTATTGAGATAACTTTTTCTTTGGGACGAGTTGTGATTGGAGGAAAATATTATGATTTATATATTTAAAATCTAAAAATATGTATACAATTTATTTATCCTTTGACTATTTTATTTTTCCTAAAGTTTTTTTTTAGAATAGTGGTTTCGCTGAATGTTCTTTTTTCTAATTTTAGTTTTTCAGTAAAATTGTGCACGTTTCTTCAACGGTAGAAGAATGCAGTAAAACTTAAAAGAAGACTTCAATTTTCTTAATTTAGAAGACCGTAAACTCCATTCTTCTACCATTTGAAGAGACGAAAAAAAAACATACATACATATTGATGAGAGTTTGTCATATTATGTTTGTAGTATTAAATTTTTTTATTTTATGTAATTTTATTGTGAATACATTTTTGTTTAGTAGATTCTTAATAAAGATTCTGAAGACTTGTGTAAAAGACTATACTAAAACAAAATTATTCTAGCCAGACATATTTTTTAATTTTTCATTACGAATACTACAATGACGAATCAAGGAGAAAAGTAGCACATGAAGAACAAAAGATAATCAGAGAAAAATCATAAGGAACGGTCAACAATGGGCGCCTTCAAGGAATTGTGGTGTTATCAAGTGTAAAAGAGTCAAAGTAACGCACTCACAAGCCATCGGCACGATTCAAACATTCTTTCAGAACTACAAGCCATAAGAAACATATGATCACAACGCGATTAAATATATGTGTGTGCAGTTTTGGTCAAAAGTGGTGTGTTGGTTCAATTTAGATATACCTTTATAAAGTATTTTTTATTATATTGGAATTTTCTTAAATTCAATTGAAGTGAACAAAAATCCAACTTCTATGGATACAACTTTTATGAAGAATTCAAAGTCTAATTCGAACAGTAAAATGACAAAAAAATAGCGAGTAAAATCTAAAAACTCATTATAATAATTGTTTAGTGAGAAAAATTACAAGGGTTTCAGTTGTCCAATTTTTGTTCCAAGGAGGATGGGAAACGAAGGCTACCATTAGGGAACCATCACTAATCATTATCCAGATTTAAAATTCATTTTCAATGTAATAGCCATGAATCTCTTAATGAAGAATGACTAGTTCTCTTATAGTAGGTTTTATCTAGATGATTCTACCCTAAATGTGTGATATGTATAATTCTCTTGATTGTCTCTATAATGATTTTATGTTTTAGAATTATATAGTTGTATCTGAGTTTAATGTTTTCTCCCTTCTGCACGACTGGGATAATTGATATAGATGACAATTGAGACTTAATGGTGAATTGTTCATTCAATTGGTAAAGTTATGAGATTCTAATGATAATTTGTGTTGCAATTGAAATATTCTCGGTATTAGTTTAGTTTTATGCATTGTAAAATTTTCACAATTTGTGATTAAAGACTCCTAAATGCTAGGGGTTTGCTTCGGGTGAAGCATATATCCTTGCAATTGAAGACTCTCGATGCTAGGAAGTTACTAGGTTGTAAATTAGTGTTTTGTAAAATATTTTTCTTATATATGTGGTATAAAACATTTTCTAGTTGTGATTAAAGACAATCATCAGATGTTGGTAGGTTGCAAGGTTATAAATTTGTGTTTGTAAAATATCAAAATTAAAACAAATTCATTATAGGTTCAATCATGAGATTTCTCACATCTAGAAGTGGATGATTTGAAATTGGGGCTTAATATTTTTTTATAATTATATTTTTTTCACCAATTTTAGCTTTAAGCCTTACAAATTATCACACAAACCAATTAATCACACTTTTGCACCCCTGCTACTTTTACAAACTCGTCACATTATACTCAATAGCACAATTATATTGTTCTTGTATGAAGTTAATTTTACTTGCCCCGTTGTGGTTTTCGTTGGCATAAATACTATGATTATGTTTTTAAGTCCAATAGAGACTAAATTTGGAGATGAAAAAGTTTATAAGAGCTATAATTCGAAGGAAAACTTCAGAAGAACTAAAGATAAAATTTGAAATGTTTAGGTGGACCAAAAACTTATTTAACCAATTTTTACATACATATGTTAGTCTTAGTTTACAAAATATCACATTGTATCAATATGTTTGTAAAGGACCCAAAAATATGTGGCGCAGAAGGTCCACTAAAGGGAGGTTGTGTAACATGTCGTCCACACCAGATTCACAGCCGCCCATTTATTGGGATGGGCGCTCATTTCTTGATTGTAATGTAAGGATTACACATCCATTTGTGGGAATCTGAATGTAACGTGTCCCAATTCATAACAGTATATAAGAGGGGGTCAAAAAGGAAAATCATGTTCCCCTTGAATAATATGGGAGTTGACTACCCACTCCTGATGCTCCTAAAATGGTTGTTGTTTCCTAGGAGCCTGAGATTTATGCCCATGGATTTCTATAAATACTTCAACCCTGAGGTTAAGTAGGACATTCAATTTATTACACAAAACACCACATACTCAACTTCTCACCATCCCTGCATGAGTTTTCTCTAACACCACAACAAACCTAAAAACCTCTAACATTTTTTAACTACTAGGGGTTATCAAGCATTGAACTTTTAACAAGAACAATTAGCTCCCATTGTGGGACCCCAGTAAAATTGACCTGGGACACCATCAACATTCACCTAGATTTTTGTCATCACGTTTAACCTTTTTATTTATCATGGTGAAAAATAAGGTAGAAACCTTAACTAATAATGAGTGTGACAACAAAGAGAATACCATGGTAGAGATACATGTTGCCATGGATGACTTAGGCCACCAAAATTAAACGCTAAAGGATAATATATTGCATATCCAACAACTCCAACAGGAGGTTGACCCTATAGAATATGTTGAATACAGTACTTCAACCCCTCTAGATGAAATATGAGAAATGCTGGTGTCAGAGATTTTCATGTTGCCTTCATTGGCTAATTTTAGTGGGCGTAACAACATGTATGTGCATGTCGCCTCAATTAACACTAAGATTAAAATCATTAGAACTTATGATTCCTTGAAATGCAAGTTTATCTCTAGAACCTTCATAGATGCAACCTTAATATGGTAAAGGGCCTGCCTCGACTCTTAGTCAAAAGTTATCAGGACTTGGTGAAGAAACTAGTCCATCTTTTTGCAGCAAGCAGGCACGAAAAGATGGATGCCACCAGCCTTTTCAACATTCTTCAAGGCCCTTTTGAATACCTGGGGGAGTATATCTCCCACTTTAATGAGGTAACAATCAAGGTTATCCACCAAACGGGGAATTATTCATAAAAGCATTTCAAAATGGAATAAAAATTAGATATTTAAATAAATCCCTAGCCAAAAGCCTCACAACTTCCTTGAATGAAGTGGTGACACGTGCAGAATAATATACAAAGGGAAAGTAAAGTAATGCTAAAAAAAAGGTCAGGGATGTCAAATAGTGTATCGCTAGTAATCTTGATAGCTCACAAAAGTCACGGAAAAGTCATTATGCCTTGCCCATCAGAAAAAGGATGGCATTCAAGCGAAACACAAAACATGCAAAGAGCTTCAAACCTCTAAACACTTGTCGCTAACAGATATGGCATAAAGTCTTCCAGATGTGCGACATTCCAAAATCGCCAAAGCCTAAGTCCAATGTCATAGGATCGGGGCCTAGTAGAGCGCCTAATCTTAGATAGCCAACTAAAGAAACATGATAAGAGGGACTCCGCCTAAACATTATGCAAATCTAGCTCTCGAGGGTGAGAATCTACCAGGAGTCTCGGATCCAAAAAGGGCAAGGAAAAAATCTAAGAGTGGGGAAAAAACCATTTGCCAAGCCTTTAATATTATCCCAATAGGAGTCTCCGAAGGTGAAAAAACTAGTTCCTCCCGTATAAGGTATGCTCTCCAAACCTAACCATAGAAGGCATACCCACCAAAACTAATTTGGGAGAGATGAAAGCCACAAAATTTGAGATCGCCTTCTCTAAAAGAGACCTTGCAGACATCCACCTGCATGATAACAACCACATGGTCATAATTCTAAGGTGTGACAATTGGGATATTAAAAAAGTGTTGATTGATTAAGGAATCTCCATTGACATCTTTTATTTGGACGCTTTTGAAAGGTTCTTCCTGGACTTAGATGGCCATAAGTCTTTCTAAGGATCATTTGTGGGATTCTCAAGTTAGAAAGTGAAGGTAAATGGTTATATTTCTCTGAAGACCACATCACGATGAGAGGAGATCTCCAAGAAGACTAAGGTGATGTACCTAGTTATAGATGTATCTTCCATCTATAACTTGATTATAGGGCGTCCCGCTTTCAACAAGCTTAGAGTCTTGTTTGAACTACGGCATAGCAGCAAGAAGCAAAAGATATGTAAGAATTCCCTCCAGGATTTATATCGTCTCCGTAGGGATCGACGCAAGGGAAAAAATGTCTTTTGACGGTCTCTACCTTCCTAAGCTTGGCTTAGATGATTTTTAAGGAGTAACATGTAAAAAGAAAAACATATGACAAGTAAAATAAATCATTCTTTAGAGAGGAGAAAACTCTTCAGGATTTGTATTTCATTCTACCCATCAAGTACTGAAAAATCTATCGATCATTGGCACGCAACCTAAATCACTCGTCAAAATTCCCATGTATCACTCACAATAGAGGTTATCTCTAACACAAAGTTGAGAGAACATTGGTATTCTCCATGTGTTATTTATAAGCTAAAACCACTAAAGAATGTTTTCTGATCAGTTGGGTCTAAAAGTTCCCAAGAGATACCTAAAGAATCTATAAAGAACTTTTTATATACAAATATGAATTTGTCATGCTCGCATAGCGAGCTCAAATTTATGGCATGTGGTCTAGCAGAAATATCACTTAAACCGCCTTATTCAAAATATCTTAGCTCGCACAACGAGCTATCTTGCCCAAGCGTCACACAACGACCAATGATTCAAAAATCTACTATCTCTAAAACGATCTGCCTCACCTTTAGCTTGCACAACAACCATGACAAATATGAGGATCTTGAGGATAAGGTGTTTTTAGAAGACATGGGATGTTATATAACAAGCAGAGGAAGAAGAGTATAATGGGGTTCTGATAGTGCAGAAGAAAGAGTTCCTCATCTTAGTAGGGCTAAAATAAATTTTGAAAGGCCTAAGTATCTCAATGATTATGTGGTCCCTAGTAGGAAGAGAGAATAAAGGTGACTAAGCATGCTAGAAGATATCCTTGCTAGATCTTGCCTTGATTCCCTACAGATTCTTAGATAGTGAGTCACCAAGAGTTTGTTAGAACTCTTAGATTTTAGTTAAATAAAGTATTATAAATGTACTCATCAATAATGAATGAAAGGAAGCAAAAAAGTTTACATAGGATAGTCTTGATAATTAGCTTTTTTATTTTATGTCAGAAACTTATTCATTACATAAAGATTCGAGGAAAGCGCTTCAAAACATGCTAAGTGATAACATGACATGGCGTCTCATAATAGGTGGAGTTTCAACATGAATGTATAACTAACTTTTCATATAAATGAAAAATATTCCATGATAGAGTTTCAACATGAATGTATAAATGACATCTCATATGCACATGAGCACAACAGCTTACATGCTATCAAGATCAATAAAAGCATGCAACACTAGAAATGATTAGGCTTCTATTTTCATCTACCATGGGAGAAATGGGATCTATCATGCTGAAAACATTCAAGTACCTAATAAGAAAACGCTTAATTCACAAGTATATTTGTGCTTGAACTAGACTAACCCCTCACAATATTTTTTATGTCATCCACTTTTGTCATCATGGAATGCAAGCCAGTTGGAGTTTGTAAATATTGTTGCATAAAATGTAAGCCAAATTAGATAAGCATTCACTATTGAGTCTAATAAAAACACTGAACATCTAAAGTTTGGCTTCCAAGTTAAATAATCATCCACAAAATTGAAAGGCAAGAAATCATGCATATGCACCTTATGTCCTTAAAGGGTTGAAATGTCGGGTTTAGGTTCCCTTCCTACGTGGAGAAAGATCCAAATATGATTATTCTATTTATCTCACATATTTAAGTGGAAAGGATTAATTTACGGTTGAGAGAGATAGAGAGAAAATAAGGATTCAAGAGAGAAAAAAAAGAAACTAAGGTTCATGATTGTAATCACACCATTTTTTTAAGAATTTCAAGGTCTTAGAGATTTCCAAATATTTTCTCAAGTTTTAAAGGTTAAACCAAAAGAATGTATCAGCCTTGTTTCCAAATTTTGACACTTGTCTTGCTCAATAAGAAGTCGATATTAATTTACAAGACATCATTCAAGGCTTAGAGTGATTAAAATTCAAGTCACAATGGCGCCACAGTTGAATTTCAAAGGAGGGTCAGTACGATAAACAAGGGAATAGAGTTTGTGATATCACTTTTACAAGTTATGACAAGATGTGTAGATAGACTGCAAAATCCAAAAATCCAAGAACACATTCGCTATCCATCACACCAAATCAAAGCAAAAGCAATATTAAAGGGATCTCAAGATACTTTCCAAATTCAAAATTGTCTTCAGAACATACAAAGATCAATTTACATATTAGCAAAAATGCCAAGTTTCTAATAGCTGAGTTCAGAATTTAAAGAGCAGAAGTATACAAGCCTAGTTCTACATTATTCAACAACATGTGGGTAGACCTGCAGAATTCTTCAAGAGTCAGAGTACAACTTTTTGCTTCATGCACCAATGTCTCAAATGCTAGCATCTCAGAAGGACTGATATGCCTCCTTTCAGGTATGCAGAAATCACCCAGTCAGTTGCCTTACCAGGGCCAACATCACCATCTCCAGCCCCATATCCTTCACCTACAATAACCATGAACGCATTAACTCATAATCACAATTCAAGAGTCATAAATAATTTGAAGTCAATGCACAAAGCTCATCAATTTGCAAAATCAAAGAGGTGATAGAATTTTGTGGCAAAAAGTCATAAGACCATTGTCCCATAGAGATTGTCGATTTTAGTAAAAAAAAAGAGAAAAGTTTATATCGGGTGGACACCCTGCATCACTTGTAAAGTGCATTATAAGCCTCCTATCCAAATTAACCAATGCATATAAGTTACATCAGTGCATCAGTAAAAAATAAGCAGGCCATTTTCACATACATTTTGAAAGAAAACAAAGGGCAATTCTCCATGAACATCAATTGTGACTGTTTGATCGAATTTCAAATTTCAATGGTCCTAATCAGAGAAAAAAAATCATTTGAGAAAAGCATGAGTATAAGTTTCAGCAGACACAATGCAAATATCAAGCATTTTGAACTCAGAAATATTTGAGATGCCACATCAACAAGCAGTAAAAAACGGGGTTACAATAAAGTTACCACAAACAAACTCAAATTTTCAGGAAAAAAATTTCATGGTACCACACCATCTAGAAGCATACTACATACAAATATGAATCGTGACTCACCACCTGAGGTCCCCACAAAATCACATGATTATTCCCTCTAACGGATTCTCACAGCTCACAATGCTCTCACGTATCACAATTTCATACTACTCACATGAATTTCACAAACCTCACACGTACAAGTATTCCCCTAATATCTCCTATAAAACCATTCATGATTTCACTCAATAGGGGACCGAAAAAGAAACCCTAATAAAGAAACGGCAGAGCAAATTCCACACATAAACCCTAACGTCACTCTGCTAAAAACATCTCTATAAACCTTCACCTAAAGCTCTATTCATATACCTAGATTGTTGAGTTTTCACATTTAAACTCAACAATCTCGAGCTAGACCCACTCGTACACAACATAACAACGACAAATGCAACAGAAGCAAGAAGAAGAAGGAGAAAGCGGAGAAATTCGAGCAAACAGAGCACGAACCTGTTAAATGACATATGAAGCTTCTCATCGTCGGTAGCCTTGAACCCTTTTTATTTTTATGTTGCAATTTTCATTATGAATGCAAATTTACATTAAGATCCTTGAAATGATGAAATAATCGGGGTATAGGGTGCATTGGAGTTTAGGTTTTTTGCTTGATGCTTTCTTTATTTGTGTCTTTGTGTGTTGGATCTCCTTGTTACTTCTTGTTTACTTGCTCATATTTGATGAAATGTTTATATCTTTTTAGGATTTATAGTTGTTTGAGGCTCTAATTTTGTATAGCCATGGTTGCTCTGAGTTTTTTTTTTATGAAAATGTTTTTATAAAACGAAATTGAGGAGAGATACTAGGCGGCACTAATACTTGGTCTCTCAGATTTTTTTATTTCCAACACAAGAAAGTTAATGCTTCTCTCTATTTTAATAAAAGTATGCGGTGGTTTCATTTTTTAATATAATGAATTTTCCAAGGCTTGATTACACTGCTCGAAGCTTCCTTGTTTCTCTCACAAATAATTATATAAAAACTGCGTTTTTCCCGTTCATAAAAATATTTAAAATTTATTCTCTTTTATAAAAATTATTATAAAATTATTGTTTATAAAAATAATTATATCAATATCTAGATTTTTTTTCCGTTTATAAGTACTTTGAACCCGTGTGACAATTTTACTAAAATATTTTTAATTTATTCCTGTTAAAAACAATTGTATTAATATTTGAATTTATAAAATTATTTGTAATTTATTCCCGTTTAAAATTTACAATGCAAAATTTTCTATAAAAAAATAGATACTAATTTGGTAGTAAAATATTTGAGTATCAATATTTTTTTATAAATAAATGTTGTCTATTAGTGATTAATATTGAATTTATTAATTTAATGTCTAGTTAATTTGATTAAAGTAAAATAAATATTCTAATTAATTAAGATAAATATTTTATAGAAAAAGTTACAAAACTAATGAAGATTCAGATTTTTTTAAATTAAAAAAAAATGGGATTAATATTGAATTTATTATTTTAATGTCTAGTTAATTTGATTAAAGTAAAATAAATATTCTAATTAATTAAAATATATGTACTGCAATTAAAATAAACGAATCGGATAATTCAGCCTTGCTATTTCCGGTTAAGAAATTTCACAATCGAATAACAGATGTGTGCTACTTCCGGTTTGGAAATTTTCTGAACCGAAAAATATAACAATGCTACTTCCGATTTGTAATTTTCTAAACCGGATAACTCATCATTGCTACTTCCGGTTTGTAAATTTCTCAACCGGACAGCTTACCCATTGTACTTCTGGTTCGTCTCGTCCAATGTTAAAAATATTATTTTTTTACTCTGACTTCGCGGTAAAAAATTTAAATTATTAATTAAATATTGAAAGGGTAAAATTGGAATTTATAAATTATGTAGGGGTATCAGGATGATTGTAGGGGTACGAGATATAATTTCCTTCACTAAGTTGAAGGTTAATAGTGATGGGCTGGATCTACCGCTTTCATTTTTATTAACCCTTGTTTTATAGCCTCATTTTATTTCACTGTTTTTTTTACTTATTCTAATTTTAATTAAGCCTTTTTTTTAGTTAATTAGGGTCAATGATATTATAAAAGGTTTATCGATATTCGATTTTTTAATCGACGTTATCTAAACCAATATGAGGTCATCTTTTATGTTTCTTTATCATATCCCGATTTCTCGATTTATTCACATATTTGTGGTCTATGATATTATTATCTGATTTTTAACATTCGATTTCATAAATAAATCGACGTTGTCTAAAATCGTTATGAGACTCTTTTCTCTTATTTTTATGGTTTCTAATTAATTTTAGATCCTTTGTTATTTATCGATTTGTTATTATTTTGGCCAATGATAAATGGTGATATTCGATATCTAATAAATCGATGTTATCTACTAACTTGAGGCCACTCTTCTATTTTTCGTGGTTGGTCAGGCGTCACGTTACTACTTCTGTGGTTGGTCAGGCGTCCAAACTCGCTTTTCAAGTTCCTATTTTCACTGAATCCAGACATGTGATTCATACTGACCAAATTCCCTATGAACACAATGTTGCTAGTGCTCAGGGTGATGATCTTGAAGATTATGTTGAACCTGAAGTTGGTCGTGAGCAGTATCGAGCTATTGACAAGCGATTAAGGGTTGTAGAGGGTAATGCATTCTTCAATGTTGATGCAAGTGATATGTGTTTGGTATCCGATCTCATCGTGCCTGCCAAGTTCAAGATTCCAGAATTTAAGAAATACAGGGGGCACACTTGTCCAAAACTCCATTTAACGATGTGATGTCGCAAGATGGCTGCTTACGCCAAGAACGAAAAAATACTTATTCATTGCTTTCAAGACAGTTTGAGCGGTGCCTCTATGAAGTGGTACATGGGACTTGAGAAAGATCGTATCCATAGTTGGGCGGATTTGGGTGATACTTTCGTGAAACAATACAAGTATAACTTGGACATGGCACCTGATCACCGTCAATTGCAAAATATGTCTCAGAAGGAGAGGGAATCCTTCAAGGAATATGCTCAATGTTAGAGAGAGTTGGCATCTCAGGTTGAACCTCCCCTAGCTGAGAAAGAAATGACTGGTATGTTCATGGATACTTTGGCTCCCTTCTATTGGGAAAAGATGATCGGAAGTGTCTCTTCCAGTTTCACTGATCTGGTAACCATTGGACAAAGACTTGAAGAAGGAATCAAGAATGGTAAAGTGTCCAAAGTCGCTGCTGAGTCTTCCAACAATGCAAAAAAGACTTCTGGGAATTTCCAAAGGAAGAGGGAAGATCAGACCAATGTTATTTTTGTTATGGGTAGAAGACCTCAATACAGGGCTCAACATGATAATCAAGCTTATGTTGTTGTTGTTGCTCCTGTGATTGCTGCTCAACCAGCTAGAGCTCATCAACGTCTGGCTATTGGACAAACTCGAAATCATGATAGGGTTCACTTTGACCCTATTCCCATGACGTACACTGAGTTATATCCTGGTTTGGTTCAGAGAGGTTTGATAACCACTAGACCTATGCCTCCTCCTCCAGTTCCTCTCCCACCAGGCTACAGGACAAATCTTCATTGTGAATTTCATCAGGGTGGAGCAGGCCATGATTTGGAACATTGTTTTGCTTTGAAGACAAGAGTGAAAGAGTTGATCAGAGACAAAATCCTCTCCTTCCGTGATCCCAATCCAAATGTCAAGGACAATCTTTTGCCAAGGCATGCAACTTGAAGCTTCAATCAAGTTCGACCAGTTCGCCCTAAAGTCAGTGTTTCAAGACAGGACAACTCATCCTTGTTTACTGATTAGTCACCAGGCCTTTGTATTTTCCTTGTATTTGTAACAATTGTTTCCCTTTAATTATGTTTGTACTTCTTTGATTAATTAAATGAGCATTTGCAATCTTTTGAGTTCCATTCCTGAATATAGTGATTTGCCTTTAGCTTTAGTTTCATTCCTGAAAATCATTTCTCACCTTATCCAATGCCATTCTTGGATATTGTGTCCCTTATCTAAAGTTATGACTGGATGTCTTGCCTTTTGTTCAAAGTCGTGATTGAAAATCTCTTACTTTACATTCGTCCAATACAATCCATGGATGTTGTTCCTCTTTGTCATCCAATACAATCCATGGATGTCAGCTTTTATTCGACTTCGTCTAATCCAATCCATGGACGTTGTTCCTCTTTGTCATCCAATACAATCCACGGATGTCAGTTTTTTTTTATTCCACTTCGTTCAATCCCATCCATGGACGTTGTTTCTTCTTTGTTACTATTATTAGTGTCAGTTGGTTGCTACGTGCCACTGCACATTCACTTTGAATATTTTCTTGTCATCCTAAGTGTCAACTTGACTACACCCGTGTTAGTTGAACCAACACTTTGGATTTCCTTTTGTTTTCGTCTTTTGTTATTCTTAGTGTCAGCAGTTACACATGAACCTGTTGATTTATCACTTCGAATACTTCCTGTCTCCATTTCTGCATCCTCAGTGTTCTCAAACCTTTTTCCCAGTGGAATCCTCTCTTGTTAGCCTGTTTCATGTGGCATCATTCCCTGCATGATTCAATCTTTCATACATCCTTTCACATTGCATTTCATCTGCATTCGGTCAAAATTCTAGGTACTCAAATATTTAATCCCCGTTTACCTTGAATGTTTTAAAAAAGTTATTTTCTACTCACACATTCAGGTTTAAGATGATTAAATAGGGGCATTTGTCACACCCTAAATTTTGACCGGACTTTTTCTTAAATATTTCATTCATCTGACGCATTTTTATCGATTTATTTGATAGTCAGTCATTTTTGCATTTTAATCCATTAATCATTAATCATGCATTTTTAACTGATTTTTATCATTTCATACAATTTTTTTGATTTTTATGATTTCTATTTAGATAATTATTTTAGTTTATTTAGAATTGATCTTAGTTTAATTTTGATTTTAATTTATATTTTAATTAAATTTTATATTAAATTTAGTTTAATTTCAATTTCAATTTATTTACTTTATCTTTGATTTAGTTTAACTTCAATTTATTTAATTCAATATAATTTCTTTTTTTTAATAACCATTTTCAATTTATTATTATTATTATTATTATTATTATTATTATTATTATTATTATTATTATTAGTATTATCATATTTATTATTATTAGTTATATTATTATTATTATTAGTTTTATTAATATTATTTATTATTATTATTATTATTACTACTTTTCTTTGTTTTTTTCTTCATGTTCAAAAAAGAAAAAAATAATGAGTGGGGTCCACTACAATGTAGTACAAACACTTCACATGGATTGCCAACTTGGAATTATCAATGGCCAATAATTATTCTCACACTTCACATGGATTGTCAACTTGGACTTATCAATGACCAAAAATCATTCTCATAAAGTCACATGGATTGCCACATCAATACTCCTACCTCATTCACACTATAAATAAGATTTTTGTTTCTCTCATTTAGGACTAACAAGATCACACTTAAATTCTCAAAATCTAGCACATTCATTACATATTTTTCAAAGTCAAAATTCTTTTTTTTTTACTTACACAATACCCATAAACATTCACCATTTTCACCACAACAACAACCTCCATCAAAACACCTTCACTTTCTTCTACACAACAAGCTCAACATTTGCTAGCTTTGGAGTTTGTGAGTATCATTCTTCCTTTATTTATTTATATGTTAGTTTGTGAAACTATGTTGTAAAAATGTAAATTTTTGTGTGTTCATATTTTATTGTTGTTATAGTGTTAGTATATGTTAGTTTATGATAAATATCCATGTTTATTTATTTCTCTTTCATTTTCATTTTATTAGTTTTTTATTTATTTATTTTAGTTTGTTATCTATTTAAATTATTTAAAAAATTTCTTACTAGTTTAAGTTATTAGATTGACTTTAGTTTCTTCATTTCAAAATATAGTTTTGTTTAATTTATTTAGTAATCTTAGAAGTAAAGTATATATGTGATTAACACTTAAAAATATAAAAATATTATTGTTTATTAAGCTATTTAAATTTAATTTTAATTTTAGTTGTAATTTTGTTTAGTTGTTGATAAACTAAAAATGCAAAAAGATATGTGTAGAAGTATTTTCGGTTTAGTTGCTAGGTAGTTTAGGTTAGATCTTTTTAAGTGTGAGAAGTTAGGTTTAAGTTTATCTCTTTGTGTGAGTTTGATTTAATCTTTCATTGTCTTGGTTGTATGCACACTATGTTTGTATTTAGTTTATTTCGCATCATGACCATATAGTTGCTAAGATAAAATTGAAAGCGCACAATAATTTTCAAGACAATAATCTCTTGGTCCAACGCCAAGTAAATCTTTACGTGTGCTTCACTTCATACACACACGTAAGTCGGTCATTTTTATGATCGCCATCTGCACGACTTTACACGCCACAATACAAAACTTATGTGATTTTATCTTTATAATTAATTAACGTAAGAATTGAACTCATGAGTCTAGCATTCCTCGAGTTCTTGAGTGAAACACTCTTGAGGCTAGCCCTCGGGTTGTGTCTCATTCTCTCTTTCGTTTCTAAAAACACTCGAATCTTCAAATACTTAATTCCCAAATCAAATGCGAAGGAACTGAGCTCTGGAATCCAGCATTCCACGGGTTCTTGAATGAAATCACTCTTGAGGCTAGCCCTCGGGTTGTAATTCATTCGCTCTTTCGTCTCCCAAAATACTTAACACGCTTAAACCAATTCAATAATCTTCGAATAGATGAGACATAATTCATCTCCATAGGAAAGACATTTCTCCTATCCCCACAAACATAACAGTTAGTTTTCTCAAACAATCTTACTCAAGGAAGAATGTGGCAATCACTTGTTAATCATATATCCAAGTTTGAAGCTTCTTCCATTTTCAATTTTTTCCCTTAACTGTTTGTGGTGAAATAGGTGAGATATCTCCCTTAAAGATGACGACTTGTCTCTTTCTTTCAACTACAACTTAAAACATATCTAACAAATACAAACTATTTTTTTTCATAATTAATTAACGAAGAACTAAACTCAGGAATCTAACATTCCTCGGGTTCTTGAATGAAATCACTCATGGGCTAGCCCCACGCGTTGTGGTTCGTTCGCCCTTTCGTTTTAAAACACCTTATCAAAAGTCAAATACTTTTCTCTAAACGAACATTGTTTAAGTTCTTTCTTTCTCGCAAACAAGCTAGCGCTTTAGCCTCCACAGCGAGTAAATAAGTCAACGCTTAGCAGTTAGAAATCGTTTCAAACAACTGTTCATTAAAAAACGCAAATTGTAGTTGCACGAACTACGAAGCTCTGACTTTCCTATTGCACAAGGGAATACGTAGGCACAGGGATTTAATCCTTCACGAGCACAATAATAAAAAAACTTAATCTTTTCTCCATCATCTTCACAATAAATTAAAACTTATTTCTCTTAGAACAAACATTTTAGCAAACCATTAAGAAGACAAAGACATAAATCAACATTTAATCGCATAGTTAGACTAAGAGGTTCCCGTTGAGTACAACGGACGTGAGGGGTGTTAACACCTTCCCCTTGCGTAACCGACTCCCGAACTTAGAATTTGGTTTCGTAAACCATTTCTTATCCTTTATTAGGTTGTATCTATATCTCCTTTTTCTTTAATTAGAATAAATAGAATTAGGTGGCGACTTTGTTGTTCTCTCCGCATCCCATCGCGAGGATCGTATTTTTCGAGGTACGACACACCCCTAGGATTTCTCCTCTTGTTGCCTTACAAAATGGTCAAGTCCCTCGAACGTAGGGGTATCTTAGCACGATTTCCTAAACAAACCATCAAGTCCCTTAGATATAAAGATCATAGTCCCTCGTTGTCCCTTCGAGTTGCCTACGAATAAATGATCCCGTCCCTCGATGACCCTATGGAAAAATGATGATCGTCCATTCGAATTGCTAAGATACCCTTACATGTTGTCTTCTATGACCATACAATGACCCTACATATGTCCCTTCAAATCCAAGGATAAGACTACTTACTAACTAATAGTAAGGACAGTTTTATCCCTAAAGAAACGAAATAGCAAGAAAGACCTTACAATTTAGGGTAGGCAGTTCTTAAGTGCTTGCTCACAAATTTTCAAAATACTCTTTACACCTCACCTCTTCAAATACTTTCAAACTAAACACTTTGTATACATTCATACGAGAATCATTACAAAGTTAAAGTCTTTATGAAAATATTTTCTAATCACACACTACACTATTTTTTTTCAAACAAAGTAAAGTGAGCTAAGCAGTTAAGAGCCCATGGATAACCATGAATACAAAGGGTGCTAACACCTTCCCTTTGTATAACTTACCCCCCGAACTCAAAATCTAAATCAAGGTATTTCCTGTTCTTTTCCACCTTTCCTACTTGGACAAAAGAAAAGTAGGTGGCGACTCTTACTATCTGCAACATTGTTTTTATGAAAACAAAAATGACAAAGTCAGTTCTCCCACCGTGTTACACCTTCACACTATGCACTAAAGTCAAATTATAGGTCATTCTAATTACCACATCAAATGAACATGATAAAATGACCTAAAAATCACCAAAAATCACAAAATGTTCTTCAATATGTTCTAAATGACCATACCAAATTTTAGTAAAAAAATCATAATAAAACTAGGTCAATTAAAAAAAATTGGTGCCTTATGCGAGAAGGAATCACAAAAAAAAGCAATACACAAAGAAAATCTCACCAAAAATGCAAAAATACATGAAAAAAAGAAAATAATATTTCTAAAATTTTATTTGATGTGTTTTTATCATACATGAATTTTCTCAAAATTTTTTGATGCTCAAAATTATTTTCAATTTTCAAAGAGGTGTGAAAAAGAAATAAAAAAATATGAAGAAATGGACAGGGGGTGCAACAAAAGCAATTTTCATGTTAAAAATGCACTAGGCTTAAAACGAGAGGGTGTGAATAGCAAAATGAACCAGGCCCAGATGTGTCTAAGTCTGAAGTCTATATTATATGGATCCAATCAAAATGGTTGACTCAATACAATGTGTTGGATGAAGTCAATGCTTATGATCAAGTGAAGTAATGCAATCACACGGTTCAAAATCAAAGCACATGGTACATTAACATGGGACACGCACACATGATACAATAATTCATAAAATCTGAACAAATGAAGAACACATGGTAGGCATGTGAATTTTAATGCGCTGCTAGATCATATGTGTCGATTTCAAACAAATCCAACAGTCATGATATAAACTGGCAAAAACCTAGGGTTTATGAACTCTGATGAATCTCATCGGCTGGAGAAGACTTCAGTCATCTTCTCCGGACATCCTTTGTCGTCTCCAAGGTTGCAGACACCCATAAATCCCCAAGTCCTATACCATTCTACTTCTCTTACTTCAAAGGTTACGAATCAAGCCTTAATTTTCACATATAACACACATACACAGAGAATCAAAGCAAAAACAATTGCCCTAGGATCTTACAACAATGCACCTATGGTGCCTATCAACTAGCCAGAGGGTTCAATGCTCCTATTGAGCTTTTAGATAATTAAAAAAACATCTTAAATCAATGAAATTAATTCAAGAGAAGTTTGAGGATTATGAACCTGGTCTTGCAGAATCTTCACATGTAAGAAAACTAGAGATCCTCCTTGAATGCTTGAAGTATTTAGTGGCCAAATAGATTTAACGAACTTGTGAATTACTTGAGAAATTCAGATGCAGAACTTAAGGCTTGAAGATGATGCAAGAACTACACTCTTATTTCGTGCTCCATGGATGGGTTGATGAAGAATGAAGAAGAAATGTGTGAAGAAGCTTCGAGAAAATGTGAGAAAATATAGAGAGAAATAAAAGTATGAGAGTGTGAGAATGTGAAAATGAGTTCCAAAAATCCGTTTCAAATTCTGTTAGGAGGAGCTTTATACCCTTGGTTAACTGTTAACCACCTTGGTTAACAGTTAGAACCATAGCTGGTGGAGGGTGGATTGAGAAATTCAAGGTGCAATGAGCAATGGCAAATGGGAGAGTGAAGGAGCTCGTGTTATGTTATTGAGTGTGGGGAGAAACATGATATTATGATGGATGGTGGTGATGTGCTATGACATGGTGCAGCAACAACAACTTGTTATACAAGTTGTTTTTGAAGACTTTCCCTCTTGGTGCATGGCATGATTATATGAGCATGGATGTATGGATGTTGTCTAGCCAAATAAGGCAAATGATGATGTATGATATATGTGTATACGTGTGAGTGTGTATGTATTTGAAACAAACAACAACAATGCACTGAGCTTCTATTTTGGGCTAGCAAGAAAACATGGCCAAGGTATGATCTTTGATGGAGAAACTCTCTTTATTCCATGGATGAAATGAGAAGTTCTTGGAGGCAAATGAAAAAGGAGACAAGGGAGAACATTATTGAAGTTCATCTCAAGTGGAAATGAGACCTTGAAGTCTTTCAAAAATGTCATCAAAGTCACTTGATTATGACTGAGTTTTAGGGCAAGACAAGATTCCTTTATGCCTAGCCATGGGCCTATGATAATTCAAGTATTGATGCCATAATTTGATCCAATATATATCTCAAATGAGTGATCAAATGAACATTTTCTCAATATGAAAGTTGTAGAGGAGATCAAGGGGAACAAGATTGATGTTGAACTTTTTTTATTATTTGAAAAGCTTGCATCATAGAGATAATTGGATATGAACATTGACACCACATGCACATCAGGTGTTTGATCATTTGATTGCGTGCCAGTACGCCCATGCTTTGCCTTGTCTGGCCAAGATGCCTTGAAAATCTCCAACTTTGATTAATCATATCTTCTTCAATTTCGATCCAATGAAAAGGATCTTGGTATGAATTTGAAGCTTAGGATGTGAACTTCCTTTTAGGCCTTGAGATTTTTTAGATTGAAGCTTTAATCATGGAGAAATAATGCCTCAACAATGGGTGTTCAGCTAGCCAAAACCGGCCATACTTAGAAACCCTAAATTTCTATTTTTGGCAACTTTGCACATTTCTTGATTTTTGATGAATCTCTTGAAATTTCTTGATAAAATCTTCATCAATGGACATAATTGACTTGAGGAACAAGAATTTGACCTCAAAAAGTTTAGAGTTGACTTTTCCTCTGCACATTTGACTTTTCCCCAATTTGAATGATTCTCAAGTAATTGACCAATTGAAGCTCTTCTGAAATGAACCAATGAGCAATACTCCCTCCTTAGATACTTGATACCCTTAAAAACAAGTTTTGGCTCAAAAATCATAAATAATCCAATTCTAAGAAAAACCGTAATTTTGGATCTGTTGACTGAGGAGGGTTGACCAGAGGTCAAAACCATAGTTCCTTGCAAGGTGATTGAGGATCTTTGTATCCAAGCTATCACATGTGTTATATGAAGATTGGGAAGCAATTCACATTGCTTGTAGAGATCCTTTCTTCTTTTGTTGTTCAAAACCCTAATTTGGACCTTCATCAAGGAAGTGATGATTGTCCCTTTTTCTCTTGTCATTTCCAAACCATTTGAGGTCCCATATGCACCTTGTGATATGTTTTTGTTAAGAGAGACTCTTTCATGGCTTGGAAAAGCTCTTTTTTGAGTGGAGGATGATCCCATGCCCTTAGAAACCAATGATACATGTATGATGGGATATGACATAAATACAATGCAATGAAGCACTAGCTATTTTGTATTAGTAATAAATAAGATGGAAAATTTTGGGATGTTACACAAAATCATCTCAAGTTCAAATTAGGAGGTCTAATAGGCAGAGAAAACATTCTACAAGGTATAATTATGATGAGTGTGTGATCTTGACTGATGAAGGTGAACCCGACTGTTTTCAAGAGGCCATGAAAAGTGATGAAAATCAAAAATGGGTGGATGCAAGGATTATGAGATGAAATCATTGCATGATAATAACACTTATAATTTAGTGAAGCTGCCTAAAGGTTTCCTTCAAAGAAAAGGGTCTTGATTTTAATAATATTTTTCTCACTTGTTATAAAGACGTAATCAATTATAATCGTGTTGATTCTGGATGCTACTCTTGATTTAGAGGTTGAGAAAATGAATGTGAAAACTACTTTCCTCCATGGTGATTTGAAGGAAGAGGTCTATGTGAAACAACCTGACGGTTTTCAAATTAAAAGTAAAGAAGATTATGTGTGAAGATCGAGAAAAAGTTTATATCGTTTGAAGCAACCTCCAAGGCATTTCATGATATGATGCACAAGGAAATTGGTAAAAGAAGTTTGAGTCTGTTATATGCGATCAAGGATACCAGAAGACTACTCAAATCATTGTGTATTTATTAGAAAATTTTCTAAGGATGAATTAATTATCTTGTTGTTATATGTTGATGATATGCTTATTTTAGGGAAAATTATTTCTAACATTAACAAGTTAAAGAAGCAATTGGGAAAGTAATTTTCCATGAAAGACACGGGAGCAACTAAGCAGATTCTTGGTATTAGAATCATGCATGACAGAAAAGAGAAGAAACTTTGGTGGTTGTAAGAACATTATATCGAAAGAGTGTTGCAAAGATTCAAAATGGAAAATTCTAAGGCGGTAAGCACTACTCTCGCTACTCATTTCAAGTTGAGTTTTAGTCAATGTCATTCAAGTGAATATGAAGCATTAGATATGAAATGTGTTCCTTATGTGTCTATTATGGGTAGTTTGATGTATGCAATGGTGTGTAGACCAGATATGGCACATGCTATTGGTACACACAATAGATTTTTGTCAAATTCAGGTAAAAAGCATTGGAATGTTGTGAAATTGATTTTAAGGTGTCTTCGCGGTACTACTTCTGCGAGGCTTTGTTTTGGAGGAGATAAATCTACTCTAGTGGGGTATTCTAACTCTGATATGGCAGGAGACGTTGGTTCCAGAAAGTTCACTTCGGGCTATTATTACCTTGTATATTTCGACTCAACTATAAATGGATAGTGAAGACAATAAGTATGCCACATGGAAAGTCGAACTTAAATGGATTCAAACGAAAATCAAAAGTTGATCTAATATAAAAAAAAAACTATACATGATGGTGCTGGTCGAAGCAGTTGGAAGTCGAAGAATATGTATAGTTTGAAGACTTAATGGAATTTTTAAGTATTTTAGTATGTTGTTGCCTGATTGAGTACTATGCTATGTTGGCTAATATTAGAGTTCATCATTACAATAGAAATGTTGACTTGGGTACCGCATGTGGAAAGTACTACATAGTGTGTTGTCTCAGCATTGTTGATCATGGTGATTCCAACATCATTAACTCAATTCCTGGTGGCCAGTAAAAGTAGTTAAAATATTAGAATGATGTTGCAAGAACGAGAATTGATTTGAAACAAACGGTTACTCGAAGACATGTGGAGACTTGTCGAAGGAAACAACTACATGAGACTGAAATGTGTCGTGATAGGGTTAATCGATCTTTTTCAAGTAGTTATTTTGGATTAGTATATAAAGGGGCTCATATTTGTTTCTTTAGCATTGTAGTCCCTTTTTCAAACCAGACGCACCTAGTTAGCGTTTCTTGGTTGTTGATCCATATTTGACAATCAAAGTATCCACCTCATAATATGAGAGTTTTGGATTATACAATCATAATCAAATGTGTATAGTAAAATGTCTTTTTTTTTCATACGTGGATTAAAAAAAAATCGAAAATGTAGGTAACTTCGGATTGTGTCCGAATGTCATTTTATAAAACACACTCTTTTGGTTTTTTTACTAAATGCAGCATATGACCACCATTGTACAAGGTACTCTGAAAATTCTTTTTATACAAAATGAATTTTAAATTTTTTAGAATTTGAGATAAATCAACTAAAGATAAAATGTGTTGACTTGGTTTTGGATTTCAGTCTTTGGTGCACCGTGGTGGCGTGGAAACTTCAATTTCTTTGGTGTGGGGCCAAACAATTCAACATGGAAAAAGAAATACTAAAGAGAGTTTCTCCTTCTTACAATAATTGTTTCTCCTTCTTCTCAATCAGAAAACAGTTACAACTTAAGCATGAAAAATTACAAAATCGAAGAACCTTTTGCATATAAACTGATCCATATAATATGTATCTTCTTACTCACTCTACCACAAATATCAAAGTCAAACTCTGAACCCCAACTACCTCTTGCTCATAACTATTCCGTTTGTAGGGAACAGTTCTATAACTGTAAAAACGACCTATTCAACATCTCTTATCCATTTTGGGGAAACGGAAGACCCTCTTACTGCGGCGGTGGCGAGTTTTTTAAACTTAACTGCTTCATTGATAAAAGGAAACATGGCAATACTACAATTCTATTTGGCACTACTACAATTCTATTAGGCTCACAAAACTACATAGTACGACTTATTGATGTCAAAACTTACAGCTTGAAATTAAAGCGAACGGATCAATCGTACTGTCATCCTCAATTCATTGATAATTACTTGAGTCCAAGTATTTTCCAGTTTCCAACAAGAACTCACAACATAAGCATATTCTACAATTGTTCATCTGATGTCTTGTCCTTTGCTAATAACTACCAATCTTTGTGTGGATCTCAGAATAGTGCGATCTGTTTGGATGATGCAAAAGGTAAGATTTTGGAACAAACTCCAGAGTTAAAGGGATGTGGCAGACATAGAATGCAAGCAGATTTTACTTTTGTGCCTAATACTAATTTTGGTGTAATTGGAAGTGATGATCTTGAACAAATTTTAGATGAGGGTTTTCAGGTGAAATATATTGTGAATGAAGAGTGCATAAAATGCTTGGGAAGTGAAGGGTATTGTTGGAATAATACCAGTGGTCTTGATAATTATCAATCTTGCTATTATATTTATACCTCTGATGATGGACCTGATTCCACTAACACACATTCTGTTCACAAAGGTATGTCTTATTTCTTTCTTTCAATTTCCCTCATTTCATCAATACAAAGTCTTAAGATTCATTCAAGTTTCCATTACTTGAGATTGGACAAGCCCACTTGTTTGGTTAGGAACTAGAAATAGAAGATGGGCGGTGAAGTTGTGTCTCACTTCATTGGAGCAATACTTCAGATGCGACGGAGTGGGACGGACCGGCAAGGTTATCACTCCAACGCCGAAGTCAGTGAAAGAAATGAGACGTAATGTGTGGATGAGAATGAATTTGAATACCTAAAATGATATGATTTTCCCTTATATGTCACGAGTGGTTGAAATCGTTCGCGCGTGCAATACGGACAGCCGGTTGATGCGTTGAAGCAAAATTGTCTACTTTTGATGAAATCTTCCATGTTAATTTGTTCTTTCGTTATATACTTAGTTTTCCATGAGTATCCAAGTTTTCCCACTTATTATAATCTTATTCTGCTTTTGTTATGAACTTAATTTTGGACTTTGTGCTATGTACATAACATAATTGAAAAGGAGTAACCAATGCATTAACAGATTCATCTCTATGATCTTTGTACTATTATCACAGGTACTAATCTGTGGAGCTGGCATTGGAAATTGAAAATCATTCTAGGTGATACATCTAACTTCCTATGGTATTCATCTCTTAAACTATTTTGTGGTATATTCATTAATGAAACCTTAATTTTATAAGCCAACTATTAGTTTTAACTATGACCTAGCCAGAACCTGAAACATTATTAATGCATTCTTGGCAATTTCCATGTTACAGACTATAGGCTCATTGATGCATTCTTCACAATTTTCTTGTGTCAAAACATGATTCTTCCAACAAAAAAAAATACACTGAATAAGTCTCTTAACAGGAAGTGCAGGTGCAGCATTAGTAGGATTATCCATATGTATCATTATCTTTTGTTTCAAGTACAAGTCAAGAAAGAATGACAAAGAAATTGAAGCATTCTTAAAAACACATGATGCCTTGAGTGTTAGAAGATACAAATTTTCACATATAAAGAAAATGACCAACAACTTTAAAGTGAAACTAGGAGAAGGTGGTTACGGTTCTGTATACAAAGGAACACTACTCAATGGTTGCCCAGTTGCCGTAAAGATATTGAAGACATCCAAAGGAACTGGTGAAGAATTTATGAATGAGGTTTCTAGTATTACTAAAACCTCACACGTTAATGTTGTCACACTGCTTGGATTTTGTTTTGAAGGCCGAAAAAAAGGTTTGATATATGAACTAATGTCCAATGGTTCCCTTGACAAATTTATTTACAACAAAGGATCTGAAACCATTCCATCTTTGAGTTGGGAGGTTCTTTTTCAAATTGCAAAAGGGATAGCTCGAGGACTAGAGTATTTGCATAGAGGATGTAGCACTCGAATTTTACATTTTGACATCAAACCACATAACATTCTTTTAGATGATAACTTTTGTCCAAAAATATCAGATTTTGGGCTAGCAAGACTTTGCCTCAAGAAAGAGAGCATTGTTTCGATGTCGGAAGCTAGAGGAACAATGGGATATGTAGCTCCTGAGTTGTGGAATAGAAATTTTGGAGGTGTTTCGCACAAATCTGATGTTTATAGTTTTGGGATGATGCTAATGGAAATGGTAGGAGGGAGGAAAAACGTTAATGCTGATGCGAGTCAAACAAGTGAGATATACTTTCCTCATTGGGTATACAAGAGATTTGATCTAGAAAGTGATTTTAGAGCGGGTGATGTCATTACCGCAGAAGAAGATGAGATTGCAAAGAGAATGACCATTGTAGGTTTATGGTGCATTCAAACATTTCCGAATGACAGGCCTACGATGAGTAGAGTTATTGAAATGTTAGAAGGAAATGTGAATTCATTAGAAATACCACCCAAACCTATTCTTTCTTCTCCTACTAGATCATTACCAAAATCTTCATCTTAATAAAAAATTTGATGTAGCTCTTTCATTATTTTTCATAATTGTACTTAGTTGTATATTTTTCTATCATATTACAAAAGAGTTATGAAAGACTTTAAGCAAATTTTGTATTTATTTACTCTAAAATTCCTAGAAATTTAATGCATCTAAAGTTTTCTTGTGATCCCATTACTTTCCCTAGGGTGTTTAATTTAACTAAATATATAAAAATTGTTCGAAGGTGTAATTCATTATGTCATATTTGATTTAGTTTTAAATAAAAATTTGATTTAGTTCAAAAATAGATATTTTGGGTTTTTATAGTTTTGGACTTTTGGCTTAAGGTGCAAGCAAACCTAATTCAATAAATAGTGAATATTCCTCTTGTAATCAAATCGTCACAACACATTGTAATTCACAGTTCTGCAGGTTGCAGAGTGAATCAATAAAGAAAAATCTCACAGTTGGTGGGTAACAACATTCTTCTTCAAACTCTCTTAGAATCTTAATTTCTTTTCTTTCTCTATTTTCTTCTTTTCTTTGTTAATTGTTCTGCGAGAACCTTTCTTGTTCATAAAGAAATGGTTGGAATTCTCATAGGTTTTGAGTTAATTCCAACATCTGGTATCTAGAACTCCGGTTTCAACGATTCGTGGGAAGCAAAAGTGATGACGATGAATCATCTGAATGGACATTTTCCAACAAACCTTCCAATTCTCAAGAAAGATGATTATGAGAATTGGTGCAAACAAATTAAAATTGTTATTTGTTATCAAGATTTATGGGATCTTGTGAAGTAAGGAGTAACAACGCTTGTAGAGAACGCAACAGATCAAGAAAAGGTTGCGCACAAAGAATTGAAGAAGAAAGATTATAAAACTCTCTTTATAATCCATCAATGTGTTGATCCAAATAACTTTGAAAATGTTAGTGATGTTAAATCTGCAAAGAAAACATGGGAGATTCTTGAAAAGTCTTTTGGAGGTGCAGAGAAGGTGAAAGAATTGAGGTTACAAACTCATAAAAAGGGCTTATGAATTTCTTCAGATGGAAGACAATGAAATCATTACATATTTCTTCATAAGAGTTATGAAACTTGTTATTCAAATCAAAATATGTGGAGAAGTGTTTACGACGAAAGTAGTTGTCTCAAAGATTTTGAGATCATTGACTCCAAAGTTCGACCATGTGGTAGTAGCCATAGAAGAGTCGAAAGATTTGTCGAATGTGACTAAAGAAGAGCTTCAAGGGACACTTGAATCTCATGAACAAAGAATGACTGAAAGAGCAACAAGCATGTCGAAGAGTGATGTGCCTCTGCAGGTTCAATCAGCAAGAAATAAGAAAGACAAATGAAAGGTGTTCGACACAAAGGAAAAGGAGGCTATAACAATTCGACTAGTCAAAGTCAGCAAGAAGGGGGCTGGTCGAATAAAAAAAAACCCTAGAACCAAGGCAACCAAAGAGGTGGTGTTGCAGGTAGAGGAAGAGGTGGTGGTCGAAAGTCAGACAAGAGTCATATTCAGTGTTTCAACTGTCAGAAGTATGGTCACTATTTTAGTGGTTGTCCAGAAAAGCAAAAGAATCAAGATTCTGATGCTAAGCAGGCAAAGCATGAAGAAGAAGAAATGTTGTTGATGGCCATAACAAGAGATGAAGAGAGATTTCAGGACCAATGGTACTTGGACTCAGGATGTTCATTGCACATGACTGGTAGGAAAGATTGGTTTGTCAACATGAAACCCTCAATGAAGAACATAGTGAAATTCACAAATGACAATACTCTAGCAACTGAAGGTATTGGTGATGTTATAATTAAGAGGAAGGATGGTAAAAGGTCAGTAATTTCCAACATTTTGTACATACCAGGCATGAAGAGCGATTTTCTCAATATAAGGCAGTTGGTCGAAAAGAACTACAAGGTGTCGGTCGAAGACAAGGTGATGAGAGTCGTCGACGCGGGTGGTAGGTTGATCTTGAAGGCTACAATGTCTCAGAATAGAACCTTCAAGATCGAACTAAATATGATGGAGCATAAGTGCCTTGCAAGTGCAGCCAACAAAGATGAATGGATGTGGCATTATAGACTTGGTCATCTAAATTTCAAAGACATCAGAGATTTGAAGAGAAGAAATATGGTTTCAAGATTGCCAGAAATCGACATCCTAAACGAAGTTTGTGAAGAATGTGTTCAGTCGAAACAACACAAGAATAGCTTCAGCAAGGATGAAGGAAACAGGTCGAAGGCAATTCTTGAAGTCATATACTCTGATGTATATGGTTCTATCCAGGTTGATTTGATTGGAGGTAACAAATACTTTGTCAGTTTCTTAGATGATTTCAGTCAAAAATTTTGGACTTACCTGATCAAGAAGAAAAGTGAAGTGATTGAGGTATTTTCCAAGTTTAAATTTATGGTCGAAAGACAAAGTGCTCGAAAAATCAAGATTTTGAGGACAGGTGGTGGTGGAGAATATGTGTTGAAAGATTTTGATGCATTATATGTGAAATAAGGGATTGTGCATGAGGTGGTGCCACCCTACACTCCACAGCATAATGGAATTGCAGAAAGGAAGAATTGGACCATTATGAACATGGTGAGAAGTATGTTTAATGGCAAGCATCTACCCAAAGAACTATGGGGAAAAGCTGTGTCGACTGAAAAATATATTTTGAATAGGTGTCCGACAAAAAAGCTAGAAGGAGTTACGCCAGAAGAGTGTTGGTCTGGTGTCATGCCTAGCTTGATTTATATGAAGGTATTTGGATCTATAGCACATAGACATGTGTCAAATCAGTTGAGAAGAAAGCTAGATGACAGGTGTAGTCAAATGATTTTGATAGGATTTCATTCGACTTGAGGTTACAAGTTGTTTGACCCAGTGAACAAGCAAGTAGTAATCAGCAATAACATGATCATAGATGAGCTTAAAGAATGGGATTATACTAAAAATGTCAAGAAAGATTCAGTTAGAATCTTATGTGAATAGCCAGTTAGTGAAGTCGAAAGAGATGTTCGACGAGAAGATGTTAGAGGTGAAGCAGGCCTAAGCAGACTTCAACGAACAAGACATATGCCTGCAAGGTTTCAAGAATGTGTGATTACATCAGATGATGTGGTCGATGAAGAATGTGAGCTGGTACATTGTGCTTTCTATGCAGATGTCAAACCTGTCAATGCAGTTGAGGCATTGAAAGATTCGAAGTGGGTGAAAGCAATGAATAAGGAGATAAAGTCAATTGAAGTCAACAACACTTGGTCACTTGTCAAATTGTCTCAAGGCAAGAAGGAAATTGATGTGAAGTGTGTATATAAGTTGAAGTTGAATCCTAGAGGGGAAGTGACTCGACACAAGGTGAGGCTTGTGGTGAAAGGATTTCTTCAGAAGGAAGGAATCGACTTTGATGAAGTATTTGCACCTGTTGCTAGGATCAATACAATTAGGTTGGTTGTTGGTCTAGCAAATATAAAGAATTGGAACACATGTCAAATGGATGTGAAATATGCATTCCTCAATGGCCCCTTAGACGAAGAAGTTTATGTGGCACAACCAGTTGAGTTTGTGAAACAAGGCGAAGAAATAAAGGTGTACCGGCTGCACAAAGCCCTGTATGAACTTAAGCAAGCTCCAAGAGCTTGAAACAAGGTGAATAAAGAAAGGTGTACATGCTGCACAACTGAACATTTAGTGTATGTAAGAAGAAGCAATGGAGAATTTCTTATACTATGTCTCTATGTCGATGATCTGTTGATAACAGGAATTTGCAAAAAGGAGATCAAAGATTTCAAATGTGACCTGATCAATGAGTTGTCAGACTTAGGAAATCTCTTATATTTCCTAGGCATCGAATTTTACAAGAGTGGTAGAGGTTTGATGATGAATCAAAGAAGATATATAGGCGAAATACTAAAGAGAATCGAGATGCAAAATTGCAACCCAACTTCGACTCCAGCTGAGCCCAGATTGCAACTGTCGAAAGATTCAAATGACGATGATGTCAACCCAACCCAATATAGAAGACTTATTGGGTCACTAAGATACCTTTGTCACACCAGGCCCAAGTTAACATTTAGTGTTGGTATGATGAGTAGATTCATGCAGAAGCCAAAGGTATCACACCTAGCAGCGGCGAAGAGGATAATGAGGTATCTGAAAGGAACTCTCGACTATGGCATTTTGTTTCCTACAACTGATGAAGGAAAAGAATGCAAGATAGTGGGATACAATGACTTGAGTTGGTGCAGTGATGCTGAGGATCAAAAATCCACATCTGGATATGTGTTTATGCTAGTGGGATACAACAATTTATCGTCATGCAAAGTAGAGTACATAATTTCTTCTCTTTGTGCATGTCAAGCAACATGGATAGTGAATATGTTCGAAGAGATTGCAGTGAAGAATCATGGAGTAATTACCATGAAGATCGACAACATGTCAGCTATCAATCTGGAGAAGAATCCGATAGTGCATGGTCGAATCAAGCACATCTAAATGAGGTTCCATTATCTTCGAGAGCTGGTAGCAGACGGGAAGATGAGTTTGGAACACTGCAAAACTGAGAATCAGATTGCAAATATCATGACGAAGGGAGTGCATGTCGAAGTATTCAGAAGACTAAGAGTTATGATGAATGTAGATAGCTTAGACACGATGAATTAGGTGGTGTGTTGAAAGTGTAATTCATTATGTCATATTTGATCTAGATTATATTTGATTTATTTTTAAATCTAGATTTAATTTAGTTCCAAAATAGATTTTTGGGCTTTTATAGTTTTGGGCTTTTTGCTTGAGGTGCAAGCAAACCTAATTCTATAAATAGGGAGTATCCCTCTTGTCAAATCATCACAACACATTGTAATTCACAGTTCTACAGGTTGTAGAGTGAATCAATAAAGAAAACTCCCACGGTTTTTGGGTAACAACATTTTTCTCCAAATTCTCTTAGAACCCTAATTTCTTTTCTTTCTCTATTTTCTTCTTTTCTTTGTTAATTGTTCCTCGAGAACCTTTCCTGTTCATAAAGAAAGGGTCAGAATTCTCATAAGTTTTGAGTTAATTCCAACATAAGTTATCCATATTCTTATCAAATTTATGGTTTGATTAAAACACTTGAATTATATAATGACTAGATTGTGAAAAGTTGATTAAAAGGGGAGGGATACGTGAAGAGAGGGAGACTAGTTTTAGAATGGAAAAGGTGTTGAAGATGAGAACCTTTCTCTCCTCAGTAAGAGAATGAGGGTTTAATTTACAATTTTATCATTCTAAGAGATTATTCTTCATCCAAATTTGTATTTCTCTACTAGGGTTGCCTTTATACCTCTGTGGATTTTATGGTCTTAAATTATTACAGTTAGAGAAAAGAGATTACTTCCTAATTTCACTTTATTGCAAATTTCAAATTGCAAGAATGTCCACTAAAAACTAACATTGGTTAGAGAAAGTAAATTATACTGAAAATGTGAAACACCAGAAGTTGTCGGATACAGTTACTATTTACTTGGCATGTAACTTGGTACTTTAGGTTTGTATCTAAGAGTATCTCTAGTGGGAGATTCTTCTCCCGGTTTGTTAGCTGGAGCGCGTTGCTTTCCAAATTAATAATGTTAGAGTTCGCTAGCCTGGTGCAATGCACTATAATGACAATTTTTAATAAAAATAATAATAAAGTACATAGAGTTGTTGAATGGCTCTTTTGTTTCTTTTTTTCCAATTATTTATTTACCTATAAATATGGGATGATAAAAATTATATATTCAAATTTCTCTCTCACAATTTTCTCTCATTAGCTTTCAATTGATCATATATTTTATCCAAATTTTCATCTTCTTACTTCAAATTATTATTGTTAAGTTCAAATGTACCCTAATCAATATAATTTTCAACAATCTATGTTTCATCTTATGCAAAATCATCAAAATCCTAATCCTCAAAATTCTCAATTTCCCTAACCCCCAACAAACTCTACCACATTTCTTCCCTCACCAAACAACCCAAATATGTATTTTAGACCTCAAATGGTTACTCATGGAGTGAATTTTTCTCATCATGAACCCAAAACACCGATAGGGTTTATATCCGAACATCAAGTTCCACAATTTTCAACTCAAGTTGGTATAGAAAATATTACCGTTGAAAAAGAACAAAAGTGTTCCGTTAAAAAAAACCTCGAGAGGGATTAGGAAGAGGATACATTTCTTATACACACTACAACAAAAAAGACCTTAGACAGCGCTTTTTTTAGCCTTAGACAGCGCTTTAAAGCGCTGTCTAAACCTCCGCTGCTAAAGGTTTAGACAGCGCTTTTTTAAATCTTAAAAGCGCTGTCTAAGCCCCCCCCTTAGACAGCGCTTTGGCCAAAAGCGCTTTATAAGCCCCTCTTATTTTAAATTTTTTAGGTATACCTTAGACAGCGCTTTTGAAAAGCGCTGTCTAAGCCCCCCCCCTTAGACAACGCTTTGGCCAAAAGCGCTTTCTAAGCCCCTCCTATTTTAATTTTTTTAGGTATACCTTAGACAGCGCTTTTCAAAAGCGCTGTCTAAGCCCCCCCTTAGACAGCGCTTTTGCCAAAAGCGCTTTCTAAGCCCCCCCTTAGACAACGCTTTTTCCAAAAGCGCTGTCTAAGGTATACGAAATTTTTTGCAGCTTTTGTTTTAAACCACATTTTTTCCAGGTTTATAAACCAGAATTTCTACCTGTTTTCAACCAAATTTTGGCAGACAATTATCACATTTTATATATGCCATTTCAAACCATTTTGGCCTTTTTTCTACCAATTTTTGGCTAACAAATATATATATATATATACCAATTCAAACCAATTTTGCCTTAAATGTATCAAAATATATACAAATTTATGTACACATTTACAAGTCATTACATATACTACAAATGTACAATATAATTACACAAATTTATGAACAAACATTGAGCTCTATCATGAATTGACACCACTCCTCTTTGATTTCGTCCACTTGATCCTTTGTATAAAATGCACACTTGAATTCATCAAAGTACTACATAATAATATAACATAGTTTGAATTAATTTCAACTATTTAATTATATGAGATATGTGTAAATATAAAAATAACTCATAAGTTAGAAATACATACATCGGTGGGAATCTCTAATCGGCCCAAAACAAGAGTATCTCGCATAAACCTCAACATGAAATACCCGCAATCTATTTGATTACGTTGTTGAGGACACCACATATGAAAAAAAAATATGGATTATAAATCCTAAGTTTTATCAAGTGTCATTACTAATATAATAAAAAATGTGATAATTAAAAATATACCGCCACTTTAATCCATGTAATGGAGTTGGCGCCCCTCCTTGAGGTTTGGATATCTCGTTGGGCCCGAAAAGCTTGTAGGATGCTAATAAAATAAAAATGAAGCAATTAAAACAATTCACATAAACTAAGAAAAATTTTGAACATTCTCACTTACGTGTCAATTAGGACCTTCATATCCGGGTATGTTGTCCAATCATTTCCTAACGAGTCAAGATAATACACAATTTCTCGGATAGGATTGATTGCGAGCAACAACCAATGTCCACTGTAATGATTAGGCAAATGTTAGATGGTAACTTGGAAAATAATTATAATAGATGAATTTAGAATGAAATTCTAACCCGGTATTAAACGGTATAAAAAACAACTTCTCCGCATCTTTATTGTCCATGAGGATCTGAAGAACGTACTCCGTCACGGTATCCGGTCTACTTAAGATTAAACCTAAGTTGACGGTCGCGGGTGCTAAGAATCCGAATGACACGTCCAAACCATTGGGGCGCATCAATTTGTCATACAAAAACCTAATATAAAAACATCATTAACATTACACACCTCTTGTGAAACATAAAGTAAACCGGATTAACATAAAGTAAACATCATTAACATAAGTTGTTTAATTAATAAAACAAAGTAGACCGGATTTACCTAACATATGTATTGACAACGGTGACGCCGATTTCTTCACGACCAAAAACTTGCATGAAGTCCTCATTACCAATCATTTGGTCGTAATCAAAGCCGAAAATCCCTACCTCCATATGTACAGTCCGAAAACCTCCGGTCGGTATATCGGTCATCTCTAGAAATGTCCTGAGGCACGACCTATACTTGGTGGTAGGTTTTTTCCTAGCTACGGTCTTCTTAGCACCAGCACTTTTTACCCGTGCGGAGGCGTTGCTAACCTCCTTTTTTTGTTGTGCGGAGGCATTGCTAACCTTATTTTCTTGAAGCTACATGTCATATAAATAGTTAGATCAAATTAAGAATGTAACAACTTCCATGAATATATGTCATATAATTGTATATTACCTCTTTTCTTGAAACCGTGGACTCGGTATGCCGCGGAATCGCATTATCTTTTGATTTGGATTTTGTGGGAGTCTATTTAACATAACCAAGGAAAATATGTACGTAAAATTTTAAGCATAAATTTTAAACTTTGAATATACACATTAAAGTTAACATAAGTTTTAAGCATACCTCATATCCTACGCATATGAGGTTTGTCGGCCATGCAACAAACGAACCTACTGCTTCGTGCACCGTTGTTGCATCCGAATCATCGCTAGGATATGGTAATGCTGCATTCGGCTCAACTGCAATATCAACTGATACCTTCAAACATCCAACAGGGAGCTCTCTAGTGTGGAGTAATACTCCGCTAACGTTATGCACTTTTCCCTTGCCAACCATCCGATAGTATGGTAACGACAAATACAGCTGACAATGGGAAATGCCCTAAAACCAATAATAACAAGAAATCGTTAATGTGTATATATGTCAAATACATAATTTAAGCAAATAGTTCAATTTAAGACAATTATATGTAATTACCTCTGGAATGTTCGGCTGAAAGGTACAGTTGATACTGTCTTTGTCTGAAGCATCTCTGTATAATGTTGAGGCGCTAGCCTCTCTTTCTCTCCTCAATGCATCAAGCTCAGCTTGCATGGCTTCCAATCTTGCATGAAGCTCCCGATTACTAGGAGCCTTTCCTTTTTTAATACTCAGGGAGGTCGGAGTGACTCCAAATCCCTTACCCCTCACCCGACCAGAATACTCAGGGACATCTAATGCCCGACTAAGTATGCTCCTAGTATCATCGGGAGATAAAGACTGAGATAGATCCTCCTGAAAAATCAGATGAATATCGTATACTTGTCAAATATTTGTGTATAAAAATGTTATTCAATTAATGAAAAAATGTTATACTTACACATTTCTGGTATACGTGTAAAACTTCTTCTTGAGGAACTCCAGATTTGCCCACACGGGCTTCCTTCCACAAAACATGTGCAGGAAGAGATGTTTCTGAACTTTCCTCCTTCTGCAGCTACACATTAAGTCATACAATTTGATCAGATAAAACTAATATATGATGAACAAATTTGTTATCGCAATTTATAAATACTTACCATGGATTGTTCTAAGCGTCCATATCCGACACGTCCTTTTCGGTACGGATATGCGGGACTTGATGCTCTTTCCCGATTTGTGGCACTTATTCTTTGAAAAACCGGGTCTTGTCTTTTGGATTTGAAAGCTTCCCATTCTTCAGCTGATATCAAACTTTCATATTTTTTAGGAAGCTCCGCATCCACATAATTACCATCCGCATCCCTAAGGAACTTGGATGATAAAAATGTTCAAAACCCTCTTAGAAGCTTTCCGGCCAATTTCATACAAAAACCTCTTCTTTCTTCTTCGATGTTAAAACATCGCTAAGAAAAACATACAGATTGATAGTTAGTATCGGTAATTGAAAAAACATAATTGATACCGTATAATTAAGGGCCAAATGATTGTACCTTTATCTCACTCCAAATTTTTTCTTTGGACTCATTCAACTCTTTGTTTCTCCAATCATCACATGTAATGGGAATTTCATTCCTTACTAGTGCACCGATAAAACTAGTTAAGGTATGCCCATTAGGTTCTATAAGCTGTCCCTGGTTGCTCCAATAGACATCTAGTATGATGCCTCGAGATCTTCCTTGGACCACCCTTCTCATTACTGTGATGCCTCTTCGAATTTCTTCTTCCGCGGATACTTTTTTACTAACTTCCTCATGTTGGTCATCAGCCATGTCTAACCTGTAATAAACCAAGGAAACCATCAAATATCAAATATAACTTATAATCAAAGCAATTGAAAACAAAAAAAAATAAAGAAATCATGCATTATCAGATATAACTTATAATCAAAGCAATTGAAAACAAAAATATAAAGAAACCATGCATTATCAGATATAACTTATAATCAAAGCAATTGAAAACAAAAAATAAAGAAATCATGCATTATCAGATATAACTTATAATCAAAGCAATTGAAAACAAAAATATAACGAAATCATGCATTATCAGATATAACTTATAATCAAAGCAATTGAAAACAAAAAAATAAAGAAACCATGCATAATTTACCTCAGTCACTAACATCTCTTTCTTTTCTTTGTTGGAATATTAATCACTTGTTTCTTAGCAATGCGTACGGATGAATTGATCCAAATTCCCTCATTATGATCGTTTCTTATATATGACTCATCCGGTATAAGATCCTCAACTTCATCATTTCTATTCAACTCATTTCGTCTAATGCATGACTCATTCTCAACATCAATATCACATTGATCGACACCGCTATCATCAGTCACTTTGTTAGAGAAAAGCACTATAGACCATTTTGTACTCTTCGGGTCATTCACATAGAACACTTGTTTAGCTTGAGATGCTAGAATAAAAGGTTCATCTTTGTACCCCACCCTAGTAAGATCAACTTGCAAAAATCCAGACTTATCCATTCGTATGCCACTAATATTCACCCACTTGCAACCAAAGATGGGAATCTGAAACTTCTCCTAATCAAACACCCAAATGTGCTCAATAACTCCAAAATATGATAAATTTGCATATTTGGGGTTTAAGTCCTTCATACTTGATATATGCATTGCTTCAGCTAGCACGGTGACACCACTATTTTGCATAGTACTCTTATCATCTTGTTCTTTGGTATAAAATGTGTATCCATTAATTGAGTATGCGCTATGAGAAAACACATGCAAACTTGGACCATATGCCAAACATCTCAACCTTTCTGTTACCGAAGAAGGATCTGAAGAGCGCTTCAAATAAATATGATCCTTCAACCATTGTATGAAACTTTGATTGTGCTCTATAACTATCCAATTTTCATTTCTGTTCGGATTTAACCTTCGGAGTACATCCTTGTGCATTTCAACATATGGCTCAACCTCATTATTATTGTGCAGAACATACAAATGAACTTGATCCCGTTCATCCCTTGATATTGTCACAATTTTATTCCCAATTAATTTTTTACCTTCCATTTTTTCGAAAATCTGAGCTCTGGGGAGTCCAATCGATTGAACGTTAGACAAATATTCAGTACAAAACTCAACAGCTTCTTCAACAATGTATCATTCAACAATACAACCCTCTGGTCGACTTCGGGATTTCACGTACCCTTTTAATATTTTCATAAACCGTTCAGCAGGGTACATCCATCTCATATAAGCTGGTCCACACAACTGTGTCTCGTTCACAAGATGAACAACTAAATGAACCATTATGTCAAAAAAAAGACGGAGGAAAATACATTTCAAGCTCACACAAGGTAATTACAATCTCTTTTTGTAGTGTTGGTAAGATCTCGGGATCGATCACCTTACTACAAATTGACCTAAAGAAAAAACACAATTTAGTTATGGCACTTCTTACTTTTTTTGGAAAAATAGAACGTATACCTATCGGTAGAAAATGTTCCATTATAACATGGCAATCATGTGTCTTCAAATTCTTCAACTTGAGGTCTTTCATAGAAACAAGTCTTCTGATATCAGATGAGTATCCTTCTGGAACCTTAACTTCACTCAGAGACTTACACAAAATTTTTTTCTCCTTTCTAGATAAAGTAAAAGCAGCAGGTGGTAGATATGTTCGTCTTCCTTTCTTCACGGGTGCTAATTCATTTCTCATTCCCATTTTTAACATGTCCTCCCTTGCTTTAAGGTCATCCTTAGACTTGCCTTTTATATTGAGTAATGTACTGATAACACTTTCAAATACGTTTTTTTTCAATATGCATAACATCGAGAAAATGTCTCACGTACAAAGACTTCCAATATGGCAATTCAAAAAATATCGACCTTTTCTTCCACCCACCTTTCACAATCTTATGTGCAAAAGGCTTGCCAAACTCAGTACGCACATCTTTCACCTTTTCAAAAACTTGTTCACCTGACAATGCGGGTGGAGCTCTACGATGTTCGGTGTCTCCATTGAATGCTTTTCTCCACCCACGGTAGTGATGTTTAGAATGTAAGAATCTACGATGACCGAGAAACACATTCTTCTGGCAAAGTTCCAATCGAATCGTATCGGTTCTGTCTTCACAAACAGGACACGCACGTTGACCTTTAATGCTATACCCAGATAGATTCCCGTATGCTGGAAAATCATTAATTGTGCCAAACAACATCGCCCTCAAATTGAAACTTTCTTTCCTATATCCATCATAAACCTCCACACCGTTCTCCCACAAAATCTTTAAATCTTCGATCAGAGGTGTCAAGTATACGTCTATGTCATTCCCTGGTTGTTTAGGCCCAGAGATTAACATAGATAACATCATGTACTTACGCTTCATACATAGCCACGGAGGTAGGTTATAAATCATAAGAATCATAGGCCATGTGGTATGTGAGATACTTTGAAGACCATGTGGGTTCATTCCATCAGTAGATAATGTCAATCGAAGGTTTCTTGCTTCTGATCCAAACTGAGGATAATCATTATCAATCTTCGACCACTATGGTGAATCAGCCAGATGCCGATACTTTCCATCAATAATTCTTTCATCTGCATGCCAAGTAAGATGTCTTGCATCGGTTTCACTACGAAACATGCGCCTAAATATCGGAATTATCGGAAAATACCATAAGACTTTTGCGGGAGATAATCTTTTCTTATATCGAGACAAACCGCATTTAGGGCACTCAGTTAACGTTGCATATTCGTTACGAAACAAAATGCCATCGTTAGGACAAGCATGTATCTTATCATAGCTCATGCCAATAGAGCACAACATTTTTTTTGCCCCATAGGTTCGATTAGGAAGAACATTATCATCCGGTATCATTTCTCTCATAAGGGCCAACAACTCTGTGAAACTTTTATCCGACCATCCATTGCCCGCCTTTAAGTTGTACAACTTTAATACTGCAGAAAGTCTTGAGAATTTAGTGCAACCTTTGTACAACGGTTTCTCTGCATCGCTTACCATCCTCTCAAACATTTCAGGACAATCATGAAGATCTTCTTCCAGTGCTTCTACAATCTCTTCAACTCGATCACAATCATATGTTTCCGTGTCTTTGTCGTATGAAGCATAGGTCGTATTACTTTTTCCACTCGATTCAACATTCTCGTTAATTTTCTCACCATGAAATATCCAACACTGATAACTTTGATCAATTCCATGCCTCAGCAAATGCGATTTTAATCCATGTGCGTCAACCTTACCAATATAACAACAACGCAAGCAAGTACAATGCATTCGTTTAGGGTTTTCAGTGTGTTGAACATCATACTTAACGAATTCCGCAACCCCACTCTCGTACTCTTTGGTCATTCGATCGGCACAGATCCATGTTTTATCCATGGTTTTCCTACTTATTAAAGTAAACAATCAATCCAGACGAAAATACATAACTAAGGTAGTATCTTTGAATATCCTAACAATTTTAAAGTTCAATTCATTTTAAACTTCAATAACGTATACATAACCAATGTTAATATAAACTTCAATAACATATCCGATACGCCAATATACCAACTTTAATTACCTCATCACTTTCATTTTTTATATTACAAGAATCAAACTTTTTCTATTACAATATACCTATAACTATACCTATAACTATATTAGAGTTCGTTCAATCATTTTATGGGAGAAATCTTGTTGCTTTAGAATGAAAGTGAGATGAACAACACTTTCACAGTTAAAAAGAAAAAAACTACATATTCAATCTTCAAGTAAAATCACTAAGGAAACATGAAGTTTGAACAATATTGAACATCTCAACAAAGTTAAACCAAAAAACATCAAGTTATAATTATTAGTCATCACACAATCTTTTTGATTGCTTTCCAACATTATATCACCATTTAATCTCAAAATACTGATATTTCCCTAAATAACAGAGCATGAAAAATCAGAACTGAAATCGTAGAAATGAAAAAATGAAGAACATACCGCAATGAACGATTCTTCAAACACTTTCAGAAATGAAAGATTCTTCAAACACTTGCAATGCCTGAAACCGAATGAATGAAAAATGAAGAAATGACGAACTGAAACCGAACTGAAATCAGAAATGAAAAAATGAAGAAATGAAGAACATACCGCAGTAGAAACGAACGATTCTTCAAACACTTTCAATGACTGAAACCGAAGGATGACAATGTATTCAAGTTCGCTGTTAGGGTTCGCTGGAGGGGTTTGTTCGCAGGAGGGAAAACAAAAAGAACAGAGAACGAAAATAGAAGTCTGAAATTTAATTTTAATTAGACCTTAGACAACGCTTTTGTGGAAAGCGCTTTCTAAGATATGCCTTAGACAGCGCTTTCCAAAAGCGCTTTCTAACCCCCCCCTTAGACAACGCTTTTGGTTTTAAATTTTTTTTTAATTGAAAGACTTTAAACAACGCTTTCTTTAAAGCGCTGACTAAGGTCTATATTTAAAAGCGCTTTCAAAAAGCGCTGTCTAAGGGGGGGTCTTAGACAGCGCTTTTAGAAAGCGCTGTCTAAGATCCCCCCTTAGACAGCGCTTTCATTATTTTTTTAGAACATTTTCCGTGTTTTATTTTAATTTTAACCTTAGACAGCGCTTTCTTTTAAAAGCGCTGTCTAAGATGCGCTGTTAAAAAACATTTTTGGCGTAGTGACAATCATGGCTCAATGTTTCAAAGGATTTAATTCTGTGAGTTGATCAAAAATTTGACGGTTTCTGGTTAAGAATCACCGATAATTATAACCAACATCATGAGCATGTGCGAGAAAATCTATAAGGCCAATTAAAATGTCGATGGCATCGAATAAATAGTCTTGTTAAAAACTTTGTTGAGTATTAAAATCAAGTTGTTAATGGAAAAAAATGGTACATCAGAAAAAGATATAATGGTTAATTCACATGCTTATTTTATTCAAGATGATGGTACATCATTCAATTTTGAGTATACATGGAGGTTGTTAAAAGATGAACCTAAATGGACAGGAGCATCAACTGAAAATTCTTCAAAAAGAACAAAGAATTAGGCTAGTGGGTTGTCGCTCCCCCGAAAAGACACCGGGTCAGATAGGATACAGACGCGAACGGTTGGCGAGAGGAGAAGATGAAATGAACTGAATAGAGTCGCCAGCTAGGCATTTTTATCCCGAAGAAAAGGTAATGTTGCATAAACCTAGAGAAGATATGGATAAGACGGTTGCGAACCAGAGAAACTGAGAAAGGGGGTTGCTTACAACCTGGGAAGGTATTAACACCCAGATTGTCCATCGTACTTGACGGGATCCACGCTTGAAAGATTGTGTTTAAAGGGGTAGTGTATGTGCTATCTGTGTGCAAGAGCTAGAAAAGAATGTATAAGTGTCAGTGCAAAAGTGAATTTCTCAGGAACCGAGGCTTAGGAAAAGAATGCTGAAAAAGGGGGATGACAAAGAGACTTTTGTTCGATAACCGTTAAGTTATGCCTACGTATCCTCGCGTGCAATGAGTAAGTCATAACATCGTAGTTCGACTCAAAGAGACTGAAAGATAAATTGACTGATGAACTGCCTGCTTGTCTATGCTCAAGTGTATGACTTGTTTGGCTCAAGTGCTAACTGTCTTGCATTAAACGGAAGAAGCAAGTTCTCGTTTATGAATGAGTGTGATGAGAAAAGAATCCCGAAGGAGACGATTATTGTTTGTTTTTGTGTTTTCAGTTTTGTTATTATTTTTGGTGTTTTGCATAAGTTAATGAGTTTAAGCCTAAATCAAGGGTTTGTAAACTCATTATATCCTCCCTGATCAGGGATAATGAGCCTACTTAAGTATGAGATAAGCATCTCAACTTAATTACCATGATGATGTAGGATTAAGATCATTAACCTACTGGTGATTATTTAGATGTTTTTTTGGGTTTTTGTTTGGTGTTACGTAATGAGTTTAATCTCTAATCACAGATTAGTGGACTCATTACACCATCCTAATAGAAGGATAATAGATGAGAACACTTAAGCTGAGGAAGATACCTCAACTTAATCCATGGTTAGGGATTAAATTCATTATATAACAAGCCTTTATTAAGGTGGATTTTAATTAGTGGTGAGATTAAAAAGTGAGTTTTATGGTTTGTAATACAACTTGAGGAGGACTTGTCCATTAAACACTAGGGTTAGTCCTTCTTAACCAGTAATGGAAGAATTAGAACCCTAATGTAAGGCCCAAGTTACAAGTTAATGTCTTAGTGATTATTAGATGGATTGATTAAGAGGTTTAAACAAATTAAGGGTTTAACACTTAGGATTAAAGTTATACACTACATCCTAAGAGAAGGATGCAGGCATAACCCTAATTCCAAAGTCCTAAAACCTTAAAGGTTTAGTCTCTAATGATGTGATGAGAAGAGAGACTCAAAGAAGACACAAAGATAAAATCTAAAGGGGGACTAATCACAACCCTAATTATTGTCATGCTTGGATGTTCCTATGGTTTATGAGGCTTAAAAGAGATCTTCAAAGAAACCACCAATGGAAGGAGCAGATGAAAGGAGGAAGAAGCAGATGAATAAGTTACTTACTTCACTGAAGAAGATAAGTAACTTAGAGAAAGAAAGTGAGAGATGAACATGAATGAGCAAACTCACTCAAAAGCAATGCAAAATGCAGCAAGTATGCATGTGGAGAAGATGAATAGAAATGAGAAGTGAAGGCAAATTCACTTCTCAAATTACTTACCACCTGAAAATGTTAGCACAATATGCATAAGGAAAGAAATGACATGAAAAGATGCATATGCAAAGGCAAAAGCCAAAGTCAGAAGCAATCACATGATGAAAATGATGCTATGAGATGATGTGAGAGCATACAAGGTGCACATGTGTGATCATACAAGATAATGAATGCATATGAGGCATGTGGGAAGCATGAAAACACATGGATGTTTATGAAATGAAATGGATGCAAAGCATGGCAAATGTATGAATAAATGACCAAGCAATGTTCAAGAAATGTCTTAAGATGTCTAAGATGGCATACAAGTGCTTAGAATATCATGGCAAGTTCATATGTTCATGCAATGCAATGTAAGATGCAAGTATGGATGCAAAATTAGGGTTACATGAAAGGATGAGATGTAAATGATCAAAACAGAAGCATATGTCATGATAAAACTTTGCAAATGAGATCAAACAAACCTTAACCCCATATGATATCACACCCCAAAGGAGAAGGTCTAACTCTTAACCCTAAGAAAGTTATGATGTTTCTAAGTTAACTAGGGTTTTTGGGCACCTAAAGAGGAAAAATGCAAATCAATTTGAAAATGAAAGATAAGTTCATGACAAAAATTTCCTAGAAACTACATGATATATGGAAAACAATGCAAAAAGAATCATTGTCAAAACCTTCATGGTTGGGCAAAAAAGAATTTTCAAAGTTAGGGTTCCAAAAAGGGAATTTTATGAACCCTAAATTCAAGAAAAATGCCAAAATTGGATCAAAACCCAAAAGAAATTTGTATGAATGATTTGACAATGTTTCTAAATGTCCTAAGATGCAATTTGAATTTTTTTGTGATTTTTAGAAACCTAAATGGTATTTTAATTAATTAATTTCCATTAATTAATTAAAATAAACATTTAAATATTTTTAAAATGATTTTTTAATGCAAAAAATAAAAATAAAAATGTTTTTGAATGAAGAAAAATATTTGAATCAGAAATGCAAAGTTTGAAATTTTTTTTGAAAAGTTTTGACATTTTAAAATAATTATGCAAGAAAATGGAATAAAATGAAAATAAAATCAATTTAAATGGAAAGTAATCCAATCTGATGGATGAGATTCAAACTGGGGAGAGAACCATTGACTGCGTGCGCAATCTAGTGGTCAGGATTCAAACTGGCTTAATTACCTAATTAAATTAATTAAAAGGAAATTAGGGTTAACTGAAATGATCCAGGCCATACATTCACGTGTTAATCACCATCCTACGGCCAGAATTCAAACTGGGCAACTAAACCCTAATTAGGGTTCTAATTATTTTCAGTTGACCGGAGCAAGCTCCGGTCATCTTCTCCGGTGACCCCAAACATCAAACTTTTTGCCTAGGATATTTCCAGAGCTCTAAAGCTCCATATCACATCATCTAACAACCCTAAGCACGAATCAAGCACCAAAACACATTTCTCATTCATCATTCTCAAGATTCGAAGAAAAACATAAAAATGACAAAACTTTCAGACAACCATGAAATTCTTAATACGCAACCATTTTTAAAACTAAGCACATCACAATGATCAGGGAGACACAAGGAACAATTTAAGAACTTAAAATAGCATTTCTGGAAAAAAAAGTTCATGAGGTATACCTGAGCTTGAGCTTTCTCAGCTTGAGCTTTCTCAGTTTGAGCTATCTGGACCTCTCTCTTGTGCAAATGACCTCCACTTGATCCTCTGATGATGTTGCAAGACTTTGAATGATTTGAAATAAGCTGGTTTGAGTGGTTGCACCTCAACTGGTCTGAAATCGTGTTTTGTGTTTGTGGGGTTTCAGGCTTGTTTGATGGTTGGGAAAGGTTCTATTGATGATGGTGAGGTGAATGGTGAAGTTTGTTTGAGGTTTGTGTGGCTGGACAAAGGGAATCGAAAGCTTGAAGGTTGAAGGTGATTTTGTGAAACTTGGCTTATGAGAGGTTCTGAGCTCCAATGTTATGTGAAGTAGCTTGCTTTGAGTCCACATAACATGTCTTGATAGGTCAGAAAGTGGGTGGTGGTTGCAGCTGATTGGTATGGGCCAAGTTGCAAAAATTCAACAAATTGTGTACTTGAGGTATGGGCTCATGTAGCAGTTGTTTTAGGGCATGTCCTGGTTCATCATTGATCAAGGAGAGCCATGGGATTCATTTTATGCAGCTGGATGGCTTAGAGGCATGGCTTTCATAGGTTTTGCAAGTGTTATGCAATTTGCCCTTTTTGTGATTTCTTATGATGTAGGCCATAGAAACTTGTGATTCCTTGGGCAATTCTGGTCTTTGGAAGTTGCATTGTGTTGTTATGATGCTTAGATGTTGATTAGAGGTCACAAAATGACTTGGTATGTGAAATTGCAAAAAATCCTCTTTGGTGTGAAAGTGAAAATTATAGGATTTTTGCCAACTTTGCAAGGCCATAACTTGAGTTCCATTATGAATTAGAACATGTTCTTGTAATTTTTGAAAAGGGAATGATCCAATCTACAACTTTCATGACCAACAATTTTTCATTTGAAGCCTTTTTGGTTGAGAAAGAGGAGGTTGAAGAACTTTCCCAAAATGGAAAGTTTCCATTACAAGTCATTTCCATTTTTGGCAACTTTTGGTTTAGCTCAAATTTCTTTAATTTCGTGAACTTATAAGCACTTAAATGATCAAATAAAGATCATATAACTTCAATTTTATGAAAATACCCCTTTGGTTCCATTGTTGGGGCCTCAGATGCCCTGATTTTGCTCTGACTTGCTCAAGAAGTTATCCAATGAACAAATGACTTCCACAATGAATTTCTTCATCAAACTTGGTAGATATGATCCTTATAGCATCCTAAGAACAATAGAAACAAGAATGACCAACAAATTTGGAGTTATGGCCTCTGAAACCAAAACCCTAATTTCAGGTCATCTGTGCAGTGAAACCCTAGCTCTGCTTCCATGCTTTCCAAGTTCTTGTGATTTCTTGACTTCCTTGATCTTTGAGGGATATAATATGATGATAGAACACACATGGACCCTCTTGAAATGATTGGAGAGCTTTGGAGTGGCTCAGATGGATCCTTGGATTGCTCAGATCACAAACCCTAGATGCAGAGGAACTTGAACTTATGCAGTGAAGCAAAAATGCAATATGATATGCTTAAACTAATGCAAATATGAAAGATCACAAGCCATGGTATGAAATTAGTGAGGGAAAATTTGGGGTGTTTACATGGATCACACTCAATTTATGAGTATAACTCGTCATCACCAATGGAGCGTCCAATAGGGCAACAAGTAGCAAAAAAGAAGGGTAAGGCAAAGGAAATTCCAAATGCAATGCAAGATGCAATGGATAAAAGAGAAATAACAATAGAAAGACTAGCACAATATAAGGAGGACGAGATAGAATTAAAGGTAATGCAAATCATTTTCGAAGAAGGTTCAGAATGCATAGACATGTATTTCTTCGAATTGTAGGCGCCCTTGGAAATCATGATGAATATTTCAAATAAGGGTCGATGCAACTGATGAAATGGGTCTTTCACCATTGTAGAAATGCACATCTGTCATTCGTATGTTGGCATATTGATCTCCCACTGACGTTATTGACAAATATATTCGAATTGGTGAAAGCACTTCGGTTGAATGCTTATAAAGGTTTGTTAGGGGCCTGAATGTTGTATTTAGAGCTGAATATCTGAGAAAGCCTAACAATAATGATGTTTAACATCTTTTACAAATGGAAGAATCACGTGGCCTTCCAGGTAAGTTGGGTTCCATTGATTGTATGCATTGGGAATGGAAAAATTATCTTGTTGCATGGAAAGGACAATTTTGTCGAGGTGATCATGGAAAGCCCACAATCATGCTTGAAGTTGTGGTATCACAAGACTTATGGATTTGGCATGTATTTTTTGGTATTGTAGGTTCAAACAACAACATTAATGTTCTAAACCAATCCAACGTGTTTAATGAAATTTTGGAAAGGCATGCTCCTAATGTGCAATATACAATTAATGGAACACCATATAACATGGGGTATTTTTAGCGGATGGTATATATCCTGAGTGGGCTACATTTATCAAGACCATTTCAATGTCGCAGGGAGAAAAGAGAAAATTACTTCCACAACATCCAGAATCAGCTATAAAGGATGTGGAACAGGCGTTTGGAGTGCTTCAATCTTGATTTGCAATTATATGTGGTTCAACGTGTGCCTGACACATGGAAACCCTCAAGCATACCATATATGCTTGCATCATATTGCACAACATGATTATTGAAGACGAGCGACACACATACATAGGTGATTTTGATTACTCTTATGATAATGTAGATGGCAACAACTCAACGACTGAAATATTTAATGGTCCTCACATGAATCTTGCAACAAGACTACAAAGAAGAGCACGTCTTCATGAAAAATAAGTTCATCGCCAACTTTAAGGAGATCTAGTCGAGCATATTTGAGAAGGTTTTGGACATGAGAATGATGAAATTTAAATGACGAATTATATGATGTTATTTATTTTATTGTTTTTAATTATATGTCATGTATTTGAGATTAATTTTAATTATTATTTTAAATTTTATGATTAATTTTAATTTTAATTTATTTATATTAATTTAAATTTAAATAATATAAATTATTATTTTAAATAAAATAAAATTTAATATGAATAATATATTAATATGTTAACTAAATTGGTGGGACCCAAAATGAGTTCTTTAGAGTTGCACCATTGGAGTGAAAATTGGATGAGTTGCTTGAAGATGATGTTGCTCAATGGGTCCCACAAATAACCCAAAATTGAGTTGCACCATTGGAGATGCTCTCAGTACTGATATGCACGGTGTCAGACTTGAATTGGTGTCATGTTGTTAAGAAGTTGTCTTGGCACTTTAGGGAAAGGAAACAATGAGAAATATACTTGTCAACCCCCAGTTATACATGACATACCCCATTTTGAATGAAAGATAAAATTACTCTTTAAACAAAATCATTTTCGGTACAAATACGCACTTTTCAATAGTTCAGGGTGATACTGGGAATTTCACTTCAACTACCGGAGATTTCATTTTTCTTCACTTTACACGTGAGTTTCACCAGAGATTCCATAATATCTGGTATATTTTACCTGTAATTTAAAATATCGGGTATTTTATCGGTAATTGCATAATATCTGGCCAAAAATACCAGGGATTTTGAAATTAGCAATAATTTTAAAAAGTTTTTTAATTTTTAACGGGAAGTCCAAATTACCGGTAATGTTAAAAAATTTGTTTTTATCCAGGAATTTTAAATTACATGTAGTGTTAAAAATTATGTTTTTTTTCTTCGGAAATTTCAAATTTCCGGTAGTATAAAAAATTATGTCTTTTTGTTTTTTACCTTTGTTTGCAGGAAAACCAGAGGACGAGACGGTACTATTGCTGGCAGAGCAGTTAATCAGGGAAGGCATGTGAATGGTGTTGTTGATGTTGAGTCGTCCCATCTACAGGCAAAACAAGTTGTCCCCACCGGTTCACACCGGAAGCGGATGGCCGAGCAGGCGGTACGAGGTCATTTCTAGGCACCTCATATCGTTCACCGCCATGAGGTATGATCTACATCTCAGGCCACAGATGAGGTGGGTGTAGACGTTCTTGTAGTTGACCCAGTGGTTGATCCGGTGGTTGAGGAGGAAATTCCTCATGTGGTTGAGATGCTAGTTACTCAGGAGGTTGTGGAAGAGGTTGTACAGGAGGTTGTGCAAGAGGTTGTTCAGTAGGCTGTGCAGGAGGCTACCAGAGATGTAGAGGAGGCCGTTGAGTCATATCTCATGGTTCCTTTGATCAAGCCCTCTGTACAAATTGATGGAGGATCTTAAGTATGGCCCATCGATCGGTCCATGCTTATAGAGTATAGTGAATACATGACCCTATGATTATGGCAGGGCGATGTTATTTTAACTTTTGTTTTCAGGGTTAATTTTAACTTTTGTTTATTTTGTTTATTTTGCTGTCATATGATCGAATCGTCCTGAGGGTTCAGTCTCATGGCAACAAACTGAAGGATTTCCGGAAGATTTCAATGCCTGAGCAGGTCAGGAAGATAGTATATGACTTTAATATGTATCATTTCGCCCGCTTCTCACTCAATATGATGGATGCTATGTTGCGTTGTGCCTTTATAGAGAGGTGGTACAAGGAGATGTAATCATTTCATCTTCCGTTCAGAGAAATGAATGTGACATTGGACGATGCAGCTACCTTATTCCATATCCCTATTGGTGGTAGATTTTGAACGACTATGGTTCCTATCATGGCCAATGCTTGTTAGATTGTGGCACATAATTTGAGTTTGACTGAGGTAGAGGTACTGAAAAAGTTTGGCGATACTAAAGGTGCTCACCTTCGGATGCACTGGTTTCATAAGATTTATGATTAACAGGTAGCCAATGGGAGATATCAGGCTGCTGTTAGGGCGTACATGCTACATGCAGTAGCATGTACTCTATTTGCAGACAAGTTTGGTACACATGTCGACACCCGGTACTTGTGTCTCTTCAGCAACCTCGAGGAGAACAATTGGGCCTAGGGGTGTGCAACACTGACCCAATTGTATGCGGCGATTGGAATGGCAACTCAGTTTGAGACCAAACAACTTATTGGGTACCTTAGTTTTCTACAAGTATATTTGCTATAGCTTGAATATTTATTTGTTACATATAATGTTAATTCCAATTTATTATTCTTTATGATCTTAGTGATGGATCTACGAACATTTCCCTACCATATCTGATATGAGGGTGCAACATTGTGCAGTAGAAGACCCACGGGCAAAGAGGTGGAAGGTGAAGCAGTCACATACTGGTGGTATAGCCGAGTATCAGAGGATATTGGATGCACTGACGATTTATGACGTTATATGGACACCCTACGATGCTCATATAGTCCACTGTGAGTTCGAGGAGTTTTCCTTATATTCAGGATATATTAGGTGGGAGATATTTATTTCTAGACACCGGCCTAAGAGATGTTTGCTCCAGTATGGCTACGTTCAGTCTATACCATCAGCAACTCCAAATACACCGTCTGCTGGTATTGATTAGTGGTTTCAGAGTCACTTCCTCAACCCTGGTTGTTCCATCGGAGCTCGAGTTGTACCTGTTCAGTACCCTATGCAATGTGAGGATGGATACTTATAATGGTACCTCACTGTATCACATCCTCACATCACCCTCACCGCTAGTTGAGGATAAACCTTCTGATAACCAGGTACCTGGTGACGCGCCTCCTCCTCCTCTGCGTCCCATAGTACATCACCCCAAGGACCGACAATGCTTCCAGATGATTTTTGTGACTACGGATTGTAACACCCCAAAATTTTCCCTCTCATTTAATAGCATTTATCATTTCATTTGCATACATATCATTGCATCCTTGGCATATGAAGTGGAAGCATAACATTCATAACTTAAGGCATAAAACATAAGGTCAGTGATTTGCAAGTTTGTGATCACCCAAAGCCAAAGACAAGGGTCAAATGTCTCTCAACAAGGCTCAAAGGTCTCCTTATATCTCACACAAGTTCAAATGATGCTTCAAGTCCCTAGAAAAGGGAAATTCATCAAGAAACTAGCTCAGTGCAATATCTCCTACACAAGGATCAAACTAGGGTTTTGGTTGCAAGAGGTCTCTTGAGGGTTTTGTGGTTCCCAGTTGTTCTCATGGTCTTGTATATGTTACAAGGTGTCTATGGATGAATTTTGGTGCATTGGTTCAATGAAGAAGTTTCTCAGACAAACAGTTATCCAAGGCCTAAGTAAAAATCAATTGTGCAAAAAGAAAAGTCAACTGTGAGTTTTTGAGGTCTAATTCTTGATTTTCAAGGTTCCATACCTTCACATGGCCTTAAAATGTCAATATTCACATCATTCATCAAGAATCAAGAGTTAGGTCAAAAGTTACTAATTTTGGAAATGACCTATAATTTGAATTTGCCATTTTTGGAAACTTTTCAAGCCACTTTCAACCTGACTTTCCATCATAAAAAATGATTCAAATGAAAATTTTCAAAACATGAAAGTTGAATATTTTTCTCTCCCCTTTCCAAAAAGTAGTACATCATATCCATAGCATTTGTGTAACTCAAGATATGATCAAAAAGCCTTCTACAAGACTTTTATTGATTCCAACATGCCATTTCAGTCCACATACTTCAAGTTCACATCATTTGAAGCAATATTGGCTTTGGAATCATGCATTTTCATGGATTTGTTAACTCCTAAAATTGGTAAACAATCGCTGGTCCTCTGAAGATAGCAAAAATATCCTCAGTTACTCGCAGGATCAACCAGATTGATCCTAGGACATGTGCTAAGTAAAAAGGGATTGTGATTTTGGTATATCACGTTTTTGGGAAAAAGGTCTTGAATCTCTCAACGAGATTCAGAATTTGTTTTAAAAGAAAATAAAGTAAAGTAAATGGCAAAGACTTTTAAAATAAATCAAATTAAAGACAAGGCTTGGAATTTTAAAAGGAAAATAAAGGCAAGACTTGAAATTTTAAAGGAAAATAAAGGCAAGGCTTGAAATTTACATGAAATTTAAAGGCAAAGCGAGGAATGTTAAACTGTTGGAAATGTAAAGAGGCTGGAATTGTAAAAGAAAATGCAGTAAATTGCTGGAAGGATAAATGACTTTGAAATGTAAATTGCTTTAAAATAAAGGCTTCTGAAGATAAATGGCTTCAAAAGTAAATAACTTGAAGATAAATTTGAAATTAAAAGTAAATTGGTGGTGTTTCAACCACGTACATTCTCACTGCACTCGTTTCTCTACACGTGAATACTTTGAGTATACGGAGTTACTAGTACATATGATTTCCACACACTTATTATAACACTAGAATAAGATATTTATATACATTAAAAATAACCGCTCACGATGGTTTCTCCTATAACTATCCTAAGATGCTGACACTTGTCCCACTATATGCTGAAGAAGCTTCATCTTGTGCCACTTGTCCCTGTCTTTGAATTGAAAACTCCACATTTCCCCTCCAAGATTGAACGTGCAAGACCCTTGGTAATTGTCACCTTCATCGAACATACACTTGGTCGAATCCCCTCAACACTTAGAAAATATTCCAAACTTATAATTTCACTAAGTATGAAACTTGTAGGTAGGTCGCTTCGACTCTCATTCTTTAATTGGTTAGGTCGAAACCTTACTTTTGGCTTATCACAAGAAAAAAGTATTTTACTAAGCCAATATAACCTCATTAATTGCTAGCGTCAAAATTTAGGGATAACAAATTGCCCCCAAAAAATGTTCTTTTTGACCATCTTGATGAAAATATCATTTTTTGATATTCATCTTTTCAACGACAGCTTAGGTCAGACAAAAGCATGGCTGAAACCACCTACCCCACGTTCTAAAACTGTTGTGATTCTTCGCCCATGTGCATGATGTCATGTCATAATGGCAAAAATCCCAAAAGTTCCATCAGCTGTTTCTACGGCTTTTTGATTGTGAATTTTTCCTTGAAACAATGCGCTAAAGTCTTTTCCATTAACTGCTTCCTCAACGCGTCAAATCCCAAGTGTCACGTGCCCCACCACTTTACGTCTCCATCAAGTGGCTGGACTTTGCAACTTCTTATTGCCTGCGCCTATAAATACCTCATTCAGCAAACAAAGAAAATTGTCCAAACACTTTGCGAATTCATCTCCTTCTTGCTAAAGTCTCCTCATTTCTTTCCAAGAACCCTAGAAAACTTCCATTTTCTTCATCAACAATGACATCCTCTAAGACTAATGTTTCTCATAAGAAAGGTCAGAAAGCCAAAACTTTCCACTTTGAACAAACTCTTCCACCATTCAACAACATTTCTGAACCGAAAACCATAAAAAATCCTCAGTTCGTGCATGAACCTTTGAACAACGAGACAAGGAGCTTGTACCGGTCTCAGGTAATGATTTCATTCCTTGTAAATGATTGTCCTTTTATTGTATCTGATCCACTGGCTACTGTACATAGTACATATGAAAAACTAAAAGAGTTCCTCCCATGCTACCGAAAAATTCATCCTTTAGGGCATAAGCACCTCCCTAAATCTGATGATTCTTCTTCTGACCCACTTCCTCTTAATGGTCTGGATATAAAGTACCTCTATGATGGTACCAGGCTGGTCAAAGTTGTCATCCAGTTTGCTGAGTTTGATCTATGGTTGGCTAGGTTAGAGATAACTAAGGCTAACTGTAAACACCCCAAATTTGCCCTCATTAATTCACACCATGGCTTGTGATCTCTTCATTTTCATAAGTTCAATCATATCATCTCATATTGCATTTTTGTTTCACTACATTGATTCAAAGCCATCTGCATCTAGGGTTTGTGATCTGAGCAATCCCTGAGCTATCTGAGCCACTCCAAAGGTCTTCAATCATCTCAAGAGGGTCCATGTATGTTCAAGCATCATATTATATCCTCCCAAGGTCAAGGAAGTCAAAAAATCACAAGAACTGAGGAAGGCATGGAAGCAAAGCCAAGCTTAACTGCACAAATGACCTAGAATTAGGGTTTTGGTTTCAGAGGCCATAACTCCAAATTTTTTGGTCATTCTTGTTTCTATTGGTCTCTATATGTTATGAGGATCATGCGTATCAATTTTCATGAAGAAATTCAATGGGGAAGGCATCTGATCAAGAGATGACTTCTTGAGCAAGTCAGTGCAAAATCAGGGCATCTGAGGCCCCCAATGACCCAACCAAAGGGTATTCTCCATCATTTTGAGTGTGTATGATCTTTATTTGATCATAGAAGATGTTAGAAGTTCACAAAATTGAAGAATTTCAAGCCATTTGCAAAATTGCCTTTTTGGGAAAGTGACTTGTAATGTAAACTTGCTATTTTGGGAAAGTTTTTCAACCTCCTCAAATTGATTCAAAAATGCTTCAAATGAGAAAACTTTGGTCATGAAAGTTGTAGAATGGATCCTCCCATTTTCAAAAAGTACAAGAACTTATTCTAATTCATTTTGGATCAAAAGTTATGGCTTGTCAAAGTTGGACAAAATCACATAATTTCAAGTTTTACACCAAAGAGGCAAAGTTGCAAAACCTCATGCCAAGGCAAAATGTGACTTCAAATGGACTTCTATGCATTACACAAACATGAACCATGACTTAAAAATCAGAATACACCAAAGAATCTCCAAGTTTCATGACTTTTGCTTCAAGAAATCACAAAAGGGCCAAACTTTGTGAAAATTGCAAAACCTCACATAAACCCTAATCCACTTGCATGTTGGCCTCAAATTCATTTCCATGGTTCTCCTTGATCACAGCTGAACCAAGCCATGCCTCTAAACCAGCTTGCCATGACCCATACCTCAAAGGACAAGTCACATTGACTTTTTGCAAAAGGGGCCATACCAATCAAGTTGTGACACCAACAACTCTCTGCCCTATCACAGCTTGATATGTGGACTAAAAGAGACTCAAAACATACAACAAGCCATCCTGAATACACAGCATTGCCATAGTTCCCAAAAACTCTTTTTTTGCATTTTCATTTGAAACTTAGCACTCAAGTCTCAAACATCAAAACCAACTTCACCATCCATTCAGAAAAGCTTCATAGAGCATAAACCATCCCTCATCTTGCCTTGAAAGTCCCTGAAACAGAAATACGATTTTCCACTTCCTTGGACAGAACTTCATCAATCTCACAAATCAGCCACCATACAATCTGTAAACACCCCAAATTTGCCCTCACCCATTCACACCATGGCTTGTGATCTCCTCATATGCATAAACTCAATCATAGCATCTCATATCACATTTTGATTCATTGCATTGGTTCTAGGTCATCTGCATCTAGGGTTTGTGATCTGAGCAATCCAAGAGCTTCTTGAGCCACTCCAAAGGTCATCAATCACTTCAAAGGGGTCCATATGTGTTCAAGCATCATATTGTATCCTTTCAAAGTCAAGAATGTCAAAAAATCACAAGAACTGAGAATGGCATGGAAGCAGAGCCAGGATTAACTGCACAGATGACCTAGAATTAGGGTTTTGGTTTCAGAGGCCATAACTCCAAATTTTTTGGTCATTCTTGTTTCTATTGGTCTCTATATGGTATAGGGATCATGCATATCAATTTTCATGAAGAAATTCAATGGGGAAGTCATCTGATCAAGGGTTGACTTTCTAGGCAAGTCAGTGCAAAATCAGGGCATCTGAGGCCCCCAGTGACCCAACCAAAGGGTGTTCATCATCATTTTGATTATGTATGATCTTTATTTGATCATAGAAGATGTGGGAAGTTCACAAAATTGAAGAATTTCAAGTCATTTGCAAAGTTGACTTTTTGGGAAAATTTGTCTTTTAATGAAATTGCCATTTTGGGAAACTTTTTCAACCCTTGCTTTTTGATCCAAAAATGCTTCAAATGGAAAAACTTTGGTCATGAAATTTGTAGAATGGATCATTCCCTTTTCAAAAAGTACAAGAACATGACCTAATTCATTTTGGATCAAAAGTTATGGCTTGTCAAAGTTGGCTAAAATCACAAAATTTGAAGTTTTCTACCAAAGAGACATTTTGCAAAAAGGTTTGTTCAAGTGTTCTAAAGGCCTCAAATGTGTACCATTTCTTCACAACATGATCATACAACATCTAAAATTCATAATGAGCCAAGAGATCACTCATCTTCATGACTTATGGAGCAATATTTCTCAAAGGAAGCAAAAGTGAGGCAAGTTGCAAAAACTCACTCAAGTGTGAATCCACTTGCTTGCTGACTTCACAAACAATCCTATGGCTCTCCACACATCTTGCTGCGCAGGACACCCCACTTGTCCTTGGCTAGCTAGTAGCCCGTGCCTCTCTTACACAAATTTGACATTTTGGCAACTTGAGCCATACCAATCACAAAAGCACACATCAACTCATCTGACCAATCCCATTAGTTTATGCAAACAAAAAGCAAGCCAAAGCACATACAACACAAGCCTGAAAGCACCCAGAACTGAGCTCTCTCATTTTTCACCTCATTTTGCAAAAGCTTTCGAAACATTCTCCACAAGCTGAAAACACACAAACCAACTCCACAAACCAACTCAGCACACTTCACTGGTCACGAACCACCCATCACCATGGCCTAAAACTCCCAGAAACCAAGATACGATTTCTCCCCCCTTTTGTGCAGAACCTTAGAAAACTCTCAAACCAAGCATTGTAAACTCCAAACAAGCATTGAAAGCTTCTCAGGAGGTTCATTGGAGGTGATTGGAAGCAAGAAGTCAGCCAGAAAGTGCCAGAAATCAAAGCTTCGACTCAGGTAGCCATGGAAATTCATTTTTCCAGAACTCTCTTTTCTTGTTTCTAAAATGATCTATATGCTTCCCTGAGTTCATTGAACTTTTTATTTTTGAAAATGATTGAGTATTGAGTGTGTATTGCTTCTCTGAAAGTTTTGCCATTTTTGCATTTTTGTTTCGAATCATGGTTTTGGGCAAGAAGAATTGAGTTATGAGGCTAGATTCGGGTTCAGGGAGGTGAAGAGAGTGGATCTGGAGCTTTAGAGCTCCAGAAATAACCTAGAGGTGAGGTTTTGGTTTTACTCAGGGGAAGTGTGGCCGGAGAAGACGACCGGAAGTCTTTTCCGGCCACCTGAGGTTAATTAGGGCTAATCAGAGTCATTAATGCAAGTTTGAATCTGGAGCGTGGGATGGGTTGACTAGGGCTGACTGGCGCGCGAACGAGTGGTCCAGATTTCACACTTAACCCTAATCTTGTTTTATTAATTTAATTAATTACGATTAATTTATATCCAGCCAGTTTGAATTCCAGCCTTTGGATCTGGCGCCAGTCAACTCCCGCGCGTATCATTTGAATCCTGGCCGTTGGATCAGCATACTTCTCATTTTATTTCATTTAATTTCATTTGTTTTGTTCAATTTATTAAAAATAGTAAAACATTTTCAAAAATTCTGGAAATTTTTATACAATCTTTTATTAATTTTCAGAAACCAAAAACATTTTTATTTTTATTTTTTGCATTAAAAAATATTTTTAAATCATTTAAAAGATTATTTTTAATTAATTAATGAGAATTAATTAATTAAAAATACTTTTAGGTATTTAAAAATCACCAAAAAATTCATGAAACCTTTAAAATCATTTAGAAACATTGTCCAACCTTCAAACCAAATTTCTTTTTTGATCTTAATGCATTTTGACAATTTTCCATGGAATTAATTCTATTTCAAAGCATTATTTTGATCCAATCTTCAAAAATTCATTTCTGCCTAGTCTTTAAGAGTTGGACAATGATTCTTTTTGCGTTGCATCTTGCATATCATGTAGTTTACAGGATTAAATTGGCTTGAATTGATCTTGCATTTTCCATTTGTTTGACATTTTTTTGACAAGGTATCCTAAAACCCTAGAAATCTTAGGAAATTCATAACTTTCACTAGGTTAAGAATTGGATCCGCTCCTTTGGGTAGTGAGTTTGTATAGGTTTAGGGTTCCTTTGAATGCATTTTCAATTTTTTATCATGATGTTTGCTTCTGGTTTTGATTTTTGTTTTGTACATGGATCATAAACCCTAATTTGGGCTTCCTTTTGCATTCATCTTGCATTTGCTTGCATACCATGACTTGCCATGACATTTTATGTATCCATTTGATTCATTAGACATCTTAAGACATGTTAGAAGCATGTTTGATCATTGCATATTTCATTTGCCATGTTGTATGTCATTTGCATTCCATAACTTTTCATGTATATCCATGGTTCTAAGCATGTTTCTCTTGCATCCATATGCTTGTATGATCATCCCCATGCCTTGTTTCATGTGTGCATCACCTCATAGCATCATTAACATCATACTCATGCTTCTGGTTTTGTTTTGCCTCATGCCATTTCATCTCATTTTGCATTGCATTGCATTTCTTTCAGTAACTTTTCAGGTGGTAAGTTACTTTGAGAAGTGAATTTGCCTTCACTTCTCACAATTTATTTTCATCTCTCTTATGCATCATTGCTGCATTTTGTCTTGTGTTTGGGATTGAGCTTGCTCATTCTTCTTCTTCTTACTTTCTTTCCTTAAGTGACTTGCCTTCTTAAATGAAGCAAGTTACTTTGCTTCCTTTGCTCCTTTCATCTGCTTCCTGGTGGTTCCTTTGAAGATCTTTCTTGTAAACCTCACAAACCTTAGGAACAACCAAGCATGACAATAATTAGGGTTTTGTTTAGTCCCCCCCATTTATATTTTACCTTTGTGTCTCATTGAGTCTTCTCTTCTCACCTCATAATCAGGGACTAAACCCTAAAGGCTTTAAGGCTCTGTGATTAAGCTTATGCCTGCATCCTTCTATTAGGATGGAGTGCATAACTTTAATCCTAAGTGTTAAACCCTTAATGTGTTTAAATCCTTTAATCAATTCATCTAATAATCACCAAGACACCAAGCTTGTAACTTGGGCCTTGCATTAGGGTTCTATTTCTTCCTTAATTGGTTAAGAAGGACTAACCCTAGTGTTAATGGACAAGTCCTCCTCAAGTTGTCTTACAAACCATAAAAATCACTTCATCATCTTATCATTAACTAAAATTCACTTAATAAAGGTTTTGTTTTGTCATGAGTTTAATCCCTAATCATGGATTAAGTTGAGGAGCTTTCCTCAGCTTAAACATTCTCATCTATTATCCTTCTATTAGGATGGTGTAATGAGTCTGTTTAATCCCTGATTATGGCTTAATCTCATTACTCAACACTAAACAAAAACAACAAAAACATCTAAATAATCACAAGTAGGTTAATGATCTTAATCCTACATCAAGGTGTTTAAGTGTGAGAAGCTGACTTCACACTTAAGGTATTCTCATTACCCCTAATCAGAGGGAAGATGTGATGAGTTTACTAGCCCATTGGTTTAGGCTTAAGCTCATTAACTTATGACAAATTTTCAAAAGCAATAAAAGACTGAAAACTCAAAAACAAACAATAATCGTCTCCTCCGGGATTCTTTTCTCATCACACTCACTCATAAACGGGAACTTGCTTCTTCCGTCTAATGCAAGACAGTTTGCACCTGAGCCAGACAGGTCTTACACTTGAGCATAGACAAGTAAGCAGTTCATCAGTCAATTTATCTTTCAGTCTCTTTGGGTCGAACTACGGTGTTCTGACTTCCTCATTGCACGAGAGGATACGTAGGCATAACTTAACAGTTATCGAACAAAAGTCTCTGTATATCCCCCCTCTTTCTAGCCTCATTCTTTTAGCCTCATATTCTTGAGCATCTCATCCTTGTTCTTACACTGACACTGTACATTTATACACTTCACTTCTTTTACACTGACACCTGTACATCCTTTTCCAGCTCTTTTACACACAAATTGCACTGACACTACCCCTTTTAAAACACAAATCTTTTAAGCGTGGATCCTGTCGAGTACGACGGACAATCTGGGTGCTAATACCTTCCCAGGTTGTAACCAACCCCCTTTCTCAGTCTCTCTGGTTCGCAACCGTCTTATCCATCTTTTTCTAGGCCCATGCAGCATTGCCTTTCCTCCGGGATAAAAATGCCTAGCTGGCGACTCTTTTCATTTCCTGTGAGTTCACTCCTGTGTGTTCTCACATCCTCCTTTCACCGACTGTTCGCGTCTGTACCCCATTTGAGCCCAGTCTCATCTTTTGGGAGCGACAGCTTGGCGACTCTGCTGGGGACCCTTATACTGTAACCAGGGCTTCTGGTTCTTTTTGTGGGTTCCTCCTAGCGCTTGTTTGATTTGTGTTTACTAGGGTGTTATGTGCTATTTGTGCTTGTATATTTGTTTTGTTTTTTGCTTTATGTACAGTTGTTTACTGCTTTCTTTACAGCTTTACATATATCATACTGTCATATTGTTCTGGCTGGATCTGGTTTTGTTGCTTTGGTGGGTGGGGTTCTATTGAGAGTTAAGGTCCTATACCTGGGACCTGAGTGACACCTAGGCTAGATTGGTTCATGTTCTTTCCCATTCCATTTCGGTCTGGTGCGGGAATATGGAACACGGTTCAGATATGGGTTTCTTCTTGAGAACTCTGTGCTACAGATCTCCTGTAGTGCTAGGGCTATCTGGGAAGCCTGCCAAGTCTGGATGACCTTTACTATGACCTTCAGAAACTGAGGTGAATTAGAGGAGGATCTTTTATGGTTATTGTAAACACTGTACCTCCGGGTTAGAAGTGTTTACACTTCTCATAACTGATCCAAGTCTGAGGATCTTTGTTTTAGAACACCACCTGTGAGGGGGTTGGGCTGTTTACAGGTTTGCAGTTACCCTTGACCTCAACATACCCTGTTACTTTGTTTTGATTAAGAGCACTCCATTTTGGGACAGTTCTTGTGATTTTAACCCTGGGCATGTGACTCTTTATTTGAGTCCCCCACCTTGGTTACTGGACTTATGAACTTCCATCTGGATTTCTTGAACATACATGGACTTATATCAAGGCAGTCAATCAGATCCAGCTTGATCACAAACCCTTGCATATCATTTGCATACATCATCATTGCATCATTTAACATTTGCTTATTTGTTTTTCAGGGTATCCACATCACATATTTTGGCTTGGTTTTGACCCCTTCATCTGCATAGACCTATCTGCTTCAGCTATCCTCATCAGCTACCTGCTTCAGTCACCTGCATCATCAGTATTAGCCTGTCAGTGGCCCATCTTCTAGTATCAGTCATCATCATCAGCATCTGTTTTAGCTCTTCTTCAGCAACATGGCACCCAAGAAGAGCAACATCTCATATCATTTCTTTGAGCCTGAGTTGACTGGCATTAGGAAGATCTAGGCCCTTATTACTCCAGACCATATACCACTATTCAGAGAACATTTTGGAGGCATCCTTGATGTGGTTATGGATTTGGACCCTTCTCAGAGGAGCTTGATTCACACTTGTCTACAGTTCTATGATCCTCCTTTAAGATGCTTCACCTTCCAGGATTTTCAGTTGGGACCCTTGTTGGAAGAGTATTCATCACTGATTGGTGTACCTGTCAGGGGTGGTGTCCCCTTCAACCTTGAGATGGCTTTTCCAAGTAATGAAGAAGTGGCAAAGGCACTATATCTGGAACCCTCTCTGATTGGACACAACATGACAGCAAAGGCTGGAGTCTCTGGTCTACACCTGGATTTCTTGACTTTTCAGGCTATCCTAAAGGCCTCCTTGGGAGAATGGAAGGCAGTCTGTGCTTTGTTGGCCCTCAGCATATATGGGGTTATACTTTTTGCAGATGAGCCTAAGTTTATTAGCAAGAATGCCATTCACCTTTTCATTCTGAGGAACCCAGTGCCCACTTTACTGGGGGATTTCTACTACTCTGTTCATCAAAGGAATGAAAAGCAAAGAGGAAGATTGGTGAGATGATGTGCTCCCATGTTCCATACCTGGCTGCTCAAACACTTGCCCAAGGCTGATGCATTCTTAAATCCTCACCAGCAGAAGAACTGGGCTAGGAGACTCATTGCTTTGACCTCAGATGATATCAGGTGGTGCACCCAGAGCACCAAGGGCAGGGACATCATTACTAGTTGTGGGCAGTTCCCCAATGTACCTCTGATAGGAGTGAAGGGTTGCATCAACTACAACCCTCTGTTATTCAAAAGACAATTGGGCTATGCATTGGTCCACCCTCCCAGAACACAAGACTTGGCTGAAACCCTTTATTGTGAGGCTAAGCCTAATTTAGCTATTGTCAGGCAAGCATCCTGGGCTTGGGACAATGTCCAGACCAAAGGGATGGCCATTCTTGGGAGATGCAACAACGTGGCCTCAGCTCAGTACTATGAGTGGTCTCATGCCAGGGCACAAATTTCTGGGATGCCCTTCACCATTGAGGATGCACCTGGACCATCCACAGCACCACCTCCAGCCACTGTCAGCCTGGAAGAGTTTGAGAAACTGAAAGAGAGGAATGGGAACCTGACTCAAGCTCTGCAAAAGACCCTCTGGGAGAGGAGTGATGGTCGCCTGGACATTGAGAGATTAGAAAAGCTTAAGGTGGAGCATCTAGCCAGGATTGAGAAGTCAGAGGACTACATTAAGAAGTCAAGGGAAGGAGAGCAGATTTTGAAGAATGCCTGTAAGGAGGCTCAGTTTCAGAAGGCCAGGACTGATCTCTATCTGAAAGAGAGTCAAGCTAGGTGGGTCAGGATCACTGAAGCTCGCACTCAGGAGGATAAGAGGACTCAGGACAAGATTGAACAGTTGGAGGCTAATGCAAAGGAGCAACAGGAAGCCCTGCTAGCAGCCCAGAAGGAGATCTCAGAGTTGAAGATCAGGGCTGGTGTGAAGAGGTCAAAGGACCAGAGCAGACACAAGAAGCTAACTGCTACTATTGCCACCAGGAATCTTCTCATCAGGAACCTCACAGAGCGTCCAGCTGATCCTGTGACTGAAGCACTTCTAAAAGAAGTTCAGGAGGATGAGTTTGGTCTTGGTGTCTGACTTTTGCTTGTTGTTGCTTTCATTTCATTGTACTTTTCCTTTTTATGTTGTATTTTGACCCCTCAGAGGGCATAAATTGTAAAAAACAAACTATGTATTATTCACTTTTTGTAATATATGTATTGGTTTGTTTTATCTGAGTTCTTTCAAGCAACACCAAAGGCATCTTCCCCAGGGGTCTGGAAAGGTCAAAACCAAGTGCCAAGCCGGATACCTTGGAGACAAATAGGCATACTGCATTGCATACTAACCTTTGTTTTGTTTTGTAGGTTTGTTTTGTTTTTGTTACTAACTTTGTTGTGGTTCAGGAACTATTGCTCGCCGTCGGGTGTTCCCACTCAACCGTCCGCACAAATATCCTACCCGCAACAACCTTCCGGGTATACAAATGGACCAGGTACAACAGGATCTTACAGAAGTCAGGACTCAAATGGCCAATGAGAGGTTGGAAATGAGGAATCAGATGACTCAGTTTATGGAGGTGATGAATGGATTGGCACAGAGCCAAGAAAGATTAAGGGCATTAGTAGAAAGGCAGACTCAGGAAGACCCCCATCTAGGGACTGGTGGAACAAGCAACAATGAGAGGGTTCAGCCTCATATCAACCCACCTGTATTTGGACCCCACCTGCACCCAGAGATCAACATCCCTGCTAATGTGCAAGGGAATGCCACTACAGGCAGAGTACTACAAGAAGACCCCCAAGAAGATCAGTTCACTGTGATGGGAGCTGGGGATGAAGCCTATGACAGAAGGCTAGATGAAATTGCTGAGAAATTAAGGTCCCTAGAGTCTCAAAACTCCTTGGGTTTTGATGTTATGGACATGGGCTTAGTGGACGGGGTCAGGATTCCCCATAAGTTTAAACCTCCGTGCTTTGAGAAGTACAACGGAACCTTCTGTCCACGAACCCACCTGCAGTCCTTTCTGGGGAGACTGAAGGCATACACCATGGATGAAAAACTGTGGATGTTTTATTTCGAAGACAGTTTAACAGGAGCTTCAAGGGAATGGTACTCTCATTTGACCAGAGCAACCGTCAGATGTTGGAAGGACTTGGCTGAGGCCTTCATTAGACAATACCAGTATAACCTGGACATGGCTCCTAACAGGACCCTCCTGATGGGAATGTCCCAGTCATCCAGAGAAATCTTCCGGGAATACGCCCAGAGGTGGAGACAGCTTGTTGCCGCTGTCCATCCACCCATGTCGGAGAGGGAGATGGCCGACATGTTTATGAACACCCTCCAAGGGACATACATTGATAGGCTAGCTGCCTTTTCTTCCACCAGTTTCGCGGACGTAGTTGTAGCTGGAGAAAGAATTGAGAGCCTATTAAAGATGGGCAAAATTTCTGACAATGGTGCGAGCTCGTCTAGCAACCCAAGAAAGCCTTTTGCGGGCCCAAGAAGAACTGGTGAGACTAATGCTATCCATACCAGCAGGGGCAGACCCCAGTATGTTCATAGGTCAGTGGCAGCTGTCACCATTCCCGCTCCAATTCATCCACAACCAGCATACCAACCGCAGCAACAACCCCACTACCAGCAACAAGTTCAGTATCCACCTCAGAGAAATTATAACAATAACAACACCAGCAACAACAATCAGCAAAGACCGTTTCAACAGAGACCATCTCAGGCCAATAGGGTGATTGATCTGATCCCTATGCCTTATGCCACATTATTGCCACAACTCCTGAAACTTAACCTGGTTGAGCTAAGGACATTGGCACCTCCAGATCCTGCCAGTCTACCCAGAAATTATGACGCCAGCGCCAGATATGCTTTTCACTCAAATGCACCTGGCCACAGTACAGAGAAGTGCAGAGCTTTGCACATGAAAGTACAAGATCTAGTGGATTCCAAAGCTCTAAACTTTGCACCTCCGCCAAATGTCAGTAAGAACCCTATGCCCAACCACGGAGGACCCAAAATCAATGCTATTGAAGAAGATAAGCCGTCTTACTTGATAACCAGTGTGGGGCAGATTCGGACACCCTTGGTAGAGATTAAAGCTCAACTCCTTGAATGTCAAATGTTCCCCGGATGTGAGTTAGGATGTGCTTATTGCAACATTTCAGTAAATGGGTGTGATAACTTGAGAAGTGGCATAGATGGTCTCATCCAGAGTGGCCTGCTTCAAATCACAACATCAATACCTACCAATCCGGCAATCTCCTTAACAACAATTCCTGAATCTTCTACAACTGCAACAACAATTATTCTAAACAACTCTTCAATCTCATCAACAAATGCTTCATCTGTCACTTCAACGGACCAAATATCAACAAACATCCCTTCTACAACTTCAGCACCCCTTCATTCAGAACCTCCTACAACAGCAACACCCATCCAGTCAACAGTGCCTCCTACAACATCAACAGCAAATAATGAAAGTGTCTCAACGGTTACAATATATTATGATCCTGCAAATGATTCTGCCTACAACTCACAAAACGCCACTCCTATCAGAGCACCAGTTACAATATACTATGATCCACACACTATCATGGTCCCTTCTGCAGCTGCTATCAGTCCAGTCACTATCACAGTGCCTGGGCCAGTCCCTTATGAAAGCAATAATGCCATCCCTTGGCATTACGGCTCAGATCTATACTGCGAAGGACAGAAAATCACTCTAGAATCATCAACTTCTTCACCACAAATAGACAATGTGGGGGGAGGCGGAGGCTTCACTCGAAGCGGACGTCTCTTTGCCCCGCAAATTCCAAGACCCATTGCTGAAGCAGAAGCTGCTGCCAAGACAAAAGGGAAGAGCATGGTGCAAGAAGAACAAGTTGCTAAAGAAGCTTTAAAAACCCCTTTTGATCAAGAGGTTGATGAATTCATGAGAATCATCAAGAAACGTGATTACAAAATAGTGGACCAGCTTCACCAGACGCCTTCCAAGATCTCCATTTTATCATTGCTAATGTGCTCCGAGGCTCACCGGAACGCACTACTAAAAGTCTTGCACGCAGCTTATGTGCCAGAGGAGATTACCGTCAATCAGTTAGAGGCAGTGGTTGGAAATGTTAACGCTAGTAATGGACTAGGATTTACCAACACTGATTTGATGACGGAAGGCCGCAATCACAACAAGGCTTTGCACATTACCTTGGAGTGTAAGGGTGCAGTTCTTTCCCATGTACTGGTAGATACAGGGCCATCCCTCAATGTCTTGTCTAAGAAAGCCCTTGTGAAGCTAGAACATGAAGGATTGGCATTATATCCCAGCAACTTGGTAGTAAGAGCCTTTGACGGTTCTAAGAGATCAGTTCTGGGAGAAATTGAGTTGCCTATAACGATTGGCCCACAGACTTTCAAAACGACCTTCTTCGTGATGGATATACAGCCTGCCTACAGCTGTCTATTGGGTAGACCATGGATACACGCCGCTGGCGCCGTGACGTCAACCCTTCACCAGAAGTTAAAATTCGAGTGGGAGGGCCAAGTCGTTACTATTTGTGGAGAGGAAGATATCTTTGTTAGCCATCTGGCTACATACAAATACATTGAGATGGATGGGGAGATCCACGAAACTATGAGTCAAGGGTTTGAGGCCTTGAACATAAATGAAGCATTCGCGGTACCTGGAACCTCAATGACATCTTATCAGCAAGCCCGGAAGGTTGTTGAAGAAGGGACTGCCCAAGGCTGGGGCAAGTTGCTGCCCGTAGAGAAGAAGGAGGATAGATTTGGGTTGGGTTACAAACCAACTCAACAAGATCAAGCAGAGGCTGCTAAGAAGCCCAATTTTATCAGTGGGGGGATGCTCGCCCCAGATGCCGTGAACAACTTGGAAGACGAGGATGAAAGCGACCGCAACCTGGAGAGCTGGATACGTCCAAGGATCCCGGGGAGCAGTATCTCAAACTGGTCTTCCCAGGAAATTATAAGAGTTACTCCTGCAGAGTAATTATTATTTCCTGTATTTTTTAAGCATGCATCAAGTCTTGCATCTTGCCCAAGATGACAAGACTCATTTGGTAATCGGGCCATCTGTAATTTTGTGCAAATAGATCAATCAATGATAATCGGACATCTTTTGCAAATGAGTCTTTTTCTTTTCCTCTCACTGTTTTTCCTTTTTTCTTTTTGTACAAAAATAAATGGCAATGTTTTCAAAATGATAACTTCATTTCACTCTTTTTAAACAAGATTAAAATCAATCACTAAAATGAACAAACTGAACCCTTGCAGAGAATGCTTTCCAGACCGCACCGACAACAGCACGGCTATGACTTCGTATGACTTTGACAATCCAATCAATCAAGCTGATGAAGGGGTTGAAGAAGAGTATGAGCTTCCTGAAGAGCTAGCCAGGTTGTTAAGACAAGAGGAAAAGGTTATCACTCCTCATCAGGAGGAGGTCGAAACGATTAATCTTGGTACAGATGAAGACGTGAAAGAAGTTAAAATTGGGGCCTGCTTACAAGACTCAGTGAAGAAACAACTGATTGACCTGCTTCAGGAATATGTGGATGTGTTTGCTTGGTCTTATCAGGATATGCCAGGGTTGGACACCGACATTGTTATGCACAAGCTGCCTTTAAAAGAAGATTGCCCGCCGGTTAAACAGAAACTGCGCCGTACTCGCCCAGCCATGGCAATGAAAATCAAAGAAGAGGTACAAAAGCAGTGGGACGCCGGGTTCCTTGCTGTAACTAGCTACCCACCGTGGGTTGCTAATATAGTACCAGTGCCTAAGAAGGATGGCAAAGTAAGAATGTGTGTTGACTACGGGATCTGAACAGAGCCAGCCCGAAAGATGACTTCCCATTACCTCACATCGATGTATTGGTAGATAACACGGCTCAGTTCTCGATATTCTCCTTCATGGACGGATTTTCAGGATACAATCAGATCAAGATGTCACCTGAAGACATGGAGAAGACAACCTTCATCACACCCTGGGGCACGTTCTGTTACAAGGTGATGCCATTCGGACTGAAGAATGCTGGTGCAACATATCAACGGGCTATGGTGACATTATTCCACGATATGATCCATAAAGAAATCGAATGTTATGTGGATGACATGATTGCCAAGTCCCTCACCGAAGAAGACCACCTGGTAAATCTGTTGAAGTTATTCAAGCGTCTGAGGAAGTACCAACTGAAGTTAAACCCCAACAAATGCACATTCGGGGTGCGATCCGGTAAGTTGCTGGGATTTATTGTAAGTTAGAAAGGGATTGAAGTTGACCCTGATAAAGTCAAAGCCATTCAAGAAATGCCTGCACCGAAGTCAGAAAAAGAAGTTCGAGGGTTCTTAGGACGATTGAACTACATTTCACGGTTCATATCTCACCTTACAGCAACCTGTGAACCCTTGTTCAAACTGCAAAGAAAAGAACAAACGGTCAGGTGGAACGAAGACTGTCAGAAGGCTTTTGACAAGATCAAGGAGTACTTACAAGAGCCTCCGATCCTTATGCCTCCAGTTGAAGGAAGACCTCTAATCATGTACTTGACAGTATTAGAAGGGTCAATGGGGTGTGTGCTGGGCCAGCATGACGAGTATGGTCGAAAAGAGTATGCAATATACTACCTAAGCAAAAAGTTTACCGACTGTGAACATCGTTATTCACTGCTCGAGAAAACTTGCTGTGCTTTAGCGTGGGCTGCTCGCCGACTAAGACAGTATATGTTGACCCACACAACCTTATTGATCTCAAAAATGGACCCAGTCAAGTATATTTTTGAGAAGCCAGCACTTACCGGACGGGTTGCAAGATGGCAAATGATCCTCACAGAATATGACATCCAGTACACATCTCAGAAAGCCATCAAAGGCAGTGTATTGTCTGAATATCTTGCTGAGCAACCTATTGATGATTACCAGCCTATGAGATTTGACTTCCCTGATGAAGACATCATGTTCATAAAAGCAAAAGATCATAAAGAGCCTGTTCACACTGAAGGGCCTAACCCAAAAGAAGAATGGACTATGATGTTTGATGGGGCTGTTAATATGAATGGTCGTGGTGTTGGTGCAGTACTCATTACACCTAAAGGAGTTCACATGCCTTTCTCGGCAAAACTCGCCTTTAACTGCACTAACAACGAAGCTGAATACGAAGCTTGAATTATGGGTCTTGAGGAAGCCATTGACCTCAGGATCAAGACGTTGACTGTATTCAGAGATTCAGCTTTGGTAGTCAATCAAACCAACGGCAAATGGTATACACACCAGGATCATCTGATACCTTACAGGGATTATACAAGGAGGTTGTTGACTTTCTTTACAATAGTCAAGCTTAAGTATATCCCTCGGGACGAGAATCAGTTTGCAGATGCTCTGGCTACCATTTCATCCATGATCAAAGTTCAAGCTGCCAACTTTGTACCTCAAATTTCAGTGTCCAGACTTGACAGACCAGCATATGTATTTGCAGCAGACGTTGTCAAAGATGATAAGCCTTGGTTCCATGACATTAAGTGCTTATTGGAGGATCAAACATACCCACCTAGGGCATCTTCCAATGATAAGAAGACTTTAAGAAGGCTTGCTGGTAGTTTCTTTCTGAACACTGACGGCTCCCTGTACAAGAGAAACTTTGATATGGTACTCCTCAGATGCGTTGATAGAACAGAAGCAGACTTGTTGATGCACGAGGTACACGAAGGATCCTTTGGTACCCATGCTGGAGGACATGCAATGGCCAAGAAATTGCTAAGATCGGGTTATTACTGGATCACGATGGATGCCGACTGCTGTGCTTACGCCAGAAAATGCCATAAATGCCAGATTTATGCGGATAAGGTGCATGTGCCTCCCAATCCTTTGAATGTGATGTCTTCACCCTGGCCCTTTGCTATGTGGGGCATTGATATGATTGGCAAGATTGAACCGACTGCTTCGAATGGCCACAGATTCATCTTGGTTGCCATTGACTATTTCACCAAGTGGGTCGAAGCAGCTTCCTATGCAAACGTTACAAGACAAGTGGTAGCCAGATTTCTGAAGAGAGATATCATCTGTCGGTACGGAGCTCCCGAGCGAATCATTACTGACAATGGTTCCAACTTAAACAACAAAATGATGGCAGAGCTATGCCGGGACTTCAAGATTCAACACCACAATTCTTCTCCTTACAGGCCAAAGATGAACGGCGCTGTTGAGGCAGCTAATAAGAATATCAAGAAGATTGTGTAGAAGATGGTAGTCACCTACAAAGACTGGCATGAAATGCTACCATTTGCCTTACATGGGTACCGTACGTCAATCAGAACATCTACTGGGGCAACACCGTATCAACTTGTGTATGGTATGGAGGCAGTCCTACCTGTTGAAGTTGAATTACCCTCCTTACGGGTGTTAATGGATGTTAAACTGAATGAAGCAGAATGGGTCCGGTCCCGATATGAACAACTGAGTCAGATTGAAGAAAAAAGATTGGCTGCAATCTGTCATGGGCAGTTGTATCAGAAAAGAATGAAGAAAGCCTTCGATCAGAAAGTCAGGCACCGAGAGTACCAAGTGGGAGATCTTGTGCTGAAAAGAATCCTCCCTCCTCATACAGACCACAGGGGCAAGTGGACTCCAAACTATGAAGGACCATTCGTAGTAAAGAAAGTTTTCTCGGGTGGAGCACTCATGCTCAGCACCATGGATGGTGAAGACTTCCCGTCCCCTGTGAATTCAGATGCAGTTAAAAAATACTTCGCATAAAATGACCCGCTGGACATAAAAACAGAATGAAAGTCCAGGCAAAAATAGGGCATCCCGGCGAGTCAAAAACAGAATAAAAGACTCGGGCAAAAATAAGGGAAAAATAAACAAAAATGTACACCCGCTGAGTTGAAAAGCCGCATTGGACAACTCAGGCAAAAAAGGGTATCCCGATGGATTGAAAACCCGAAAGGGTGGTCCATGCAAATAAGGGAATAAGCGAACAACTGCATTCTGAATTCGTCTGTATCACCTACGACTTGGTAAATCTCGAAAGGATCAAGCTCCACTCAGAATCAGCCTCCTTCAGAAAGCAAGACGAGAAGAACGTCAAATGTCATACGAGTCATAGCAAAGGGAAGCTCCTCGAAGCGTCGTCAACATTGCCAGCATTTTGTTTCTCAATTTGTAACAATCCCCTCATTTTAGGAGATATGTTTCTTTGACTGTATCTTGCCAATTCAGGGCACGTGAATTAATAAAATCAGATTTTCAGTCATGTCTCGTACACTTTATTTTCATTTGCAAAATGTCCGATGTCATTAAAGGTACTGATTGCATAAATACAGATACGTCTTTCTGAAACTACGTGCTTATAGGAAATATACTTACTCCCAGGAGTAGCTAAACCCCCATGACGGAACCCGGTAGGGGACACCTAGGGATTACTTGTGCGTCCTTTGTCTTTGCAGGATTGCAGGTATTCAAAGCGCAACATGGGGCATGTAAGCTTCATCCCAGCAAGCTGGCAAATCAACACTCACTCAGTCTCAGCACCCAAAGTGTTTTCTCCCCAGCTGAGTTGCCACTTGTTATTTCTCCCTAGCCGAGTACAAAAGCCAGGGAAGCGTCTCCCCACAGAGTTTCAGCCTCTATCCAGAAGAGCAACGCATGAAGGAATCACAACAGAGTGACGAAAGCTTCTACAAACCCCAACTGGGTCCCCTCATTACCAAGGATGGGTCTACCAGTGACCTATTCCCCCAAGCAGATACATCTCCTCGGATCTACCAATGATCTCATCCCCAGCTGGAATATCCACTTCAAACAGATCGACCAGAAATCTTCACAGCAACGGGATCCGAATCCCGGATTGGTATCCTTGCATAATCATAGCATTCGCATCATATTTTCCCCACAGAGCGTAGCATTCCGTCTAAAACGGAGCATTACGGCAAAAATCAAACATATTGCATAATCATAAGCCACGTTCTGAATCAAACACTTGTGAATAATAACAATCCATCAACAGTATACAGAATGCTCCCCAGATTCCCCAGCGGAGAATTAAAGCTAAAGCAGTTGCCTTACATTCACAAACATCGGTATATACTCCTTGTGGCACCCGTCCGTGTCATATCCCCAGCATAAAGCCAAAGCGTCCCCTTTGCACTCACAGACACTTGTATATATACAATTCCTTGACACCCGTCCGTGTCACCTTCCCCAGCATAGTTGCCTAAAACACTTTGTAAACCATACACTTGTTTATATTATACTTTTCTCTCTTTTGACACTCGTCTGTGTCACTCTCCCCAGCAGGTTAAACACTCTCCTGTACACCACTCGTACTTATTTCACCCATACAGATACCCGTCCATATCTTGTATATATCACTCAGATCCCCTCAGAGTCAACACTCGTCCGTGTTTTTTGTTAACCAGTTGGTACTCGTCCGTACCATCATCTCAGAACATGTGTCAAGCGTTTGTTTCTACCTGATACTCGTCCGTATCATAGTCTTGAGGATGCTCGTCCGCATCTTTAATCCATACACTGTGTCAAACATTTTTGTCTTTGTGAATATAGACACTCGTCTGTGTCTACTATTACCCAGAAGAGTCCCCTCAGATTCAACACTTGTCCGTGTTCCTTGTTAACCAGTTTGATACTCGTCTGTATCATCATCTCTGAACACGTGTCAGTATTTGTTTCTACCCGATACTCGTCCGTATCGTAGTCTTAGGGATGCTCGTCCGCATCTTTAATCTATACACAGCGTCAAAACACTTATACCCTTTATTTCCTGGATATAAGCACTCGTCCGTGTTTACTATTCCCCAGTAGATCGCCAGCAAAGCAAAATTTCTTTTGTTATCTGACATTCGTCCTATGTCATGATAAACCCTGAGAGCAGCCGTCCCCTGCTAGGTGATCGTCCTTCACCTCTTGATGATCGTCCTTCATCATGCTCATCCGATGGCCGTCCCCATCGTTGATCTTTTCTATCCGACATTCGTCCTATGTCATGATATTTAGCAGCCGTCCCCTGCTAGGTAATCTTCCTTCACCTTTTGATGATCGTCCTTCATCATTTTATCCGATGGTCGTCCCCATCGTTGATTTGGTTATCTGACATTCGTCCTATGTCATGATAAACCTTGAGAGCAGCCGTCCCCTGCTAGGTGATCGTCCTTCACCTCTTGATGATCGTCCTTCATCATGCTCATCCGATGGCCGTCCCCATCGTTGACCTTTTATCCGGCATTCGTCCCATGCCGCGATATTTTCGGCAGCCGTACCCTGCCAGGTGATCGTCCTTCACCTTAGATGACCGTCCCTCATCTTATCCCCAACAGAGCAGCCGTCCCCTGCTAGGTGATCGTCCTTCACCTTTGATGACCGTCCCTCATCATTATTTCATTTATTCTTTAACCCGATGGCCGTCCCCGTCGTGGTCCCTTTTCCTTTTTCTGATGATCGTCCTTCATCAGTTTAGCCCGATGGCCGTCCCCATCGTTGTTTGCATTACTTTATGAACCTGATGGCCGTCCCCATCATTTTTCATTAATCCCCAGAGAGTTGTATAGCTTTACTTGATGGTCTTCCCCATCATAATCCCTTTTATCCCCAGCATGTCGGCCGTCCCCGTCATTGCTTTATTTCCCGCACTTTTCCCAGCGTGTCGGTCGTCCCCGTCATTGCTCGTTCCCCAGCAGTCGTCCTCTGCTCGACGGTCGTCCTCCATCGCCTATACTTTATAATATACTTTATTTTCTTTTATAATCTATATCCCTTTTCTTCTTCATTCCGTGAGTGCAAATTTTGGACTGTCTTTGGTATTCAACCACAAGTTATCTTGTTTGCCTGTTAAGTCGTTGCTTACATCCTGCACATCTAACTCATGTTTGAATAGGGGCAATTGTAAACACCCCAAATTTGCCCTCACCCATTCACACCATGGCTTGTGATCTCCTCGTATGCATAAACTCAATCATAGCATCTCATATCACATTTTGATTCATTGCATTGGTTCTAGGTCATCTGCATCTAGGGTTTGTGATCTGAGCAATCCAAGAGCTTCTTGAGCCACTCCAAAGGTCATCAATCACTTCAAAGGGGTCCATATGTGTTCAAGCATCATATTGTATCCTTTCAAAGTCAAGAATGTCAAAAAATCACAAGAACTGAGAATGGCATGGAAGCAGAGCCAGGATTAACTGCACAGATGACCTAGAATTAGGGTTTTGGTTTCAGAGGCCATAACTCCAAATTTTTTGGTCATTCTTGTTTCTATTGGTCTCTATATTGTATAGGGATCATGCATATCAATTTTCATGAAGAAATTCAATGGGGAAGTCATCTGATCAAGGGTTGACTTTCTAGGCAAGTCAGTGCAAAATCAGGGCATCTGAGGCCCCCAGTGACCCAACCAAAGGGTGTTCATCATCATTTTGATTATGTATGATCTTTATTTGATCATAGAATTTCAAGTCATTTGCCAAGTTGACTTTTTGGGAAAATTTGACTTTTAATGAAATTGCCATTTTGGGAAACTTTTTCAACCCTTGCTTTTTGATCCAAAAATGCTTCAAATGGAAAAACTTTGGTCATGAAAGTTGTAGAATAGATCATTCCCTTTTCAAAAAGTACAAGAACATGACCTAATTCATTTTGGATCAAAAGTTATGGCTTGTCAAAGTTGGCTAAAATCACAAAATTTGAAGTTTTCTACCAAAGAGACATTTTGCAAAAAGGTTTGTTCAAGTGTTCTAAAGGCCTCAAATGTGTACCATTTCTTCATAACATGATCATACAACATCTAAAATTCATAATGAGCCAAGAGATCACTCATCTTCATGACTTATGGAGCAAGATTTCTCAAAGGAAGCAAAAGTGAGGCAAGTTGCAAAAACTCACTCAAGTGTGAATCCACTTGCTTGCTGACTTCACAAACAATCCTATGGCTCTCCACACATCTTGCTGCGCAGGACACCCCACTTGTCCTTGGCTAGCTAGTAGCCCGTGCCTCTCTTACACAAATTTGACATTTTGGCAACTTGAGCCATACCAATCACAAAAGCACACATCAACTCATCTGACCAATCCCATTAGTTTATGCAAACAAAAAGCAAGCCAAAGCACATACAACACAAGCCTGAAAGCACCCAGAACTGAGCTCTCTCATTTTTCACCTCATTTTGCAAAAGCTTTCGAAACATTCTCCACAAGCTGAAAACACACAAACCAACTCCACAAACCAACTCAGCACACTTCACTGGTCACGAACCACCCATCACCATGGCCTAAAACTCCCAGAAACCAAGATACGATTTCTCCCCCCTTTTGTGCAGAACCTTAGCAAACTCTCAAACCAAGCATTGTAAACTCCAAACAAGCATTGAAAGCTTCTCAGGAGGTTCATTGGAGGTGATTGGAAGCAAGAAGTCAGCCAGAAAGTGCCAGAAATCAAAGCTTCGACTCAGGTAGCCATGGAAATTCATTTTTCCAGAACTCTCTTTTCTTGTTTCTAAAATGATCTATATGCTTCCCTGAGTTCATTGAACTTTTTATTTTTGAAAATGATTGAGTATTGAGTGTGTATTGCTTCTCTGAAAGTTTTGCCATTTTTGCATTTTTGTTTCAAATCATGGTTTTGGGCAAGAAGAATTGAGTTATGAGGCTAGATTCGGGTTCAGGGAGGTGAAGAGAGTGGATCTGGAGCTTTAGAGCTCCAGAAATAACCTAGAGGTGAGGTTTTGGTTTTACTCAGGGGAAGTGTGGCCGGAGAAGACGACCGGAAGTCTTTTCCGGCCACCTGAGGTTAATTAGGGCTAATCAGAGTCATTAATGCAAGTTTGAATCTGGAGCGTGGGATGGGTTGACTAGGGCTGAATGGCGCGCGAACGAGTGGTCCAGATTTCACACTTAACCCTAATCTTGTTTTATTAATTTAATTAATTACGATTAATTTATATCCAGCCAGTTTGAATTCCAGCCTTTGGATCTGGCGCCAGTCAACTCCCGCGCGTATCATTTGAATCCTGGCCGCTGGATCAGCATACTTCTCATTTTATTTCATTTTTATTTCATTTAATTTCATTTGTTTTGTTCAATTTATTAAAAATAGTAAAAAAATTTCAAAAATTCTGGAAATTTTTATACAATCTTTTATTAATTTTCAGAAACCAAAAACATTTTTATTTTTATTTTTTGCATTAAAAAATATTTTTAAATCATTTAAAAGATTATTTTTAATTAATTAATGAGAATTAATTAATTAAAAATACTTTTAGGTATTTAAAAATCACCAAAAAATTCATGAAACCTTTAAAATCATTTAGAAACATTGTCCAACCTTCAAACCAAATTTCTTTTTTGATCTTAATGCATTTTGACAATTTTCCATGGAATTAATTCTATTTCAAAGCATTATTTTGATCCAATCTTCAAAAATTCATTTCTGCCTAGTCTTTAAGAGTTGGACAATGATTCTTTTTGCATTGCATCTTGCATATCATGTAGTTTACAGGATTAAATTGGCTTGAATTGATCTTTCATTTTCCATTTGTTTGACATTTTTCTTGACAAGGTATCCTAAAACCCTAGAAATCTTAGGAAATTCATAACTTTCACTAGGTTAAGAATTGGATCCCCTCCTTTGGGTAGTGAGTTTGTATAGGTTTAGGGTTCCTTTGAATGCATTTTCAATTTTTTATCATGATGTTTGCTTCTGGTTTTGATTTTTGTTTTGTACATGGATCATAAACCCTAATTTGGGCTTCCTTTTGCATTCATCTTGCATTTGCTTGCATACCATGACTTGCCATGACATTTAATGTATCCATTTGATTCATTAGACATCTTAAGACATGTTAGAAGCATGTTTGATCATTGCATATTTCATTTGCCATGTTGTATGTCATTTGCATTCCATAACTTTTCATGTATATCCATGGTTCTAAGCATGTTTCTCTTGCATCCATATGCTTGTATGATCATCCCCATGCCTTGTTTCATGTGTGCATCACCTCATAGCATCATTAACATCATACTCATGCTTCTGGTTTTGTTTTGCCTCATGCCATTTCATCTCATTTTGCATTGCATTGCATTTCTTTCAGTAACTTTTCAGGTGGTAAGTTACTTTGAGAAGTGAATTTGCCTTCACTTCTCACAATTTCTTTTCATATCTCTTATGCATCATTGCTGCATTTTGTCTTGTGTTTGGGATTGAGCTTTCTCATTCTTCTTCTTCTTACTTTCTTTCCTCAAGTGACTTGCCTTCTTAAATGAAGCAAGTTACTTTGCTTCCTTTGCTCCTTTCATCTGCTTCCTGGTGGTTCCTTTGAAGATCTTTCTTGTAAACCTCACAAACCTTAGGAGCAACCAAGCATGACAATAATTAGGGTTTTGTTTAGTCCCCCCCATTTATATTTTACCTTTGTGTCTCATTGAGTCTTCTCTTCTCACTTCATAATCAGGGACTAAACCCTAAAGGCTTTAAGGCTCTGTGATTAAGCTTATGCCTGCATCCTTCTATTAGGATGGAATGCATAACTTTAATCCTAAGTGTTAAACCCTTAATGTGTTTAAATCCTTTAATCAATTCATCTAATAATCACCAAGACACCAAGCTTGTAACTTGGGCCTTGCATTAGGGTTCTATTTCTTCCTTAATTGGTTAAGAAGGACTAACCCTAGTGTTAATGGACAAGTCCTCCTCAAGTTGTCTTACAAACCATAAAAATCACTTCATCATCTTATCATTAACTAAAATTCACTTGATAAAGGTTTTGTTTTGTCATGAGTTTAATCCCTAATCATGGATTAAGTTGAGGAGCTTTCCTCAGCTTAAACATTCTCATCTATTATCCTTCTATTAGGATGGTGTAATGAGTCTGTTTAATCCCTGATTATGGCTTAATCTCATTACTCAACACTAAACAAAAACAACAAAAACATCTAAATAATCACAAGTAGGTTAATGATCTTAATCCTACATCAAGGTGTTTAAGTGTGAGAAGCTGACTTCACACTTAAGGTATTCTCATTACCCCTAATCAGAGGGAAGATGTGATGAGTTTACTAACCCATTGGTTTAGGATTAAGCTCATTAACTTATGACAAATTTTCAAAAGCAATAAAAGACTGAAAACTCAAAAACAAACAATAATCGTCTCCTCCGGGATTCTTTTCTCAACACACTCACTCATAAACGGGAACTTGCTTCTTCCGTCTAATGCAAGACAGTTTGCACCTGAGCCAGACAAGTCTTACACTTGAGCATAGACAAGTAAGCAGTTCATCAGTCAATTTATCTTTCAGTCTCTTTGGGTCGAACTACGGTGTTCTGACTTCCTCATTGCACAAGAGGATACGTAGGCATAACTTAACAGTTATCGAACAAAAGTCTCTGTATATCCCCCCTCTTTCTAGCCTCATTCTTTTAGCCTCATATTCTTGAGCATCTCATCCTTGTTCTTACACTGACACTGTACATTTATACACTTCACTTCTTTTACACTGACACCTGTACATCCTTTTCCAGCTCTTTTACACACAAATTGCACTGACACTACCCCTTTTAAAACACAAATCTTTTAAGCGTGGATCCCGTCGAGTACGACGGACAATCTGGGTGCTAATACCTTCCCAGGTTGTAACCAACCCCCTTTCTCAGTCTCTCTGGTTCGCAACCGTCTTATCCATCTTTTTCTAGGCCCATGCAGCATTGCCTTTCCTCCGGGATAAAAATGCCTAGCTGGCGACTCTTTTCATTTCCTGTGAGTTCACTCCTGTGTGTTCTCACATCCTCCTTTCGCCGACCGTTCGCGTCTGTACCCCATTTGAGCCCAGTCTCATCTTTTGGGAGCGACACAATCCAACTAAACCTCAAAGCATCTTCAGGGAGACCATTAGAGGAGCTTTGAAGCAAGGAGGCAGTTTGAAAGCTCCAAACTGAAAGCTTCACTTCAGGTAGCTTCGAAAAATCATTTTTCCAGAAACCTTGTTTTAAGTTATTAAAATGATCTACATGATCCCCTGAATGCAATGAGCTTTGAATTTTTGAAAATGATGAAGAGATGAGGATGTATGGTCTGTCTGAAACTTTGCCCGTGAAAATGATTTTTGCTTGTTTCTCTTGATTCATGAAAAATAAATAGATTTTGTTGTTGGATTTTTGTTTAAGATGTTTGGTTGAGTGAATCTGGAGATTTTGACACGTTTTAGTGAGGTTTTGAGAGAGATAGGATGAAGGTCTCGCCGGAGAAGACGACCGAAAGTCTTCTCCGGCCACCTGAGGGTCATTAACCCTAATCTGAGTAATTAGCCAACTTTGAATGTGAACCATGGATTCAGTTGACCCATGTTGACCCGCGCGCGTTTGTGTGGCTCAGATCACCCCATTAAGCCCTAATCCACGTCATTAACATAATTAATTGGGTTTTAGTTTTAATTCAGCCAGTTTGAATCTGGGCCACAGGATCTGGCGCCAGTCAACTCCCTCCAAAACCATTTGAATCTCAGGCATAGATCTTGCATACTTCTCCATAAATTCATTTTATTTTATTTTGTTTCATATTTAACTTCCACGAATTTTTAAAAATAGCAAATCATATTTAAAAATTCTGAATTTTTTTGTCAAGCATTTCATTAATTTTCAGAACCCAAAAATATTTTTATTTATATTTTTTGCATTAAAAATCATTTTTAAATCATTTAAATGTTTATTTTTAATTGGTTAATGAAAATTAATTAATTAAAACTACATTTAGGTATTTAAAAATCACCAAAAAATTCACATTGCATTTCAAAACATTTAGAAACATTATCAAACTCTCAAAACAAATTTCTTTTTGGTTCTTGATGCATTTTGACAATTTTCATTGGAATTAAATTCATTTTAAGGCAATATTTTGATCCTAACTTGAAAAAATCCATTATGCCTAACCCTTGAGAGTTTGATGATGGTTCTTCTTGCATTGCATCCTTCATAGCATGTAGTTTATAGGATAAAATTGGTTTGAATTCATCTTTCATTTTCAATTTGTTTTTGCATTTTTCATTGTGAGGTACCTTGAAACCCTAGTTGACTTAGAAAAACCATAACTTGCACTAGGTTAAGAGTTAGGTCCCCTCCTTTGGGCAGTGAACTTGTGTAGGGTTAGGGTTCCCTTGTTCCCATTTTCAATTTTTTTATCACATCATTTGCTTCTGGTTTTGAATTTTTGCATTGTATGTTGTATGTAAACCCTAATTTGTGTCTTCCTTTGCATCCATATCCCATTTGCTTGCATTTAAGAACTTGCCATGACATTTTGTGCATCCACATGATTCATAATGCATCTTAGGACATATTAGAATCATGTTTGATCATTTCATCTTTCATTTGCCATGTTATATGTCCATTCCATTTCATAAACTTTCATGAACTTCTATGGTTCAAAGCATGCCTCATTTGCATCCTTATGCTTGTATGATCCTCCTCAACTCTTGACATGGGTTTGCATCATCTCTTAGCATCATTAACATCATGTTCATGCTTCTGACTTTGTCTTGCATCATGGCATTTCACCTCATCTTCATTGCATTTCATTTGCTAACTTTTCAGGTGGTAAGTTGTTTTGAAAAGTGAATTTGCCTTCACTTCTCACAATCTCTCTTCATCTATCTTATGCATCATTGCTGCATTTTATCTTTGTATTAGAGTGAGCTTGATCATTCATGCTCTCTCCCACTTTCTTCCTTCAAGAAACCTGTCTTCTTAAGTGAAGCAAGCTGTCTTGCTTCTCTCTGTCTCTTTCTCCTTTCATCTGCTTCTCTCCTTGGTGGCCTTTGAAGATTTCTTTCTCTCTTAAGCCTCACAAACCCTAGGACTTCCAAGCATGATAACATTATAGGATTGTTTAGTCCCCCTTAGACTCTTGCCTTTGAGTTTTCTTTGAGTCTTCTCTTCTCACCTCATAAACAAGGACTAAACCCTAAAGGTTTTAAGGCTTTGTGATTAAGCTTATGCCTGCATCCTTCTATTAGGATGGAGTGTATAACTTTAATCCTAAGTGTTAAACCCTTAATGTTGTTTAAATCCTTTAATCAATTCACTTAATAATCACTAAGACATCAAGCTTGTAACTTGGGCCTTGCATTAGGGTTCTAATTCTTCCTTGATTGGTTAAGAAGAACTAACCCTAGTGTTAATGGACAAGTCCCCCTCAAGTTTGTCTTCCCAACCATAAAACTCACTTCTAGATCTCATCATTAACTAAAATCCACTTTAATAAAGGTTTTGTTTTGTCATGAGGTTAATCCCTAATCATGGATTAAGTTGAGGAGCCTTTCTCAGCTTAAATGTTCTCATCTATTATCCTTCTATTAGGATGGTGTAATGAGTTCATTAAATCCTTGATTATGGCTTAAACTCATTACTTGACACCAAACAAAAACTCCAAAAAACATCTAAATAATTACAAGTAGGTTAATGATCTTAATCCTACATCATGGTGATTAAGTGTGAGGTGCTTACTTCATACTTAAGGTATCCTCATTACCACTGATCAGAGGGAGGATGTGATGAGTTTACTAACCCTTGGTTTAGGCTTAAGCTCATCAACTTATAACAAATCCAAAAAGCAATAAAAGATTGAAAACACCAAAAACAAATAATAATCGTCTCCTCCGGGATTCTCTTCTCACCTCATTCACTCATAAACGAGAACTTGCTTCTTCCGTCTAATGCAAGACAGTTTGCACCTGAGCCAGATAGGTCATACACTTGAGCATAGACAAGTAAGCAGTTCAAAAGTCAATTTATCTTTCAGTCTCTTTGAGTCGAACTACGGTGTTCTGACTTCCTCATTGCACGAGAGGATACATAGGCATAACTTAACAGTTATCGAACAAAATTCTCTGTATATTCCCCCCTCTTTCAGCATTATTCTTTTAAGCCTCATAGTCTTGAGCTTCACTCTTTCAGTACACTGACACTTCTCTTATACACTTCACACTTCTTTTACACTGATACTTCTCTTATACACTTCACACTTCTTTTACACTGACACTTGCATTCTTTCCAGCTTTGATACACAAATTGCACTGACACTACCCCTTTAAAACACAGATCTTTTAAGCGTGGATCCCGTCGAGTACGATGGACAATCTGGGTGCTAATACCTTCCCAGGTTGTAACCAACCCCCTTTCTCAGTTTCTCTGGTTCACAACCGTCTTATCCATATCCTTCTATGTCTATGCAGCATTACCTTTCCTCCGGGATAAAAATGCCTAGCTGGCGACTCTTTTCTTTCTAAGTTCACCCTCGTGTGTACTCTCTTCCTTCACCGACCGTTCGCGTTTATACCCCTTCTGACAGAGGTGTCATTTTGGTGGGAGCGACAGCTTGGCGACTCTGCTGGGGACCCTTATACGGTAACCAGGGCTTCTGGTTCTTTTTGTGGGTTCCTCCAAGCGCTTGTTTGATTTGTGTTTACTGGGGTGTTATGTGCTACATGTGTTTATGTATTTATTTTATTGCTTTATGTACAGTCTTGTTTACTGCTTTCCTTACAGTTTTATACATCATACTGTCATACTGTCATTTTGCTGGATCTGGTTTATTGTCTTGATGGGTGGGGGTTCCATTGAGAGTTTTAGGTCCTATACCTGGGACCTGAGTGACACCTAGGCTAGAGTGGTTCATATTCTTTCCCATTCCATTTCGGTCTGGTGCGGGGATATGAAACACGGTTCAGATGTGGGTTTCTTCTTGAGAACTCTGTGCTACAGATTTCCTGTAGTACTAGGGCTATCTGGGAAGCCTGCTAAGTCTGGATGACCTTTAGTTTTGACCTTCAGAAACTGGGGAAAATTAGAGGAGGATCTTTTATGGTTATTGTAAACACTGTACCTCCGGGTTAGAAGTGTTTACACTTCTCATAACTGATCCAAGTCTGAGGATCCTTGTTCTAGAACATCACCTGTGAGGGGGTTGGGCTGTTTACAGGTTTGCAGGTACCATTGGCCACATCATACCCTGATACTTGTTTTGATTAAGAGTACCTCATTTTGGACAGTTCTTGTGATTTAACCCTGGACATGTGACTCTTTATTTGAGTCCCCCACCTTGGTTACTGGATTTCAGAACCTCCATCTAGAATTCTTGAACATACATGGGCCTTATATCAAGACAGATAATCAGATCCAGCTTGATCACGAACCTTTGCATATCATTTGCATACATTATCATTGCATCATTTGACATTTGTTTATTTGTTTTTCAGGGTATCCACATTATATCTGGCTTGGTTTTGACCCCTTCATCTGCATAGACCCCTGCTTCATCAGTTATCTGCTTCAGCTATTCTAATCATCACCAGCATCAGCCTACCAGTGGTTCATCTCCAGTATCAGTCTTGATCTTCATCAGCAGCTATCTTCATCATCTTCAGCAGCATTCATGGCTACTCCCAGGAAGAGCAATATATCTTACCATTTCTTTGAGCCTGTGTTGACTGGTATCAGACAGGTCCAGTCACTTATCACCCCTGACCACATCCCATTATTCAGAGAGCATTATGGGGGTATCCTGGATATGGTTATGGACCTGGACCCTTCTCAGAGGAGTATGATCCACACATGCTTACAGTTCTATGACCCTCCTTTGAGATGCTTCACATTCCCAGACTTTCAGCTAGGGCCTTTACTGGAAGAGTTTTCATCATTGATTGGAGTACCTGTCAGGGGTGGAATCCCCTTCAACCCAGAAATGTCTTTTCCCAGCAATGGAGAAGTAGCAAAAGCACTGTACCTGGAGCCTACTTTGATTGAGCAAAGCATGACATCAAAATCTGGGATCCCTGGTTTGCACTTGGACTTCTTGATTTCTCAGGCCATCCTGAAGGCCTCCTTGGGAGAGTGGAAGGCAGTTTGTGCCCTGTTAGCCCTCAGCATATATGGGATTATACTGTTTGCAGATGAGCCCAAATCTATCAGCAAGAATGCCATTCATCTTTTCCTTCTAAGGAACCCAGTACCCACATTGCTGGGAGACTTTTATTATTCCATCCATCAGAGGAATGAGAAACAAAGGGGGAAGTTGGTGAGTTGTTGTGCTCCTTTGTTTCACACCTGGCTGCTCAGACACCTACCCAAGACAGATGCCTTCTTGAATCCTCACCAGCAGAAGAATTGGGCCAAGAGGCTCATTGCTTTGACTTCAGATGACATCAGATGGTGCACCCAGAGCACCAAAGGCAAAGACATAATCACCAGCTGCGGGCAGTACCCAAATGTACCTCTGATAGGAGTAAAAGGTTGCATCAACTACAACCCTTTGCTGTTTAAGAGACAACTGGGCTATGCTTTGGTTCACCCTCCCAGAGTGCAAGATTTAGCTGAGACCCTGTATTGTGAAATAAAACCAAATCTAGCTGCTGTCAGACAAGCATCTTGGGCTTGGGACAACATCCAGACAAAGGGGATGGCTATTCTTGGAAGGTGTAATAATGTTGCTTCAGCTCAGTACTATGATTGGTCCCGTACTAGAGCTCAGATTACTGGAATGCCTTTCACCATTGAGGATATACCTGGACCATCCACAGCACAGCCAGCAGCAACTGTCAGCCTAGAAGAATTTGAGAAGCTGAAGGAAAGGAATGAGAATCTGTCTCAAGCTCTGAAAAAGACCCTTTGGGAAAGGAGTGATGGTCGTCTGGACATTGAGAGGTTGGAGAAGCTTAGCGTGGAGCATCTGACCAAGATTGAGAAAACAGAAGATTATATCAGGAAAGCAAGGGCTGGGGAGCAAATATTGAAGAATGCTTGTAAGGAAGCTGTCGCTCCCAAAGATTTGCATCCCGGTACAAGCGCGAACGGTCGGCGAAAAGAGGAATGAGAACACACAGGAGTGAACTCAAAAAGACAAGAGTCGCCAGCTAGGCATTTTTATCCCGGAGGAAAGGCAATGCTGCATAAACCTAAGAAAGATATGGATAAGACGGTTGCGAACCAGAGAGACTGAGAAAGGGGGTTGGTTACAACCTGGGAAGGTATTAGCACCCAGATTGTCCGCCGTACTCGACGGGATCCACGCTTAAAAGATTTGTGTTTTAAAGGGGTAGTGTCTGTGTAATCTGTGTATAAAAGAGCTGGAAAAGGATGTACAGGTGTCAGTGTAAAAGAAGTGTGAAGTGTATAAGTGAAGTGTCAGTGTAAGAACAAAGATGAAATGCTCAAGATCATGAGGCTAAAGAATAATGCTGGAAGAGGGGGAATATACAGAGACTTTTGTTCGATAACTGTTAAGTTATGCCTACGTATCCTCTCGTGCAATGAGGAAGTCAGAACACCGTAGTTCGACCCAAAGAGACTGAAAGATAAATTGACCTGTGAACTGCTTACTTGTCTATGCTCAAGTGTATGACCTGTCTGGCTCAGGTGCAAACTGTCTTGCATTAGACGGAAGAAGCAAGTTCTCGTTTGTGAGTGAAGATGATGAGAAAAGAATCCCGGAGGAGACGGTTATTGTTTGTTTTTGTGTTTTCAGTCTTTTATTGCTTTTGGATGTTTGTCATAAGTTAATGAGCTTAAGCCTAAACCAATGGGTTAGTAAACTCATCACATCCTCCCTCTGGTTAGGGGTAATGAGAATACCTTAAGTGTGAAGTCAGCATCTTACACTTAATCACCATGGTGTAGGATTAAGATCATTAACCTACTTGTGATTAGTTAGATGTTTTTGTTGTTTTTGTTTAGTGTTGAGTAATGAGATTAAGCCATAATCAGGGATTAAACAGACTCATTACACCATCCTAATAGAAGGATAATAGATGAGAATGTTTAAGCTGAGGAAAACTCCTCAACTTAATCCATGATTAGGGATTAAACCCATGACAAAACAAAGCCTTTATTAAGTGGATTTTAGTTAATGATATGATGAAGAAGTGATTTTTATGTTTTGTAAGACAACTTGAGGGGGACTTGTCCATTAACACTAGGGTTAGTCCTTCTTAACCAATTAAGGAAGAATTAGAATCCTAATGCAAGGCCCAAGTTACAAGCTTGATGTCTTGATGATTATTAAGTGAATTGATTAAAGGATTTAAACACATTAAGGGTTTAACACTTAGGATTAAAGTTATACACTCCATCCTAATAGAAAGATGCAAGCATAATCTTAATCACAAAGCCTTAAAGCCTTTAGGGTTTAGTCCCTGATTATGAGATGAGAAGAGGAGACTCAAAGAGACACAAAGGTAAAAGCTAAGTGGGGGACTAATCAACCCTAATTGTTATCATACTTGGTTATTCCTAGGGTTTGTGAGGTTTGCAAGAAAGATCTTCAAAGGACCACCAAGGAGAGAAGCAGATGAGGAACAAAGAGAAGCAAAACAACTTGCTTCACTTAAGAAGTCAAGTTGCTTGAAGAAAGAAAGTGAGATGAACAAGAATGAGCAAGCTCAATCCAAACACATACAAGAAATGCAGCAATGGTGCATAAGAGGGATGGAAAGAGATTGTGATAAGTGAAGGCAAATTCACTTCTCAAAGTAACTTACCACCTAAAAAGTTAGCAAAAGAAATGAAATGCAATGCAAATGAGATGGAATGTCATGATGCAAACCAAAACCAGAAGCATAAGTATGATGTTAATGATGCTAAGAGATGATGCAAACATGAGGCAAGACATGAGGATGATCATACAAACATATGGATGCAAGAGAAGCATGCTTAGAACCATGTACATACATGAAAAGTTATGAAATGCAAATGACATATAACATGGCAAATGAAAGATGCAATGATCAAACATGATTCTAATATGTCTTAAGATGTATCATGAATCAAATGAATGCATAAAATGTCATGGCAAGTCATGGTATGCAAGCAAATGTAAGATGAATGCAAAAGAAAGCCCAAATTAGGGTTTATGATCAATGCACAAAACAAAAATCAAAACCAGGAGCAAACATCATGATAAAAAATTGAAAATCCATTCAAAGGAACCCTAAACCTATACAAACTCACTGCCCAAAGGAGAGGATCCAATCCTTAACCTAGTGTAAGTTGTGAATTTCCTAAGATTGCTAGGGTTTTAAGGTACCTTGTCAAGAAAAATGCCAAACAAATTGAAAATGCAATATCAAATCATGCCAATTTAATCCTATAAACTACATGATATGCAAGATGCAATGCAAAAAGAATCATTGTCCAACTCTTAAAGGCTAGGCAGAAATGAATTTTTGAAGATTGAATCAAAATAATGCCTTGAAATGAAATTAATTCCACTAAAATTGTCAAAAAGGCATCAAGATCAAAAAAGAAATTTGGTTTGAGAGTTGGACAATGTTTCAAAATGATTTCAAATGTTTCATGAATTTTTTTGTGATTTTTAAATACTTAAAAGTATTTTTAATTAATTAATTCTCATTAATTAATTAAAAATAAACTTTTAAATGATTTAAAAATATTTTTTTAATGCAAAAAATAAAAATAAAAATGTTTTTGGTTTCTGAAAATTAATAAAATCTTGGATAAAAATTTTCAGAATTTTTCAATGATTTTTACTATTTTTAATAAATTGTAGAAAACAAATGAAATTAAATGAAATAAAAATGAATTTAAACTGAAAAATGAGAAAGTCAACAAAATCAAGGGCTGAGGTTCAAACTGGCACGCGCGCGAATTGACTTGGCGCTCATCTGGACGGCCAGCATTCAAAATCTCCTAATTATGATTAAACCCTAATTAAATGCCCTAATCACTTTCAGATGACCGGAACAGTGTTCCGGTCATCTTCTCCGGCAAGCCAAAACTTCTATCTCTCTGAATACGCATCAAATTCTCACCAAACTCTCCAAAATCAATCTATGAACATCCCTAAGCATAAACCCTAACTCAAACAACATTTATTTTCACTGAATCGAAGGAAACAAGCAAGAACATTTTTACGGGCAAACTTTCAGATCAAGCATACAACCTCAAATCTCAATCATTTTCAAAAATAAAATGTTCAATGGACTCAGGGGAACATGTAGATCATTTTAGAAACAAGAAATGAGAGTTCTGGAAAAATGAATTTCCATGGCTACTTGAATCGAAGCTTTGATTTCTGGAACTTTCTGGCTGGCCCTTTGATCCAAAACACCTCTAATGGACCTCCTGAGAAGCTTGCAACACTTGTTTGGAGTTTAAAATGGCTGGTTTGGAAGATTGCTGAAGTTCTGTTCAATGAGGGGCAGAAATCGTATTTTGGTTTCAGTGAGTTTCAGGCTATGGTGATGGGTGGTTTGTGATCAGTGAGGCATGTTGAGATTGTTTGTGAAGTTTGTTTGTGTGTCTGCAGCTTGTGTGATGAGTTTCGAAGAGTTTTGCAAATGGAGCATAAACTTGGAACTAGGGCTTGGGGTGTGTTTCAGCATGAAGTGTTATGTTCTTTGGCTTGCTTTTGATTTGTATAAACAAATGTGATAGGTCAGAGAGTGGGTGCTGGCCTATTGTGATTGGTATGGGCAAGTTGCCAAAATGTCAACTTGACTTGTACTTGAGGTATGGGCAATGGTATAGCTAGCCTTTTGGCTTGTCTTGGTTCAGCTGAGTTTAGGGAGAGCCATGGAATTGTTTATGAGATAAATCAGCAAGTTGATTAAGGTTTGTGTAGTGTTTTGCAAATTTCACAAAGCTTGGCCCCTTTGGAAATTCTTGAGATTCAAGGCATCAAAATGCAAAGTCCTTTGGCCCATTCTGAATTTTAGAGGTCATGTGATCATGTTGTGAAGAATTTGTACACATTTGAGGCCTTTAGAACACTTGATCATACCATTTTGCAAAATGCCTCTTTGGTAGAAAACTTCAAATTATGTGATTTTGGCCAACTTTGACAAGCCATAACTTTTGATCCAAAATGAATTAGGTCATGTTCTTGTACTTTTTGAAAAGGGAATGATCCATTCTACAACTTTCATGACCAAAGTTTTTCCATTTGAAGCATTTTTGAATCAAAAAGCAAGGGTTGAAAAAGTTTCCCAAAATGGCAATTTTCATCATAAGTCAACTTTCCCAAAAAGTCAACTTTGCAAATGACTTGAAATCTTCAAATTTTGTGAACTTCTAACATCTTCTATGATCAAATAAAGATCATACATAATCAAAATGATGAAGAACACCCTTTGGTTGGGTCATTGGGGGCCTCAGATGCCCTGATTTTGCACTGACTTGTTTAAAAAGTCAACTCTTGATCAGATGACTTCCCCATTGAATTTCTTCATGAAAATTGATATGCATGATCCCTATACCATATAGAGACCAATAGAAACAAGAATGACCAAAAAATTTGGAGTTATGGCCTTTGAACCCAAAACCCTAATTCTAGGTCATCTGTGTAGTTAAACCTGGCTCTGCTTCCATGCCATTCTCAGTTCTTGTGATTTTTGACATTCTTGACTTTGAGAGGATATAAAATGATGTTTGAACATACATGGACCCCTTTGAAGTGATTGATGACATTTGGAGTGGTTCAAGTGGCTCTTGGATTGCTCAGATCACAAACCCTAGATGCAGATGACTTAGAACTAATGCAGTGAATCAAATATACAATATGAGATGCTATGATTGAACTTTTGCATATGAAATGATCACAAGCCATGGTGTGAATGGGTGAGGGAAAATTTTGGGTGTTTACAGCTGCCCCTATTCAAACATGAGTTAGCTGTGCAGGATGTAAGCAACGGCTTAACAGGCAAACAAGATAACTTGTGGTTGAATACCAAAGACAGTCCAAAATTTGCACTCACAGAATGAAGAAGAAAAGGGATATAGATTGTAAAAGAAAATAAAGTATATTGTAAAGTGCGGGCGACGGAGGACGATCGTCGAGCAGGGGACGACTGCTGGGGAAAGAGCAATGACGGGGACGACCGACATGTTGGGAAAAATGCGGGAAATAAAGCAAAGACGGGGATGGCCGACTAGCTGGGGGTATAAGAGATTATGATGGGGACGGCCATCAAGTTCATAAAGGAATGTAAACAACGATGGGGACGGCCATCGGGCTACACTGATGAAGGACAATCATCAGGAAAAGGAAAAGGGACCACGACGGGGACGACCATCGGGTTAAAGAATAAATGAAATAATGATGAGGGACGGTCATCAAAGGTGAAGGACGATCACCTAGCAGGGGACGGCTGCTCTGTTGGGGATAAGATGAGGGACGGTCATCTAAGGTGAAGGACGATCACCTGGCAGGGTACGGCTGCCGAAAGTATCGCGACATAGGACGAATGCCGGATAAAAGGTCGACGATGGGGACGGCCATCGGATGAGCATGATGAAGAACGGTCATCAAGAGGTGAAGGACGATCACCTAACAGGGAACGGCTGCTCTCAAGGTTAATCATGACATAGGACGAATGTCAGATAACAAGATCAACGATGGGGACGGCCATCGGATAAAATGATGAAGGACGATCATCAAAAGGTGAAGGACGATCACCTAGCAGGGTACGGCTGCTAAAAAAACACGACATAGGACGAATGCCGGATAAAAGGTCAACGATGGGGACAGCCATCGGAAAAGCATGATGAAGGACGATCATCAAGAGGTGAAGGACGATCACCTAGCAGGGGACGGCTGCTCTCAATATCACGACATAGGACAAATGTCGGATGGAAAAAGGTTGCTTTGCTGGCGACTTACTGGGGAATAGTAAACACGGACGAGTGTTTACATCCAAGAAACAAAAGGTATAAGTGTTTTGATGTTGTGCATAGATTTAAAGATGCGGACGAGCATCCCTAAGACTACGATACGGACGAGTGTCGGGTAGAAACAAATACTGACACGTGTTTAGAGATGATGATACGGACGAGTATCAACTGGTTAACAAGGAACACGGACGAGTGTTGATTCTGAAAGGACTCTTCTGGGGGAAAAGTAGACACATACGAGTGTCTAAATTCAAGAAGACATAAGTGTTTGACATGTGTATGGATTAAAGATGCGGACGAGCATCCCTAAGACTATGATACGTACGAGTATCGGGTAGAAACAAACGTTTGACGCATGCTCTGAGATGATGATACGGACGAGTATCAACGGGTTAACAAAGAACACGGACGAGTGTTGATTCTGAAGGGATTTAAGTGGTATATACAAGATACGGACGAGTATCTGTATGAGTGAAATAAGTATGAGTGGTGTATAGGAGAATGTTTAACTTGCGGATGAGGGTGACACGGACGAGTGTCAAAAGAGAAAGGTGTAATATGAACAAGTATATGGTTTACAAAATGTTCAGGTAACCTTGTTGGGGAAGACGACACGGACGGGTGTCAGGGAATTTGTATAAAGATGTATCTGTGAGTGCAAAGGGGACGCTTTGGCTTTCTGCTGGGATATGACATGGACGGGTGCCAAAAGGAGTGTGTATTTGTATTTACAAGTGTAAGGCAAATGCCTTGACTCTCTTGGTGGGGAATTTGGGGAGTTTGCTGTATACTGTTGATGGGTTGCCAGTATTCACAGGTTTTTGATTCAGAACATGGCTTATGATTATGCAATATGTTTGATTTTTGCCGTAATGCTCCGTATTAGACGGAATGCTACGCTTTGTGGGGAGGATATGATGCTAATGCCATGATTATGCAAAGATACCGATCCGGGATTTGGACCCCGTTGCTGCGAAGATCTCTGGTCGATCTGCTTGAAGTGGACATCCCAGCTGGGGATGAGATCATTGGTAGATCTGACTTGGGGATATAGGTCACTGATAGGCCTATCTTTGGTAATGAGGGACCCAGCTGGGGTTTGTAGAAGCTCTCTTTACTCTGTTGTGAGTTCTTCGGACGTTGCTCTTCTGGATAGAGGCTGAAGCTCGGTGGGGAGATGGTTCCCTGGCTTTTGTACTTGGCTGAGGAGGAAGTAAATGGCAACTCGGCTGGGGAGAAATAATGAATGGCAACTCAGCTGGGGAGAAAGCACCTACGGTGCTAAGACTGAGTGGATAATGATTTGCCAGCCGGCTGGGATGAAGCTTTCATGCCCCATGTTGTGCTTTGAATACCTGCAATCCTGAAAAGACAGAGAAATGCACAAGTAATACCGAGGTATCCCTTACTGGATTCCGTCATAGGAGTTTAGACACCCCCAGGAGTAAGTATATTTCCTGCAAGCACGTGTTTTAAGAGAAGCATCTGTATTTATGCAATCAATATCTTAAGGACATCGGACATTTCGCAAATGAAAATAGAATTTACGAGACAAAACATGACTGAAAATCTGACTTTATTGATTTATACGCCCTGAATTGGCAAGATACAGTCAGAGAAACAGATCCCCTAAAATGAGGAGATTGTTACAAATTGAGAAGCAAAAGATGTTGGCAATATTGATGACGCTTCAGGAAGCTTCCCCTGGCTATGACTCGTATGACATTTGACGCTCTTCTCGTTTTGCTTTTTGAAGAAGGCTGATTCTGACCGGCGCTCGAACCTTTCCAAGTTTACCAAGTTGTAAGTGATACAGACGAATTCAGAATGCAGTTGTTCGCTTATTCCCTTATTTTGCATGGATTGCCCTTTCGGGTTTTCAGTCCATCGGGATACCCATTTTTGCCTGAGCTGTCCAATGCGGCTTTTCAGCTCAGCGGGTGTACATTTTTTTTGTTTATTTTCCCTTATTTTTGCCCGAGTCTTTTATTCTGTTTTTAACTCGCCGGGATGCCCTATTTTTGCCTGGACTTACATTCTGTTTTTGTGTCCAGCGGGTCATTTTATGCGAAGTATTTTTTAACTGCATCTGAATTCACAGGGGACGGGAAGTCTTCACCATCCATAGTACTGAGCATCAGTGCTCCACCGGAGAAAACTTTCTTTACTACGAATGGCCCTTCATAGTTCGGAGTCCACTTGCCCCTGTGGTCTGTATGAGGAGGCAGGAGTCTTTTCAGCACAAGATCTCCCACTTGGTATTCTCGGAGCCTGACTTTCTGATCGAAGGCTTTCTTCATTCTTTTCTGATACAGCTGCCCGTGACAGATTGCAGCTAATCTCCTCTCTTCAATCAGACTCAGTTTTTCATATCGGGACCAGACCCACTCTGCTTCGTTCAGCTTAACATCCATTAAAACCCGCAAGGAGGGTAATTCAACTTCAACAGGTAGGACTGCTTCCATACCATACACAAGTTGATACGGTGTTGCCCCAGTGGATGTCCTGATTGACGTACGGTACCCATGTAAGGCAAACGGTAGCATTTCATGCCAGTCTTTGTATGTGACTTCCATCTTCTGCACAATCTTCTTGATATTCTTGTTAGCTTCCTCTACGGCGCCGTTCATCTTCGGCCTGTAAGGAGAAGAATTGTGGTGTTGGATCTTGAAGTCCCGGCATAGCTCTGCCATCATTTTATTGTTCAAGTTGGAACCATTGTCAGTAATGATTCGCTCGGGCACTCCATACCGACAGATGATATCCTTCTTCAGAAATCGGGCTACTACTTGCCTCGTAACATTTGCATAGGAAGCTGCTTCGACCCACTTGGTGAAATAGTCAATGGCAACCAGGATGAATCTGTGGCCATTTGAAGCAGTCGGTTCAATCTTGCCAATCATATCAATGCCCCACATGGCAAAAGGCCAGGGTGAAGACATCACATTCAGAGGATTTGGAGGTACATGCACCTTGTCCGCATAAATCTGGCATTTATGGCATTTTCTGGCATAGGCACAACAGTCTGTATCCATCGTGATCCAATAAAAGCCTGATCTTAGCAACTTTTTAGCCATGGCATGCCCTCCAGCATGAGTACCAAAGGATCCTTCGTGCACCTCGTGCATCAACAAGTCTGCTTCTGTTTTATCAACGCATCTGAGAAGTACCATATCAAAGTTTCTCTTGTACAGGGAACCGTCGGTATTCAGGAAGAAACTACCAGCTAGCCTTCTCAACGTCTTCTTGTCATTGGAAGATGCCCCAGGTGGGTATGTCTGATCCTCCAAGAAGCATTTGATGTCGTGGAACCAAGGCTTATCATCCTTGACAATGTCTGCTGCAAATACATATGCTGGTCTGTCAAGTCTGGATACTGATATCCGAGGTACAAAGTTGGCAGCTTGAACTTTGATCATTGATGAAATGGTAGCAAGAGCATCTGCAAACTGATTCTCGTCTCGAGGGATATATTCAAGCTTGACCGTTGTAAATAAAGTAAATAACCTCCTTGTATAATCCCTGTAAGGTATCAGATGATCCTGGTGGGTGTACCATTTGACGTTGGTTTGATTAATTACCAGAGCTGAATCTCCGAACACAGTCAAAGTCTTGATCCTAAGGTCAATGGCTTCCTCAAGACCCATAATACAAGCTTCATACTCAGCTTTGTTGTTAGTGCAGTTAAAGGTGAGCTTCGCCGAGAAAGGCAGGTGAACTCCCTTAGGTGTAATGAGTACTGCACCAACGCCACGACCATTCATATTAACAGCCCCGTCAAACATCATAGTCCATTCTTCTTCTGGGTCAGGCCTTTCAGTGTGAACAGGCTCTTCATGATCTTTTGCTTTAATAAACATGATGTCTTCATCAGGGAAGTCAAATCTCATAGGCTGGTAATCATCAATGGGTTGCTCGGCAAGATAATCAGACAATACACTGCCCTTGATGGCTTTTTGAGATGTGTATTGAATATCATATTCTGTGAGGATCATTTGCCATCTTGCAGCCCTTCCGGTAAGTGTTGGCTTCTCAAAAATGTACTTAACTGGGTCCATCTTTGAGATCAATAAGGTAGTGTGGGTCAGCATATACTGTCTCAGTCGGCGAGCAGCCCACGCTAAAGCACAGCAAGTTTTCTCGAGCAATGAATAACGTTGTTCACAGTCGGTAAACTTTTTGCTCAGGTAGTATATTGCATACTCTTTTCGACCAGACTCGTCATGCTGGCCCAACACACACCCCATTGACTCTTCTAATACTGTCAAGTACATGATTAGAGGTCTTCCTTCAACTGGAGGCATAAGGATTGGAGGTTCTTGCAAGTACTCCTTGATTTTGTCAAAAGCCATCTGGCAATCTTCGTTCCACCTGACCGTTTGTTCTTTTTTTAATAGCTTGAACAAAGGCTCACAGGTTGCTGTAAGGTGAGATATGAACCGTGAAATGTAGTTCAATCTTCCTAAGAAACCCCGAACTTCTTTTTCTGACTTTGGTGCAGGCATCTCTTGAATGGCTTTGACTTTATCAGGGTCAACCTCAATCCCTTTCTCACTTACAATAAATCCCAGCAACTTACCGGATCGCACCCCGAATGTGCATTTGTTGGGGTTCAGCTTCAGTTGGTACTTCCTCAGACGCTTGAATAGCTTCAGCAGATTTATCAGGTGGTCTTCTTCTGTGAGGGACTTGGCAATCATGTCATCCACATAACATTCGATTTCTTTATGGATCATGTCGTGGAATAATGTTACCATAGCCCGTTGATATGTTGCACCAGCATTCTTCAGTCCGAATGGCATCACCTTGTAACAGAACGTGCCCCAGGGTGTGATGAAAGTTGTCTTCTCCATGTCTTCAGGTGACATTTTGATCTGATTGTATCCTGAAAATCCGTCCATGAAGGAGAATACCGAGAACTGAGCCGTATTGTCGACCAATACATCAATGTGAGGTAAAGGGAAGTCATCTTTCGGGCTGGCTCTGTTCAGATCCCGGTAATCCACACACATCCTTATCTTGATATCCTTCTTAGGCACAGGTACAATGTTAGCAACCCACGGCGGGTAACTAGTCACAGCAAGGAACCCGGCGTCCCACTGCTTTTGCACCTCTTCTTTGATCTTCATTGCCATGTCTGGGCGAGTACGGCGCAGTTTCTGTTTTACTGGCGGGCAGTCTTCTCTTAAAGGCAGCTTGTGCATAACAATATCGGTGTCCAACCCTGGCATATCCTGATAAGACCAAGCAAACACATCCACATATTCACGAAGTAGGTCAATCAGTTGCCCCTTTACTGAGTCTTGTAAGCAGGCCCCGATTTTAACTTCTTTTACATCTTCTTCCGTACCAAGATTAATCGTTTCGACCTCCTCCTGATGAGGAGTGATAACCTTCTCCTCTTGCCTTAACAACCTGGCTAGCTCTTCGGGAAGCTCACAATCTTCTTCAACCCCTTCATCAGCTTGATTGATTGGATTGTCAAAGTCATACAGAGTCATAGCTGTGTTGTTGTCGGTGCGGTCTGAAAGGCACTCTCTGCAAGGGTTTAGATTGTTCATTTTAGTGATTGATTTTAATCTTGTTTAGAAAAAGTGAAGTAAAGTTATCATTTTGAAAACATTGCCATTTTATTTTTGTACAAAAAGAAAAATGAAAAACAGTGAGCGGAAAAGAAAAAGACTCATTTGCAAAAGACGTCCGATATTCATTGATTGATCTGTTTGCACAAAATTACAGATGGCCCGATTACAAAATGAGTCTTGTCATCTTGGGCAAGATGCAAGACTTGATGCATGCTTAAAATATACAGGAAATAATAATTACTCTGCAGGAGTAACCCTTATAATTTCCTGGGAAGACCAGTTTGAGATACGGCTCCCCGGGATCCTTGGACGTATCCAGCTCTCCAGGTTGCGCTCATCTTCCGACTCATCTTCCAAGTTGTTCACTGCATCCGGGGTGAGCATCCCCCCGCTGACAAAATTGGGCTTCTTGGCAGCCTCTGATTGATCTTGCTGAGTTGGTTTGTAACCCAACCCAAATTTGTCCTCCTTCTTCTCCACAGGCAACAGCTTGCCCCAGCCTTGGGCAGTTCCCTCTTCAACAATCTTCCTGGCTTGCTGATAAGATGTCATGGAGGTTCCTAGTATAGCAGATGCTTCATTTATGTTCAGGGCCTCAAATCCCTGGCTCATGGTTTCATGGATTTCTCCATCCATCTCAATGTATTTGTATGTAGCCAGATGGCTAACAAAGATATCTTCTTCACCACAGATGGTGATGATTTGGCCTTCCCACTCGAATTTCAACTTCTAGTGAAGGGTAGACGTAACTACGCCAGCGGCATGGATCCAAGGTCTACCCAACAAACAGCTGTAGGTCGGCTGAATGTCCATCACATAGAAGGTAATTTTGAAAGTCTGCGGGCCAATCATCACAGGCAGATCAATCTCCCCTAGTACTGACCTTTTAGAGCCATCAAAAGCTCTCACCACCAAATTACTTGGACGCAGTGCCAAGCCATCATACTCCAGCTTCACCAAGGCTTTCTTTGGTAGAACATTGAGTGAAGACCCAGTGTCCACCAATACATGGGATAGAACAGCACCCTTGCATTCTAGAGTGATATGTAAAGCCTTGTTGTGGTTACGTCCCTCAGCTGTTAAATCAACATTGGTAAAACCCAGTCCATGACTGGTGTTGACATTTGCCACCACAGTTTCCAGCTGATTAACGGTGATCTCTTCTGGCACATATGCTGCGTGCAAGACTTTCAGTAATGCATTCCGGTGAGCTTCAGAACACATTAGCAGGGATAATATGGAGATCTTTGAGGGAGTTTGGTGAAGCTGATCCACCACCTTATAATCACTTCTTTTTATAATCCTCATAAACTCGTCTACATCCTGCTCGAAAGATGTCTTCTGAGTTTCTTTGACAGTCGGTTCTTCAAATACCACACTCTTTCCTTTTGCTTTGGCAGCAGCTTCTGCTTCGGCATTCGGTTTTTGTAATTATGAGGCAAAAAGGCGTCCGCTTCTGGTGAAGCCTCCGCCTCCCCCAACATTATCAATCTGTGGAGAGGAAGTTGAAGAGTCCAAAGTGATTTTCTCCCCATTGCAGTAGAGGTCAGAGCCATAATGCCAAGGGATGGCCTTACTGCTTTCATATGGCACCGGTCCAGGCACCGTGATGGTAACTGGACTGACTGCTGCAGAGGAGGGTGCTGAAATGATGTGCCGTTCGTAGTAGATGGTGACTGGTGACCTGGCAGGAGGTACTACTGTTTGTTGTTGAAAGTTGTTATTCGGAGGAACATATGCTGGATCATAATAAATGGTGACTGCTGAGATATCTGTTGGCGTTGTAGAAGATTCTGTGGAATAAATTGGTGTTGATGTTGTAGAAGGAATGGTTGTTGACATCTGATTTGTTGAAGTGATGGACGAAGCCATTGTTGATGATATGGATGAGTTTGTTGGAATGATTGTTGTTGCAGTTGTAGAAGAGTCAGGAATTGTTGTCAAAGGGATTGCTGGATTTGTAGGAGCTGAGGTTGTGATCTGAAGGATACCACTTTTGATAAGACCATCTATGCCGCTCCTCAAGTTATCACACCCGTTGACCGAAATGTTGCAATAAGCACAACCGAGCTCACACCCGGGGAACATTTGGCATTCTAGGAGCTGAGCTTTAATTTCTACCAGAGGTGTCCGAATCTGCCCAACACTGGTGATTAAGAAAGATGGCTTATCTTCCTCAATAGCATTAATTCTTGGTCCTCCATGATTGGGCATGGGGTTCTTGTTGACATTAGGCGGGGGTGCAAAGTTGAGGGCCTTGGAATCCACCAGATCTTGTACCTTCATTTGTAAAGCCCTGCATTTCTCTGTACTGTGGCCTGGTGCATTGGAGTGAAAAGCACACCGGGCGTTGACATCGTAATTTCTTGGTAGACTGGAAGGATCTGGAGGTGCCAATGTCCTTAGCTCAACCAGGTTGAGTTTCAGGAGTTGTGGCAATAAAGCGGCATAAGGCATAGGGATAGGGTCAATCACCCTATTTGCCTATGATGGCCTTTGTTGGAAGGATATTTGCTGTTGATTGTTGTTGTTGCTGTTGTAGTTGTTTCTCTGTGGCGGATACTGAACTTGTTGCTGGTAGTGGGGTGGTTGTTGTGGTTGATATGCTGGTTGCTGAGGGATCGGAGCTGGAATAGTGACAGCTGCCACTGACCTATGAACATATTGAGGTCTGCCCCTGGTGGCATGAATAGCATTAGTCTTACCGGTTCTTCTTGGTCCCACAAAAGGCTTCCTGGGATTGCTTGACGAACTTGCACCATTATCAGTAATTTTGCCCATCTTCAGAAGGCTCTCAATTCTTTCTCCAGCTATGACTACATCCGCGAAGCTGGTGGAAGAAAAGGCAGCTAGCCTGTCAATATATGTCCCCTGGAGGGAGTTCATGAACATATCGGCCATTTCTCATTCCGACATGGGTGGCTGGACAGCAGCGGCAAGCTGTCTCCACCTCTGGGTGTATTCCCTGAAGCTTTCCCTGGAGGACTGAGACATTCCCATCAGGAGGGTTCTGTTAGGAGCCATGTCTAAATTGTATTGGTACTGCCTGATGAAAGCTTCAGCTAGGTCTTTCCAGCATCTGATTGTAGCCCTGGTCAAATGAGAGTACCACTCCCTTGAGGCCCCAGTCAAACTATCTTCAAAATAAAACATCCACAGTTTTTCATCCATGGTGTACGCCTTAAGTCTTCCCAGAAAAGACTGCAAGTGAGTTCGTGGGCAGGAAGTTCCGTTGTACTTTTCGAAGCACGGAGGCTTAAACTTGTGAGGTATCCTAACCCCGTCCACTAAGCCCATGTCCATGACATCAAAACCCAAAGAGTTTTGAGACTCCAGAGATCTTAATTTCTCAGCAATTTCATTAAGCCTCCTATCATAGGCTTCATCCCCAGCTCCCATTACAGTGAATTGATCCTCTTGGGGGTCTTCTTGTAAGACTCTGCCTGCAGTAGCATTCCCTTGCACATTAGTAGGGATGTTGATCTCTGGATGAAGATGAGGCCCATATACTGGTGGGTTAACATGAGGCTGAACCCTCTCATTATTACTTGTTCCTCCAGTCCCTAGATGGGGTTCTTCTGGGGTCTGCCTTTCCACCAATGCCCTTAATCTTTCTTGGCTTTGAGCCAAGCCATTCATTACTTCCATGAACTGGGTCATTTGGTTTCTCATCTCCAACCTTTCATTAACCATCTGGGTTCTGACCTCTGTCAGCTCTTGCTGTACTTGATCCATCTGGATACCAGGAAGGTTGTTGCGAGTAGGATATCTGTGTGGACGGTTGAGAGGGAACACCCGACGGCGAGCAATAATTCCTGAATCACAACAGAGTTAGTAACAAACAAAAAGACCTACAAAACAAAACAAAAGTTAGTATGCAATGCAGTATGCTTATTTGTTTCCAAGGTATCCGGCTTGGCACTTGGTTTTGACCTTTCCAGACCCTGAGGAAGATGCTTTGATGTTGCTTGAGGGAAAGAGAACTCAATAAAACAAACTAACAAATACATTACAAATGGTGAATAATACATAGTTTGTTTTTTACAACACATGCCCCTGAAGGGTCAAAATACAACAAAGAGAAAAGTACATGAAATGGAAATAACAACAAACAAAGACATCAAACATCTAAGCCAAACTCATCCTCTTTAACTTCCTTCAGAAGTGCTTCAGTTACAGGATCGGCCGGATGCTCTGTAATGCTTCTGATGAGAAGGTTCCTGGTGGCAATAGCAGCAGTCAGCTTCTCGTGCCTGTCTTGGTCCTTTGACCTCTTCACACCAGCCCTAAGCTTCAATTCTGAAATTTCCTTCTGGGCTGCTAACAGGGCCTCTTGTTGTTTTCTTTCATTTGCCTCCAACTGCTTTATCCTGTCTTGAGTTCTCTTATCTTCTTGAGCGCGAGCTTCAGTAATCCTGACCCACCTAGCTTGACTTTCCTTCAGATAGAGATCAGTTCTAGCCTTCTGAAACTGGGCCTCTTTACAGGCATTCTTCAAAATTTGCTCTCCTGCTCTTGACTTCTTGATGTAGTCCTCTGATTTCTCAATCCTGGCTAGATGCTCCATCTTTAGCTTTTCTAACCTCTCAATGTCTAGACGACCATCACTCCTCTCCCAGAGGGTCTTCTGCAGAGCTTGAGTCAGATTCTCATTCCTCTCTTTCAATTTCTCAAATTCCTCTAGGCTGACAGTAGCTGGAGGTGGTACTGTGGATGGTCCAGGTGCATCCTCAACGGTGAAAGGCGTCCCAGAAATCTGAGCTCTAGCATGAGACCACTCATAATACTGTGCTGAAGCCACATTGTTGCATTTCCCAAGAATGGCCATCCCTTTGGTCTGGATGTTGTCCCAAGCCCAGGATGCTTGTCTGACAACAGCTAGATTAGGCTTTATCTCACAATAAAGGGTTTCAACCAAGTCTTGCACTCTAGGAGGGTGAACCAAAGCATAGCCCAATTGTCTTTTGAATAGCAAAGGGTTGTAGTTGATGCAACCCTTCACTCCTATCAGAGGTACATTGGGGAACTGCCCACAGCTAGTAATTATGTCCCTGCCTTTGGTGCTCTGGGTGCACCATCTGATGTCATCTGAAGTTAAATCAGTGAGTCTTCTAGCCCAATTCTTCTGTTGGTGAGGGTTTAGGAAAGCATCAGTCTTGGGTAGGTGTTTAAGCATCCAGGTGTGAAATAGAGGAGCACAGCATCTCACCAATCTCCCTCTTTGCTTCTCATTCCTTTGGTGAACAGAATAATAGAAATCTCCTAGCAAGGTGGGTACTGGGTTCCTCAAAAGGAAGAGATGAATAGCATTCTTGCTGATAAACTTGGGCTCATCTGCAAAAAGTATAACCCCATATATACTGAGGGCTAACAATGCACAAACTGCCTTCCATTCTCCCAAGGAGGCCTTCAGGATGGCCTGAGAAGTTAGAAAGTCCAAGTGTAGGCCAGGGATTCCAGCCTTTGTAGTCATGTTCTACTCAATCATAATAGGTTCCAAACACAGTGCCTTTGCCACCTCTTCACTGCTGGGAGAAGGCATCTCTGGGTTGAAGGGGATACCACCCCTGACAGGCACTCCAATCAGAGATGAATACTCCTCCAACAGGGGTCCCAACTGAAAATTCTGGAAGGTGAAGCATCTCAAAGGAGGATCATAGAACTGTAGGCAAGTGTGAATCAAACTCCTCTGAGAAGGATCCAAGTCCATAACCATATCAAGGATGCTTCCATAATGTTCTCTGAATAGTGGGATATGGTCTGGAGTAATGAGTGCCTGGACCTGTCTGATGCCAGCCAGCACAGGCTCAAAGAAGTGATATGAAATGTTGCTCTTCTTGGGGGCCATGACTGCTGTTGAAGAGCTGAAAATAACTGCTGATGATGAAGACTGATACTGGTGATGAGCCACTGACAGGCTGAGACTGGTGATGACAGTAGCTGAAGCAGACAACTGGTGAGAATGTCTGAAGCAGATAGCTGATGAACAGAGGTCTAATCAGATAAAGGGGTCAAAACCAAGCCAAAATATATGATGTGGATACCCTGAAAAACAAATAAGCAAATGTTAAATGATGCAATGATGATGTATGCAAATGATATGCAAGGGTTTGTGATCAAGCTAGATCTGATTAACTGTCTTGATATAAGTCCATGTATGTCTTAAGAAGTCTAGATGGAGGTTCAGAAGTCCAGTAACCAAGGTGGGGGACTCAAATAAAGAGTCACATGTCCTGGGTTAAAATCACAAGAACTGTCCAAAGTGAAGCATTCTTAAACAAAACAAGTAACCGGGTATGATGTGGCCAAGGGTTCCTGCAAACCTGTAAACAACCCAACCCCCTCACAGGTGATGTTCTAAAACAAGGATCCTCAGACTTGGATCAGTTATGAGAAGTGTAAACACTTCTAACCCGGAGGTACAGTGTTTACAATAATCATAAAAGATCCTCCTCTAATTCACCTCAGTTTCTGAAGGTCAATAATAAAGGTCATCCAGACTTAGCAGGCTTCCCAGATAACCCTAGCACTACAGGAGATCTGTAGCACATAGTTCTTAAGAAGAAACCCATATCTGAACCGTGTTTCATATTCCCGCACCAGACCAAAATGGAATGGGAAAGAACATGAACCACTCTAGCCTAGGTGTCACTCAGGTCCCAGGTATAGGACCTTAAACTCTCAATGAACCCCACCCACCAAAACAAAAACCAGATCCAGCCAGATGATAATATGACAGTATGATATATAAAGCTGTAAAGAAAGCAATAAATAACTGTACATAAAGCAATAAATAAAATAAACATGCAAACACAAATAGCACATAACATCCCAGTAAACACAAATCAAACAAGCGCTAGGAGGAACCCACAAAAAGAACCAGAAGCCCTGGTTACAGTATAAGGGTCCCCAGCAGAGTCGCCAAGCTGTCGCTCCCAAAGATTTGCATCCCGGTACAAGCGCGAACGGTCGGCGAAAAGAGGAATGAGAACACACAGGAGTGAACTCAAAAAGACAAGAGTCGCCAGCTAGGCATTTTTATCCCGGAGGAAAGGCAATGCTGCATAAACCTAAGAAAGATATGGATAAGATGGTTGCGAACCAGAGAGACTGAGAAAGGGGGTTGGTTACAACCTGGGAAGGTATTAGTACCCAGATTGTCCGCCGTACTCGACGGGATCCACGCTTAAAAGATTTGTGTTTTAAAGGGGTAGTGTCTGTGTAATCTGTGTATAAAAGAGCTGGAAAAGGATGTACAGGTGTCAGTGTAAAAGAAGTGTGAAGTGTATAAGTGAAATGTCAGTGTAAGAACAAAGATGAAATGCTCAAGATCATGAGGCTAAAGAATAATGCTGGAAGAGGGGGAATATACAGAGACTTTTGTTCGATAACTGTTAAGTTATGCCTACGTATCCTCTCGTGCAATGAGGAAGTCAGAACACCGTAGTTCGACCCAAAGAGACTGAAAGATAAATTGACCTGTGAACTGCTTACTTGTCTATGCTCAAGTGTATGACCTGTCTGGCTCAGGTGCAAACTGTCTTGCATTAGACGGAAGAAGCAAGTTCTCGTTTGTGAGTGAAGATGATGAGAAAAGAATCCCGGGGGAGACGGTTATTGTTTGTTTTTGTGTTTTCAGTCTTTTATTGCTTTTGGATGTTTGCCATAAGTTAATGAGCTTAAGCCTAAACCAATGTGTTAGTAAACTCATCACATCCTCCCTCTGGTTAGGGGTAATGAGAATACCTTAAGTGTGAAGTCAGCATCTCACACTTAATCACCATGGTGTAGGATTAAGATCATTAACCTACTTGTGATTAGTTAGATGTTTTTGTTGTTTTTGTTTAGTGTTGAGTAATGAGATTAAGCCATAATCAGGGATTAAACAGACTCATTACACCATCCTAATAGAAGGATAATAGATGAGAATGTTTAAGCTGAGGAAAACTCCTCAACTTAATCCATGATTAGGGATTAAACCCATGACAAAACAAAGCCTTTATTAAGTGGATTTTAGTTAATGATATGATGAAGAAGTGATTTTTATGTTTTGTAAGACAACTTGAGGGGGACTTGTCCATTAACACTAGGGTTAGTCCTTCTTAACCAATTAAGGAAGAATTAGAATCCTAATGCAAGGCCCAAGTTACAAGCTTGATGTCTTGATGATTATTAAGTGAATTGATTAAAGGATTTAAACACATTAAGGGTTTAACACTTAGGATTAAAGTTATACACTCCATCCTAATAGAAAGATGCAAGCATAATCTTAATCACAAAGCCTTAAAGCCTTTAGGGTTTAGTCCCTGATTATGAGATGAGAAGAGGAGACTCAAAGAGACACAAAGGTAAAAGCTAAGTGGGGGACTAATCAACCCTAATTGTTATCATACTTGGTTATTCCTAGGGTTTGTGAGGTTTGCAATAAAGATCTTCAAAGGACCACCAAGGAGAGAAGCAGATGAGGAACAAAGAGAAGCAAAACAACTTGCTTCACTTAAGAAGTCAAGTTGCTTGAAGAAAGAAAGTGAGATGAACAAGAATGAGCAAGCTCAATCCAAACACATACAAGAAATGCAGCAATGGTGCATAAGAGGGATGGAAAGAGATTGTGAGAAGTGAAGGCAAATTCACTTCTCAAAGTAACTTACCACCTGAAAAGTTAGCAAAAGAAATGAAATGCAATGCAAATGAGATGGAATGTCATGATGCAAACCAAAACCAGAAGCATAAGTATGATGTTAATGATGCTAAGAGATGATGCAAACATGAGGCAAGACATGAGGATAATCATACAAACATATGGATGCAAGAGAAGCATGCTTAGAACCATGTACATACATGAAAAGTTATGAAATACAAATGACATATAACATGGCAAATGAAAGATGCAATGATCAAACATGATTCTAATATGTCTTAAGATGTATCATGAATCAAATGAATGCATAAAATGTCATGGCAAGTCATGGTATGCAAGCAAATGTAAGATGAATGCAAAAGAAAGCCCAAATTAGGGTTTATGATCAATGCACAAAACAAAAAACAAAACCAGGAGCAAACATCATGATAAAAAATTGAAAATGCATTCAAAGGAACCCTAAACCTATACAAACTCACTGCCCAAAGGAGAGGATCCAATCCTTAACCTAGTGTAAGTTGTGAATTTCCTAAGATTGCTAGGGTTTTAAGGTACCTTGTCAAGAAAAATGCCAAACAAATTGAAAATGCAATATCAAATCATGCCAATTTAATCCTATAAACTACATGATATGCAAGATGCAATGCAAAAAGAATCATTGTCCAACTCTTAAAGGCTAGGCAGAAATGAATTTTTGAAGATTGAATCAAAATAATGCCTTGAAATGAAATTAATTCCACTAAAATTGTCAAAAAGGCATCAAGATCAAAAAAGAAATTTGGTTTGAGAGTTGGACAATGTTTCAAAATGATTTCAAATGTTTCATGAATTTTTTTGTGATTTTTAAATACTTAAAAGTATTTTTAATTAATTAATTCTCATTAATTAATTAAAAATAAACTTTTAAATGATTTAAAAATATTTTTTAATGCAAAAAATAAAAATAAAAATGTTTTTGGTTTCTGAAAATTAATAAAATCTTGGATAAAAATTTTCAGAATTTTTCAATGATTTTTACTATTTTTAATAAATTGTAGAAAACAAATGAAATTAAATGAAATAAAAATGAATTTAAACTGAAAAATGAGAAAGTCAACAGAATCAAGGGCTGAGGTTCAAACTGGCACGCGCACGAATTGACTTGGCGCTCATCTGGACGGCCAGCATTCAAAATCTCCTAATTATGATTAAACCCTAATTAAATGCCCTAATCACTTTCAGATGACCGGAACAGTGTTCCGGTCATCTTCTCCGGCAAGCCAAAACTTCTATCTCTCTGAATACGCATCAAATCCTCACCAAACTCTCCAGAATCAATCTATGAACATCCCTAAGCATAAACCCTAACTCAAACAACATTTATTTTCACTGAATCAAAGGAAACAAGCAAGAACATTTTTACGGGCAAACTTTCAGATCAAGCATACAACCTCAAATCTCAATCATTTTCAAAAATAAAATGTTCAATGGACTCAGGGGAACATGTAGATCATTTTAGAAACAAGAAATGAGAGTTCTGGAAAAATGAATTTCCATGGCTACCTGAATCGAAGCTTTGATTTCTGGAACTTTCTGGCTGGCCCTTTGATCCAAAACACCTCTAATGGACCTCCTGAGAAGCTTGCAACACTTGTTTGGAGTTTAAAATGGCTGGTTTGGAAGATTGCTAAAGTTCTGTTCAATGAGGAGCAGAAATCGTATTTTGGTTTCAGTGAGTTTCAGGCTATGGTGATGGGTGGTTTGTGATCAGTGAGGCATGTTGAGATTGTTTGTGAAGTTTGTTTGTGTGTTTGCAGCTTGTGTGATGAGTTTCGAAGAGTTTTGCAAATGGAGCATAAACTTGGAACTAGGGCTTGGGGTGTGTTTCAGCATGAAGTGTTATGTGCTTTGGCTTGCTTTTGATTTGTATAAACAAATGTGATAGGTCAGAGAGTGGGTGTTGGCCTATTGTGATTGGTATGGGCAAGTTGCCAAAATGTCAACTTGACTTGTACTTGAGGTATGGGCAATGGTATAGCTAGCCTTTTGGCTTGTCTTGGTTCAGCTGAGTTTAGGGAGAGCCATGGAATTGTTTATGAGATAAATCAGCAAGTTGATCAAGGTTTGTGTAGTGTTTTGCAAATTTCACAAAGCTTGGCCCCTTTGGAAATTCTTGAGATTCAAGGCATCAAAATGCAAAGTCCTTTGGCCCATTCTGAATTTTAGAGGTCATGTGATCATGTTGTGAAGAATTTGTACACATTTGAGGCCTTTAGAACACTTGATCATACCATTTTGCAAAATGCCTCTTTGGTAGAAAACTTCAAATTATGTGATTTTGGCCAACTTTGACAAGCCATAACTTTTGATCCAAAATGAATTAGGTCATGTTCTTGTACTTTTTGAAAAGGGAATGATCCATTCTACAACTTTCATGACCAAAGTTTTTCCATTTGAAGCATTTTTGAATCAAAAAGCAAGGGTTGAAAAAGTTTCCCAAAATGGCAATTTTCATCATAAGTCAACTTTCCCAAAAAGTCAACTTTGCAAATGACTTGAAATCTTCAAATTTTGTGAACTTCTAACATCTTCTATGATCAAATAAATATCATAAATAATCAAAATGATGAAGAACACCCTTTGGTTGGGTCATTGGGGGCCTCAGATGCCCTGATTTTGCACTGACTTGCTTAAAAAGTCAACTCTTGATCAGATGACTCCCCCATTGAATTTCTTCATGAAAATTGATATGCATGATCCCTATACCATATAGAGACCAATAGAAACAAGAATGACCAAAAAATTTGGAGTTATGGCCTTTGAACCCAAAACCCTAATTCTAGGTCATCTGTGTAGTTAAACCTGGCTCTGCTTCCATGCCATTCTCAGTTCTTGTGATTTTTGACATTCTTGACTTTGAGAGGATATAAAATGATGTTTGAACATACATGGACCCCTTTGAAGTGATTGATGACCTTTGGAGTGGTTCAAGTGGCTCTTGGATTGCTCAGATCACAAACCCTAGATGCAGATGACTTAGAACTAATGCAGTGAATCAAATATACAATATGAGATGCTATGGTTGAACTTTTGCATATGAAATGATCACAAGCCATGGTGTGAATGGGTGAGGGAAAATTTGGGGTGTTTACAAAAGCCAAGATTCAGAAGGCTAGGACTGAGCTTTATCTGCAGGAGAGTCAGGCTAGGTGGGTCAGGATCACTGAAGCCCGAACACAAGAAGATCAGAGGACTCAAGTCAGGATTGAACAGTTAGAGGCCAATGAAAAGAAGCAACAGGAAGCTTTGCTGGCAGCCCAGGAGTAGATTTCAGAGTTGAAGCTTAGGGCTGGATTGAAGATATCAAAGGACCAGAACAGGCACAAGAAGCTGACCACTGCCATTGCCACCAGAAACCTCCTCATCAGGACCATCACAGAGCATCCAACTGATCCAGTGACTGAGGCACTTCTGAAGGAGGTTAAGGAGGATGAGTTTGGACTAGATGTCTGACTTTTTGATTGTTGTTGTTTTCATTTGATGTACTTTTCTTTTGTGTTGTATTTTGACCCTTCAAGGGCATGTGTTGTAAAAAACAAACTATGTATTGTTCAATATTTGTAATATATTTTAGTTTGTTTCCATTTTTGGGTTTCTTTTCTCAACAACATCAAAGCATCTTCCTCGAGGTCTGGAAAGGTCAAAACCAAGAACCAAGCCGGATACCTTGGAAAACAAATAAGCATACTGCATTGCATACTAACTTTTGTTTTGTTTTGTAGGTTTTGTCATTATTTTGCTTGTTTCTAACTCTGTTATGTCTCAGGAAATATTGCTCGCAGAAGAGTGTTCCCTGTCAACCGTACGCACCGGTACCCTACTCGCAACAACCTTCCTGGTATCCAAATGGATCAAGTACAGCAGGATCTGACTGAGGTCAGAACTCAGATGGCTAATGAAAGAGTGGAGATGAGGAACCAAATGGCTCAATTCATGACTGTGATTACTGGCTTGGCCCAGAGTCAAGAAAGGTTAAGGGCATTGGTGGAAAGACAAACTCCCGAGGAACCTCATCCGGGAACTGGAGGAACTAGTAATAATGAGGGAGGCCAGCCTCATGTTAACCCACCAGTATTTGGACCTCATCTAGATCCGGAAGTCAACATCCCAAGGAATTTACAGGGCAACACTGCTGCAGGCAGGATCTTGCAAGAAGATCCTCAAGAAGAGCAGTTTACTGTAATGGGAGCTGGAGATGAAGTTTATGATAGGAGGTTTGATGAAATTGCTGAGAAGTTGAGATCTTTGGAGTCTCAAAATTCCTTGGGCTTCGATGTAATGGATATGGGGCTAGTGCATGGGGTGAGAATTCCCCACAAGTTTAAGCCCCCGTGCTTTGAGAAATACAATGGAACTTCCTGTCCACGAACTCACATGCAGTCCTTCCTGGGAAGACATAAAGCATATACTATGGATGAGAAGCTGTGGATGTTCTACTTTGAAGACAGTTTGACTGGGGTTTCAAGAGAGTGGTATTCACACCTGACCAGAGCCACTATCAGATGCTGGAAGGACTTAGTTGAAGCCTTCATCAGACAATATCAATACAATCTGGACATGGCTCCTAACAAGACCCTTCTGATGGGAATGTCTCAATCTTCCAGAGAAAGCTTCAGGGAATATGCCCAGAGGTGGAGACAGCTTGCTGCTGCTGTCCAACCACCCATGTCGAAAAGAGAAATGGCCGACATGTTCATGAATACTTTGCAAGGAACATATATTGATAGATTGGCTGCCTTTTCTTCTACCAGCTTTGCAGACGTAGTTATAGCTGGGGAAAGGATTGAAAGTCTGCTAAAAATGGGCAAAATTTCTGATAATGGTGCAAGTTCGTCCAGTAATCCCAGGAAGCCTTTTGTGGGACCTCGAAGAACCGGTGAGATAAATGCCATTCATGCTAGTAGGGGTAGACCTCAGTATGTTCACAGGTCAGTGGCAGTTGTCACTATTCCAACTCCGATCCCTCAGCAATCAACATATCAACAACAACAACAACCCCATTACCAACAGCAAGTTCAGTATCCGCCACAGAGAACCTACAACAACAACAATAGCAATCAACAACAACGACCCTTTCAACAAAGATCGTCACAGGAAAACAGGGTGATTGACCCTATCCCTATGCCTTATGTTGCCTTATTGCCACAACTCCTGAAGCTTAACTTGGTTGAGTTAAGGACATTGGCACCACCAGATCCCTCCAATCTCCCAAGGAATTATGATGTCAACGCCAGGTGTGTTTTCCACTCCAACGCACCTGGCCACCATACTGAAAAATGCAGGGCCTTACAAATGAAAGTCCAAGATCTGGTGGATTCTAAACCCCTCAACTTTGCACCCCCTCCAAATGTCAACAAGAATCATATGCCTAATCATGGCGGGCCGAGGATTAATGCCATTGAGGAAGACAAACCATCTACTTTGATTACCAGTGTTGCACAGATTCGAACACCTTTGGTCGAAATTAAAGCTCAGCTTCTAGAGTGCCAAGTGTTCCCCGGGTGTGAACTCGGTTGTGGGTATTGCAACATTGCAGTCAATGGGTGTGATAATTTGAGAAGCGGCATAGATGGTCTTATCAAAGATGGAATCCTTCAGATCTCAACAACGGCGCCTACAAACCCGACAACTCCTTTAACAACAATTCCTGATTCTTCTACAACAACAGCAACAATCATTCCTACCGATTCATCGATATCATCAGCAATGGCTCCATCCATCACTTCAACAAATAAAATGTCAACAACCCTTTCTTCTACAACATCAGCATCCATTTATTCAGCAGAATCTTCTACAACACCGACAAGACTTAATGAAGATGTCTCTGCAGTTACAATCTACTATGACCCGTCAGAGGTTCCTCTCAGCAACAATTTCCAGCAACAAATAGTGGCACTTCCTACCAGATCACCAGTCACAATTTACTACGATCCACACACCATTACAGTACCCTCCTCTGCAGCAGTCAGTCCAGTTACTATTACGGTGCCTGGACCCGTTCCTTATGAAAGTAGTAATGCCATACCTTGGCATTATGGCGCTGATCTTTACTGCAACGGGGAGAAAATCACTCTGGATTCATCAACCTCTTCTCCACAGATTGGTAACATTGGGGGAGGCGGAGGCTTCACCAGAAGCGGACGCCTTTTTGCCTCACAAGTGCAAAGACCTAATGCCGAAGCAGAAGCTGCTGCCAAAGCAAAGGGAAATAGTGTGGTACCTGAAGAGCCAATTGTCAGGGAAACTCAGAAGTCATCTTTTGAACAGGATGTAGATGAGTTCATGAGAATCATAAAGAGGAGTGATTACAAGGTGGTGGATCAGCTTCACCAAACTCCCTCAAAAATCTCCATATTATCACTGTTGATGTGTTCTGAAGCTCACAGGAACGCATTGTTGAAAGTCCTGCATGCAGCATACGTGCCAGAGGAGATTACCGTTAATCAGTTAGAAACTGTGGTTGCAAATGTCAACACCAGTCATGGACTGGGCTTTACCAATGCTGATTTAACAACTAAGGGACGTAACCACAACAAGGCTTTACATATCACCCTGGAATGCAAGGGTGCTGTTTTATCTCATGTACTGGTGGACACTGGGTCGTCACTCAATGTCCTACCAAAGAAAGCCTTAGTGAAGCTGGAGTATGATGGCTTGGCACTGCGTCCAAGTAATTTGGTGGTGAGAGCATTCGATGGCTCTAAAAGATCAGTGCTTGGGGAGATTGATCTGCCGGTGATGATTGGCCCGCAGACTTTTAAAATTACCTTCTATGTGATGGACATTCAGCTGGCCTACATCTGTTTGTTGGGTAGACCCTGGATCCATGCCGCTGGCGCTGTTACGTCTACCCTTCACCAGAAGCTGAAATTCGAGTGGGAAGGCCAGATCATCACCATCTGTGGAGAAGAAGACATCTTTGTTAGCCATCTGGCTACGTATAAGTACATAGAAATGGATGGAGAAATCCATGAAACCATGAGCCAGGGGTTTGAGGCCCTGAACATTAATGAAGCGTCTGCTGTATTGGGAACTTCTATGACGTCTTATCAGCAAGCCCGGAAGGTTGTTGAAGAGGGTACTGCCCAAGGCTGGGGCAAGTTGTTGCCCGTGGAAAAGAAAGAAGACAGATTTGGGTTGGGTTACAAACCAACTCAACAAGATCAATCAGAGGCTGCAAAAGAGCCCAATTTTGTCAGCGGGGGGATGCTCACCCCGGATACTGTGAACAACTTGGAAGATGAGTCGGAAGATGAGCGCAACCTGGAGAGCTGGATACATCCAAGGACCCCGGGGAGCCATGTCTCAAACTGGTCTTCCCAGGAAATTATAAGGGTTACTCCTACAGAGTAATTATTATTTCCTGTATTTTTAAGCATGCATCAAGTCTTGCATCTTGCCCAAGATGTCAAGACTCATTTTGTAATCGGGCCATCTTGTAAATTTTGTGCAAACAGATCAATCAATGAATATCGGACATCTTTTGCAAATGAGTCTTTTCCTTTTCCGTTCACTATTTTTCATTCTTCTTTTTGTACAAAAGTAAAATGGCAATGTTTTTCAAAATGATAACTTCATTTCACCTTTTTCTAAATAAGATAAAATTGATCACTAAAATGAACCAATCTAAACCCTTGCAGAGAGTGCCTTTCAGACTGCACCGGCAACAACACTGCTATGGCTTCGTATGACTTTGACAATCCAATCAATCAAGCCGATGAAGGGGTTGAAAAAGACTATGAGCTACCCGAAGAGCTAGCCAGGTTGTTAAGGCAAGAGGAGAAGGTTATCACTCCTCATCAGGAAGAGATTGAAACTGTTAATCTTGGTACGGAGGAAGACGTGAAAGAGGTTAAGATCGGGGCCTGCCTACAAGATTCAGTGAAAGAACAACTGATTGATATGCTTCAGGAGTATGTGGATGTTTTCGCTTGGTCTTATCAGGATATGCCAAGGTTGGACATCGACATTGTCATGCACAAGCTGCCTCTAAAAGAAGACTGCCCACCAGTAAAACAGAAGTTGCGTCGTACTCGTCTGGATATGGCAATGAAGATAAAAGAAGAGGTACAAAAGCAGTGGGACGCCGGTTTCCTTGCTGTGACCAACTATCCGCCGTGGGTTGCTAATATTGTACATGTGCCTTGATGGGCTAAAGACGTATCTAATTATGTGTCTAGCGGTATCTTAACTGCAAGTGCACAGCCTATCGAAGTAATATTTAAGATTATCGATCCACAGGGACTCTATGGTTACTTAGTGCTAGATGAACTTATAGTTTAGCTAAGGTGAAGGGTTGTCACGATTTTTGTTGTTTTTAAAGATTAAAGGCGGGAATTAAATTTAAGTTTAATAAAATAATACTAAGGCGGTCGGTATGTAATTATGCTAACTTAGGCGGGTCAATCTAACCTAGGCTTATAAAGATGGTTCACTTAATCTATTCTGTAGAGGTTACCAGTTTAAATACCTTTAACTCACACTCTCGTGGTCTTATCTCAGATCTTACCCCTAAAGCCCTATACCTGCTCTCGCTAGCCCATAAGTGTTTAGAGATAATTTTTGGAAACTTAGTAATTCTAATTTATTTTAAAGCGCTCTCGCTGTGTTTAATTTAAATGCCTAACTTTAGCTATCTGGTTAAAATCTCACACTCTCGTGGTCTTGACCTAACCTAATACACTTTCCTTACTCTCGTAACGAAAAGGTCGATTTATAATAAAAAGTATCAGCCAGAATACTAAGCTATTAATTATTTTAAGCCTATAGTTGATTTTACCGATTTAGTTTGTTTTAATTACATACCGCCCTAAGGTAATTAGCTACTCATTTTTGTTGAACCAGACAGAGGCAGAAAAACAATAAACAAAATATTCATGGCAGAAAAATAAATAAATAACATAAATATAAAATTGCAAATTAATATAAACCTGGTTAACAATAAAAATGGCAGACTCCTTCTTCCACAAACCGGAAAGCTCGGAGTATTTGGCGGAATAAAAAATAACTAAAAATTCTGAAGGCTTTGAAACAAATAAATTTTTATAACAATTTCCTGATGTTGGAAATTGTTATAGGTTGGGTTTGGATACAATAAAAATAAACAATGAAAATAATGCTGAAAAAGAAATAAGGGTGTAAAATAATTCGGCAGAGCTTCCGCAAGAAATTGATAAAAATAATACTCTGTAAATTGTTCAAATGAATTATGCTATTTATAGAAGAATTAATGGGCTGGTGGTTGAACTTGTTGCATGGGCCTCGTAGGAGCATTGAGAAAATCCAGGAACGTGGATACAGGAGGGTCAGCTGGAAAATAGGCAGATCATGTGCACGTTACGTTGTGACCAATTCTTCAGTCAAATAACCTATTTTTCCCTTGTCACGGTCGTGACAAGGGCATCACGTTCGTGTCCTTTGTAATTTAAGTGTCACGGTCATGAGGGATATGTCACGATCGTGATTGCTCCTTTTGGGGTGTCACGGTCGTGACACCTAGGTGACGACCGTGAGTGTTACAAAATATGCAGGTTTTGCAGCATTCTCCATTTCTTCATCTTTTTATGGTTGTTTTCGCTCCTTTTTGCTCTTGGCTCATGATTTAGCTCTTTATACGATGTACCTGCAAAATAGTAAGGAAAACTCGAGGAATCGGGTGTTAAAACGACGATTAAGCGATAAAACGGTAATGAAACTTAGCAATATAATCGATACATTTTCTCGTTATCAAACTTCCCCAAACTCAAACCTTTGCTTGTCCTCAAGCAAATAGTCGGTTGAAAATCGGTGGACAAGCTTTTATCGACGCACATACATAACAAATCGTACGAGGGATCGTTTTGTCGAACAAACCGGTACTATGATAAAACACTAACGATACACTAATGACACAAGCAACAAGCTAAGTCGTCGACTTCCTGTTAAACGACACATTCGGCAATTGCTTTACGATTTCACCTAGAGTCCTTCGATCTTATTTCACCCGGTTTCATTCTAGCGCAATCACATTAAGCCCTTTGCCTTAGCACGCACGTAGTGGAGTAGCCGGTTAGCGAATTTGATCCTTTTAAACACGGGTCTGGTACACGAGTGCGGTAACCCTACATACATAATCCAATTTGAAGGTTGTGGGGGATCGAGTCGTAGCACGCCCTACCAAGTTCAGAACTAGTACCTCTGAACCAACCCGCAATGGACTCCTTCTTTTATTTCTCGTTTCTTATATGCGACCGTGTACTTTGGTGCAATTTCTTTTCATTTGCCTCGAGATATGAAGGATTATTTTAGATTAGGCATCAAACGCTTATATTCATCGGCTCCCCACGTGGTTTGTGTTCAGACGGTGCTGACTGCTAGTATAAACTACTAGGGGTTACTTTTGAACTGAAACTTAAGGTGTACTCGTAACGATAATTGGAATGGAATCGCGTAAATGGGAAGTCAAAGGTGTCAAGATTGTATTGGTCTTGTTGAATCGTTCTCAGCTTCCTAATTTTGATTTCGTAGGTAAGTCGGGTAATGCGAATAATTAAAGATTTTTTTTCCGGTATGGCTAAATAAACGGGGAAAGTTCGAAACTAAAGAAAATAGCACAAAAATTGCTCGTTTCATTAACTTTACGAAAAGAAATACAACGGAATGGAAAAACAACGGAATGGAAAAATGCGAAAAGGGAAAATGCGGAAAATGAAAGGTACCTCTCCCACACTATATCAGACATTGTCCTCAATGTTGTGATATAATAGCGGTAAAAGTACAATACAAACTACGAAAATGAAAAACAAACATAAGCAAAAACTAAAACTAAGGCTGCTAAGGACCGCGGGCTCGGCTTCTGGTGCGGGAGCGTCTGGTAGGAGTCGCTTCAAGATCAGAACCGGTACCGGCGATAGCAGTGATGTTAATGCGTAAGGCCTCTAGCTCGCTGAAAATTTCTCCGAGCTTCTCATCAGTAGCTGTCTGGTTGGTTGCAATAGTGCGGAGTAAAGCATCATGTTGCTCCTTCTGCCTTCGCTCCAGTGCGGCATTCATCTGATTTTGCTGATGAATCGCACGGAGGACGTCCTCAAGAGTGAATTCTTGTGCAGGAGGCTGTCGGGTAGATGACTCTGGAATGTCCTAGACAGGCTCAGCTGCATCCATAGCATCTTGCATCTCATTCGCTGGAGGATCGGCCTGATCATCATGAATGGGGGCGTGGCCGGCAGCATCCGGTAAAGCAAAGAGCCAGTTGGCTCGGCTAGATGGATCGATGCGGTCACGGGACGGCATAATGATATGGTGATAAACAGTGCCGTGGATAACAGGGCTATACCTGCCATCCTCTCTCTACGCAATCAAGTGAGCGGACCTGCAATAGTTCTTGGTTAGGAACTCGGCGTCTCTGAAAGGCTGATTTACGACCAAGTCACCAAGCCCCAACTGAATGGCGAGGGTGGTGACGATGCCGCCAATGAAAAATGGGGTTGAGCCTCTTTGCGCAATGGCCTGGATGTGAGAAAGCATGAACGGGGCAGCGTTGATTGGCTCGTCATTGAGAGCGCAGTGCAAGAACATAAGCTCCTTGGAGTTGAGCTTATGGTTACTCTCTCGTGCAAAGATGGTGTTGCAAATGATTCAGTGAAAATATCGGATTGTCGGGTTGTGGATGTGTGTAGCATTAAGGCTCTGGAAGGCCGAGGCACGGATGTTGGTTATGTCGTGCCATAAAGTGAAAGCGGTTTCACTGAAATTATCCGGCACGCGGAGGTGAGCTTCATTCCCATGATCGAAGCCTAGTAACTCGGCTATCCTGTTTTGCGAAAGTTCGAACTCCCGGCCATGCAATCTGAATTTGGCGAAACCGGTGAGTTGACTCTGAGAACCGGTACCGGTGATATAATGGAATGAGCTTAGGAATTCCAATGTCAGAAGCTCGAATGTGGGCTGAGGTTGGCTGCAAAGATCCCACAGACCGACTTTTTGAAGCAGGCTCTTGACACTGGTAAGCATTCCCAATTCTCTCAAACAGACAGTGTCGATATAACGCGTAGGTTGCACACCGCGGTTCTGGAATCGGACGAATCTTTCTCTCTGGTTTTCTCCATTCTCACCCTCTCTGAATTGTATAGCATCCATTGCATGCAAGAACTAAAGTGGGAGATGAGGAGTTTGGATTTTTGTGAAAAAGTGATAAAATGAGAGAAATAATGGTTCGGATAAATATTGGAATGGTGAGAATGTGATAGGTGTGGTGATAATGGAGAGGTTAATGAGTTTTAATTTGGTAATGGGAGGTTACGGAAGTTGGGGGAGATAATGGGTGGTTTTGGAAGTTATGGAAGAAGAAGATGAAGGGGATTCGAAAGAGAAACAGTTATGTTTCTCACGAATTCTATATTTAGGGTTGTCACGGTCGTGACAAGGAGATGACGGTCGTGACACGCTAAATTAGCTTGTCACGATCGTTAGGGGGGTGTGACGACCGTGAGGGTTGAATTCCTTGGATAATTTCCAGAAAGCATTATCTCTCACGCTTCATATACTTTATATAATATTTTTGATCATTTCTCACTCAATATTAAATATAAACACCATATAATAAATAATTTCAACATAGCACTTGTAAATTTGCATGACACGAGAGGTTGTATAGAATATGAATTAATTCAAGCATAACAGTATATAGAATGAAAACATATAAATTGATTAAAATGAAAAAATTTGTAAACTAGAAGTGCATTGCATTTGACAATTGAAATGAAATTACATTAATGAAAATACGGTACGAAATTGTTTGCGAAAAGTAAAACTAACTAGAAACGAAAAGAATAAGTAAAATAAACTAGATCACTTATAGCATTTTCAAAAGTGTTTCTTCAAATCTTCGATTGCGGAGTTCAGGTGATAGAATTTGTTCACAGGTTATGTCAGTTAGACCTATAATGTCCAATCGCATGCTCTTAATCTCATCCGTAAATGTATTTATATCGGTTTGGTAAGCTTCAAGAGTGTTCATGATATTCTGTAAGTTGTTAGCATAATCTCCTTGATTCACTTCAGGGGTTTCAATCACTTCGTCAGTGTGGTCAATGTCATGGTAACCAGGAGGTGTCTCAGGGTCACTTTCGACATCAGTCATTATATCATCTTTTATCTTGTAAGACTGATGTGTTTCAGGAGTAGATGGATAATCAGGTGGGGTTAACTCATAAAGCCAGTTATCCTTATTGTGAACACTTACTCTAGCATGGTTTGGTAGTGTGAACAGGGTTACTACCTCATTCCGGATTAGGTACTCGAAAGGTGTATGTCCTAAATTCCTTATGATATGGCGATTAAAGCAAAAGTTAAGATTCATAGGACGGATGGTACCTAAACGGTTGCACCTGTGCAATTGGTACCTAAGTCCTAAGGCATCAGCAATCATGGTTACAAGACCTCCTACTAATATAGGTAATTCAGGTTCTTCTTGGATTCGGGTGAAGGTTTGCATCATGAAAGGCACACCATTAACAGGTTGTCCATTAGTGAAACATGACATAATGAATATCTCATCTTTAGATACTCCGGTAATGTTTTCTTCTTTTCCAAAGAAGGTGTGGGCAAGAATCTTATGGAAGTAACGGATAGCTGGGTTATGGATCTCATCATTGTTCATGCTATTTGGTTCAGGGTGGTAGTTTCCGATTAATGTTCCCCAAAAGAAATCCAGCTCAATGTCCATCAATTCTACCTGTGTGGTAGTAAAAGCAAAGGGTCCACTAGGGAATCCTAATAAGTCAGCTAGTTCTTTATGGTTAAAGTCATATTCTATTCCAAAGAGGCGGAAACTGATAAATCCCTTCCTGAATCCAAAACCGCGCTCGGGTAGGTAACCTAAGGAGCTAAGGAACTCAAGGGTGAGCTCGCGGTAAGTCACAAACTTATGTTGAATCAGTGCATTCTCCCATCCAAGTCGGTTAAACAAGTACAGGATGCTATCATGTATACCTAGGGTTTCCATAGTCAGATCATCCGGGTACAGGGTCAAATCCATTGGCCTCTGTGATAACTCTTCAAATTTCATTCTTTGGTTCCTACCTCTAAATTTGGTTTCCATATGGTTTATCGGTTGGTTAGCCATGGTCAGTGCAAATATGGAGGAAACAAATCAGGGGGAGAAGGAAAATGGAAAAGACTTTAGAAAATCTGTAAAAGTGATTTAAGATTAAAATAAGGAAAAATGCATAAATTAAAAGCAATAATTGTAATATTGAAATAAAACTATAAAATGACAAAACAAATAAATGAATAGTAAAACGATAAATGACAAAATAATAGAATGATAAAAATGATTTAAATAATTAAATGATTAAATGAGCAAATGGGTTGCCTCCCACTAAGCGCTGTTTTTATCGTCAAAAGCCTGACGTAATGCTTAGGTGTAGATTAATCAGGGGAATTAGTGGACAACTCTAAAAGCCTTAGACTATTTGCATAATCTCTATTTTCAACTTTATGATAATGTTTTAAACGTTGTCCGTTTATTATGAATGGTTCGCTATTCCTACCCTTAATTTCTATTGCTCCACTTGGGAATACTTTAGTTATTTCAAAGGGTCCTGACCATCTAGATTTTAATTTTCCAGGAAAGAGCCTAAGTCTTGAATTAAAGAGGAGTACAACGTCTCCCACACTAAATTCTTTCCTAGATAGGCGTTTATCATGCCATCGCTTGGTTCTTTCTTTATATATCTTAGCATTCTCATAAGCATCTAGCCTTAATTCTTCTAATTCGTTAATATCTAGGATTCGCTTTTCTCCTGCAGCATTATAGTTTATATTGAGAGTTTTGATCGCCCAATAAGCTTTGTGTTCTAGTTCTACCGGGAGGTGACAAGATTTTCCATAAACTAATTTGAAAGGTGTAGTACCTATGGGTGTCTTGTAAGCGGTCCTATAAGCCCATAAAGCTTCATTAAGTTTAGATGACCAATCTTTCCGAGATATGGCGACAGTCTTTTCTAAGATTTGTTTGATTTCTCTGTTTGAGACTTCGACTTGTCCACTTGTTTGTGGGTGATATGGTGTTGCCACACGGTGTCTTACTCCATACTTAGATAGTAATTTGTCAAAGATTTTTGAAATGAAGTGCGAGCCACCGTCACTTATGACGAGTCTAGGCACACCAAATTTGGGAAAGATTATATTTTTGAAAAGCTTTATTACTACTCGTGTGTCGTTTGTAGGAGAAGTTATAGCTTCGATCCATTTTGAAACATAATCAACAGCTACGAGTATGTAATTATTACCGAAAGATGATGGGAATAGTCCCATGAAATCTATTCCCCAGACGTCAAAGATTTCTACTTCTAATATTCCTTTTTGAGGCATTTCATCTCTTCTTGAAATATTACCGGTGCGTTGACACCGATCGCAATTTATAACAGCGATGTGGACATCTTTCCATAGATTAGGCCAGAATAAACCGGCTTGCAAGATCTTTGCACAAGTCTTGGAAGTGCTTGCATGTCCACCATAAGGAGATGAATGGCATTGAGCAATGACATCTTCTATTTCTTCTTCGGGAATACATCGAAGAAAGATTCCATCGGGTCCTCTTTTGAACAATAATGGTTCATCCCAATAATAATGTTTTAGATTGTGAAAGAATTTCTTTTTCTGCTGATAGGTTAAATCAGGTGGAAGAGCTCCTGTAGCTAGGTAGTTGACTATGTCAGCGTACCATGGCAGTCCTACAGTTGTCTGGATTGTTTCCACGGGTTCTGGTTCATTTAAGTCTAACTGAACTAGGTCGCTTCCTATTTGTGCTATCAGCTGTTCATACGGAAAATCATCGTTAATCGGCACTTGTTCGGGTTTAATACCTTCTATTCTAGATAAATGGTCCGCTACGACGTTTTCAGTACCTTTCTTATCCTTTATTTTGAGATCAAACTCTTGTAAGAGTAAAATCCATCTCAAGAGTCTCGGTTTAGCATCTTTCTTAGTCAATAGATATCTGATAGCAGCGTGGTCTGTGTAAACGATTATTTTCGCTCCCACTAGGTAAGAACGGAATTTGTCAAGCGCAAAGACAACTGCTAACAGTTCTTTTTCAGTAGTGGCGTAGTTCATCTGAGCAGAATCTAAGGTTCTACTGGCATAGTAAATCGCATGAAGTTTCTTTTCCTTTCTCTGGCCTAGAACTGCGCCTACAGCATAGTCACTCACATCGCACATGATTTCGAAAGGTAATCTCCAGTCAGGGGGTTGCATGATTGGTGCGGTGATGAGGGCTGTTTTTAGAGTTTTGAATGCTTTAAGACAATCTTCATTGAATATGAACTCAGCATCTTTCATTAATAAACCAGTAAGAGGTTTAGTGATTTTCGAGAAATCTTTGATGAATCGTCGGTAAAAACCGGCGTGTCCTAAAAAACTTCGTATTTCTCGAATGGTTTTAGGGGGTTGAAGATCTTTTATGACTTCTATCTTAGCTTTATCTACTTCAATTCCCTTGTCGGATATGACGTGTCCTAATACGATTCCTTCTCTGACCATAAAATGACATTTCTCCCAGTTAAGCACGAGGTTTACTTTTACACATCTTTCTAACACCATTTCTAAATTCGATAGGCATCCTTCAAAACTTTGCCCGCATATAGAGAAGTCGTCCATGAACACTTCCATGATGTTGTCTATAAAATCTGCAAAGATTGACATCATACATCTTTGAAAGGTTGCAGGAGCATTGCATAATCCAAAGGGCATTCGTCTATAAGCGAACGTTCCATAGGGGCATGTGAATGTAGTCTTCTCTTGATCATCTGGATGGATAGGGATTTGGAAAAATCCTGAGTAACCATCAAGATAACAGAAATATGAATGCTTGGCTAATCGTTCTAACATTTGATCTATAAAAGGTAGTGGGAAATGATCTTTTCGAGTGGCTTTGTTTAGTTTACGATAATCTATGTATACTCTATGTCCCGTCACTACTCTTTGCGATATCGATTCGCCTTGAGCGTTTTTCACAATAGTGATACCTCCTTTCTTTGGCACTACATGTACTGGACTAACCCATTTACTATCAGAGATTGGATATATTATTCTGGCATCTAGTAGTTTCTTAACTTCTTCTTTTACTACAGTGCTAAGGATTGGGTTAATTCTTCTTTGAGATTCTCTGGAGGTTTTGCAATCTTCTTCTAGCAGAATACGATGCATACAGATTGAAGGGCATATTCCTTTGAGATCAGATATGTTATATCCTAATGTAGTTGGATATTTCTTTAAGACATCTAAAAGTTTCTTTGTTTCTATAGTTCCTAAAATGGAATTTATTATAACTGGTCTTTTACATTCAATGTCTAAGAATTCATATCTTAGGTTATTAGGTAAAGTTTTTAATCCTAATGTAGGTTTATCTTTACTTGGCATGGGATCCGGTGTAAGTGCTAAACTTTCGCTTAGACTATCATCCTGATACGGTGCACGCCAATTATCATCTTCGAAAATTGGAGGGATTTGAATTTTCATAATTTCAGAATAGGTAGTTTCTTTCAGTTCCATTTCTCTTACACATTCGTCGATTACGTCCAATAGATAGCAGGTATCCTCTATAGCTGGTGATTGTAAGAATTGTGTTAAAATAAATTCAACTTTCTCTTCACCTACTTCAAAGGTTAGCTTTCCTCTCTTTACGTCTATTATAGCTCCGGCGGTAGCTAAGAATGGTCTTCCTAGTATGATAGGTGTAGTGGAGTCTTCAGAGATGTCCATGATTATGAAATCAGTAGGGATGTAGAATTGTCCTATACGTACTGGGACGTTTTCTAGTATGCCTACAGGATATTTAACTGAGCGATCGGCTAGTTGAACAGACATTTTAGTTGGTCTTAGGTCTCCCATGTCTAGCCTTTTGCAAATCGTTAAGGGCATAACACTGATACTGGCTCCTAAATCGCATAGAGCTTTGTCAATGACGAATTTTCCTATTACACAGGGTATAGAGAAACTTCCTGGATCTTTTAGCTTAGGAGGCATATTATTCTGAATTATGGCGCTACACTCAGCAGTAAGTGTAACTATTCCGTTATCCTCTATCTTTTTCTTATTGGATAAGATTTCTTTTAAAAACTTAGCATACGAGGGTATTTGAGTGATCGCTTATGTAAACGGAATAGTAATATTCAACTGTTTCAGAAGTTCGACAAATTTTTTAAACTGACCCGTCGTCTTGGAATTGGTTAATCTCTGAGGGTACGGAATTGGTGGTTTATAGGGTGGTGGAGGCACATAAGGCTTTTCTTTCTCCACTACCTCTTGATTATCATCTTCCTTTTCTTCTGGATCATTCACCACTTCAGTCGGTTTATCCGGTTTTTGGTACATGGCTGGATTGTCAAGTCTTGGATCGGTAGGTCCGTCAAGTTCCTTGCCACTTCTTAATATCACGGCATTGGCATGTCCTTTCGGATTAGGTTGAGGTTGTCCAGGAAATACTCCAGCTGGTGTAGCAGTAGGTTCTTGTTGTTGAGCTACTTGTGAAATCTGAGTTTCAAGCATTTTGTTATGTGTAGCTAATGCATCTACTTTGCTTACTAATTGCTTAATCTGCTCACTAGTGTGAATGTTTTGGTTTAAGAAGTCCTTGTTTGTTTGAGATTGGTTAGCTATAAAGTTCTCCATCATCAACTCAAGGTTCGATTTTCTAGGGACATTAGGAGCAGTCTTTTGATATCCTGGTGGTGTAGCTGGTGCTTGACCTGGTGCGTATAAAGCATTGTTATTCTTATAGGAGAAGTTCGGATGATTCTTCCAACCTGGGTTGTATGTGTTTGAGTATGGGTTTCCTTGAGCATAATTCACTTGGTCCGTCGGAATTCCTGTCAATAGTTGGCAATCAGGAACTTCATGTCCTGGAACTCCACACAACTCACAGTTAGGTGTTACTGCAGCCACGGTGGCTGTTGGTGTTATGGCCAAGTTGTCGATCTTTTGGTTTAGTTGGTCAAACTTTGCATTGACTTGGTCCATACTACTTACTTCGTACATACCTCCTTTTGTTGGTTTCTCAGTTGCGTCTCTCTCGCTTCCCCATTGGTAATGGTTTTGAGCCATACTTTCGATAAGTGCATAGGCATCATTATATTCTTTGTCCATCAGTGCACCGCCTGCGGCAGCGTCAATTGTCATTCTTGTATTGTACAAGAGTCCATTATAGAAGGTATGGATGACCATCCATTCTACTAATCCATGATGTGGACAAAGTCTCAGCATATCCTTATAGCATTCCCAAGCTTCGAATAGTGATTCGTTTTCCCTTTGCTTAAATCCGTTGATCTGAGCTCTCAGCATAGCTGTCTTGCTAGGTGGGAAATATCTGGTCAAGAAAACTCTCTTTAGTTCCTCCCACGTAGTTACTGAGTTCGAAGGCAGAGATTGAAGCCAGGCTCTTGCTCTGTCTTGAAGTGAAAAAGGAAACAAACGTAGTCTAATAGCTTCTTGGGTAACTCCATTGGCTTTTACGGTATCTGCGTATTGCACAAAGATCGAAAGATGAAGGTTCGGATCTTCGGTAGGATTTCCGGCGAATTGATTTTGTTGCACGGCTGATATCAACGAAGGTTTTAGTTCAAAATTATTTCGGTTGTTAGCCGGTGCGGCAATGCTAGAATGCGGTTTAGCTTGCGAAGGACTAGCGTAATACTTGAGTGGGTGATTCTGTTCTTCAACCATCTCTGCGTCCTTTGATGTTACGACTGGTTTAGGTGGATCTACTTGAAGATCTGGAATATTGTAACTTTGTTCGTAATCGAATATTCGTCTTCTTACGTGTAAGAAGCGTTCCGATTCTGGGATTAGAGGTTGCAAGTCTTCGCCTTTAGAGCGAGTACTTGGCATACACTCGGGAATTTAGATTAAGAAAAGAAAATAGTTGTTACCTTAGTCTAGACAATGCTACCTAAAGTGCACTAGTAACTAAATAAAGGTCCCCGGCAACGGCGCCAAAAACTTGATGGGCTAAAGACGTATCTAATTATGTGTCTAGCGGTATCTTAACTGCAAGTGCACAGCCTATCGAAGTAATATTTAAGATTATCGATCCACATGGACTCTATGGTTACTTAGTGCTAGATGAACTTCTAGTTTAGCTAAGGTGAAGGGTTGTCACGATTTTTGTTGTTTTTAAAGATTAAAGGCGGGAATTAAATTTAAGTTTAATAAAATAATACTAAGGCGGTCGGTATGTAATTATGCTAACTTAGGCGGGTCAATCTAACCTAGGCTTATAAAGATGGTTCACTTAATCTATTCTGTAGAGGTTACCAGTTTAAATACCTTTAACTCACACTCTCGTGGTCTTATCTCAGATCTTACCCCTAAAGCCCTATGCCTGCTCTCGCTAGCCCATAAGTGTTTAGAGATAATTTTTGGAAACTTAGTAATTCTAATTTATTTTAAAGCGCTCTCGCTGTGTTTAATTTAAATGCCTAACTTTAGCTATCTGGTTAAAATCTCACACTCTCGTGGTCTTGACCTAACCTAATACAATTTCCTTACTCTCGTAATGAAAAGGTCGATTTATAATAAAAAGTATCAGCCAGAATACTAAGCTATTAATTATTTTAAGCCTATAGTTGATTTTACCGATTTAGTTTGTTTTAATTACATACCGCCCTAAGGTAATTAGCTACTCATTTTTGTTGAACCAGACAGAGGCAGAAAAACAATAAACAAAATATTCATGGTAGAAAAATAAATAAATAACATAAATATAAAATTGCAAATTAATATAAACCTGGTTAACAATAAAAATGGCAGACTCCTTCTTCCACAAACCGGAAAGCTCGGAGTATTTGGCGGAATCAAAAATAACTAAAAATTCTGAAGGCTTTGAAACAAATAAATTTTTATAGCAATTTCCTGATGTTGGAAATTGTTATAGGTTGGGTTTGGATACAATAAAAATAAACAATGAAAATAATGCTGAAAAAGAAATAAGGGTGTAAAATAATTCGGCAGAGCTTCCGCAAGAAATTGATAAAAATAATACTCTGTAAATTGTTCAAATGAATTATGCTATTTATAGAAGAATTAATGGGCTGGTAGTTGAAGTTGCTGCATGGGCCTCGTAGGAGCATTGAGAAAATCCAAGAACGTGGATACAGGAGGGTCAGCTGGAAAATAGGCAGATCATGTGCACGTTACGTTGTGACCAATTCTTCAGTCAAATAACCTATTTTTCCCTTGTCACGGTCGTGACAAGGGCATCACGTTCGTGTCCTTTGTAATTTAAGTGTCACGGTCGTGAGGGATATGTCACGATCGTGATTGCTCCTTTTGGGGTGTCACGGTCGTGACACCTAGGTGACGACCGTGAGTGTTACAAAATATGAAGGTTTTGCAGCATTCTCCATTTCTTCATCTTTTTATGGTTGTTTTCGCTCCTTTTTGCTCTTGGCTCATGATTTAGCTCTTTATACGATGTACCTGCAAAATAGTAAGGAAAACTCGAGGAATCGGGTGTTAAAACGACGATTAAGCGATAAAACGGTAATGAAACTTAGCAATATAATCGATACATTTTCTCGTTATCATGCCTAAGAAAGACGGCAAGGTGAGGATGTGTGTAGACTACCGGGATCTGAACAGAGCCAGCCCGAAAGATGACTTCCCTTTACCTCACAATGATGTATTGGTTGATAATACGGCTCAGTTCTCGGTGTTCTCCTTCATGGATGGATTTTCAGGATACAATCAGATCAAGATGTCACCTGAGGACATGGAGAAGACAACTTTCATCACACCCTGGGGCACGTTCTGTTATAAGGTGATGCCATTCGAACTGAAGAATGTCGGTGCCACTTATCAACGGGCTATGGTAACATTATTCCATGACATGATCCATAAAGAAATTGAATGTTATGTGGATGACATGATTGCCAAGTCCCTCACAGAAGAAGACCACCTGGTAAATTTGTTGAAGCTATTCAAGCGTCTGAGGAAGTACCAACTGAAGTTAAACCCCAACAAATGCACATTCGGGGTGCGATCCGGTAAGTTGCTGGGATTTATTGTAAGTGAAAAAGGGATTGAAGTTGACCCTGATAAAGTCAAAGCCATTCAAGAGATGCCTGCACCTAAGACTGAAAAAGAAGTTCGGGGTTTCTTAGGTAGATTGAACTACATTTCAAGGTTCATATCTCACCTTACAACAACCTGTGAGCCTTTGTTCAAGCTGTTGAGAAAAGAACAAACGGTCAGGTGGAACGAAGACTGCCAAAGGGCTTTTGACAAAATCAAGGAATACTTACAAGAGCCTCCAATCCTCATGCCTCCAGTTGAAGGAAGACCTCTAATCATGTACTTGATAGTATTAGAAGAATCAATGGGGTGTGTGTTGGGCCAGCATGACGAGTCTGGTCGAAAAGAGTATGCGATATACTACCTAAGCAAAAAGTTTACCGACTGTGAACAACGTTACTCACTGCTCGAGAAAACTTGTTGTGCTTTAGCGTGGGCTGCTCGCCGACTGAGACAGTATATGCTGACCCACACTACTTTATTGATCTCAAAGATGGACCCAGTTAAGTACATTTTCGAGAAGCCAGCACTTACCGGACGGGTTGCAAGATGGCAAATGATCCTCACAGAATATGACATTCAATACACATCTCAAAAGGCCATCAAAGGCAGTGTATTGTCTGATTATCTTGCTGAGTAGCCCATTGATGATTACCAGCCTATGAGATTTGACTTCCCTGATGAAGACATCATGTTCATAAAAGCAAAAGATCATGAAGAGCCAATTCACACTGAAGGGCCTGAACCGGAAGAAGAATGGACTATGATGTTTGATGGGGTTGTTAATATGAATGGCCGTGGTGTTGGTGCAGTACTCATTACACCCAAGGGAGTCCACATGCCTTTCTCGGCGAAACTCACCTTTAACTGCACTAACAACGAAGCTGAATACGAAGCTTGTATTATGGGTCTTGAGGAAGCCATTGACCTCAGGATCAAGACTTTGACTGTGTTCGGAGATTCAGCTCTGGTAATTAATCAAACCAACGGCAAATGGTACACTCACCAAGGTCATCTGATACCCTACCGGGATTATACAAGGAGGTTGTTGACTTTCTTCACAACGGTCAAGCTTGAGTATATCCCTCGAGACGAAAATCAGTTTGCAGACGCTTTGGCTACCATTTCATCCATGATCAAAGTTCAAGCTGCCAACTTTGTGCCTCGGATTTCAGTATCCAGACTTGACAGACCAGCATATGTATTTTCATCAGACATTGTCAAAGATGATAAGCCTTGGTTCCATGACATCAAATGCTTCTTGGAGGATCAAACATACCCACCTGGGGCATCTTCCAATGATAAGAAGACATTAAGAAGGCTAGCTGGTAGTATCTTCCTGAATACTGATGGTTCCCTTTACAAGAGAAACTTTGATATGGTACTCCTCAGATGCGTTGATATGGCAGAAGCGGACTTGTTAATACACGAGGTGCACGAAGGATCCTTTGGTACCCATGCTGGAGGGCATGCAATGGCTAAAAGGTTGTTAAGATCAGGCTACTACTGGATCACAATGGACGCCGACTGTTGTGCTTACGCCAGAAAGTGCCATAAATGCCAGATTTATGCGGATAAAGTGCATGTGCCTCTGAATCCTTTGAATGTGATGTCTTCACCCTGGCCCTTTGCCATGTGGGGCATTGATATGATTGGCAAGATTGAACCGACTGCTTCAAACGGCCACAGATTCATCCTGGTTGATATTGACTATTTTACCAAGTGGGTTGAAGCGGCTTCTTAGGCAAATGTTACAAGGCAAGTGGTAGCCCGATTTCTGAAGAGAGATATCATCTGTCGGTATGGAGTGCCCGAGCGAATCATTACTGATAATGGTTCCAACTTGAACAACAAAATGATGGCAGAACTGTGCCGAGACTTCAAAATCCAACACCACAATTCCTCTCCTTACAGGCCAAAGATGAATGGCGCTGTTGAGGCATCTAACAAGAATATCAAGAAGATCGTGCAAAAGATGGTGGTAACCTACAAAGACTGGCATGAAATGCTACCATTTGCCTTACATGGGTACCGTACGTCAATTAGAACATTCACTAGGGCAACACCGTATCAGCTTGTGTATGGTATGGAAGCAGTCCTGCCGGTTGAAGTTGAACTACCCTCTCTACGGGTACTGATGGATGTTAAACTACATGAAGCAGAATGGGTCCGATCCTGATACGAACAACTTAGTCTGATCGAAGAGAAGAGGTTAGCTACAATCTGTTATGGGCAGCTGTATCAGAAGAGAATGAAGAAAGCCTTCGATCAGAAAGTCAGGCTTCGAGAATACTAAGTAGGAGATCTTGTGTTGAAAAGACTCCTCCCTCCTCATACAGACCACAGGGGCAAGTGGACTCCGAATTATGATGGTCCATTCATAGTAAAGAAAGTTTTCTATGGCGGAGCACTGATGCTCAGTACTATGGATGGTGAAGACTTCCTGTCCCCTGTGAATTCAGATGCAGTTAAAAAATACTTCGCATAAAATGACCCGCTGGACATAAAAACAGAATGTGAGTCCAGGCAAAAATAGGGCATCCCGGCGAGTCAAAAACAGAATAAAAGACTCGGGCAAAAATAAGGGAAAATAAATAAAAAATGTACACCCGCTGAGTTGAAAAGCTGCATTGGACGACTCAGGCAAAAATGGGCATCCCGGTGGATTGAAAACCCGAAAAGGCGATCCACGCAAAATAAGGGAATAAGCGAACAACTGCGTCCTGAATTCGTCTGTATCGCTTACTACATGGCAAGCTTCGAAAGGTTCGAGTATCGGTCAGAATCAGCCTTCTTCAGAAAGCAAGATGAGAAGAACGTCAAAAGTCATACGAGTCATAGCGAAAGGGAAGTTCCTTGAAGCGTCATCAACATTGCCACTGTCTTTTTGTTTCTCAATTTGTAACGATCTCCTCATTTCAGGGGATCCGTTTCTTTAATTGTACCTTGCCAATTCAGGGCACACGAATTAATAAAATCAGATTTTCAGTCATGTTTCGTCTCGTACATTTTACTTTCATTTGCAAAATGTCCGATGTCCTTGAGATATTGATTGCATAAATGCATATGTTTCCCTTCTAAAAATACGTGCTTACAGGAAATATACCTACTCCAGGGAGTGTTTAAACTCCTATGATGGAATCCAGTAAGGGATACCTCAGGGTACTTGTATGTTTCTTTGTCTTTACAGGATTGCAGGTATCCAAAGCGCAACATGGGGCATGAAAGCTTCTCCCCAGTAGGCTGCCAAATCATTGTTTCCTCAGCACACCTTCCAAACAGCATCAGAGATGCTTTCCCCATCAGAGTTGCCAGGCATCGCTTCTCCAAAGCAGTACCAGAAGGTGCCCATATCCCCAGCTGAGTTGTCAAGTATCATCCTCAGTAGGACCCCCGCAGAAATCTCTAGAAAGATCTTTCAGTGATCTTTCTTCTTCCCCAGCCGAGTGCTAGACAGGGAACTATCTCCCCGCAGAGTTTCAGCCTCTATCCAGAAGAGCAACGCCTGAAGATCTCACAACAGAGTGAAGAAAGCTTCTACAAACCCCAGTTGGGTCCCTCATTACTAAGAAAGATCTATCAGTGGTCTATTTCCCCAAGAAAAGTCATATATGTCAGATCTACCAATGATCTCATCCCTAGCTGGGATATCTACTTCAAGCAGATCAGCCAAAGATCTCTACAGCAACGGGATCCGAACCCCGGATCGGTATCTTTGCATAATCATAGCATTCGCATCATATTTTCCCCACAGAGCGTAGCATTCCATCTAATACGGAGCATTACGGCAAAAATCAAACATATTGCATAATCACAAGCCATGAGTCGAACTGAACACTTGTAAATTCTGACAGTCCATCAACAATATACAGAATATTTCCCAATTACCCACCAGAGAGAAAAAGCATTTCCCTTACAGATACAGATACACACTCCTTTTGGCACTCGTCCGTGTCATCATTCCCCAGCAAAATTGCCCGAGCAAACAGATATTTATACATTACAGATGCTTCTTGACACTCGTCTGTGTCATACCCCCAGTAGAAAGCCAAAGCGTCCTCTTTGCACTCGCAACACATGTGTACATATATCTACACTCTCTCTTTTGACACTCGTCCGTGTCACCCCCCAGTATAGTTGCCAAAAAACACGTCGTAAACCAAATACTTGTTTATAATACACTCTCATTGATACCCGTCCATGTCATCTTATCCCCACAGATTACACTCCAGTTCATAATTTATACACTTTCTATCCTGACACTCGTCCGTGTCACCCTCCCTAGCAAGTTAAACACTCGTCTGTGTCTCACTCATACCGATACTCGTCCGTATCTTGTATATGCCACTTATGTCCCCTCAGATTCGACACTCGTCCGTGTTCTTTGTTAACTAGTTGGTACTCGTCCGTATCATCGTTTCTGAACATGCGTTAAGCGTTTGTTTCTACTGGTACTCGTCCGTATCATAGTCTTAAGGATGCTCGTCCGCATCTTTAATCTATACACAGCGTCAAACACTTACACCTTCGTCTCTTGAATTTAGACACTCGTTCGTGTCTACCATTCCCCAGAAGATTTCCCGACAAATCTTGCTAAACTATTTCCTTTCTATCTGACATTCGTCCTATGTCATGATACCTTTCGGCAGTCGTACCCTGCCAGGTGACCGTCCTTCACCTTCTTAATGATCATCCTTCATCATCCCCAACGGAGTCTCTATTCATTAGAACCCCTTCCTATCTGACATTCGTCCTATGTCGTGATTTTTTTTAGCAGCCGTCCCCTGCTAGGTGATCATCCTTCACCTCCTGATAATCGTCCTTCATCATTTTATCCGATGGCCGTCCCCATCGTTGATCTTGTTATCTGACATTCGTCCTATGTCATGATAAACCCCGAGAGCAGCCGTACCCTGCTAGGTGATCGTCCTTCACCTCTTGATGATCGTCCTTCATCATGCTTATCCGATGGCCGTCCCCATCGTCGACCTTTTTATCCGGCATTCGTCCTATGTCGTGATACTTTGAGCAGCCGTACCCTGCTAGGTGATCGTCCTTCACCTTTGATGACCGTTCCTCATCATTTATTTCTTCAACCCGATGGTCGTCCCCATCAATCCCCAGAGAGTCTTTACTTGATGGTCGTCCCCATCATGATACCTTTGTTTCCCCAGCATGTCGGTCGTCCCCGTCATTGCTTTAACCCCAGCAGTCGTCCTCTGCTCGACGGTCGTCTTCCGTCGCTCGCTTTTATAATCATACTTTATTTTCTTTTACAAATCTATATCCCTTTTCTTCTTCATTCAGTGAGTGCAAATTTTGGACTGTCTTCGGTATTCAACCACAAGTTATCTTGTTTGCCTATCAAGCCGTTGCTTACATCCTGCACAGCTAACTCATGTTTGAATAGGGGCAGCTGTAAACACCCCAAATTTTCCCTCATTAATTCACACCATGGCTTGTGATCTCTTCATTTGCATAAGTTCAATCATATCATCTCATATTGCATTTTTGTTTCACTGCATTGATTCAAAGCCATCTGCATCTATGGTTTGTGATCTGAGCAATCCCTGAGCTATCTGAGACACTCCAAAGGTCTTCAATCATCTCAAGAGGGTCCATGTATGTTCAAGCATCATATTATATCCTCCCAATGTTAAGGAAGTCAAAAAAATCACAAGAACTGAGGAAGGCATGGAAGCAAAGCCAGGCTTAACTGCACAAATGACCTAGAATTAGGGTTTTGGTTTCAGAGGCCATAACTCCAAATTTTTTGGTCATTCTTGTTTCTATTGGTCTCTATATGTTATGAGGATCATGCATATCAATTTTCATGAAGAAATTCAATGGGGAAGGCATCTGATCAAGAGATGACTTCTTGAGCAAGTCAGTGCAAAATCAGGGTATCTGAGGCCCCCAATGACCCAACCAAAGGGTATTCTCCATCATTTTGAGTGTGTATGATCTTTATTTGATCATAGAAGATGTTAGAAGTTCACAAAATTGAAGAATTTCAAGCCATTTGCAAAATTGCCTTTTTGGGAAAGTGACTTGTAATGTAAACTTGCTATTTTGGGAAAGTTTTTCAACCTCCTCAAATTGATTCAAAAATGCTTCAAATGAGAAAACTTTGGTCATGAAAGTTGTAGAATGGATCCTCCCATTTTCAAAAAGTACAAGAACTCATTCGAATTCAATTTGGATCAAAAGTTATGGCTTGTCAAAGTTGGACAAAATCACATAATTTCAAGTTTTACACCAAAGAGGCAAAGTTGCAAAACCTCATGCCAAGGCAAAATGTGACTTCAAATGGACTTCTATGCATTACACAAACATGAACCATGACTTAAAAATCAGAATACACCAAAGAATCTCCAAGTTTCATGACTTTTGCTTCAAGAAATCACAAAAGGGCAAAACTTTGTGAAAATTGCAAAACCTCACATAAACCCTAATCCACTTGCAAGTTGGCCTCAAATTCATTTCCATGGTTCTCCTTGATCACAGCTGAACCAAGCCATGCCTCTAAACCAGCCTGCCATGACCCATACCTCAAAGGACAAGTCACATTGACTTTTTGCAAAAGGGGCCATACCAATCAAGCTGTGCCACCAACAACTCGCTGCCCTATCACAGCTTGATATGTGGATTAAAAGAGACTCAAAACATACAACAAGCCAGCCTGAATACACAACATTGCCATAGTTCCCAAAAACTCTTCTTTTGCATTTTCATTCGAAACTCAGCACTCAAGTCTCAAACATCAAAACCAACTTCACCATCCATTCAGAAAAGCTTCATAAAGCATAAACCATCCCTCATCTTTCCTTGAAAGTCCCTGAAACAGAAATACGATTTTCCACTTCCTTGGACAGAACTTCATCAATCTCACAAATCAGCCACCATACAATCCAACTAAACCTCAAAGCATCTTCAGGGAGACCATTAGAGGAGCTTTGAAGCAAGGAGGCAGTCTGAAAGCTCCAAACTAAAAGCTTCACTTCAGGTAGCTTCGAAAAATCATTTTTCCAGAAACCTTGTTTTAAGTTATTAAAATGATCTACATGCTCCCCTGAATGCAATGAGCTTTGAATTTTTGAAAATGATGAAGAGATGAGGATGTATGGTCTGTCTGAAACTTTGCCCGTGAAAATGATTTTTGCTTGTTTCTCTTGATTCATGAAAAATAAATAGATTTTGTTGTTGGATTTTTGTTTAAGATGTTTGGTTGAGTGAATCTGGAGATTTTGACACGTTTTAGTGAGGTTTTGAGAGAGATAGGATGAAGGTCTCGCCGGAGAAGACGACCGGAAGTCTTCTCCGGCCACCTGAGGGTCATTAACCCTAATCTGAGTAATTAGCCAACTTTGAATGTGAACCATGGATTCAGTTGACCCATGTTGACCCGCGCGCGTTTGTGTGGCTCAGATCACCCCATTAAGCCCTAATCCACGTCATTAACATAATTAATTGGGTTTTAGTTTTAATTCAGCCAGTTTGAATCTAGGCCACAGGATCTGGCGCCAGTCAACTTCCTCCAAAACCATTTGAATCTCAGCCATAGATCTTGCATACTTCTCCATAAATTCATTTTATTTTATTTTGTTTCATATTTAACTTCCACGAATTTTTAAAAATAGCAAATCATATTTAAAAATTCTGAATTTTCTTGTCAAGCATTTCATTAATTTTCAGAACCCAAAAATATTTTTATTTTTATTTTTTGCATTAAAAATCATTTTTAAATCATTTAAATGTTTATTTTTAATTGGTTAATGAAAATTAATTAATTAAAACTACATTTAGGTATTTAAAAATCACCAAAAAATTCACATTGCATTTCAAAACATTTAGAAACATTATCAAACTCTCAAAACAAATTTCTTTTTGGTCCTTGATGCATTTTGACAATTTTCATTGGAATTAAATTCATTTTAAGGCAATATTTTGATCCTAACTTGAAAAAATCTATTCTGCCTAACCCTTGAGAGTTTGATGATGGTTCTTCTTGCATTGCATCCTTCATAGCATGTAGTTTATAGGATAAAATTGGTTTGAATTCATCTTTCATTTTCAATTTGTTTTTGCATTTTTCATTGTGAGGTACCTTGAAATCCTAATTGACTTAGAAAAACCATAACTTGCACTAGGTTAAGAGTTAGGTCCCCTCCTTTGGGCAGTGAACTTGTGTAGGGTTAGGGTTCCCTTGTTCCCATTTTCAATTTTTTTTATCACATCATTTGCTTCTGGTTTTGAATTTTTGCATTGTATGTTGTATGTAAACCCTAATTTGTGCCTTCCTTTGCATCCATCTCCCATTTGCTTGCGTTTAAGAACTTTCCATGACATTTTGTGCATCCACATGATTCATAATGCATCCTAGGACATATTAGAATCATGTTTGATCATTGCATCTTTCATTTTCCATGTTATATGTCCATTCCATTTCATAAACTTTCATGAACTTCTATGGTTCAAAGCATGCCTTATTTGCATCCTTATGCTTGTATGATCCTCCTCAACTCTTGACATGGGTTTGCATCATCTCTTAGCATCATTAACATCATGTTCATGCTTCTGACTTTGTCTTGCATCATGGCATTTCACCCCATCTTCATTGCATTTCATTTGCTAACTTTTCAGGTGGTAAGTTGTTTTGAGAAGTGAATTTGCCTTCACTTATCACAATCTCTCTTCATCTCTCTTATGCATCATTGCTGCATTTTATCTTTGTATTAGAGTGAGCTTGCTCATTCATGCTCTCTCCCACTTTCTTCCTTCAAGCAACTTGTCTTCTTAAGTGAAGCAAGTTGTCTTGCTTCTCTCTGTCTCTTTCTCCTTTCATCTGCTTCTCTCCTTGGTGGCCTTTGAAGATTTCTTTCTCTCTTAAGCCTCACAAACCCTAGGACTTCCAAGCATGATAACATTATAGGATTGTTTAGTCCCCCTTAGACTCTTGCCTTTGAGTTTTCTTTGAGTCTTCTCTTCTCACCTCATAAACAAGGACTAAACCCTAAAGGTTTTAAGGCTTTGTGATTAAGCTTATGCCTGCATCCTTCTATTAGGATGGAGTGTATAACTTTAATCCTAAGTGTTAAACCCTTAATGTTGTTTAAATCCTTTAATCAATTCACTTAATAATCACTAAGACATCAAGCTTGTAACTTGGGCCTTGCATTAGGGTTCTAATTCTTCCTTGATTGGTTAAGAAGGACTAACCCTAGTGTTAATGGACAAGTCCCCCTCAAGTTTGTCTTACCAACCATAAAACTCACTTCTTGATCTCATCATTAACTAAAATCCACTTTAATAAAGGTTTTGTTTTGTCATGAGGTTAATCCCTAATCATGGATTAAGTTGAGGAGCCTTTCTCAGCTTAAATGTTCTCATCTATTATCCTTCTATTAGGATGGCGTAATGAGTTCATTAAATCCTTGATTATGGCTTAAACTCATTACTTAACACCAAACAAAAACTCCAAAAAACATCTAAATAATTACAAGTAGGTTAATGATCTTAATCCTACATCATGGTGATTAAGTGTGAGGTGCTTACTTCATACTTAAGGTATCCTCATTACCCCTAATCAGAGGGAGGATGTGATGAGTTTACTAACCCTTGGTTTAGGCCTAAGCTCATCAACTTATAACAAATCCAAAAAGCAATAAAAGATTGAAAACACCAAAAACAAATAATAATCGTCTCCTCCGGGATTCTCTTCTCACCTCATTCACTCATAAACGAGAACTTGCTTCTTCCGTCTAATGCAAGACAGTTTGCACCTGAGCCAGACAGGTCATACACTTGAGCATAGACAAGTAAGCAGTTCATAAGTCAATTCATCTTTCAGTATCTTTGAGTCGAACTACGGTGTTCTGACTTCCTCATTGCACGAGAGGATACGTAGGCATAACTTAACAGTTATCGAACAAAAGTCTCTGTATATTCCCCCCTCTTTCAGCATTATTCTTTTAAGCCTCATAGTCTTGAGTTTCACTCTTTCATTACACTGACACTTCTCTTATACACTTCACACTTCTTTTACACTGACACTTCTCTTATACACTTCACACTTCTTTTACACTGACACTTGCATTCTTTCCAGCTTTGATACATAAATTGCACTGACATTACCCCTTTAAAACACAGATCTTTTAAGCATGGATCCCGTCGAGCACGACGGACAATCTGGGTGCTAATACCTTCCCAGGTTGTAACCAACCCCCTTTCTCAGTTTCTCTGGTTCGCAACCGTCTTATCCATATCCTTCTAGGTCTATGCAGCATTACCTTTCCTCCGGGATAAAAATGCCTAGCTGGCGACTCTTTTCTTTCTGAGTTCACCCTCGTGTGTACTCTCTTCCTTCGCCGACCGTTCGCGTCTGTACCCCTTCTGACAGAGGTGTCATTTTGGTGGGAGCGACACTAACCACTCGAAAAACATAGGGATATATGATCTTTTAATGCTGACAAAGACGCATATACCCTACTGCTTAAACTTCCTGGCTGCCTCCTTGTATTTCTGGGACTGTACCCACTATACCTTTCATCTTCCTTGTGGGATGGTTACCCTCACTATTTTTGACATAGCCGATATCACAGGGCTTCAACCTGATCGTCCTGCTTATGACCCCACCATTGATGCCGAAGACACTATCGGCTTAAACACATCCAAACTAACATACACCTTCTTCCTCAGGCATCATTCAAAACCAAATGAAGAGGTAGTTTCTGATGAGGAACATATTGCTTTCCTTACATTCTGGCTATCTAGATATGTCTTTTGCATAAAGTCTCTACAGGTGGCGAAGAAGTATCCATCCTTAGCAAACCAGCTTCTCAACAACAGGAAGGTTTGTTTAAGTGAACTTATTCTGGTCAGTCTCTATGAGTTTATTAGTGAGGGAGTGACTCGACTGAGGGACCCAAACCACAACTCTGGTTCTATAAGTCTCAATGGCCCTCTCTGGCTCGTTCAACTTTGGTTGAATGCCACCTTTGAGCATGTGCTTCCTAGGAAAGGAAAAGTTGATGAGGAGTTAGAGGATATCAGGCTAAGGATTACTGAGGGTGTTCGACTAGCCAAGATTACTCCCAGTGATGAAGGTGAAACCCTAAAATGGGCATTTTCTAGTTTTGTGATGATGTTTGCACATCAGTATGATTTTGCATCATACATGGCTCCCTTTGCTGGTAGGAAGTGTGGTCCCAGGTTGTTCACTAGGGCCTTCCATAAATCCCCTACAAGGAAGCTTCATATGGACTCTTTTGGAATTTGGGAAGCCTTTTTATTTCCCAAATTATTTGTTTATAGGCTGAATAGCGGGAGACCTGATACAGTCCTTATTGCTTACCAACCCAATTTGGTTTCTAGGCAATTTGGTCTGAGTCAGAGCTTCCCCAAATGTACTTATGATAGAAAGGACCAGGTCATTCTTTATAATAACGTTTTCGACGAGGATGATGTTGTTGACATCTTCGCCAGATGGGAATCCCAAAAGGTGGTTTTGTCTCCCGTCTTCTTTCGACCTTCGACCCAGCACACCCATCTTTTTAATGATTGGTGGCGCAAGTATTACAGTGAGAACTTTCTCACTATTGTTGAATTTTCTGCTCAATTTAACCTTGCTTTTATTAATGTGCAGGAGAAGGTCAAGAAAAGTAAGTCTGCTCATATCCAAGAGATACAAGCTTTCCAAAAATACTTTGAAATTATATATCGACAAGATGATCTTAGTTGAACCGTTCGTGAGGCTGTCGTCACTTTGAATGGGAAAATCTTACAAAAGATGGATAAGTTGAAAATCCCTCCAAACATTCCTCATGAGAGGCGATATGAAGAGGCTTTTCGACTTTTTCCTCCCAAATCCCCTCGACTTCCTACTGTTGATTTTGGAGTAGCCTTGGCTCCTCCATTTCCAAACTGGTTCGTTTGTGGGGATTCAATTAAAATCCTTTGATAACAGTCTTAGCCAAAAGCTCAAAGAGTGGTTGCAACTAAGCACACACTGGATAGTTTCAAAATGCACCTTCATATAGGGCTTGAAGACGTTAGCGTCCAATTTGAAATATATGAAGGTTTGAGGTCTTTATTCCCTTTTACCGAGTAATCAAGTATTAACTCATGACAATTGTTTTTGGATTTTCCAGCAATCACCAGAAAACCCGTTGTCAATAAATGTGTGGCAATACAAATAGAGAACAAAGAAGGTGTCGCTCCCGATAGATGGGAATGGCCCAAATAAAGGTACAGACGCGAACGGTCGGCGAGAGGGACAATGAGAACACACAGTCGTGAACTCACTGGAGATGAATAGAGTCGCCAGCTAGGCATTTTTATCCTGGAGGAAAGGCAATGCTGCATAGGCCTAGAAAGAGATGGATAAGACGGTTGCGAACCAGAGAGACTGAGAAAGGGGGTTGGTTACAACCTGGGAAGGTATTAGCACCCAGATTGTCCGTCGTACTCGACGGGATCCACGCTTCAAAGATTTGTGTTTTAAAGGGGTAGTGTCAGTGCAATTTGTGTATAAAATAGCTGGGAAAGGATGTACAGGTGTCAGTGTAAAGTGAAGTGAAGTGAAATATGAAAGTGTCAGTGCAGGAATGAGAATATGCTCAAGATAATGAGGCTAAAAGAGTGAAGCTGGAAGGGGGGAATATACAGAGACTTTTGTTCGATAACTGTTAAGTTATGCCTACGTATCCTCTCATGCAATGAGGAAGTCAGAACACCGTAGTTCGACCCAAAGAGACTGAAAGGTGAATTGACTTGTGAACTGCTTGCTTGTCTATGCTCAAGTGTATGACCTGTCTGGCTCAGGTGCAAACTGTCTTGCATTAGACGGAAGAAGCGAGCTCTCGTTTGTGAGTGAATGAGATGAGAAAAGAATCCCGGAGGAGACGATTATTGTTTGTTTTTGTGTTTTCAGTCTTTTATTGTTTTTGGATTTTGTCATAAGTTAATGAGCTTAAGTCTAAACCAATGGATTTAGTAAACTCATCACATCTTCCCTCTGATTAGGGGTAATGAGAATACCTTAAGTGTGAAGTCAGCTTCTCACACTTAAACACCTTTGGTGTAGGATTAAGATCATTAACCTACTTGTGATTAATTAGATGTTTTTGTTGTTTTTGTTTAGTGTTAAGTAATGAGATTAAGCCATAATCAGGGATTAAACAGACTCATTACACCATCCTAATAGAAGGATAATAGATGAGAATGTTTAAGCTGAGGAAAGCTCCTCAACTTAATCCATGATTAGGGATTAAACTCATGACAAAACAAGCCTTTGATTAAGTGGATTTTACTTAATGATATGATGATGAAGTGAATTTTATGATTTGTAAGACAACTTGAGGGGGACTTGTCCATTAACACTAGGGTTAGTCCTTCTTAACCAATTAAGGAAGAATTAGAACCCTAATGCAAGGCCCAAGTTACAAGTGTGATGTCTTGATGATTATTAGATGGATTGATTAAAGGATTTAAACACATTAAGGGTCTAACACTTAGGATTAAAGTTATACACTCCATCCTAAGAGGAGGATGTAGGCATAAACTTAATCACAAAGCCTTAAAGCCTTTAGGGTTTAGTCCCTGATTATGAGATGAGAGGAGAAGACTCAAAAGAGACACAAAGGTGAAACTAAGAGGGGAGACTAATCAAAACCCTAATCATTGTCATGCTTGGTTGTTCCTAAGGTTTGTGAGGTTTTCAAGAGAAGTCTTCAATGGAACCACCAGGAAGCAGATGAAAGGATCAAGAGAAGCAAAGCAACTTGCTTCATTCAAGAAGTCAAGTCACTTGAAGAAAGAAAGTGGGGAGAAGAAGAATGAGCAAGCTCAATCTCAATCACATATCAAAATGCAGCATGGATGCAAGAGAAGGAGATGAAGAGAAGTTATGAGAAGTGAAGGCAAATTCACTTCTCAAAGTTACTTACCACCTGAAAGGTTAGAAAAGAAATGCAATGCAATGCAAGATGGGATGAGATGACATGATGAGAAACAAAACCAGAAGCATATACATGATGCTAATGATGCTATGAGATGCTACAAACATGAGGCAGCACATGGAAATGATCATACAAGTTTATGAATGCAAATGAAGCAAGTTATGAACCATGAACATACATGAAAAGTTATGAAGTGCACATGACATACAACATGGCAAATACATGATGCAATGATCAAACATGCTTTCAATATGTCTTATGATGTCAAATGAATCAAATGGATGCTTGAAATGTCATGGCAAGTCATGTTATGCAAGAGAATGCAAGATGGATGCATATGAAAGCCTAAATTAGGGTTTATGAACAATGCAACAAACAAAAATCAAAATCAGAAGCAAACCCTAAGATAAAAAATTGAAAATTCCACTCAAAGGACCCCTAATCCTATACTAAACCAATGCCCAAAGGAGAGGTCTCAACTCTTAACCAATCTCAAGTTATGATTTTTACAAGTTTTCTAGGGTTTTAGGGTTCCTAAACAAGAAAATTGCCAAACAAATGGAAAATGAAAGATCAAATCAAGGCCATTTAATCTCACAAACTACATGCTAAACACAATGCAATGCAAGAAGAATCAATGTCCAACTCCTCATGAATAGGCAGAAATGATTTTTTGAACTATGGATCAAATTAATGCACAAAAATGATTTTTATTCAATGAAAAATCCTCAAAATGCATCAAGATCAAAAAAGAAATTTGGTTTGAAGGTTGGACAATGTTTCTAAATGTCTTAGAACATTTCATGAATTTTTTGGTGATTTTTAAATACCTAAAAGTATTTTTAATAAATTAATTTTCATTAATCAATTAAAAATAAACTTTTAAATATTTTAAAATACTTTTTAAATGCTAAAAATGAAAATAAAAATATTTTTGTGTTTTAAAAATTAATGAAACTCTTGACAAAAAGTTTCATAATTTTTAAAACATTTTTGCTATTTTAAATAAATTATACAAAACAAATATGAAATAAATGAATTAAACAAAGAAAAAAAGGAAAAGTAAACAAAAGGAGAGGCTGAGATTAATCCTGGGTTTGAAAACATTGACCAGCGCGCATGAATGGAGGGTCTAGATTGCTTCTGAGTTAATTAATTAAATTATGATTAATTAAACTAATTAAAAGTGATTAGGGCAAAACAAAAGGATCTGGGCCATTCAAGCTAGCGGGAAGTCAAACAAGTCAAAGGATCCTACGCTCCACATTCAAATGGAAATAATGACCTGAGATTAGGGCAAAACAAATTTAGATGACCGGAGGGGAGCTCTGGTCATCTTCCCCGGCGACCCCAAAACCCTAGAATGCGATTCAGGCCACCATTCTTCAAATTAATGCCAGGGAAATGTTCTTCTACTCAAACCTTACTCGAATCCACTCTCAAAATAAATTTCTCATGCTTAAACTAAGGGAATCGAAGCCATGAAGTTTCACGGGAAAAATTTCAGAGCCCTGGTAAATCCTCATTTCTCACTCATTCTTAAATCTAAAACCATCCCCATGACCAGCAAAGCATGCACAATCAATTTTTAACAAGAAAATCAAGCTCTGAAAAGTTGAAAACCTGAAGCTACCTGAAGTGATGAACTGTGAATTTGAGCTCTCCTGACCTTGCTTTGGTGCAAAATTCCTTCTCTGGACCCCCTGAAGCCAATGGAATGTTCACAACCTCTTGCTAGTGGCTATTTTGGAAGCTTGAGTTCTGATATGGCAGGTTTGGCAGTTGTGATTGGTAGTGTTTCAGTCTGCATTCATGGTGGATTCTGGTTCTTTTCAATGTGTTTGACTTGTTGGTGAAGAGAAATGGGGTGTTTGATGGCTGGATAATGATATTCGAAGAGGGAAGAGTTTTTGCAGGTTTTGTGGTATGCTATGTTCTAGTGTGCTTCTGGCTTGTTTCTTTGTTGGTTTAGGTTCAGTGTGACAAGGTGAGGATGATGGTGAGACTTGCTTGAATGTTTGTGAGGTGTGGAGGCAGATTCGAAGAGAAATGCAAAATGGGGTGAGTTTGTGTATGTTGTGTTGTGGTGTGTTTCAGCTTGGCTTCTTGATATGTTTAGCTTGCAAATGGATAGTATAAAATAATCTCATAGGTCAGATGATGTGACCTGGACTTTATTGATTGGTAAGTTCACTTTTGCAAAATGTCAACTTTGTTGTAAGAGAGGCATGGGCTTGGTTCTAGGCTAGTACAAGCATGGGGCTGGCGCAGCAAAGGTGAGGGGAAGGGCTAGCAAGGTTCAGCATCCAATGTAGCAAGTGGTAGGAAGTGTGATCATGAATTTTGCAAGTTGGTTCCTCTTTGGTTCACATGTGATTTTCTTGTCCCACAAGCCATGAATCATGAGAAACCTTGGTCCAATCTGAACTTTAGGACTTACATGATGCTTGTGTAATGGTTTGGTGTCAATTAGAAGTCACAAGAATGCTTGGCACATGAAATTGCAAGTTTTCCTTTTGAGGCACATCTTGAAAATTAGTGATTTTTGCCAACTTTGACACACCATAACTTTTGATCCAAAATGAATTAGGTCATGTTCTTGTACTTTTTGAAAAGGGAAAAATGTATTCTACAACTTTCATGACCAAAGTTTTTTCCATTTGAAACATTTTTGGATCAAAAAGTAGGGTTTGAAAAATGACCTAAATTGACAAATTCCTTAAAAGTCAACTATGCCCTAAAAAGTCAACTTTGCAAAAACTTCAAATTCTTGAATTTTGTGAACTTCAACCTTCTTCCATGATCAAATAAAGATCATATACACTCAACATGATGAAGATCACCCCTTGGTTGGGTCATTGGGGGCCTCAGATGCCCTGATTTTACACTGACTTGTCTGAAAAGTCAACTCTTGATCAGATGACTTCCCCATGGAATTTCTTCATGAAAATTGATATGCATACTCCTTATACCATATAGAGACCAATGGAAACAAGAATGACCAAAAAATTTGGACTTATGGCCTCTGAAACCAAAACCCTAATTTTAGGTCAACTATGCAGTCAAACCTGGCTTTGCATCCATACCAATCCCCAGTTCTTGTGATCCTTTTGCATTTTTGACTTTGAGAGGATGTAATATGGTATAAGAACACACATGGATCCCTTTGAAGTGATTGATGGCCTTTGGAGTGGCTCAGGAGGCTCTTGGATTGCTCAGATCACAAACCCTAGGTGCAGATGACTTAGAAACTATGCAGTGACTCAAAAATGAGATGTGAGATGATATGATTGTGTTTATGCATATGAAATGATCACAATTCATGGTGTGAATGGGTGAGGGCAAATTTGGGGTGTTTACAGAAGGCACTAAGGTATTTTATCATCCTTGCGTTATATCACCCCTCATGTGTTTGTATTCTAATATCAGGTATTTCTGCTAGACAATCAAAAAGCCTTATGTGTCTCCAAGAAAGGGGAAAAAGACTTCCAACGTTATCATCAATGTAGATTATGACGAATCCCCTGAGGATCTTCCCCTCAAAAGGAAAAGGAAGACTGCACAGTCTCCCAGTGTTGTTGGCCAACTTTCATCCAAGATGGCCAAAACTTTGAACAAGGAACCCACTGAGGGTGGTGTCGAAGCTAAACTTCCCACTCCTGCGGCGAAGCCTACTGCTGGCCCTCCTGAGAGTGCCAACTCAAGTCCTGGAGGTGAAGAGAATCAGGTACTTAACTTGACATTTGAACCTTTTTTTATCTATTCTAACATCATCAACTTAACTTTTTTTCTTGTCAACAGGCTAGTGCAGGTGTTGCCCTGCAACCTTCGACTGCCACCCCTTCTCTGAACGTTCTTCTGAACAACCAAGGTGAGCCTACTTATCATCCAACTTTTGATTTTGGCTCTGATTATAGCTCTTTGGATGAAATTAACCAACCCATAAATGTGGCGGTTGTTACTCTCCTAATTGTCTAAGTTGCACCAACTCAACAGTCTCATACTGATGATTCAGAGCGTGAGTACGAGAATATGACTGACAAGGACTTTGCTAGATAGACCAGCAAGCTTGCTAAGGAGATGGATGCAGCCTTTACTGTTGACACAGAATAACATGACAAAGAAACTGAAGAGTCTGCCCCTCCAGCCCAAAAGGTAAAGAGCCAAAGACTGTAGATAATCCCCAAGTTGCTGCTTAAGGTGATGTCCTGAATGATCCTGAGCAGGAGGATGAAGAGGAGGAGGAAAATGATGATGATCAGGACAAGAATGAGGCTGCACAAGAAACAAAGCCTGCAAAAACTCAATCAACCTTGCCTGAAGGAGATTCTCAACAAACTCATGTCGTCCAACTTCTAACTCTTGTAGCTGGGGACCCCCTGTCAGTATTGAAACAGTTGAACCCCAGGGAGTATGGTAGGCCGAAGCTTATGAAGAGTCTTGGCTTTTCTGAAATAAGCTCCTCGGTAACTACTAGGGCCTCTGCTTCTGGTGATTCTGCTGGTCAAATCCTTAAGAAAATAAATGACAAATTTTTCAAGAGGGACATCTGTACTACTTTGGGCGCAGACCCTACTGCTCTCCTTTTCTTAAAAGATGCATTGCAACAGTTGGAACTCTCGACCCTTGATCCCAAGATCTCCCAGACCCTTGTGGAGCTAAGCACTCTGGTAAACCAGATGTTTGATGATCTTAAGTTGGCTCCCAAGGTCTAAGATGCCATTTAGAAGACTGAAGTCAATAGTGGCAATGCATGGGATCGAGCGAAGGAAGATAAGAATGAAGTCAAAAGGTTGGAGGGCATCAAGGCTAAGAGGGACAGACAAATAGTTACCGACAACTTATCCCTTGAAGTTTGGGAGAAATAGCTTGAAGAACTTCAGAAGAAGATTATTGAGGCTAAGCAGAGCAACCTTGAGCTCATTTAGTTCGACAATGATGCACTGAATGCTAAGTTGAAGCGCATCATCGACCTCATTGATACTGCTGAGGTGCACGACAAGGAGCTTGCTGCTGCCAAACTTGATAAGGCTTTTTGTGAAAACCGCATTCTAATCAGCCAACACAATTTTCTTCAATTGCAATCAAAGATACCCTTCTAATATTCGACGACCTTTGTCATGTCTCAGGATTTTGTGTTTTCCTTTTTTATGTGATCCTGTTTTTTGGCCCTAATGTGACCCTTATATAATGACAGTTTTAGGGTCTTGTTGTCCCAGTTAATTTATGCATTTTTATCACTTTCGACTCATGTCCCCTTTCTATGCGTATATAATATGTTCGTATTTCATTTGGTCGTTTAACATAGTTTTAAGTTAGTCAGAGAGACTCTAACTTAACTTTGGGTCAAAGCGTTATTGCTCTACCCTTAATTATGGCGGCAGCGTTTCAACTTTCAATGCCTCATACTTATGTGGCACAATTTCCCAACTAAACATTGAATCTAGAATGCCTTTTTAGGATGTTTTTTCCCAAGAAAAACTTTACGTGCTTTTTGGTTGCCTTTCATCTGGCCAATCAGCGCGTAGGCCTTTCTCCTATAAATAACCCCTATTCAGTCCATTTTTCCATCACAACAATCATGGAGAATTTTTCAAAGAGAGTAGATGGCACCATTTCCTACGAACAGGGGAAGAACACGAAAAAGAAAGAGAAACCTTCTCCTCGTGCAGGGGTAGTCACTCGTTCTCAAACAAAGGGGAGTAAGATGGCCTCTCCGACCAAGGAGCCTCCCAAGAATGAGCAACCACCTGATGATGAAGTTGATGAAGACTGGATGGATTACCTTAATTGCCTCACTTGGGAGGATCTTCAAGACTAGGTTTTCTTTTGTTTTGGTCATTCAACCATGTTCCTAGACTCTTGTAATTGTAGGCCTTTCATGGCCCCCTTTATTATTAATAAAACTATTATTTTCTGATATGAATCTCTTGAAGCATATGTCTATATCTTTTTAAATATTTCCCTTTTACTTTAAAAACTCTCAAATCAACTTCAATCTCATGAATCTCATACGCATTGTTACTGAAAGCTTTTGTAACTTGGAAAGGGCCTTCCCATTTGGGTGACCATTTCCCTAAGGATATAATCTTTTGATCCATAGGTAATATGACTTTCCACACTAATTCACCAACTGAAAAGGTTTTCAATTTAACCTTTTTGTTGTAGGATTTCTCTATCCTCTTCTTCTGCCTTTCTAATAACTCTAAAGCATGGAGTTTTTCCTCGTCTAAGTTAAGTAATTCATCTAACATCATGACCCAATAAGCTTCAACTGGAATCTCATGATGCTTTTGAATTCTTGCGGATTGAAGATAAATTTCAAGAGGCAGAACTGCGTCATGCCCATAAGTAAGTCAAAACGGGGTAGTATTGGTTGCTTCTTTGGGTGAAGTTCGACATGCCCAAAGGATTTGGTCTAATGTTTTGTGCCAATTCCTTGGCTTCTTACCCATATGTTTTTTTATCAAACCCATGATTATCTTATTCGTTGCTTCGACCTGGCCATTGGCCTGAGCATAATAGGGTGTAGATGTCAAAAGTTTAGAACCCATTTATATGGCGAACTCTTGCATCTTTCGACTAGTAAACACATATCCTTAATTTGCAGTGATTGTTTTTGGGATTCCATATTTGTATATTATATGTTTCTAAATAAATTCAATTACATCTTCTTGGTCGACATTTGGAAATGGGATCGCTTCGACCCATTTGGAGAAATAATCAATCCCTACCAAAATGTACTTATAATTCTTTGAAGATGTTGGTCGAATTTTTCCAACCAAATCCAAAGCCCATCCTTTGAAAGGCCAAGGTTTTATTATGGAGTGTAATTCATTTGCAGGCACATGTTGGATGCCAGCATGCACCTGACATTCTTGACATCCTTTGGCGAATTATATGCGGTCTTTCAACATAGCAGGCTAATACACACCTTGTCGAAACAAAAGCCACTTCATTTTGTGGCCTACTTGATGTGCTCCATATGCCCCACTGTGGACCATCGAAAGAGCTAAATATGCTTCAGCCTCACTAAGGCATTTAAGCAATTGTCCTTCAGCAGTTTTTTTAAATAATTTGTTCTCCAAAAGAACATAGCTTAAGGCTTGGTATTTGACTTTCCTTTCCGTCAAAGCTGTTGGATTTTATAGGTAGTCCATTAAGGGCTTCCTCCAATCTTTGTCACTCATACTATCAACCATCAGTATTGCAAAGTTTTCTTTGTCAACATACTCAAGCTTAGTTTCTTCTAAGCCCGATGAGGCTAAACCTACTGACACAACCTTTGCTCTAATATCAACTTCACTTTGTAATTTTTCTTTTGAAACTTTATAACTTGATGCAATTTGAGCTAAGTCATTTGAGACTTGATTTTGTAATCTGGGGATGTGTCGAAAGGCGACTGATTGAAATATTTTCAACAGCCTGTTTACTACTACAAAGTACATAATTAAATTTTCTTTTATGCATTTGTATTCTTTGGTGACTTGTTTTATTGCCAACTCAGAATCTCCCATTATTTCGACATGAGTTGCCCCCAATTCCAACAATACCTCAAGTCCAGCTATCAAAGCTTCATATTCAGCTTCATTGTTAGAACAATGACCCTCAATTTTGTACTTGATTGTTGTTGGAATTTTATTAGGAGAAATAACAGGTACTCCAATTTCGGACCCATCTTTATGACTAGAACCATCGAAGTATAATTTCCATGGCTCAGTCTCAAGAAATTTAAAAGGACTCACATTTATATAATGGCCGACTATAAAGTCTGCAACCACTTACCCTTTAACAACTTTTAAGGGTATAATTAAAGAATACTCAGTTAATTCTAATGCCCATTTTCCAATTCGACTATGCAAAATAGGTTTGGACAACATATGTTTAATAACATCAAAACGAGAAGATACATAAACATCAACTGGTTTTATATATTGTTTCAATTTAGTACAAGAGTAATACAAGCATAGGTGTAATTTTTCGATCATAATATACCTAGTTTTTGCATCATTTATAACTCTACTAAGGTAATAAATGGCTCTTTCGATGCCATCATCATCCTCTTGGGTTAACATACTCCCTAAATTTCTATCTGAAGCAACTATGTACAATCTCATACTTTTCTTTCTACAAGGTGGAGAAAGAATTGGAGGATAACTCAAGTACTGCTTGATTTTGTCGAAGGCTTCTTGTTGAGCTTGCCCCCACCGAAATCCTTCTTTGCCCATATGCAGTAAAAGTGAGAAAACTTGGGTCTTTCCACTCAGGTTTGATATGAAACTCCTTAAGAAGTTGATCTTGCCCAAGAGTGATTGAAGCTCCTTTTTTGTCGAAGGCGCCTTAGCCTCCATGATAACTTTATCTTATTCTGATTGATTTCGATCCCCTTTTTATGGACCACAAATCCCATAAAGTCCCCTGCCTGCACACAAAAAGCACATTTAAGAGGATTAATTTTAAGGTCATATTTTCTCATTCTTTCAAAGGAATGTCTAAGGTGATCGACATGGTCAAGTCCTGAAATAGACTTTATAATTATGTCATCAATGTAAATTTGCATAAACGTATCTATGAAATCATGAACAATTGAATTCATTGCTCTTTGGTAAGTTGCCCCTGCATTTTTCAAACTAAAAGGCATGACTACTTATTCATAGGTGCCTAAGGCTCATGGGAATCGAAAAACAGTTTTAGGGACATCTTCCTCAGCAATGAATATTTGATTGTATCCTGAGTAGCCATCTATCATACTTAGATACTCGTGTCCCATAGTAGAGTCAATCAACATTTCTGCCACGAGCATTGAATACTTATCTTTAGGGGTTGCTGAATTTAGATCTCTAAAATCTATGCAAACCCTTAAAGAACCATTCTTTTTAATTACTGGCACAATATTTGATAAGCATTCAACATACCTAGATGTACGAATAAACTTGCATCGAAGCAGCTTTTCAATCTCCTCCTTAATTTTCGTGAAGATTGTTGGGGCGAACCGTCTTGCGTTTTGTTTGACAAGCTTCTTCCCAGGTTTGATTGGTAGCTTGTGTTCGAAGAGCTTTCTTTCCAAACCATGCATTTCATTGTAGTCCCATGCAAAACAATCATTGAATTCTTTCAGCAGGTGGACCACTTTGACCTTAAGTTCTGGGTCGAGGTTGGCGCTAATGTATGTAGGCCTTTTCAACTCCCCTTCTCTCAGGTCTATTTCTTCTAAAGGATCCTGAGCCAGCATTTTGGTACTTTCTGACAAAGGGTCCTTTTCAAATCCCAAAGGCTCATTATCATAAATGGCATCAAGCCTATGGTCTGAATCTTCTTGATCCTTCTCTGAGGGCTCTTGGTTGAAATCCCTCACAGGAATCTCTTCAATAAATTCATTAATGGCCTCTATAGCCATATCACTTCTTACAGCCTCCAAGGCCGCCTGTATCCTTGTTTTGGCCACATAGGTCGAAATTCTTTTTAACGCGTTGAAGTCAGTCATTATTACTGCCTTCGCTTCCCCAGCCTGTAGGCCATATTTTAGGGTCAGGGAAATAAGGTGGGATATTTCCTGCTTCTCCTAGGACTTCTCTATCCCAGTGAAATCCTTCAATGGGATGGAGGTTCAATGTGCAATATGCGTGATCATCTGGTGTGAACTCGAATCCTACAGGTGCACATGGACCAATATGTGCTAGATTCTTATCGAACTCCACAACTTCTATGTGATTTACTGGTACCTTAAAATACCCCTGATCAACTTCGATGTTCTCGACAATACCATTTGGCCTCCATATGGTGACCCTTTGGTGCATGGAAGATGGCACTGCTCTATGCCATGTATCCATTCTCTCCCTAACAGGAGGTTATAGTTGGCCTTACTCTCTACCACCATAAAGAGAGTGGGCTTGTGACTGTCCCTATAGTCAAGTCAACCTGAAGGACCCCCATAGTAGGTTTAGTTTTACCTTCATAGTTTGACGATACCAAGTTGTGAGGCTTGAGGTTAGTGTCGAATTTGCCAATCCTTGGTACAAGAAATGTGGCATTATGTTCACTGTAGCACCACAATCAAATAGAATCTTATTGATGGCCATAATTTCTACTTTCCCAATAATATAAAGGGGTTTCAAGTGTTCTCTCATGGCCTCAGTGGGTCTTTCGAAGAAAGCGTTATGCTCTTCAACGCAACCATTGTTCATTACATAGTAGCACACTGGTTGGTGTACTATCATTTCTACTTCAGTATTAACATCCAGATTTTCGACCTTAGTGATGTGGTTGTACTCTCTCGACATTAATGAAACCACATTGACCAATACGTCCAAAGAAGCTTCAAATTACAGTCAAAGTTGTCTGTCATTTCTTCATCTTCGACAACCTTAAACTCATATTTTATTTCTGCTTTAATGTCATCTCCTTTGTTTCTGAATGAAGGTCCTTTGTGCTCCACATGCACTTTATTATTCACTTTAAGATTGTCCCTAGCTTCGCCAAAGACACTTGTGTTGGATTCAACATAATCACCTTTGGAGGCTTCCCTTTGAGCCTTCCTCATTCGCTGCTCCCTACGTTATTGCGACCTGGACATATGATTATTACCCTTGTAATTTTCAGATACACAGGCAACTTTGTTATAGGTTTTAACTTCCTTTGTGTATCCCATTAAGGTTCCTCTTTCGACCTCAAACTTTCTCCACTTTTGTCCTTTCCTCTTGCCTGATTCATCAGGCTTAAACCACCTATCACCGGGGACTTCCCCACTTGGCTTAAATGAGGGTTGCTTGAACTTGAGAGACCGGGGCATGCCCCTTTGTTGATAGGGGTTATCACGTCTTAGGTTGAAACGAGCATGTTTTTAGGCAGTTTTCGCCTTCTGCCCCCTATGCATCCTATTCGCCTGTTGAAGACTTCGAGCGTCATTCTTGTCGAAGATGGAACTACACCTTGGACAGAGCATCACTTTTGACTTCTTGTTTTGGCATCTCTGCAAAAGATCAATAATTGTCTCATCTTCCCTGGGATAAGCCTTTGTATAATGGTCTTTCTGGCCAGCAGAATGATCCACATTCAGCAACTGGTCGTCTGTTACTTCGACCATGTTAACATTAACTTCATCCTTGAGCTCCGTCTTGAAGAAGTTCAGTTCTAGGTCATCAACGACCTCATCCATCTTTACGAAACTTTCAGCAGTTTCTTTGGTAATGAGTGGGAGATTTGAGTCTTCAACCTCCTCAAGGGGGACTATGGTAACCCCCTCGTTGAACCTTTCAACATCTGATGATGTCTTAAAGAATCCTTTTGTAGCCTTGCACATCAGTTTTTCCCATTGTTCATTGGTCAGTTCCTCACTGGCCTTGAACACTATGGCTTCATTGTTAGGGTTCTCAATAACCTTAACCACCGCAGGGTTAACTACAACCTCGACTGAATCAGGATTTCCACTATCATCGGCAACTTTCTCAACAACGTCCACCCAGTTTACTACAAAAGGTTCAGAGTAATTTGCCTCAGTCGTCTGAAGAGGATTAGTATCGATCTTCATCTACGCTTTTGGCTTGTTGTCGAACTTGAGCTTTCCTTCCTGGATTGCACTTTGCACCAAATCCCTAAAAAGAAAACATTGAGAAGTTTTATGACCCAAATAATTATGGTATTTACAAAAACCTCTTTTCTTTCTTTGATCTAAAGTTGGTGTCTTGGCACTAGGAGGAACAAGTATTTGTCCATCCTTAACTAATAAATCAAAAATCTCGTCACATTTGGTGACGTCGAAAGTATATGTTTTCTTTGGAAATCTATCGTTATTTTCGACTTCGACAAGATTATTTCCATTTGAAGGAACTAATAGTTTGCAAGAATAAGGAGGACCCTACTTAAGTTCAGCTATGTCTATCTCATTATCATCTAGAGGCAGAGTTTCGTCATAGACGTTTTCGACCTCATCTTGATATTCACAGGCTATCTTTTTATGTTTGTTCGCCCTATCTTTCTTGTCCTTCAGACGTTCAAGCTGTCAAACTCTATCTGTTAATTGGGCCATGTCTCTCAAGTACTGGGTATCCAACTTCTTCCTAATTGAATAATATAGGCTACCAGTATCCATTTCAACCAATTCACACTCAGGTACCTGAGTAAAACATCTTGCCTTAAGTAGTCGAAATTTGTTCAAGTAGTCATCAATGGACTCATTAGATTTTTGTTTTACGCTGGCTAATTCTTTAAAACTAATCTTAGTCTGACCAATGTAGAATTGCTCGTGAAACAAACGCTCTAATTGAGTCCAATTACATATCGTACCAGGTCGCAGAGTGGTGAACCAAGTGAAAGCATTATTGGTAAGGGAGCTAGGGAAGTACTTAATACTTAGACCTTCATCATTAGCAATCTCCCTAGCCTCTATCATGTATTGTGCCATATGTTCGACCGTAGATTCGGTTGTATCCCATGAGAACTTGGTAAATTTAGGAACCTTCATCCTATGGGGAAATTCTGATTGAAGTATATAGTCCACTATTGGCGAAGTAAAGTTTGGCCTAGCGAAACCAGTGTTTATTCCACTTCGCACCATTATTTGTTCGACAAGAGCTGCCAAGTTATTCTCTGCTGCAATATTATTCTGTCGAACTTGTTGGACCAAGTGGTCTGCATCTTGATGTATATTCACCAAACTCACTCTTGGCTCCTCTTCTATTGGTATCTGTCTCTGACCTATAATGGGTTTGACATCTACCTGTTCGACCACAGGTGGATTTTCTTGGTTCAATGGCTGAATAGCTTCTCTTACTCTGAATCAAAGTCTGGAAAAAATTTCCCATGGTTTGGGACATAGTATGAACCATTTGCATGTTACTTTCATCCATCTGTTGCCTTAGATAGGTCACAAACTCATTTGTCAAAGCATGACTCTGAGTCGAATGCCCCACACCACCAATTTGATTATTCCTTCTCATATTTATTGCAGAACCAGACTCCTGCAACGACGAAGGAACAACGTTGTCTGAATAAACTGGGGGAGTATTTCTCAGTCTTGTCATGGTAGTTGAGGTACCAAAGAGTTTAGGAAAAGCCTGAGAAAGTGATGTGGACATATGGGGTCTGAATGCAGCCGTACTTGGTGGTGGAGTTTGAGTATTTGTCCCAATGTACTCCAACACTGGCTGATTATAGTATTTGGTAACCGTGTCTCCTAGTCCTGTCGAAGGGGCTTGCTCTGACGTCACATTTGGTGTGATCGCGACTCCCATCGAAGGATTAGAGGTTGGAATGGCCTCGTTCCTTAGTCCACCTTGTATGCTTATAGTATGAACATTTCAACTGCCCACTTGAGGATTCGACCCACTTTTTGCGGGTATTGGATCACTTGGGTTTCCTTGGCCATACATCATCCTTCTTATGTTTCTTCTTTTAAGGGTATAATGGTCTATACTGGCTACCTTTTCATTTCTCAAATGCATACAAAGAAAGGTAATTGTTCCTTCTACCAGACCATCAGCATAAAGGAAGTTATAAAACACGAAAAAAATGTTATAAAAAAATGTTTTCAACTTAGCACTATCCCACTGGGCGTGCCAATTTGCTTACCACCAAAATTGGTAAACAACCGCTGATCCTCTGAAGATACCAAAAATACTCTCAGTTACTCGCAAGATCGACCAGATTGATCCTAGGTCATATGCTAAGTAAAAAGGGATTGTGATTTTGGTATATCACATTTTTGGGAAAAAGGTCTTGAATCTCTCAACGAGATTCTGAATTTGTTTAAAAAGAAAATAAAGTAAAGTAAAAGGGCAAAGATTTTTAAAATAAATCAAAGTAAAGACAAGGCTTGGAATTTTAAAGGAAAATAAAGGCAAGGCTTGAAATTTTAAATGAAAATAAAGGCAAGGCTTGAAATTTACATGAAATTTAAAAGCAAGGCGAGGAATGTTAAATTGCTGGAAATGTAAAGAGGATGGAATTGTAAAAGAAAACGCAATAAATTGCTGGAAGGATAAATGACTTTGAAATGTAAATTGCTTTAAAATAAAGGCTTGTGAAGATAAATGACTTCAAAAGTAAATAACTTGAAGATAAATTTGACATTAAAAGTAAATTGGTGGTGTTTTAATCACGTACATTCTCACTGCACTTGTTTCTCTACACGCGAATACTTTGAGTATACAGAGTTACTAGTACATATGATTTCCACACACTTATTCTAACACTATATTAAGCTATTTATATACATTACAAAGTAACTGCTCTCGATGGTTTCTCCTATAACTATCCTAAGATGGTGACACCTGTCCCATTATATCCGGAAGAAGCTTCATCTTGCGCCACTTGTCCCTGTCTTTGAATTGAAAACTCCACATTTTCCCTCCAAGATTAAACGTGCAAGACCTTTGGTAACTGCCACCTTCGTCAAACATACACTTGGTCGAATCCCCTCAGCACTTAGAAAATATTCTAAACTTAGAATTTCACTAAGTATGAAACTTGTAGGTAGGTCGCTTCGACTCTCATCCTTTAATTGGTTAGGTCGAAACCTTAATTTTGACTTATCACAAGAAAAAAGTATTTTACTAAGCCAAGATAACCTCATTAATTGCTAACGTCGAAATTTAGGGATAACGGGATTATTTCTCACTTTCAATACGAATGGCCAAAATGCAAATTGAGTTGTGACTTGAAAACCAAGCCATCACAAGCTACAAGTTCCTTTCATTTCTGATTTGTACATCAAATGAAGGCAATGCACGCTTATAACACTTCATGTGTATGTGCGAATCATGAATTTCATTTCAACATGCAAATTTGCAAATTCCCTCCAATCTGATTAACCACACTTCCTTTGGGTCTCTAACTAGGGTTAGGCCCAAAATTGATCATATAAAGGCTCCAGATAACTCAGGTTAATGGAGAGGTTCAACCATTGTTGAGTTTCATCACATTTTGCAAATTTCTTCTTCTCTTCGATTCTCACTCATCTTGATAGATTTTTGCAAAATTCTTTCACATTCTGAATCCTTGATGTTCATAGAATACAAATCATTCATCATCAGAAGCTCTTTGCAAGGATTTCAGTGGATACCAATTTGAATTTCTCTTATTCAAAACTCAATATCTAGATAAGATTCAAGCTTTAATTTCATTTATTTTGCAATTATAGGTTCCTAAGGATTGATCTGCAACTTTCAGATGGAATTCTAGGAGTATTTTAAGCTCTTCAAGAACTCAGGTTGATGACGTTTTCATGCATTTAGATCTTGAATTTTTTATGTGCATATGAATCTATGAGTGTTATTGAGTGTAATGATTTGTTTAGAATCAAGTTTGGACGTGTATTATGTTCATAATGTGGATTTGAAAAAATTTAGATATAACTTCCTTGCTTCGATTCTCATAGTGTATGCATTGTTTGATGTTTTTGACATGATATTTGTGATCAGCAAGTAATTTTGAATGGATCTGGGTGCTTATTATTGATTTCTGGGAAATTTAGTGTTGGTGTTCATCTGAGAAGGTGGCCAAAGCCCTAGTTCCGGCACCGGAAGTGTTGCAGGTGGCATGAGGAACTCGAGGTAGAAGATGAAGTTTGGACCCTTGAATCTTGTGATACGATGATCTATATTTTTCCAACGTATTAAAATAGCATGTGCAATGCGCGTGTTTTGTGTTTTCATATTAATATGTGTGTTTGCCAACTCATGTTAATTGTGCGTGCCTTTTAATTAGAGCCTTTGATCTTACATATTGTTTGATTCTGTTGACTGAGTGTGGAGTGTGTGATTGATATGGTGGTGTGTGTTGAGTCAAAAATGTTGACTGATGACTTGTACAAGTGTTGACCTTCACTTTGACATGGACCTGGGCTTTGAGTGATATCCCCACCCCTTGCTGAGCCCATTCTCTTCTCATGACGTGGATTTTTCTAATGTCATACCCCTTGCATCATTTTATTTCATTTATTTTTATTTTTATACCTTTTGCATTTTAATTTTTTAAAATCATTAAAAATCATTTTAAAATTCCATAAAAAATCATGAACATAGTTTACACATTTAAATAATTTTGTGCATTTTTTAATTATGATTTTTTACATTTTTCATATTAGTTTCACATTTTCTTTTTATTTCTTTTTCAAATGGATCCTATTTTCATACTTTGACTTCAAAAATTAATTTCTCATACCTCCTCAAACATTTTTGCATCACTATTTTTGAATTCATTTAGTAACATTTCAAAATGCATAAAAATATTTTTGTTTCATTTTTAAAACTTTTTCATATTGCATTTTACTCCCTCTTCTTTGCTAGTTTACCGCTTCTAAGAATCATACAACGCAGCAAGGAACAATTTGTCTAAGAGGATTCTATATTAATTCTTATTAATTGCACTGGTCCCACTGGGCGTGCCAATTTGTTCGCAGTGATTTCTGACGAACAACCTCTGGTTAACCAATCTCTTAGAAAACTGGGTTACTTGCAGGACCAACCAAACAAGTCCTAGGACACATGTGCAATTGTCTGTCGAAACACTCTTAGTATAGCTAATGATTTGTGGTTTGTTTTGTCAATAATGTCAAAGTGTTAAATGCTTTGATTTTGAAAGTAAAAATAAAGTTTAAGTTTGGACAAAAGTAAGAAAAATGGAGAAATGATAAAACTTTGCAGAAAGTAAATAAAGCTGAAGGTAAAATGACTTGATGAAACAAACTAATAATTTAAATAACTTGAAAGAAAAATGGTGTTCAACACATATATTGTTCCAAATATCAGACTCATTTTCTCTCACACTGGGTACTTAGAGTATTTACAGGATTGTTGTATAAGTTTTCACACACACATTCTAAACACAAACTATCCTATTTATATACAAACAAAGTAACTTCCTAGAACGGAAAAATTCTAATTAAATGACAAGTGTCAGCCTGCATGCAATTTCCTTCCCTGAACCTTCCATGTGTCCAACTGCCAAAGGTTGCAACTTTCAAATTTTGAACTCTTTCCTTTGGTGACGAAACATTACATCTCTTCATATGTCGAAACATCGAAGAAGAAGAAACTTTTCAACTTTTACGAACCAATGCTTCTGTCAAACACCTTCTTTCTGTCGAACTGTCGAATGACACACTCAGCTTGTCGAACACCCAATTATAAATAGATTCCCAAACTTGGTTTGCCAGAATATTATTTGTCTTCCCGTCGAAGCACTTGAGCTTTTAACCTTGTCAACATCTCTTGAACATCTTCACTTCTTCTTATCCTTCTCTACTGATTATCCTCTCAGCAACAGAAAAGACTTCAAGTCCCAAATTTCAAAATGTCGAAATTATGAGCTTACAAATTGCCCCCCCAGCAAAGATGTTTTCGACTAATTCTGGAGAAATATCTTTTGCTGTCGAAATGACTTCTGACATCATGTCAGTCTCATTAATTATAAAGTGACTTTGTTGAGTCCTAAGGAAACACCATGATTTCCACTTTCTGAAAAACGTCACGTCTAGCCCACGTTTACACAACCTTCCATAACCCTATATCCTAGCTAAATCATGGCTCCTTACCAACCGTCACCTTTAATCACCACCATTGGATCAACGCGTGTCCCCCATGACCTAAACTGAAAAGTCTTTTCTTTTCTTTTTTTATTTATTTTATATCTTATCACCTTCTATAAATACCACCTTCTAAAACCTTTCTTCCTTTTCACACTCTCAAACTCTTCTTTCCTTAACACAGAAAACTCCATTAAAACCCTTTTTTAAGCTCTCTGCTATTCTAGCTCTTAATCTTCTCATACCAATGGCGCCCCCAAAGACTGTTGCTAACCGTAGTGCCAAGAAAACAAAGAAGACTGCTGATCTCCCTCCTGCTCACACATTGCCTGGACCCACGCAAGTGAATCAACAACAATACATCCCAGAACCTCCAAATGAGAGGGAGAAAGCTAGTATCTACAGATCTCAGGTAATGATCCCTATCTCAGTCTCTGGAGTTTACCATGCAATGTTAGGTCCCATCTTCGATCCTAATGCTGACCCAAATCGTTTAAAGGATTTTTATCCTTGTTACTCTGCCTCTAAACCAATAGCTGCTAATAAGAACCCTAAAACTGTCGAAACATCATTTAAGAAACCTGAAATCCCCATAGCTTCGACAGAATTAGACTTGTCATACTTAAATCAAACTAGGATTTTTAGGAGCCTTCCCCTAACAAAAGACCCTTCAGACTATTTTGCTTAGCTCACTAGAGTCGAAAAGGCCAAAGAAAAATTCTGGAAGAAGACTGGCATTTACAACCTGATTCAGCTGTCGAAGGAAGGCCCACGCTATTGTCAGAATATGCTGCTGGCTTCTTTATATTTCTGGGATAGTACCTACAACAACTTCCATCTCCCCTGTGGTATGGTTACTCCTACCCTTTTCGACATAGCAGCCATCACTGGCCTCAGTACCCTTGGAGAAATCTTTAATCCTGAACACCTAAATAAAGATCCCATAGGATTCGACACCAAACACGCTAGCTACTCCTTATTCATTGCTTATCACCAAGGTGAAGGCACTGAGGAAGTGTCCGACAGAGAACACATTGCTTTCCTTACTCTATGGCTAGCCAAGTTCGTCTTCTGTACTAGATCACTCCAGGTTGCCAGAAGCTATATTATCATGGCTAATCAACTTCATAATGGAGTTGCATTTTGTCTAAGTGAATTGCTTCTGGAAAATCTCTATGAATCTCTGAGTGAGAGTGTGAGCAACTTAAAAACCCTCAAAGACAAAGGAAACATCAGTCTCACAGGCCCCTTCTGGCTCTTACAATTATGGCTGAACGCAACCTTCGAAGCCTGCATCCCTATCAAGATGCCAATTGACGAAGAAGAGGTGAAAGACAGGCGCGTTGAATGGCCTAGGTTAGTTCAACTGACACCTACTGACGAAAGTGTTGGTCTTCGACAAGCCTTCACAAGTTACGTAATGATGTTCGCCAAACGTTACAAGTTCACCCCATCTATGGCACCCTTTGCCAACAGGACTGTGGGTCCCAAATGGTTCACAAGACAACTCCCAGTGGAAAACCAAAAAGAAGAAGACTCCTATATATCCATCTGGGAGGCCTTCCTTATGCCAAGACACCTTTTCTCCCATCACAGTCTTAACAACACTAAAGTCTCTCTCATTGTCTATCAACCTAACCTGGTGGCTAGGCAATTTGGGCTAACACAGACGAAGACGAAACCAATCTACCACAAGAAAGGCTCCATTTTGTTCTACAACTCATTTCAAAATTTTGAGAAAAGTCTGGAATTGTACAACAAATTTTTCGACGCATCTTTGGAGGTTTACCCCACCATATTTCGACCCAACTTTTTATGCACCGAAAACTTTGACGTTTGGTGGAAGGAGTATTATATTAACAAATTCTTTGATGTAGAAACTTTCAACACTCTCCTGACGAACGCCTTTGCTTTTGTGCAGGATAAGAAGAAGAAAGGTACAGATAAGCATATCAAAGAAATTCAAAATTTTCAAAAATATTTTGAAACTATTTACAGGCCCAGTGATCTTCGTCGAACCATAGGCGAAGCAGCAGTAACTTTAAAACAAAAATTTTCAGAAAAGTTGGATAGGTTGGGGGTGCCTTCATACATTCCACCACATGCACGTTACAACTTTGCCTATACTTCATTTCCCCCAAAGTTTCCCCCACTCCCTTCTGCAGAATTTGGTGTGGCCTTGTGCCCTCCATTTCCAGATTGGTTTGTGTGTGGATATCACTTAAAGCTGCTTCGCGAGTCCAGCAAAAAACTTGTCGAACGTGTGGTTCCGACGAAGTATTATTTGGGCAACTTCACTGGGCACCTTCATGTTGGAATAGAACATGTTAGTGTGGAAGAACCCATTCTTGAAGGTGTCGAAGAAATTACATTCCTCTTCTTATTTCTAACTCATTTTATGTTTTATATCAATGTTCATGCAATTCTTTCTCTTTCAGCTGTTAGAATCATCAAGAAAACTCCTGGTGAAGGGACCTCTTCCAAGCAGGTCGAAAAATCACCCATAGCTGCCAAAAAGGTTTCGACCAATAATGACATCTCATTTTTCTTCTTTTTTTTTTATAAACTTCAATATTCTCAATACTGAATGCATGTACTTCTTGCACACCTCAGGTCACTCGCACACCAGCCACAAAAAGAAAAGTCGAAGAAAAGGAGGCGAATGTCGAAGAATCTGAGGATGAATCTCCTGAGCCTCAAGCCCTCAAAAGAAACAAAGGTGTGAGAATAAAGACAGTGGCCTCCCAGAGGTCCCTTGTCCAGAGACGAACTCCTCCCACTAGTCCAACCAACAAAATCCCTTCAAGAAGTGAAAAAAGTGGAGATTCAAGCACTCACCCTGAGATTCCCCAGGTATTATTTTCGACTGCCAATATTCATAGTCTTAACTGTAATGTTTTTTATTTTTTATTTTAAACTTCCCTTTTCTGTTTTCTTCAGGTTATCATTGATGTCGAAGAAACTTCCAAGGTTCAAGAAGAGGTTATTCCTTCTGACTCTGAGAAGACTTTAGCTGAAAGGCTTCAAGAAGAAGCCACTCCAGATGCTGGTGTCTATGGCCCTCAGACCTTCACTGATTTCGACATTAGTGACCCTGAGTCCTCTGACAACCATTCTCCTCTTCGTCCAGACTTTATTGTGGAAGAAAAAACTGCCCCAGACCAGGATGTACAACCCCAAGAGCCAATTGATACAACAAATACTGATAAGGAAATTGTCGGAGAAGAAGAAGATTTGTCGAAGCAACCAGACACAAACTTGAACCCTGGAGGAAGTACCCAAGCTGTTCCTATTCCAACAGAAACTCCAGCAGAAACCCCTTTAAATACGGGTTCGACAAGCTTGTCACATGAGGAAATCGAAAGCTTGAAAGTAAGAAAGCCTCTGGAATATCTAAAAGCTTTACTCAGCTCCAGGTACAACTTTCAAGACTCTTCCCACAGCAGCTCAACAGCTTCAGGGGCTACCTCTGAAATTCAACCCATAAGTGTTATCATGTCTGAGATCAAGGAAAAAAATCCTTGGGGTGGACCTATTTGAGACTCTGGCTGAAAACCCTTCTGCACAATATGACTTGAAGAAACTGCTAAAACAGGCCAATCTCCTGGAAGCTTCGACTGAAGAGAGTCGTCTGGTGATGGACCTGATGTCTATGATTGACTCTGTAAGTGCTGACTTGGTTCGTCAAAAAGAATTTTCTCAGAATATCACAGCCAAATCTGAAAAACAAGTCTCAGAATGGAATGTTGTAGCTTCTTCGACAGACAGAATCTCAGAGCTAAACAAGCTTTCTGAAGATTACTCCAAAGCTGTTGCTGAGTGCAAAAATAACATCCAGGCTTATCAAGCTCAGATTGCTGAACTTCAGAAGAAGATCCTCCAAGAGAAGGAACGTCAAGCCAGCCTCCAACAGCCCAACCAAGAAGAAATTTACAGGGAACTTCAGAAAGGTCTTCAACATGCAGAAACAGCCCAACAACTCCACAGAGAAATTGACGAACTGACTGTTAGCAAAAGTCTCTGCGAACGTCAAATTCAACTTCAAAAGAAGAAATTTGACGAACTCAAAGCAACTTTCTGTAACACGGTGGGAGAACTGACTTTAGTTATGTTGCGGATAGCAAGAGTCGCCACTGACTTTTATTTTATCCAAAGGAAAGACATAAAAGAACAGGAAAGACCTTTTAAAAGATTTTTGGGTCCGGGGGGTAGGTTATGTAAAGGGAAGGTGTTAGCACCCTTTACATCCATGGTTATCCATGGGCTCTTAGTTACTTAGCTCACTTTGAATTGTTTTTGAAAATGTGAAGTGTGTGAATAGAAAATTTTCATAAGAGTTGATAATGATCCATGTACGGATGCGTAAAAACTTATGTTTGAAAATTTGTTTGAACTTTATTAAGTGTTTGAAAATTTTGAATGAAGTGAGCAAGCAACTATGAGATACCTACCCTAAAGTTTAAGTCTTTCTTTTCTTTATCCTTTAAGTGGTAAGACTATCCCTATTATTAAGGAATAGGTAGTCATTACCTTGGATGTGAGGGACATATGAGGGACATCTGTTTAATGAAGGCAACTATGGGGTGTATTAAGCACCTAGGAGGGACTATCATCATTATTCGAAAAGGGACTTGATCTTTAAAGGCAATCATTAAGGGACTTGATGACTTTTCTTTTAAGGGACTTGCTTTATACACCCCACTTGACCTTTTTGAATAGGCAACATTGAGGGATAGCCCTAGAAAGTGAGATGGCGATTAAAAATCGACTTACGTGTGTGAGTGTTTGATTTATATTTATCTTATAATTAAAGTGATCTAAATTTTATTTTAAATAGAATACATGTTTACACTCCCTAAATTACTAACCATAGCATAAAATTAAATAAACTAAATATTTACAAAATTTACACCAAGGAGCAATTACATTATAATGAGCAATTAAAATAAATGGTAAATAAATAAATATAAATAATAAGCAAAAATAAATAAAATAGGGGTTAGTAAAAATTAAAAATAAATAGGGTTAGTGAAATAATAATAGTAAATATAATAATAAATTAAATGGATTAGTAATAATATGGTTAGTAATAATTAAAATAATTAAAATAAGAGGAATTAGCAAGAATATAATAACATAATTAAAATAATGAACAAAATATTAGATTTTTTGATATAGACAATTATTTATAAATAAGAGGAAATATTAACAATTATTAAACTATTTTTAACATATTATAATTACAAAACAAAAATTATCATAGATTTAATTATTTCTATAGAAATTAATATTTAGAGTATAAACCAATTATAAAAATATATACATATTATATGAAGAAAATTATATTTACAAAAATTAATAATAATTATGTACATAATAATAAAGCTAGAAAAATAAAATTAGGTTTTTAATAATTATATAAGACAAACTAGGGTTTCTTAAAATTAGGGTTTGTTTAGAAAATATTTTTAGGGTTTAATTTAATATACAAAAATTATTTTAATAAATATAAGTACATTAAAAGAAATAATTTTTTTGAAATAAGAAAACATGATTCTTAAACATTAGAAATATTGAATAAACATTTTATAGGATTATATATCATTATTAATAAAATCTAAATTAATTAAACAAAACAAAATAAAAAAACAAAACAAACCTGGCTGGGATTTGAACCCAGGAGGTTTTGGTTACCAGCAGCAAGACACACCACTCAACCATCAGCGCGCAGGTGCAATAAAAGGGAGAAAGATTGGTTTTATGCTTTGCCTGAAAAAATCAAAAAAATAAATAGAAGCAAAGGGCCTGGGGGAGAATTGAACCCAGGACCTTTGAAGCTAACAAACGCACGCATGACCATCCGGCTGGGAGAGCCCATCTGATATTTGAATGACAATTGAACATAATATATTATGCTTCATAGTTAACCTGAAAAAATAGAAAAAATAATGGTACAAGGCAGGATTCGAACACAGGTTTCGTAACCAAACACAAACGCCTCTTTCCACTGGGACACATGCTTCTGTGTGACAAATAACCAAGATGAATACATAATATTTTAAATTAAAATTTCAAATATGAAATTCGCGCCAGAACGCCTTCATCTTCAACCTCAAATTCGTAGGGTTTCCTGCGAATTTTTCTGGGAAAACTCCTACGAATTTTCATGCCATTCAAACCTGCGAATCACATACATCTTCATACGAGTGAAATTTCTTCAAATTGAACCTGCAAACATGATCTACACAACAATTACAGTCCAAATATGAGTCCATTATCAATTTATATTAGGTATTCTATGAATCCCTAATTTTGAAGCTTTAACCCTAATAATGGCCGATTGCTATTTAGGTCACGAAACTCCAATCTCTTTGTCCAGAAACCTTCACAAGCTCAATACAAACATCATAAACCAAACAAAATTCATTGAAATACATTAAATTAGTGAAACCGAAAAAAATATATTCAAGAACAAATAGAATTCGGATTATGCACTATGGAGTGATTTTGATGCGTATGAGTGATGGTTTTGATTCAAGGAGGTCCAAGGAACATTGCTATGTTCTTATTTTACCTTAAAACACCTTGTATGAATGAATCCGAATATGAGTTTTGGAAGAGATTTTTGATTTTATGAACTTACTCTTAGGGCAGAAAATTCGTGCCTTGGTGATTGAGTTGTGTTTAGTACTTATAGGTAAATGAATTTAGGTCATAACATTGAATGGTTGTGTGGAAATTTTGATATGAAAAGATTCACATTGATCATGCCTTAAAAATCCAATATTCTTGTATGAAGGCTTACTATTTTTGGACCAATCTTGTGATTTCATTCCTCTTCAATTCCAATCAACATTTAAGATCTTCTAGAAACTCAATCTCCATCAAATATTACATTTTCATATTTTATTTTTATTTAAAATGATTTTTAATGAATTAAATCAAAATAAATAAAAATAAAATAATAAAAATTCTGATTTTTAATGGTTTGGGTCGTGCATGAAGTCAATGTATGGATTGGGTCATCATTTGGCAAGCCCATTTGGAAGAAATTGGTTTTAGACCTCCTTTTTCATCATAAACCAACTCAAAATTTCCCAACTTTGCAAGGGCATATATCCTTCAATTTTAATGCTATGAGAGTGTTCTTGGACATTTTGGAAAGATTGAAGAGTCCTCTAAACAACCCCACTGGTTTCATGTCCATATCATTTACAATTCTCAAGTTATGCCCTTTTGAAGTTGTTGACTTTTTGTTGACTTTCAAAAGGACCTATAATGTCTTAGCTCATACCTTCCAAATGAAGCATTTTTGGGCTTGGCTTGTGAGACACAAAGTTGTATATAATTCAATTTCCTTCAAAATGAGCTTTGAGTGGAGACTTGGTGATGAAGTATGTGAAAGTTATGGCTAGTCAAAGTTCAGTTGACTTTTATTAAGGAAACCCTAATTTAGAAACTCCTGATTCTTGATGATCTGGAATCTCCTTGATGAATCATGATCAACCCTTGATCAAATGATGAATTTTACCTCATATACTTGATGTTGGCAAAAAATCATGAAGTTTGACTTTGGTTTGATCACAGTTGACCTCAGTTCGACTTTTTAACTACATTGACTGATTTTGACTTATCTGATCATCTGACTGAGCAAACTTCTGAGAAAAGTCTTGAAACTTGTCATGGGGGTTCTTACACACATATAAGATGCTATGAGGCTCACTTGAAGTCTTGGAAATCCATTTAGCCTGATTAAAGTCAAAACCCTAGTTTTGGATGCACTGTCTAGGAGGTGCATTGTCTGAGGGGATTGTCAACTCTTATGGCCAATTGTGAACCTTGTGAACCATCATAAAATGTCTTGTGAACCTCATGGGAGGTATTGTGAACCTTGTGAACCTTGTGAACCTTCATGAAGTGACTTGTAGACTTCATGAATCTCATGAAAGGTCATGTAAACATTGTGGAACTTGTGAACCTTGTGAACCTTCAAGAAGTGACTTGTAGACTTCATGAACCTCATGAAAGGTCTTGTAAATGTTGAGAAGCTTGTGAACCTTGTGAACCTTCATAAAGTGACTTGTAGACTTCATGAACCTCATGAAAGGTTTTGAAAGCATTGTGAACCTTGTGAACCTTCATGAAGTGACGTGTAGATTTCATGAATCTCATGAAAGGTCATGTAAACATTGTGGAACTTGTGAACCTTGTGAACCTTCAAGAAGTGAATTGTAGACTTCATGAACCTCATGAAAGGTATTGAAAGCATTGGGAGACTTGTGAACCTTGTGAACCTTCATGAAGTGACTTGTAGACTTCATGAACCTCAGGGAAGGTCTTGAAAGTGTTGAGAAACTTGTGAACCTTGTGAACCTTCTTAGAACACAAAGTCTTGTATTGTGAGGGCAAATTTTGGGGTGCAACAGCTGCCCCTGTTCAATTTTCTGAAACCTGAGGGGTTAGATTGGTATATTTGCCAGTCGTGACCTGGAAGGTTGAAGGGGATTGAACACAAAAGCCCAAAAATTTGCACTCACCAGTGCATAGAGTGATATCGATGGTTGGTTGTATATACTTGAGTGGGCTTAAAGATGCCACTTGGAAGAATTGGAGATGGGCTTAGAGATGCCATCTAAAGAACTGGATGTGGTGATAGCTTTATGTTGATACTGGATCTCAGTACTAGGTCTTCGTATAGGCCGTCTCTGAATCGTTTATAATTTGAATTTGTTGAATAGACCAGTAGAAATAAATCTTCGTGACGATTATCTCTTCTGGAAATATCTTGGATTAGGGAATAGATCTTTTTACAGACCGTTTGCCTACTCTCCAAGGTCAAAAGAACGTTAGGATTTATTCTTCTGAAAAATATCTTGAACCAGGGAATGGATCTTTGTACAGACCGTTTGCCTGCTATTCAAGGGCCACTAGATTAGATCTTCTGAAAGTATCTTGAACCAGGGAATGGATCTTTGTACAGATCGTTTGCCTGCTATTCAAGATCAGATAGATGAAATCTTCTGGAAACATCCTGGATTAGGGAATGGATCTTCTTACAGACCGTTTGCCTACTCTCCTAGGACAAAAGTGTAATGTATGGATCATCTCTGACCCGTTGTGAATTGTTGATATTGTTTTATCTGCACATAACTATCCTGCAAAGAGAATGTTAGTTTATGCAATACGTATGCATGCATAGTATGATGCACCTAAGTAAATGTATTATGTATCTATGGATATGTATGCTATGGTATGATGTAAATGGTGTATGTATGATATGATACTGCTGGAAGAGTCTGGATGTCTTCGTATAACAACTGCTGGCCTGGGAAAATAAATCCCGATTCGTTGCTGAAGAATAATGAGGAACTTGTTCCCGTCCTGTTTGGAAATTGATTATACATAACATTCCGTCTGCTGGGGATGGCAAGGTATAGATAACCTCCCGTACGCTGGGGATAGCAAGGTATAGATAACCTCCCGTACGCTGGGGATAGTAAAGTATAGATAACCTCCCGTACGCTGGGGATAGTAAGGTATACATAACCTTCGTCTTCGTTTGATAATAAGGTAGATATAACTTCCCGTCTTCGTCCGTCGTACCCTTATTGGAAAGTACATTACCGTATATCCGTATGAGGATAAAAGAGATGGATATAAATTCCAGGGGAGATGAGACTTTATGAAGATGGATTCGTCCTACTGAGGATTTGTAACTGTCTTGTAGGGATGAACCGGCGAAGCTTCGTTGAAATCCTTCCCTCGTTCGTCCTTAGTAAATACTATTACTGCATTTTCATGCATTTCTGGTAAACATCAATCATATTAAGCATACACGCATTTCTTGTAAACATCAATCATATTCAAAAGCATACATACATTCAAACACAATCAATGGACGTTTCGCTTATGTAAATAGGGTAAAAGTAAATCTGGATTCAAAAGATGGAATTTATTTATATCAAAAAGTGACCCATACACGGGTAAGTTTGTACAAGGAGACATAAACCCTAGTAAGAGGATTTTGTCATAAAGTTTTTACAAAACAAAGAGTGTCAGCTATGTGAGAAATAATCCTATTGAGTTTCAATTCTACTATTGCCATTATCTTCAAGTATCTCCTCTTCTGCTGTTCAGACGGAAACGATTGGATTGAGCTTTATCTGTTCGAGCTTGAGTAAGTAGCACAACTGGTTGCAGTTTCATGGGTGATCTTAAACGAGACATAGTCATACGCTTTAATCCCTAACTTTTGCCTGGATTGCCCTTTCAGGTTTTCAATCCACCGGGATACCCTTTTTTGCCCAAGCCGCCTTTTCAGGTTTTCGACTTGCCAGGTGTACATCTTTTTATATATATCCCTAATTTTTGCCCAAACCCTTTTGGTTTGCCGGGATGCCCTTATTTTTGCCTAGGCCTGTCAACCTAGCGGGTCTCTTTTTATGCGTAGTATTTTTTAACTATGTCTGCGTTTACAGGCTGTGGGAAGTCTTCACCATCCATAGTAGTGAGTATCATGGTACCTCCTGAGAACACTGTCTTGACTACAAATGGTCCTTCATATGTTGGAGTCCACTTGCCCCTAGGATCGCCCTGTGGTAATATGATGCGCTTGATTACCAAGTCACCAGCCTGATATACCTTTGGCTTAACCTTCTTGTTAAAAGCTTTGATCATTCGTTTCTGGTACATCTGGCCATGACAAACTGCTGCTAACCTCTTCTCATCAATTAAATTTATCTGGTCAAGTCGAGTCTGAATCCACTCATCTTCATCCAAGCCTGCATCCTTCATAATTCTTAAGGAGGGAATCTGAACTTCAATGGGTAGAACTGCTTCCATACCATAGACCAAGGAGAATGGGGTTGCCCCTGTTGAAGTACGTACTGTGGTACGATAACCATGAAGAGCAAATGGTAACATCTCATGCCAATCCTTGTAAGTAACAGTCATCTTTTGTACAATCTTCTTAATGTTCTTGTTAGCAGCTTCAACTGCCCCATTCATCTTTGGACGATACGGAGAAGAATTGTGATGCTTAATCTTGAACTGCGTGCAGAGATCAGTAATCATAGTGTTATTCAGATTAGAGCCATTGTCAGTGATAATCCTTTCAGGGATGCCATACCTACATATGAGATTATTCTTAATGAATCGAGCCACAACATTCTTGGTAACAGATGCAAATGAAGCTGCCTCCACCCACTTCGTGAAGTAATCAATAGCAACCAGGATAAAACGATGCCCATTAGAAGCAGTAGGCTTGATCTCACCAATCATATCAATGCCCCACATGGCAAAGGGCCAAGGAGCAGTCAACACATTCAATGGTGATGGAGGTACATGGACCTTGTCAGCATAGATTTGACATTTGTGACAAGTTCTGGAGTGTTGATAACAATCAGCTTCCATGGTAGACCAATAGTAACCTGCTCTCAATATCTTCTTTGCCATAGTATGACCACTAGAATGAGTGCCAAAGATCCCATCATGCATATCTTCCATAATCTCAGTTGCTTCCTTCTTATCCACACAACGAAGCAAAGTTGAATCATGATTGCGTTTGTACAAAATGCCATTGCTCAAAAAGAACTTAGCAGAGAACCTTCTCAGAAATTTCCTATCTTTGACAGATGCCCCTTCAGGGAACTCCTGAGCTTCAAGATATCTTTTCACTTCATAGAACCAAGGCTTCTCCTCTGCCCCTTCTGTATCAATCTCATTGCAATATGCAGGCTTTTCAAATCTATCAATAGTAATCTTGGGAGCTTCATCATCCCAACTGATCTCAAACGTGGATGCCATGGTGGCCAAAGCGTCTGCCAACTGATTCTCTCTTCATGGAATGTATCCAAAGGTAATCTCTTTGAAATGTGGGATCAAAGACAACACATGCTCTTTGTAAGGAATGAGGTTATCATGCTTGGTATCCCAATCTCCTTTAATCTGACTAACTACCAGGGCTGAATCTCCATACACGTCAAGGAACTGAATCTTCATATCAATAGAAGCTTTAATACCCAGGATACATGCCTCATACTCAGCCATGTTATTGGTACAATAGAAACAAAGTCTGGCAGTAATCGGGGTATGACAACCTTCAGGGGAACTAATCACAACACCAACACCATTACCAAGTGCATTAGAGGCACCATCAAAAACCATAGTCCATCGGGATCCTTGTTCAGGTCCGTCATATTGTCCAGGTTCTTTGGTAATAATCATAATGTCTTCATCAGGGAACTCAAAACTCATTGATTGGTAATCATCCACTGCTTGATGAGCCAAATGATCAGCAACAACACTTCCCTTAATAGCCTTCTGAGTAGTATACTGTATGTCATATTCTGTCAAGATCATTTGCCATCTTGCAATTCTTCCGAAGAGAGCATGTTTCTCAAATATGTACTTGATTGGATCCATCTTCGAAATCAACAAGGTAGTATGGGTCAACATATACTGTCTTAGTCGGCGAGCAGCCCATGCCAAAGCGCAACAAGTTTTCTCGAGCAGTGAGTATCTTGTTTCACAGTCGGTAAACTTTTTGCTAAGGTAGTATATTGCCTGCTCTTTTCGACCAGACTCGTCATGTTGCCCCAACACACACCCCATTGAGTTGTATAACACTGTTAAGTACATAATCAAGGGTCTTCCATCAACTGGTGGCATCAAAATTGGAGGTTCTAGCAGATATCTCTTGATTTCATCAAAGGCAGTCTGGCACTCATCATTCCATTCCATCACTTGATCTTTTTTCAACAACTTGAAGATTGGCTCGCAGATGGCAGTCAATTGGGAAATAAATCTTGCAATGTAATTCAATCGTCCCAAGAAACCTCTAACCTCCTTCTTAGTACGGGGAGCTGGCATCTCTCGTATAGCTTTCACTTTTGCAGGATCTACTTCAATACCTTTTCCACTGACAATGAAACCCAGGAGCTTACCAGATCTAACTCCAAAAGTACACTTGTTTGGGTTCAGCCTCAACTTGTATTTCTTCAACCTCTCAAACAACTTATGCAGATGATCAAGATGTTGTTCTTCATTCTGGGACCTGGCTATCATATCATCCACATATACCTCTATCTCATGATGAATCATATCATGAAACAAAGCCACCATAGCACGCTGATATGTTGCCCCTGCATTCTTCAAACCAAATGGCATTACCTTATAGCAAAAGGTGCCCCACTGTGTAACAAATGTTGTCTTCTCCATGTCTTCAGGAGCCATCTTGATTTGATTGTAACCAGAGAAACCATCCATAAAAGAGAATACCTTATGCTGAGCAGTGTTGTCTACCAAAATATCAATATGAGGAAGCGGAAAGTCATCTTTGGGGCTAGCCTTGTTCAAATCTCTGTAGTCTACACACATACGTACCTTACCATCTTTCTTAGGAACTGGTACCACATTTGCAACCCACTGAGGATAAGACGTTACTGCTAAGAACCCTGCATCAAACTGTTTCATTACCTCTGCTTTGATCTTTTCTGACATCTCAGGACGCATACGACGAACCTTCTGCTTCTTTGGACGACAATCTTCTTTTACTGGTAAACGGTGAACCACAATGTTTGTATCCAACCCTGGCATATCCTCATAAGACCAAGCAAAGATCTCCACATAGTCACGTAACATCTGAATCAGCCTGCTCTTGACACTATCTTCTAAATCAGCCCCTATCTTGACTTCTTTCCTGTTTTCTTCAGTTCCCAGATTCACAACTTCAACTGGCTCTTCATGTGGCTGTATGGCTTTCTCTTCTTGTTGTAACAACCTAGCAAGCTCTACAGGTACTTCACAATCATCCTCATTTCCGTCTTCAGTTTGATAGATCGGATTCTCGAAATTATAATTGGCAATAGTAGAACTGTTATCAACAGGATCCAGAGTGGATGAGGATCTGCATTTTAGTGATGTGGGTGTGTGTAAGAACACATAGCTGATAAAGCAAAAATAAAAGAAAAGAAAGACAAGGAACACACTATTTACGAAAACGAAACGTCCACTGATTTTATTGAATGAAGCATGCAAATGAAATGACAACCCGTAACAAGCACACCATTGTGCCCCGGGTAAGGCACAAGGCTCGAGAGTTTTAATTGTTCAGAAATTACAAAATTAAAAAACTAACACAGTAATAGTATTTACTCCTGACTAAAGGAGATAGGGATAACATCTTCAGCTTTCCAATTATTGAGTCCAGCACCCACAGTAGGAAAAATCCAAGCATCCAAGTTGTAGTCTTCATCATAGTCTCCCACAGCATTGATCTGATCTTTCATAACCCCTTGATTGGTGATACGAACAACACGAGCACGACGAACAGCCTTCTGGGACTCTGCAGTGAAATCCAAACCAAACTTGTCAGACTTGTATGGAATATCAGGAAGCTGACCCCAAATAGTACAACCACCTTCATCCACCACAACTCTAGCATCATTGAGGGAGGCCATTTCCATTGTTGGAGGTTTTCTGGTGATCACAGGAACTTTCTTTGCAACAGGAGGAGCTACATAATCATTAACAACCCAGGGAACCACTTCAAATGTCTGACACGGAGTTTCAATGTATTCACCTTCCATTTCCAGATACTTGAAAGTGTTTACATGGCTGACAAAGTATTCTTCTTCTCCGTAGACAGTAACAACCTTTCCATCCACCGGATATCTCAACTTTTGGTGTAATGTAGAGGTTACAGCACCTGCCCCATGGATCCAGGGACGACCAAGCAGACAAGAGTATGAAGGACGAATATCCATCACATAAAATGTAGTAGTAAAAACCTGGGAGCCAACTTTGATTGGAAGATCAATTTCCCCATGCACTACTCTTCTAGAACCATCAAAAGCTTTCACCACAATATTACTAGGCTTCAGCACAGCATCTTCAGGACTCAGCTTGTTCAGGACTTCCTTAGGCAACACATTTAGAGAGGAACCATTGTCTATCAGTACATGTGACAGGGTAGTGCCCCTGCATTCAATTGAAATATGCAAGGCCCTGTTATGATCCCTCTTGGCAGGGGTCAAATCAGCATCAGAAAATCCTAACCCATTATCATAGGTCAGGTGGGCAACACAATTCTCAAATTGGTCAACAGAAATGGCATTGGGCACATGAGCAGTCTTCAGAAACTTGATCAAGGACTTGGCATGAGCCTCAGAACATAACAACAAGGACAGCATAGAAATCTTTGAGGGAGTATGCCCCAATTGATCAACAATGTCATAATCACTCTTGCGAATGATTTTCAATACTTCTTCCATCTGTTTAGAGAGATCATCAGCAGCTGGCACATCAGTAGATACAGGTTCAATAACAGGGCCTTTGCCCCTAGCATCAGCGGTGGAAGTAGCAACAGGAGTAACTGCATTCTTGGAAGTAACTGGAGGAGAGAAGACTCTTCCACTACGTGTGATCTTACTGGATCCAGCAATATTGTCAACATCAACAGGCATATCAGCTACAGGCTCTTGCTTAACACCATGGATGTAAACATCAGATCCATAATGCCAAGGCACAGCTTTATCAGATGTATACGGGATGGGACCAGGAGTAGTAATGACCACAGGAGCAACTCTGGCTTCAGCAACAACTTTCACAGGACCTTCAGCAGTAATTTTGATTGGACCCTGATGAGTGATTTTAATAGGTCCCTTTGAAGTGATTCTTATTGGTACTTTGTCAACCATGTCAACCTCTTCAACCTTCCTACTTTGCGTAATATGATCTACCATGCTCTCCACAGAGGACGGCCTCATTTCAAACACTATAGTATACTTATCCATGAGACGTTGAATTCCATCTCTCAATCTGAAGCAACTATCCGGCTTATAAGTACAGTACAAACAATCTTCACGACAACCTGGAAAGAACCCAGCTTGTACTAACTTCTTCTTGATAACAGACAATGGTGTGGTCAACTCATCAACTGAATGAATGTGCAGATCTTCCTCAATGGCATTGACAGTCTTCTCGTGATTTGGCATTGGGGCAGTAATCACATTTGGAGTACCCGGAGGATCAAACTCAATCTCTCCAGCATCAATCATATCTTGAATTTTGTTCTTCAAGACCCAGCAGTTATTAGTATCATGTCCCTGACAGTTTGAATGATATGCACATCGTGCATTGGGATTGTACCTGGGTGAGGTAACATTAGGATTCTGAGGAGCCTCCTTCAAAGTAATGAGTTCAGCTTTCAACAAATGTTGCAATGCCTGAGCCAGTGACATGTTGATCTTCGTGAACTGTCTTCTAGCCCTCTGTTGGTTGCCCTGTGGCTGCTCTGTTGTTGCAGGAGTTGGATTTGAGATATGAACTGCACTAACAGACTAATGCCTTCTATTACGACCAGGTTGACCATAAACCGCATTGGATTCTTTCTTCCCAGTGGGAGGCTTCTTTGCAGCACCTGATGAAGAAGTACCCACTTGGATCTTACCATTCTTTATACCATTTTCTACTCGCTTTCCTGTCATTATCAACTCAGTGAAGCCAGATGATGAGCTTCCAATGAGATGACTGTAAAACGGACCATTCAGCGTACACATGAACATATCAACCAATTCCCTGTCAGTTAAAGGGGGTTGAACTCTTCCAGCTAAGTCTCTCCACTTCTGAGCATACTCTTTAAAACTCTCTTTGGCACCCATAGACATGCTCTGAAGCTGCATGCGAGTGGGGGCTAAGTCAGCATTATATTGATACTGCTTATAGAAAGCTTCAGCAAGATCATTCCAGTCTCTGATGTTGACACTCTCCAACTGATAATACCACTCCAGCTGAGCTCCAGATAAGCTCTCTTGAAAGAAATGGATCCACAACCTCTTATCAGCAGTGTGAGGTTGAATCCTTCTGACATAAGACCTCAAATGAAGCTTGGGACAAGAGACCCCATCATAAACAACAAATGTAGGAACCTTGAAACCAATGGGTATGACTACCCCAGATATCAGGCTCAAATCTTCAAAATCCAGCCCAGATGATTTCTGCAACTCCATGGCATCCATCCTATCCACCAGCATCTTGAATTTGTCTTCATTAGGCTCATGGTAGTAATTAGCCTCAGAATCAGAGTCCCCCATAGTGTTGTGGAGACTGCCTCCCTCCTTTTCAGATTCCTCAGATTCATAGTCTTCAGCTGGTTCTTTGGTCTTGGCAAGACCTTTGAACTTCTTCCCATGTTGATCAACCCAGCTGACCTCCTAGTCTTCTTAGTCTTCTTGGCCAGCAGTGCCTTCAATTCATCCTGCCCCTTGGACAGGTTCAAGATCAGCTCTTGGAACTGTGCATTTTGTGCCTGGAGATCCTTAACTGATTGTTCAAGAGCCATTGCTGAAATAAACAGCGAGAAGATGAGAAACCTGTGCACAATTATAAACCTGTGATGCAATGAAATGATATGGGAATGCATATGCAATGTTTTCAAGGACCGTAGGATTTAAATTTGCTTAGACAAGCACGAAAGTAAACTTTTATTAGTAATAACTTTGTTTTGCCTTTTAGGCTTACAAAAAATGAAATGAAATAAATACAAAAGATGGGGTTTTAAGTCTCCCATGGACGTTTCCTCTTTGTATTGAGGTATGAGTTGAGGTTACGCTCCTCGTGAAGTTGCTTAGTTAGTTCCAGGATTTTTCCTTGGCTTGCTTTGTAATGAGCCTCGAAAGTATCCCTTTGCTCCTTCAGTTGGATCCATGATCTCTGCAAGTCTTCCATATCAGTAGGCATGTCTGGGTGAAGGATGGTATAAGCTGTGTCTCCTTCAGCAACAGGTTCCATGGTAACTGGTAGGACGGCAGGATATGGCATCATGAGAGTCTGAGCACGAGATCGTATCCATCTGAGATAAGCTTCCATAGGAATAGTGTACTTAGGCTCTAGTGTCTTGCTGTCAACCCTGTTTACTTTTCCCCAGGCTCGTATGAATCTCTGACGGTAACCATGAAGATCGTTTTCGTAATCAAACACAATGCCCTGAATCAACATGTCATGTGGACCATCACTTCGAGCATAACCAAACTGTCGTAAAGCTAGAGAGGGGTTGTAAGTGATGCCTCCTCTTATGCCTAGAAGTGGCACATTAGGAAACTCCCCACAACGGTCAATGATGGTGACATTCTCCATAGATCTGGAGCACCAATGGATATCTGAGTGAGAAAGTGACATGATCCTCTTGGACCATCTGAACCCCTGCTCATTCTTCATTACTGAGCGAGGAAGGTGAGAAATAAACCACCTAGAAAGCAAAGGTATGCAGCACATCAAAGTTCCTCTTGCCCTTGTAGTACGGGTATGAAGAGAATGCAGGATGTCTCCAAGCAATGTAGGCACTGGATTGTGACTCAGGAATATGTTGATGGCATGAACGTCTATGAACTGATCTGGATTGGGGAACAATACTAAGCCATATATCAGCAAGGCTAAGATCTCCTCAAAAGCGTCATAGCTCATAGCTTTCAAGAACAACTGAGCTTTCTCTATCAACACCTTGGCAAGAATACCCTTGACTCCGCTTCTCGTTTCCAGAACAATGTCAGACTTCTTCAGATGTAGAGCTGCGGCAATAACCTCTGGTTTAAGCTCCTTCTCCAAGCCTGTGAAGGGTCTTTGATCAAGAACAGGTATACCCAGAAGCTTAGAGAACTCTTCCATGGTCGGAACCAGCTGGTAGTCGGGGAATGTAAAGCAGTGGTGCTTAGGGTCAAAGAACTGAAACAGCACACTCATCATGTCTTCATTGAACCCTGAAGTGACTAGATCCAATAGGTGACCATGTCTCTTGATGAACTGGGAGCGATCAGACACTTGAGAAACCAACTCTTTAAGCTTGGCAGGTATGCCCACAAAGTTGATCCTGATGGTGTTTCTACGAGTAGCAGCCATGACCTGCAACAAAGAACAAAGATAAATCCTTTGGTCCTTGAAATGGTTAGTGAAAATGCTATGATTATGATGCATGATGATGTCATGATGTTATGTTCAATCACAAACATGTGGCACACACAAGCAAGTCACACCATAGCCCTAGGTTTAAAGGCCTGCATGAGGTTTAAGGTAAGTACCCTCCCCTGAAGTTAGTTGGTTCATCCTGTCCTACAAAAGTAACCAGGTTCTAAGGGATCTCAATATCATTGATCCTTCACAAGGGTGGTTGTTCAGTAGGCAACTTACTTGCCAACCAAAACCCTCCAAGTTTAAGATCTCAATGAGCGTAGTATCGAGTGTCAACCAACTTCAGTCTGCACCAAAGCCGGTTACCTCACTACCTTCTAAAGGCCAAGATGGGATAACTAGGGTTCTAAAAGTTAGTTAGTGCATTGACAACATATGGCAGCCTCATATTATCCTCAACTTGACTTAAGGAACATAAGCACACACCAAGAAGTCACACTAACTATGGCCACCAGATCAACCATATCGATATACGTCGTACAGTTTCCTTGGTTTATTGCCATTTACCTAAGGTACACTAGATCCGGGTTAGGACCTTTCACACATAAGAGCCCAACAAGTAAAGTAAAGCAAACAAGGCAAACAATTTAAAGTGATCTTAATTCCTAAGGGTACCCCTCCTAAATATTAAGTCCCCAGCAGAGTCGCCAGTTCTGTAACACGGTGGGAGAACTGACTTTAGTTATGTTGCGGATAGCAAGAGTCGCCACCGACTTTTATTTTATCCAAAGGAAAGGCATAAAAGAACAGGAAAGACCTTTTAAAAGATTTTTGGGTCCGGGGGGTAGGTTATGTAAAGGGAAGGTGTTAGCACCCTTTACATCCATGGTTATCCATGAGCTCTTAGTTACTTAGCTCACTTTGAATTGTTTTTGAAAATGTGAAGTGTGTGAATAGAAAATTTTCATAAGAGTTGATAATGATCCATGTACGGATGCGTAAAAACTTATGTTTGAAAATTTGTTTGAACTTTATTAAGTGTTTGAAAATTTTGAATGAAGTGAGCAAGCAACTATGAGATACCTACCCTAAAGTTTAAGTCTTTCTGTTCTTTATCCTTTAAGTGGTAAGACTATCCCTATTATTAAGGAATAGGTAGTCATTACCTTGGATGTGAGGGACATATGAGGGACATCTGTTTAATGAAGGCAACTGTGGGGTGTATTAAGCACTTAGGAGGGACTATCATCATTATTCGAAAAGGGACTTGATCTTTAAAGGCAACCATTAAGGGACTTGATGACTTTTCTTTTAAGGGACTTGCTTTATACACCCCACTTGACCTTTTTGAATAGGAAACATTGAGGGATAGCCCTAGAAAGTGAGATGGCGATTAAAAATCGACTTACGTGTGTGAGTGTTTGATTTATATTTATCTTATAATTAAAGTGATCTAAATTTTATTTTAAATAGAATACATGTTTACACTCCCTAAATTACTAACCATAGCATAAAATTAAATAAACTAAATATTTACAAAATTTACACCAAGGAGCAATTACATTATAATGAGCAATTAAAATAAATGGTAAATAAATAAATATAAATAATAAGCAAAAATAAATAAAATAGGGGTTAGTAAAAATTACAAATAAATAGGGTTAGTGAAATAATAATAGTAAATATAATAATAAATTAAATGGATTAGTAATAATATGGTTAGTAATAATAAAAATAATTAAAATAAGAGGAATTAGCAAGAATATAATAACATAATTAAAATAATGAACAAAATATTAGATTTTTTGATATAGACAATTATTTATAAATAAGAGGAAATATTAACAATTATTAAATTATTTTTAACATATTATAATTACAAAACAAAAATTATCATAGATTTAATTATTTCTATAGAAATTAATATTTAGAGTATAAACCAATTATAAAAATATATACATATTATATGAAGAAAATTATATTTACAAAAATTAATAATAATTATGTACATAATAATAAAGCTAGAAAAATAAAATTAGGTTTTTAATAATTATATAAGATAAACTAGGGTTTCTTAAAATTAGGGTTTGTTTAGAAAATATTTTTAGGGTTTAATTTAATATACAAAAATTATTTTAATAAATATAAGTACATTAAAAGAAATAATTTTTTTGAAATAAGAAAACATGATTCTTAAACATTAGAAATATTGAATAAACATTTTATAGGATTATATATCATTATTAATAAAATCTAAATTAATTAAACAAAACAAAATAAAAAAAAAAAAAAAAAAACAAAACAAACCTGGCTGGGATTTGAACCCAGGAGGTTTTGGTTACCAGCAGCAAGACACACCACTCAACCATCAGCGCGCAAGTGCAATAAAAGGGAGAAAGATTGGTTTTATGCTTTGCCTGAAAAAATCAAAAAAATAAATAAAAGCAAAAGGCCTGGGGGAGAATTGAACCCAGGACCTTTGAAGCTAACAAACGCACACATGACCATCCGGCTGGGAGAGCCCATCTGATATTTGAATGACAATTGAACATAATATATTATGCTTCATAGTTAAATTGAAAAAATAGAAAAAATAATGGTACAAGGCAGGATTCGAACACAGGTTTCGTAACCAAACACAAACGCCTCTTTCCACTGGGACACATGCTTCTATGTGACAAATAACCAAGATGAATACATAATATTTTAAATTAAAATTTCAAATATGAAATTCGCGCCAGAACGCCTTCATCTTCAACCTCAAATTCGTAGGGTTTCCTGCGAATTTTTCTGGGAAAACTCCTACGAATTTTCATGCCATTCAAACCTGCGAATCACATACATCTTCATACGAGTGAAATTTCTTCAAATTGAACCTGCAAACATGATCTACACAACAATTACAGTCCAAATATGAGTCCATTATCAATTTATATTAGGTATTCTATGAATCCCTAATTTTGAAGCTTTAACCCTAATAATGGCCGATTGCTATTTAGGTCACGAAACTCCAATCTCTTTGTCCAGAAACCTTCACAAGCTCAATACAAACATCATAAACCAAACAAAATTCATTGAAATACATTAAATTAGTGAAACCGAAAAAAATATATTCAAGAACAAATAGAATTCGGATTATGCATTATGGAGTGATTTTGATGCGTATGAGTGATGGTTTTGATTCAAGGAGGTCCAAGGAACATTGCTATGTTCTTATTTTACCTTAAAACACCTTGTATGAATGAATCCGAATATGAGTTTTGGAAGATATTTTTGATTTTATGAACTTACTCTTAGGGCAGAAAATTCGTGCCTTGGTGATTGAGTTGTGTTTAGTACTTATAGGTAAATGAATTTAGGTCATAACATTGAATGGTTGTGTGGAAATTTTGATATGAAAAGATTCACATTGATCATGCCTTAAAAATCCAATATTCTTGTATGAAGGCTTACTATTTTTGGACCAATCTTGTGATTTCATTCCTCTTCAATTCCAATCAACATTTAAGATCTTCTAGAAACTCAATCTCCATCAAATATTACATTTTCATATTTTATTTTTATTTAAAATGATTTTTAATGAATTAAATCAAAATAAATAAAAATAAAATAATAAAAATTCTGATTTTTAATGGTTTGGGTCGTGCATGAAGTCAATGTATGGATTGGGTCATCATTTGGCAAGCCCATTTGGAAGAAATTGGTTTTAGACCTCCTTTTTCATCATAAACCAACTCAAAATTTCCCAACTTTGCAAGGGCATATATCCTTCAATTTTAATGCTATGAGAGTGTTCTTGGACATTTTGGAAAGCTTGAAGAGTCCTCTAAACAACCCCACTGGTTTCATGTCCATATCATTTACCATTCTCAAGTTATGCCATTTTGAAGTTGTTGACTTTTTGTTGACTTTCAAAAGGACCTATAATGTCTTAGCTCATACCTTCCAAATGAAGCATTTTTGGGCTTGGCTTGTGAGACACAAAGTTGTAGAGAATTCAATTTCCTTCAAAATGAGCTTTGAGTGGAGACTTGGTGATGAAGTATGTGAAAGTTATGGCTGGTCAAAGTTCAGTTGACTTTTACTAAGGAAACCCTAATTTAGAAACTCCTGATTCTTGATGATCTGGAATCTCCTTGATGAATCATGATCAACCCTTGATCAAATGATGAATTTTACCTCATATACTTGATGTTGGCAAAAAATCATGAAGTTTGACTTTGGTTTGATCACAGTTGACCTCAGTTTGACTTTTTAACTGCATTGACTGATTTTGACTTATCTGATCATCTGACTGAGCAAACTTCTGAGAAAAGTCTTGAAACTTGTCATGGGGGTTCTTACACACATATAAGATGCTATGAGGCTCACTTGAAATCTTGGAAATCCATTTAGCCTGATTAAAGTCAAAACCCTAGTTTTGGATGCACTGTCTAGGAGGTGCATTGTCTGAGGGGATTGTCAACTCTTATGGCCAATTGTGAACCTTGTGAACCTTGTGAACCTTGTGAACCTTGTGAACCTTGTGAACCATCATAAAATGTCTTGTGAACCTCATGGGAGGTATTGTGAACCTTGTGAACCTTCATGAAGTGACTTGTAGACTTCATGAATCTCATGAAAGGTCATGTAAACATTGTGGAACTTGTGAACCTTGTGAACCTTCAAGAAGTGACTTGTAGACTTCATGAACCTCATGAAAGGTCTTGTAAATGTTGAGAAGCTTGTGAACCTTGTGAACCTTCATAAAGTGACTTGTAAACTTCATGAACCTCATGAAAGGTTTTGAAAGCATTGTGAACCTTGTGAACCTTCATGAAGTGACTTGTAGACTTCATGAATCTCATGAAAGGTCATGTAAACATTGTGGAACTTGTGAACCTTGTGAACCTTCAAGAAGTGACTTGTAGACTTCATGAACCTCATGAAAGGTATTGAAAGCATTGGGAGACTTGTGAACCTTGTGAACCTTCATGAAGTGACTTGTAGACTTCATGAACCTCAGGGAAGGTCTTGAAAGTGTTGAGAAACTTGTGAACCTTGTGAACCTTCTTAGAACACAAAGTCTTGTATTGTGAGGGCAAATTTTGGGGTGCAACACTTTCCTTCAACAGTAGTTTGTAATAGAAAATAGGAAATTTTATTGTTCTAAGAATTTTAGCATTTTCATATGTAATGTTACTTAACGCCATATGTTTGGCGAAGACAAGCTTTTGTTTGCAACTTTATTCTATTCCTATTTTTATTTCTTGCAATGTTGGTTTATACTTCTTCAAATATTTGCCATTTATTTTCAGCACTCTCCTGTCTTTTTCCATTTCTTCGACTTCATATGCGCCGTTTGAAAAAACTCTTAAAATTTTGAAAGGTCCCTCCCATTTAGGAGACCATTTTCCCATCAATCTATCTTTCTTTTCCATGGGCAAAATTACTTTCCAAACTAAATCACCAACTAAAAAGGCTTTAAATTTTACTTTCTTATTGTAAAACTTTTCGACTCTTTCTTTCTACCTTTTTATCAACTCTAAAGCACGTAACCTCTCCTCATCTAAATCAACCAATTCATCCATCATCATACTCCAATAAATCTCAGATGGAATCTCATAATGCCTTTGAATTCGTATTGATTGTAAATAGATTTCGACTGGTAATACTGCATCATGTCCATAGGTTAATTTAAATGGGGTAGAATCAGTTGCCTCTTTAGGAGACGTTCGACAAGCCCAGAGGATTTGATCCAAAGTCTTGTGCCAATTCCTAGGTTTTTTACCCACATGCTTTTTTATCAGATTTATCACAACCTTATTGGCTGCTTCGACCTGTCCATTTGCTTGAGCGTAATAAGGTGTTGAAGTTAGTAACTTAAAACCTGTCTCTTTTGCAAATGCTTGCATGTTTCTTCCAGTAAACACAGATCCTTGATCAGTGGTTATAGTTTCTGGTATTCCAAACCTATAAATTATATGCTTCTGGATGAAGTCTATAACTGCTTCCTGATCTACATTTGTCAGTGGTATGGCTTCAATCCATTTGGTGAAGTAGTCTACTCCAACCAAAATGTATTTCTGCCCTTTTGAAGAAGCTGGTCGAATTTCACCTACCAAATCTAAAGCCCAACCTCTGAATGGCCAAGGCTTTATAATGGAATGTAACTCATTCGCAGGCACGTGAGGTATGCCTGCATGAATTTGGCATTCTTGACATCCCTTTGCAAATTCGACACAATCCTTCAACATTGTTGGCCAATACATCCCCTGTCGAAATAATAACCATTTCATCTTGTGCCCTGCTTGGTGTGCACCACATGCACCACTATGCACGTTCGACAAAGCTATATAAGCTTCAGTCTCACCTAAGCACTTTAGTAAGACTCCTTCTGCAGTCTTTTTAAACAACTCATTTCCAAAGAGTACATAGCTTAAAGCTATATACTTTATCTTTCTTTCGACTGTCTGGTTTGGATTTTGTAAATAATCCTTAATAGGTTTTCTCCAATCTCCTACCTCTGGATCATCTACATTGAAAATTTCAAAATTTTCTTCATCACCATATCCCAGTCTTATGGTCTCTAAATCAGATGGGGACAGTCTAGTGGATAATACTTTTCCTCTTACTTCGACAGCTTTCTCCAGGTTTTCCTTCGACACTCTGTAGCCTGATTCCAGTTGAGCTAAGTCATTTGCTTCCTGATTTTCTAATCTAGGAATGTGTCTAAAGGTTGCACTGTTGAATCTCTTGAGGAGTCTGTTGGCTATCACAAAATACATGATCAAATTTTCTTTGACACATTTGTACTCTTTTGTCAGTTGTTTTATTACTAACTCAGAGTCACCCATTATTTCGACCTCTGTTGCCTCCAATTCCAACAATATTTCAAGTCCAGCAATTAAAGCTTCATATTCTGCTTCATTATTCGAACAACAACCTTCTATTTTGTACTTGAACTTTGTTGGAATTTTATTGGGAGAAATGATTAATACCCCAACACCTGTTCCATTCTTATGACTGGAACCGTCGAAATATAACCTCTAAGGTTCTCTTTCGACATATTTTATTTCATCTCCAAGTATGGAGTGGTCAGCTATAAAGTCAGCAACCACTTGTCCTTTGACAGCTTTAAGGGGCATATATTTTAAAGAATACTCAGTCAAGGCTAAAGCCCATTTTCCAATTCGACTATGTAGAATAGATTTAGACAACATATGTTTTATTACGTCGAAATGAGAAGATATATATACATCAATGGGTTTTATGTAATGCTTTAACTTTGTACAAGAGAAATATACACATAAACATATTTTCTCTATCATGCTATATCTAGTTTCAGCATCATTTAAGACTCTGCTGAGATAATAGATGGCTCTTTCGACGCCATGTTCATCTTCCTGACAAAGCATGCTTCCCAATGTTCTGTCGGATGCTGAGATGTAAAGCCTCATACTTCTTTTTCGACAAGGAGACATTAAAACTGGAGGACTTGCAAGATATTCTTTGATCTTGTTGAAGGCATCTTGTTGTTCTTGCCCCCAAGTGAAGCCCTCCTTCTTCAGTCGAAGTAGAGGTGAGAAGGCCTGTGTTTTTCCACTAAGGTTGGAGATGAACCTTCTAAGAAAGTTGATTTTCCCTAGTAGAGACTGCAATTCCTTCTTTGTCGATGGCGCTTTCGCTTCCATTATGGCCTTGGCTTTGTTTTCATTAATTTCAATCCCTTTCTTGTGGACCACAAAGCCTAAGAAATCACCTGCCTGCACACCAAAAGCACATTTAAGGGGATTCATTTTCAAACCAAACTTCCTCATCCTTTCAAAGGACTGTCGAAGGTGGTCAATATGGTTTGAGCCTGAGGTAGATTTAATCACAATATCATCTATATAAATTTGCATAAATCTTTCAATGAAATCATGAAAAATAGAATTCATGGCCCTTTGGTAAGTAGCTCCAGCATTTTTTAAACCAAAGGGCATGACTACCCACTCATATGTTCCTATTGCCCCTGGACACCTAAAAGCTGTTTTTGGAACATCTTCAGCAATAAAAATCTGGTTATAGCCAGAATACCCATCAAGCATACTTAAATACTCATGGCCTGCTGCAGAATCTACAAGCATTTCTGCTACTGGCATAGGATATTCATCCTTAGGGGTAGCTGAGTTTAGATCTCTAAAATCAATGCATACCCTAAGTTTGCCATTTTTCTTAATCACAGGAACAATATTAGCAATCCATTCGACATACCTTGTTGTACGGATGAACTTGCATTTTAGAAGTCTTTCAACTTCCTCTTTAATTTTCGACAGAATTTCAGGTGCGAAACGTCTAGGAGTCTGCTTTATTGGCTTTTTCCCTTCTAGTATTGGCAACTTCAATTCGACCAATTTTTTGTCTAAACCAGGCATTTCGTCATAATCCTATGCGAAGCAATCTTTAAACTCATTCAGCAGTTGGATTATTTCGACTCTGAGCTGAGGATCCATCTTGGCACTGATATAAGTTGGCCTTTTCTCTGCCCCCAGTCCCAGATTGATCTCTTCTAAAGGATCCTGTGCCACCATTTTCATATTGGTTTGGGTTGGATCTTTTTCAAACCCCAAGGGTTCGTCATCATAAATGGCATCAAGCCTTTGACTTTGCCATTCGCCACTAGAGTCTTCTTCAAAACTATGCTTTGTATATTGTTCCTCAATATTTTCTTGAGGATGTTGTTCTTCGACAACTTGTGTGCTGGCTTTAAAAGCCATGTTTCTTACTTCGGCCTCAAGGGCCGCTTTGAGTTGTTTTTCGGCTATATAAGTCGTAATCTTTTCTATTGTTGATGCTTCAGTCATTCTCACTAAACTCACTCCCCCACCCAGTTGGGTTGACATGGGTAGTCCCCCAAGTGTAATTTGTCTCCCCAATTATTTCTTTATCCCACTGGAAACCATGCGTAGGGTGGAGGTACATGGAACAGTAGGCGTTGTCGGAGGCTGTTAGGTCGAAACCAGCAGGATTGCATGGTGCTATGTAGGCCAAGTTCTTGTCGAAGTTACGACTAGTGACGCTGTTCACGTCAGCCGTGAAGTAACTTTGGTCTGCTTCTATGTTTTCGACAATCCCATATGGCCTCCAAATTGCTATCCTTTGATGCATGGATGATGGTACAACCCCTATTCCATGGATCCACTCTCTTCCCAACAGCAGGTTGTAATTTGCTTTTGATGTTATCACTAGAAACATTGTAGGCCTGGTAATGGTTCCTACAGTTAGGTTCAATTGGATCACCCCCAATGTTGTCCCTACCTTACCTTCATAGTTGGACAACACCATATTGTGAGGTTTGGTGTCTGAGTCATCCTTTCCAATCCTCTTTATCATATAATGAGGAATTAGATTCACAGCTGCTCCTCCATCTATCAGGATTTTGTTGACACCCACGTTTTCCACTTTTCCTTTTATGAACAGAGGCTTTAAATGAGCCTTCATCGCATCATCTGGCTTTTCGAAGAAAGCATTTTGCTCTTCGACACAGCCATTATTCATTATGTAGTAGCATACAGGCTTGAGCCCTATGCTATCATCTGCCATATCATCCTCTTCGTCTTCGACTTCCATTATCCTGTCATAGGCTCTGGGCAACACAGAAACCACATTGCAAGTTACGTCGAAGGACGCATCAGACTCTGAACTGAAATCATCAGTAACTTCTTCGTCTTCTGGCATTTTGCTGTTTGTTTTCTGCATTTCTGTTGTGTCACTAGGTTTATTTTTCTGAGGAAGTTCTTCTTTCGCCAGAGCTTTCCCTTTGCTTATTGTCTGCACACACTTGCTTGGCTCAGCTTTATTCTCACCAATCCTTTTTTGTTCTACAGTTTCTTTTTCAACTCTCTTCTGCCTTTGGAATCTTCTCCATTGGGACCTGGACATAGGATTCTTCCCTTTGTAGTTTTCAGAGACGTACTTTGGCTTTGCTTTCTCTCCCTCCTTTTTCATTTCTATTGAGGCACCCCTGTTCACTTCAAAACTTTTCCATCTCTTCTGACCTTGGGCATCTCTTATAGGTTGGACCCATTTGTCATAGTTTGGTTTGTTGGATGGTTTATAGGTGTTGTAACGTCTTTCTCCCATTCCTTGGTTATGATGCTCCCTTCTTCTTGCGTCGAACCTTTCATTTCTGATTTGTGGGAGCGCTCCCCAGTTTCTTTTCTTTTGGGTCTTTTCTGCTGCTTCTAAGTCATTAGCTGCTTTCCTGTCGAACACAGCGCTGCATCTTGGGCAAAGCATAACTTCTGCGTTCTTCCTCTAGCACCTCTGGATGAATTCGACAAGACTTTCATTTTCTTCTGGGTAAACCAGCTTCTGGTGCTTCTCTTGATGTTTCTTTCCCTTGTTGGTGTCTGGTCCTATTTTCTGAGTGACTTCCACCATATGAATCCCTGCATTCTGCTCACTTGTGATCTTCAATTTGTTCATTTTTTCGACTAGCATCATTTCCTCAGGGATATCCTCCTTTAACTGATTCACACTGCCTTTTGGGTGTAAGCCCTTATAGATGTATTTGCAGCACTGTGCAACACCTTCGACAGAATCTTCTTCGGTTTTGGTGGTACTTCTGTTTATTGGTTCGACAATGTGGACTTGGCTAAGGCCTTCAGTGGCCTCTTTTTGGATAATGAGGGTTTTGTTATCTTCCTCCTCCTCATTATTTTTGAAAGAATCTCCCCATCCTGTGGGTTTGATTTTGCTGATGTCAGTTTTGGAGCTTGGTGGTGCTGAATATTTTACCATGAAGTCAAACTTCCCACTGGGTTCTCCTAGAGTGTCCCAGATCACCCCATGCTCAGCATCTCTTTTATAGTTTTTCTTGTCGAAGCTTCTGCCCACCTTGACTGTATTTCTTTCGTCGAAACCTTCAGTAGTTTCAATGGCGTTCTCCCTGTCGAAGTCTTCAGAAGCTCTGACTTCTTCTTCCTCAGCCTGGTCAATAAGGTCATCAGCCCCCTCCACCACATTTACATGGGTGTCGAAGCCCTCAGCAGCCTCTATCATGGTGAAGTTGTTGTCGAAACCTTCAGTGGCTTCTACTATTTCAAAGCTTTCCTCACACATGAATTCCATTTCGACCACATTCACCATCTCTGGTTCAGCATAGTTGGCTTCCACAACATGCATGGGATTGGAGTCAATTCTCATCTGTTGCTTAGCTTTGTCTCCAAACTTCAGCCTTCCATTCTGGATTGCATTCTGGACAAGATCCCTGAAAAGGTAACATTGAGAAGTTTTATGACCCAAAAAATTATGGTATTTGCAAAAACCTCTCTTATTCTGTTGGTCTACAGGAGGCTCCTTAGTGCCTGCTGGTTTTATTAACTGACCATCTTTAACTAATAAATCAAAATTTTCATCACATTTGGTGATGTCGAATGTGTAGGTTCTTTTAGGGAACCTGTCATTCTTTTCCACTTCGATTGGATTTTTTCCATTCGACGGGGCTAAAACTTTGCAGGAATATGGAGGGCCTTGTTTTAGTTCTGCCAGATCAATTTCTTGCTGGTCGAAAACGACTGGTTCGTCTTCGTCATAATCATCTTCCTGAACTATTCCTACGTAGGCCACTCTTTTCTTCTTGTTTTTATTTGATCTAAATTTTTCATTCTTTAGCCTTTCTATTTGCCTTACTCTATCTGCTAGTTGTGCCATGTCTCTCAAGTACTGGGTATCTAGCTTTTTCCTTATGGAATAATCCAGACCCCCTGCAGCCATTTCGACTAATTCTTGTTCCGGCACTTGAGTAAAGCATCTGGCCTTTAACAATCTAAACCTATTCAAATAATCATCTATAGGTTCAGAGAATTTTCTTTTGACACTTGCTAGTTCTTTCAAACTTATCTTAGTTTGTCCCATATAGAATTGTTCGTGGAACAATCTTTCTAATTGGGTCCACGTAAATATTGAAGTTGCAGGCAAAGAAGTAAACCAAGTGAAAGCATTTTTTGTCAAAGAACTTGGGAAATATTTCATCCTTAAGTTCTCATTATTAGCAATCTCTCCTGCCTCTATCAAATAACACGTTATGTGTTCTATTGTGGACTCACTGGTGTCCCTTGAAATTTGGGGACTTTCCACCTTGGTGGTAATTCTTGTTGCAACACATATTCAGACAAAGGGGAAGTATAACTAGGCCTTTGTAATCCTATGTTTACCCCATTTTGTGCCATTATTCTCTCAACCATGGTTGCAATATTATTTTCGACAGGCATATTGTTGTGGCACATCCTCTGCTGTAATATCTCATCAGCATTTTGGTCTCTTTGGACTATTATTCTCCTAGGTTCCTATCGAATGGGTTCTTCTACATGAGGTTGTTCATCTATTACCTCTAAGCCTCTAGGATTTTCTTTAGGGTTTCCTAATGGCCTCTGGTTTATAGTGAGTTCTTCTTCGACAGGCCTATTGGCAGGAGTTTGATTTAACTGTAATCTCTGTTGTGCTTGAGGGACTCCAAAAAAGTTAGCAATGCGTGCCATTTGTTCTGCCAATATCTGGTTTGTTTGGGTAGTATTTTATATCAAAGGATTGAACACTTCCCCCATTTGTTGTGTCAATGCCTGTACCATATCATGGTTGCTTTCATCCATCTGTTGACGAATTACTTGCGCAGAATGGTTCGTCATAGTTGGCATATGGAAACCTGGTGGAACTTGATTTATTCTATTTCCATTTCCACCATATCCTGATCCCTGCAATGGTGAAGACATTTGAACCATAGCATCAGAAAATAATGGTGACGAATTATGTAGGCTTGCCATCATTGAAGTTGGCATTCCATATGGTTGTTCCCTCCCAGACATGGGCAGAGAATAATTCAGATATGGCCTGAAGGTGTTTCCTCCAGGAGGAGGGGTTCCCATGGGCCTTGAATGTCCCATGGTGGAAGAACTATGCGCATTTTGGGACCCTGAACCTGTTGGTATCGAATCCACTAATGGAGGCCTAATCTGTTCTAAAACAGGGCCATAAACTGCTATTCCTTCTGACGAAGGGATGGGGTTGGAAACTGGAATGGTTTCGTTAGGATTGTTTGACGTATTTGGCAAGTTAGCCATCCTTCTTCCTCTTGTTCTTTTTGGTCTTTCTACGTCGGTTACGGCTAGTTTACCGCTTCTAAGAATCATACAACGCAGCAAGGAACAATTTGTCTAAGAGGATTCTATATTAATTCTTATTAATTGCACTGGTCCCACTGGGCGTGCCAATTTGTTCGCAGTGATTTCTGACGAACAACCTCTGGTTAACCAATCTCTTAGAAAACTAGGTTACTTGCAGGACCAACCAAACAAGTCCTAGGACACATGTGCAATTGTTTGTCGAAACACTCTTAGTATAGCTAATGATTTGTGGTTTGTTTTGTCAATAATGTCAAAGTGTTAAATGCTTTGATTTTGAAAGTAAAAATAAAGTTTAAGTTTGGACAAAAGTAAGAAAAATGGCGAAATGATAAAACTTTGCAGAAAGTAAATAAAGCTGAAGGTAAAATGACTTGATGAAACAAACTAATAATTTAAATAACTTGAAAGAAAAATGGTGTTCAACACATACATTGTTCCAAATATCAGACTCATTTTCTCTCACACTGGGTACTTAGAGTATTTACAGGATTGTTGTATAAGTTTTCACACACACATTCTAAACACAAACTATCCTATTTATATACAAACAAAGTAACTGCCTAGAACGGAAAAATTCTAATTAAATGACAAGTGTCAGCCTGCATGCAATTTCCTTCCCTGAACCTTCCATGTGTCCAACTGCCAAAGGTTGCAACTTTCAAATTTTGAACTCTTTCCTTTGGTGATGAAACATTACATCTCTTCATATGTCGAAACATCGAAGAAGAAGAAACTTTTCAACTTTTACGAACCAATGCTTCTGTCAAACACCTTCTTTCTGTCGAACTGTCGAATGACGCACTCAGCTTGTCGAACACCCAATTATAAATAGATTCCCAAACTTGGTTTGCCAGAATATTATTTGTCTTCCCGTCGAAGCACTTGAGCTTTTAACCTTGTCAACATCTCTTGAACATCTTCACTTCTTCTTATCCTTCTCTACTGATTATCCTCTCAGCAACAGAAAAGACTTCAAGTCCCAAATTTTAAAATGTCGAAATTATGAGCTTACACTTGGTTGGGATGTCGAGGCCACTTTCCCGACCTTCTTGTTTCTTTGATAGCGCCTCCATTGAGTCCTTGTCACATGGTTTTTCCCTTTCTAATTAGGAGAAACCACATAACCTTTGGGTTCATCTTTCTTCCCAACGTCTTTCTCTAAATCCAACACCCTCCACTTTGGCCATTTGCTTCCCTTTTGATTAACTAGTTCCACCCACTTCTCACGAGGGATGTTGGATGGTGGCACAAAAGTTCTGGGTCTGACTGATTTGACTTGTATCTGGTATTCTTCATTCCGACGAGTATTACCACTCTGGTCAAACATGAACCTTGGGATATGAGACCCTTCAGCGGTTAAAGCTTCCATTTTGCCAGCTTCATACCTCTCAGATTCCTTCTCATCGAACACAACATTGCATCTTGGGCATAATATTGCCCTTGATCCGCCCACTCGACATTTCTCTTGGAACTCATTCAAACTTTTATCATCCCTAGGGTAGACTGCCTCCAGTTCTTCCTTAGTCTTTTTTGTCGTCACCTTCAGTGGTGTCGACCATCAGGCACTCCATGTTTTCGACATGGAGCGTATTGGGGAAACCCTCAGTAGCTTCCACCATCATGCATTCGTTCAGCTCAGAGTGCATTGCTTATTCGACCTTCAGGGGGTATGTGTCGACCTACATCTTCGACTTTTCGCCAAATTGAAGTTTGTCATCCTTCAAAGCTTTCTGCACCAAATCCCTAAAAAGAACACATTAAGACGTTTTATGACCAAGGAAATTATGAAATTTGCAAAATCCCCTATTTTTCGTTTTCTCTAAAGGGGGATCTTTTAAACTAGGTGGAACAATAATTTGACCATCTTTTACCAGCAAATTGAATATTTCATCACATTTAGATATATCAAACGTATATGTCTTAGTGTCATATTTGTCGTCCTTCCCTTTTTCGACAGGGTCTTTTCCGTTTGATGGTTTCAATACTTTACACCTGTAAGGAGGTTCTGACTTAAGTTCAGCCACGTGAACCTCACTTTCGTCAACAAGTTCCCCGTCGTCTGACGTGAACTCATCAGTTGCTAAATACACAACTTTCTTATGATATCGACTAGCCTTAGACTTCTCAGCTTTCAAGCTTTCGACTTGTCGAACTCTATCAGCCAGTTGGGCCATATCTCTAAGATACTGGGTATCCAACTTCTTTCTGATCGAATAGTCGAACCCGCCCGCGACTATTTCAACTAGCTCATGCTCAAGGACTTGAGTAAAGCATCTAGCTTTCAGAAGTCTGAACCTGTTGAGGTACTGTTCGACTTATTCACTCGTTTTTCGTTTCACACTAGTCTATTCCTTTAGGCTAATATTGGACTGCCCCATATAGAACTACTCATGGAACAATCTCTCTAGTTAAGTCCGCATGTGAATAGACTGAGGGGGTAGTGTCGTGAAGCAAGTAAACACATTTTTGGTGAGGGAACTAGGGAAATATTTCATTTTCAAGTCCTCATTATTCACTATGTCCCCATCTTTTGTTTGGTATCGTGCCACATGTTCGACTATGGACTCTTCTGTCTCACCAGTAAATTTGGTGAACTTTGGGACTTTCCATCCCTTAGGAAGTTCAGTTTGCATCCCATAATTAGGAAATGAGGATGTATAGGTTGGTCGTCGAAGGCCTGGGTTGGCTCCATTTCGAACCATAATCCTTTCGATCATAACTTCCAGGTTTGACTCTCGAACCATGACATCCCGACGAAGCTGCCCTATTACATCTTTTGGGTCTTGATGTCGATGTAACATCACGACGGGAGGCCTTTGGGCCACCATGGGTATATATTCAACCTCTTGACAAGGTTGTTCGAGTATCTCTTCGTACTCTTCCTCTTGTCGAACCGGTGTCTCTAGTCAAGGAGGTGAGGTTTGTCAACGTGAGGCTGTTTGTATCGAAGGTCTTAAAATGGTCCACATTTGTTGAGTCAACATGAGAACTATTTTATGGTTACTCTCATCCATCAGTTGTATTACGAAGGCCACATAGTTTGGAGTAAACGTTGGTATGGACTGAGATAAAAAGTTGTATCCGGTCGTTCGACCATACTGGTTTGTCAAAGACCCTAGCCCTGGTATGGGGAAAAAGCTCCTGACGAACTGTCTTCAAGTGTCGAACTAGTGTTATGGAAACATGGCATGAATTCGGGCGGCATGCCCAATGTGGCCCCAAAGTTCCACATACATTTGACCTGGTCGGTTCAGGCAGAAACAGAGCAGTGGATGATCCACTCGTAGTAGTCGGTACTATAGTCGTAACAATTTCAATTGTGTTCGTAACAACTGGAATTCTCTCTGAAGACGGTTCTTCGTTTGGACGTTACATTACCATCCTGCCATTGAGTAAATGCATATATTTAACCCAACGGGTCCCACTGGGTGTGCCAACTTGTTCGCACGTGGATTTCACACGAAAAAGTCGTTGGCCTCCTGTCTAAAAGGTTTACTTGCGGGACCGGTCAAACGAGTCTCAGGATTGCTTTATGCGGTCAAGTATATGGTGGACTTTTATAATGTCAAATTGTAAGGGTTTTTTGTGTTTATGCAAACGCTCGCGGAATGCTCAAATAAAGGAAAAAGAAACAAAAGTAGGAAACAAGATAAAGTAAAGACAAGTATTAAAATTACTTGGAATTAAAATGACTTGAAAAGATAAATGTTTGAACGCTATCATACATTTTACATAAGGGGTTAACTCGTTTCTCTTAACGTCTGGTACTTTAAGTGTGTCCCTTTTACAATGTAAAGAAATGCGACCTTTAATTTTAAAATGAAATCTACTTAAATAAACATGAAAAATTAGTCGTCAGATGATCTCCAACGAATCTGACGTTGACACCTGTCACCCCACTCTTATGGTAATTGTCCACTACTTTGCCCCACTTCCTTGAGCAGTTTCTTCATAGCATTCTGAATGGCGTGTCGAAAGGTCTTCGATATAATGGTTCTTTTGTGTAACGTCAAAATGTTGTGACACATTACTTCCATAGGTTGGACTTTTCTTCGCTTCTTCTATCTGTCAACCCATTGTCACGTTTCCTCTTTCCTGGTTGGGTTGAACCACCCCTCTTTGACGTTTTTATGGATTTACTCTAAACATAAAACTTCTTTATCTTGGTCGAAATTTCCATCCAACAGGTGACTATCGAGAATAATTGATATGTGATACTACACTCAAATGAGATTCATCTTAAGAATATTATAGTTCTCATGACTCAATCAATTTGCTGGTAATATTTTAAAGAGGGATCAACGATTTTATAAACTTTTGTTAGAACTCGTTCTATAGGTACAAAATTAAATTTATTACATAACCTTAGGGCTGATATATCTGTGACATCATACTTGTTCATTTTATTTCATTTTGTTAGAACCCTTCACCAATTTTTATCACAACATCCAAAACGCTCTTCCTTGACACGAATTTTGATCATGTCAATGTGCTTCTTCATTTCATTTTTTTACCTCACAAATTAAACTGGTGTTGGTAAATGATGGAGGGAATGAGATTTCACGTGAAGTGGATAAAGTGGATATTGTAACACCCCCTTTCTATACCCCAAATAAGCAATTAAATCACTTAGGCACACATTAAAAATTCCATCAGAGTAATATTTGAAACATGGTATAAAAGGAGCAATGCCACATTATACTTGAAAATTTAAAACATACAACACCTTCTCATTAAGATATGCAACAAACGGGGTAACTTACAAACACAAAGGATTTCATCCTTACACCCGTATTCATATAATTCAAATAACAGCGGAAACAAACATAACCATTTCAAACTTATATACTTATCATAAATATATCTACAAGTTTGAATCACCAAAATATTTAATGTTTTTACATAAAACATTCAACACTAAAATACATATACAATGTATCACAAAAAGGCATCAAGCCGACCCTAGCTACCCGGTGCTACATATCAGAGCCGACCGACCTCAAAAGATGAAGACAGGCTTCACAAAAGGACCTCCAACAACCTACTCTACAATGCCTCATAGAACATCATAAAACAACAGAATGGTGAGAAATATTATCATAATAACATTGCATATAATTATATATCTCAACATATAAAATACACATAAAACATGTTCTCACCACAAATCACTTCTCATCACCTATATATATATATATATATATATATATATATATATATATAAACAAGCATGTTTTCATCAATACATACTTTCACCTCCACAGCAAGGTGGGTACTGGGTTCCTCATTCCTCTGATGGATGGAGTAATAGAAATCTCCCAGCAAGGTGGGTACTGGGTTCCTTAGAAGGAAAAGGTGAATGGCATTCTTGCTGATGAATTTGGGCTCATCTGCAAATAGTATAACCCCATATATACTGAGGGCTAATAGTGCACAAACTGCCCTCCATTCTCCCAAGGAGGCCTTCAGGATGGCCTGAGAAATCAAGAAGTCCAGGTGAAGACTAGGGATTCCAGCCTTTGTTGTCATGCTATGCTCTGAAATTCTGTGATCAGGTATGAGATGTCCTAAGAGATGTCCCAACACTTGACAGATTTAACCAAAACTTAAATAACAAGAAAAGTAAACAACACAGAAGTTTGTTAACCCAGTTCAGTGTATAACCACACTTACATCTGGAGGCTACCAAGCCAGGAGGAAATCCACTATAAGTAATATTAATTCTAGACTTAAACCACCCTGTTTAATCTATCACTTAATAACTACCCAATGCAATTTCTACCTAAGTCACAACTTAGATAAGAGTACCCTACTCACCCCCCCCCCCTCAATCACACAGTGATCAAGTTTACAAGTTTAATAAAATTGAAGACATTCTTCAAACAAAACAGCTTGATCTTACTTAACAGTTTCAATCAAGTCACAAATGCACTTATGCTTAAAAGCTCATAAAGTGGTACAATTAAAAACACCTGCTATTAAAAACACTAGACACCCTATTTGATCTTCTGAAATTCGTACCCAATTCTATGAGTTTCTGTTGCTTAAATAGGTATCTGTAATTTGGGCTTTCTGTAGGATGATCCAGCCCTAATGCACATGCAGCTTCCACCTTGAATTTAGGGTTTGTTACTTCCTAGATTCTAGGTGACTTAGGTCTTCTGTTTTAATCTGAATCTTCAATATAAAACTCCCTACAGATGCGCCTTGTTCTGTTTTTAATCCATCATTAATTAATTCCAGATAACTCTCCTTAAATATCTCTGATTAGTTAGTCAATAATTAATTCTGGAAGCAGGTTTGAGATGTCTCAACATCTGTTGGGACATCCTGAAAAACTGAACTTAAGTCATTTACACAATGTCCCAACATCTGGTAAGACATCCTGAAATAAGTTCATATACTCTGTTTGATAATGTCCCAACATTTGATAGGACATTCTGAACTGAATTCAATAACTCTTGTTGGTCAAAAATTCTGCCAATTCAAGACATCTACAAACTCCCCCTTTGGCTAATTTTTGGCTAACATCTTTTCTGGTTTTCAGAGTGCAGCAGAAGTTCTTTTTATCAGAGTATAGCATTACTTTTCTGTTGATTCTTATTTGAGATTACTCCCCCTCAAATATATATGTATCCAATCTTGTTGCAACAGAAAAAAAACTTATTCAGTTCAGAAGCAAACAAACAGATTTTTTTTTTCATTCATACTTAAACAGCAATTACAATTTGTTGTTGTTCTCCCCCTTGGTAGACACAAAATTTAGGGCCAAAGACACTATTCCAGAAATACATTGCTGTCATTACATTTGCCTCACATACATTGATCACTCAGATTCATCACTCTCAGTTTCTTCCTCAACTTCTGTTTCTTCATCAGCTTCACTTTCTTCATCAGAGCCAGCTTTCTGATCTTCTCCACTCTCCAGCCTTTGGATGATTTCTTCATGTTTCAGCTTCCTTGCTTCAAGTTCTTTGCATGTGCTTTTGAGCTCAGCAATTAGAGCCTTCTTGGAGATTGGAGTCTTAGCAGTTGAAGGACCTGCAGATGTCCCAGAAGGTGCTTCAACATCTGCAGCATGATGACTGAGGAATAACTGTTAGTGAAAAGCCAAGGGGCTTTCTCTTTTGCAGGCTGTATCCTTGTCAGTGAGAATTCCAGGGTATTGATTGAGCACTATACCACACAGCAATGATGGAAAAGCTATTGGCAGCTTTGTTGCAGAAGAGCTGGCATGCTTCAAGGTCTGATCAAAAATGTAAGCTCATAAGTCCATCTTGGTTTGAGTTCCCACATCATATATAAACCTGGCCAGACCAGTGGAGATTGAAGAAGTGTGGTTGGTAGGCACCCAGTTAGCTGTACCAATCCTGTTCAGCATGGCATATTTTCTTGTAAGCATGCTCACAGAGAGCTTTCCCTTCACAGGCCATGCCTTGACCTGGTTTGCAGTGATAACCTTGCAGATTTGGTTATCTGTCTTACCTAGCTCATTGGGTCCATCTGTTTCTCTTCCTAAGTACTGATTGATGATTTGAGGAGAAAACTCTACACATTTACCTCTAACAAAAACTTTTTGAAACTCAGAGGACTTACCATTTGAACAATCCTCCTGAAGGTTAACAATGAACTTTTTGACTAGAAGTTCATAGCAGGGAGAGAGATCTGAGACTGTTTTGAAAAGTCCTGCAGCAGAGATGAGGTCAATCAGTTCAGTGCACTCAAGTGCATTGCTGCTCAGTTCTCTTTCTAAGGCAACCCTTCTTTGGTACACAAACTTCCATTTGTTGACACTAGAGACATGATGGAATGATATGTTGTCCAAGGGGGCTTCTGGAACAGCAGATGAAGCCCTAGAAGGTGCTGGTTTCTTTTTGGGAGGAGATGTTGGGACATCTGATTCAACATCTGAGTCTGATGGGGTGACATCTTTTCTTTTCTGAGTTTGAACTTTACTCCATTGTTTTGTTGGCCCAAAAGTAGCTTTAGCTTTGCCTTTCTTTGGGGAGGCTTTCTTCTTCTCAGGAATTGCTGCTTCAGCTTGCATCTTTCCTTTCCTGGACCTGAGCCTTTTGGCTATGCTAGGTCTAACAGAGGCTATGATCTCTGTATCAGAGTCCTGCTTCAGGTTGACCACTGGAGGAGATTGAGCAGTCTCCTCTTCAGCTGGTTGATCAGCAGGGATTTGATCTTCATTTGAGGCTTTAGCCTGTTCCTCAGAGACTTCTTCATCATTTTCATTTGAGGCCTTATTTTGGTCCTCAGTTTGTTCCAAATCATCATCAGATGAGTTCTTTTTCTCATCTTCAGATGTTCCAACATCTATTGGGACATCTTGTTCTGCAGGAGTGTCCTCTGCATCTTGAGCTTGTTCTTCTTGAGGTGCAGGCATTGTGTTCAGAGGAACAGAGATCCCACTCACCACTCTCTGTTCAAAAAGGATTTGGTTGACAATCTCCTTGATGGAATCATCTACATATTTTGAGGATTTTGGGGGCATGTTAGCAGGAGAAGGAATGCCTCCTTTGGCTTTGCTGCAGACTTGATCTTTAGCTCTCTTTGGAGTTCTTGGCTTTTTAGTGTGAGAAGCACTTCCTCTGAGTTCGTCCAATGGAGTTGATTTCATTGGTACCACAGAGATGGGAGTGGCATGAACTACGTCTTCTTTGTTGAGAACTTCTTCAGTTGTGTTAGGGTTTTGAGACATTGTTGAGGAAGATGGAAGAAAAACTTTAGGGTTTATGATTTCTGGAGAATAGCTGGTTAATGTGATTCGCTTGTGATAGTATGATGAGAATCTTGATAGCTGATTATAAACAGTTACTAAATAAGTAGCTGTTACAGTGCAAATGATTAGAGATGGAATTCCCAAGGATCTTGTCCAGACTGGTTTTGCCATCTGGAACTTATGCCATACAATGTCATATGACATGTTGGCACGTCTCATTAACTGCTAAATATCACATAAACAGATTCCAAGTTTGCCCCTTAAGTTCTCAAATTGTGTAGCATCCAATGCTTTGGTAAAGATATCAGCTAACTGCAGATTTGTAGCTACATGTTCCAATGAAATCACTTTTTCTTCTACAAGATCTCTGATGAAATGATGTCTGATATCAATATGCTTGGTCCTGCTATGTTGGATAGGATTCTTTGATATGTTGATTGCACTTAAGTTGTCACAGTACAATGTCATGACATCCTGTGGGACATTGTACTCAGTGAGCATTTGCTTCATCCAAACCAACTGAGAACAACTGCTTCCAGCTGCTATGTATTCAGCTTCAGCTATAGATAAGGATACACAATTTTGTTTCTTACTGAACCAAGAAATCAAATTGTTTCCTAGAAAGAAGCATCCTCCTGAGGTGCTTTTTCTGTCATCAGCACTTCCAGCCCAATCAGCATCACAGAAGCCAGTAAGAATTGGTTTACATCCATGAAAGTACATTATGCCATAGTCACAAGTACCATTAACATATTTAAGAATTCTCTTGACTTGATTGAGATGACTGACTTTTGGATCAGCTTGATATCTTGCACATACACCTACTGCAAATGCTATGTCAGGTCTGCTAGCAGTCAAGTATAACAAGCTTCCAATCATGCTTCTGTATAAGCTTTGATCTACATTCTCACCCTTTTCATCTTTAGTAAGCTTTAAATGTGTGGGGGCAGGGGTTCTCTTATGAGTAGCATTTTCCATTCCAAATTTCTTGACTATGTTCTTGGTATACTTGCTTTGGGAGATGAACATTGAGTCTTCCATTTGCTTTATTTGCAGACCAAGAAAGTAGGTTAACTCTCCTACTAGGCTCATTTCAAATTCAGATTCCATCTGCTTGACAAAATGTTTGACCATCCTTTCAGACATCCCACCAAAGACAATATCATCAACATATATTTGAGCAATCATGACATTCCCTTCTTCATCTTTAACAAACAGGGTTTTGTCAATTCCACCTTTTCTGTATCCTTGCTTGATAAGAAATGTGGTCAGTCTTTCATACCATGCCCTTGGAGCTTGCTTCAAACCATAAAGTGCCTTCTTTAGTTTGTATACATGATTTGGACAGCTTGGATCAACAAATCCTTTAGGCTGTTCTACATATACTTCTTCATTAAGATAGCCATTTAAAAAGGCACTTTTCACATCCATTTGAAATAGCTTGAACTTCAAGATACAAGCAATTCCCAAAAGTAGTCTAATTGATTCAAGCCTTGCTACTGGTGCAAAGGTTTCATCAAAGTCTACTCCTTCAATTTGAGTGTATCCTTGAGCTACAAGTCTAGCTTTGTTCTTTGTAACAACTCCTTGTTCATTTGACTTGTTCTTATACACCCATTTTGTACCAATCACATTTATGTCATCAGGTCTAGGAACAAGAATCCACACTTCATTCCTTGTGAATTGACCTAATTCCTCTTGCATAGCACAAATCCAGTATTCATCAGTAAGAGCTTCCTTGATGTTTTTAGGTTCTATTTTGGAAACAAAACAAGAACCTGAAATCACTTCTCTTGATCTAGTGCTCACACCTCTGTTGGGATCACCAATTATCAGATCTTTGGGATGATCCTTCTGTATTCTGATGGAGGGAGGTTTGCTTGATTCTTCTGTTCTTGTATCAGTTTGAGTGAAGTTATAATGATCATTCTTTTCTTCAGCTTCAATCTTGATATCAGCAGATGTTCCATCTTCTGGGACATCTGTAGGAGCATCATCAATTATCACATTTATGGACTCCATGATAACCTTGGTTCTAGAATTAAATACTCTATATGCTCTGCTGTTTATGGAGTATCCAAGGAAAATCCCTTCATCACTTTTAGGATCCATTTTTCTTCTTTGCTCCCTATCTGCCAGAATATAACAGTTACTTCCAAATACATGGAAATACTTAACTGTGGTTTTCTGCCCTTCCAGACTTCATATATTGTGGACAAAGTTCCTTTCCTTAAGGTAACTTTGTTATGAATGTAACAGGAAGTGTTCATAGCTTCAGCCCAGAAGTACAGAGGTAACTTTTTAGCATGGATTATAGCTCTTGCTGATTCTTGAATAGTTCTATTCTTCCTTTCAACAATCCCATTCTGTTGAGGAGTGATTGGTGAAGAATATTCATGATTGATTCCTTCTGAAGAGCAGAAATCTAAGAATTTTTGGTTCTCAAATTCTTTTCCATGATCACTTCTTATTCTGATCACACAGCTGGATTTTTCCCTTTGCAATCTTTGACATAACTCTTTGAATACATCAAATACATCAGACTTTTCTTTGATGAAATTTATCCATGTATATCTTGAAAAGTCATCAACCACAACATAGGCATACCTCTTACCACCAAGACTTTCAACCTGCATAGGTCCCATCAGATCCATATGCAAAAGTTCCAAAACTTTGGAAGTTGTCAGATGTTGGAGCTTTGGATGGGACATCTTGGTTTGCTTGCCTATTTGACATTCACCACATATTTTGCCATCATCAATCTTCAGTTTAGGAATACCTCTTACAGCATCCATGGATATTATCTTCTTTATGCCTCTGAAATGAAGATGACCTAGTCTTTGGTGCCATAGTTTCACTTCTTCTTCTTTAGCTAAAGAGCAAGTTGAAGTGAGACTGAGATTTTGGGATTCCCACATGTAACAGTTGTCTTTAGATCTGGCTCCTTTCATGACAACCTCTTGTTCTTTGTTAGTCACTATGCATTCAGTTTTGGTAAAGTTTACACTATACCCTTGATCACATAATTGACTTATGCTGATCAGGTTAGCAGTTAAACCTTTAACTAGCAGCACATCATCTAGTCTTGGAACATCTTGACAATCCAAGGTTCCAACTCCCTTGATTTCTCCTTTAGCTCCATCTCCAAAGGTCACATACCTGGATGAATGTGATTTTAAGTTTACTAGCAAATTCTTCAATCCAGTCATGTGTCTTGAACATCCACTGTCAAAGTACCAGTCTTCTTTAGCTGATACTCTCAGTGATGTATGTGCTATGTATGCAGTATTTTTCTTTGACCAGATGAGTTGAGATTTCTTTTGATGCCTCTGCCCTGTGTGTTGTTTATCAGCTGATCTCCAAGCTTTATTGTTGATCTTGTTCTTGTAGCTTTGATCAGCTTCAGTGCTAGCTTTTGGTTTCCATACCTTCTTGATGTTTTCTGTCTTCTGCTTAGGAGGTTGCTGATTTCTTTGATGTTTATGCAGCACTTTCTTGGTAACTTCTATTTTCTTCTTGGAAGGTTGCTGATACATCTGATTTGGATATCCATGCAACTTATAACAATGAGGTTTGATATGTCCAAATCTTCCACAGTGATGGCATCTCCATCTTTGATACTTCTTCTTCATTTTGTTCTTTTCAGAATGTTGAGACATCTGTTGGAACATTATGTTTGACTTTGTGTTTTTTTTCCTGATGTTGAAGCATCTGTTGGGACATCTTGTTAGACTGTATGGATTTTGAAGTTGTTTTGCTAGAGCTAGCTTCATCTTTATTTACTCTGTTAAATCCCAGTCCACTTTTATCCCCTGAGTGCTTATTGTTGTTGAGAATCACATCCAGTGTATTTGAGCTGCTGTTCAACATTCTAACAGATTTGGACATATGTTCCAACTTGGAGTTGAGAAGACTTACTTCACTTTTTAAGGTGTCAATGATCTCCTGATCATTTGCTTTGTCATCTTCTAATGCCTCATTCTGCTTCTTTAACTTTATGACCTCACTGCATATTTCAGAGCTTCTTTTGTATAGATCTTTGAATGCTTGCTCAAGTTCTTCATAAGTAAGTTCTCCATCACTAGATTCACTTTCAGAGTCACATAATCCAGCTAAAGCAGTGATATGCTTAGCTGATTCCTCTTCTGAATCACCTCCTGAGTCTTCATCAGACCAGGTCACAGAGAGTCCTTTCTTTTGCCTTTTTAAGTAGGTAGGACATTCATTCCTGATGTGTCCATATCCTTCACATCCATGGCATTTGACTCCTTTTTCTTGACTGGTCTTTTCAGCATAATTTGACCTTCTGTTAGCATCATAAGGTCTCCTGTTCTCAGAAGAGTTTGTGTTTCTTCCACTGGGTTTGGATTTGCCTTCCATTCCTCTGAGAATCTGTTTGAATTGTCTTCCAAGCATAGCAAGGTTGTCTGATAAGCTTTTATCATTTGCTGATTCATCATCTTCTTCTTCATCAGTATTTGAAACCAAGGCTATGCTTTTGTTCTTTTTAGCATTTGTGTCATTCATTCCCATCTCAAAAGTTTGAAGGGAACCAATGAGTTCTTCAACTTTCATAGAGCATATGTCTTGAGCTTCTTCTATTGCTGTGACTTTCATGTCAAATCTTTTTGGCAAAGATCTGAGGATTTTTCTTACAAGCTTTTCATCAGTCATTTTTTCTCCCAAAGCTCCAGAAGTATTAGCTACTTCTAAAATGTTCATGTAGAATTCATGAACTGTCTCATCTTCCTTCATTCTCAAGTTTTCAAATTTTGTGGTGAGAAGTTGAAGTCTTGACATCTTTACTTTTGATGTTCCTTCATGAGTTGTTTTGAGAGTATCCCACACATCTTTGGCTAGCTCACAATGATGTACAAGTCTGAAAATGTTCCTATCAATGCCATTGAATAAAGCATTTAAGGCCTTTGAGTTGCCTAGTGCTGAATCTTCTTCTTCCTTACTCCATTCTTCTTCAGGTTTCAGCACTTTTGATCCATCTTTGGTATCTTGGACAGGATAATCCCATCCAATGTTGACTGCTCTCCATGCCCTGTTGTCAAGTGATCTTAAGAATGCAATCATTCTTGGCTTCCAGTAGTCATAATTAGATCCATCCAGAATAGGTGGTCTATTTACTGACCCTATATCTCTGTCCATGTTACAGAATTTGTATTCCCTAGATCTCACCCAGTATAAACAGGCAGGGTGCCTGCTCTGATGCCAATTGAAATTCTGTGATCAGGTATGAGATGTCCTAAGAGATGTCCCAACACTTGACAGATTTAACCAAAACTTAAATAACAAGAAAAGTAAACAACACAGAAGTTTGTTAACCCAGTTCAGTGTATAACCACACTTACATCTGGAGGCTACCAAGCCAGGAGGAAATCCACTATAAGTAATATTAATTCTAGACTTAAACCACCCTGTTTAATCTATCACTTAATAACTACCCAATGCAATTTCTACCTAAGTCACAACTTAGATAAGAGTACCCTACTCACTCCCCCTCAATCACACAGTGATCAAGTTTACAAGTTTAATAAAATTGAAGACATTCTTCAAACAAAACAGCTTGATCTTACTTAACAGTTTCAATCAAGTCACAAATGCACTTATGCTTAAAAGCTCATAAAGTGGTACAATTAAAAACACCTGCTATTAAAAACACTAGACACCCTATTTGATCTTCTGAAATTCGTACCCAATTCTATGAGTTTCTGTTGCTTAAATAGGTATCTGTAATTTGGGCTTTCTGTAGGATGATCCAGCCCTAATGCACATGCAGCTTCCACCTTGAATTTAGGGTTTGTTACTTCCTAGATTCTAGGTGACTTAGGTCTTCTGTTTTAATCTGAATCTTCAATATAAAACTCCCTACAGATGCGCCTTGTTCTGTTTTTAATCCATCATTAATTAATTCCAGATAACTCTCCTTAAATATCTCTGATTAGTTAGTCAATAATTAATTCTGGAAGCAGGTTTGAGATGTCTCAACATCTGTTGGGACATCCTGAAAAACTGAACTTAAGTCATTTACACAATGTCCCAACATCTGGTAAGACATCCTGAAATAAGTTCATATACTCTGTTTGATAATGTCCCAACATTTGATAGGACATTCTGAACTGAATTCAATAACTCTTGTTGGTCAAAAATTCTGCCAATTCAAGACATCTACATGCTCAATCAAAGCAGGCTCCAGGTATAATGCCTTTGCCACTTCTCCATTGCTGGGAAAAGTTATTTCTGGGTTGAAGGGAACCCCTCCCCTGATGGGTACTCCAATCAGTAAGGAAAACTCCTCCAGTAAAGGCCCTAGCTGAAAGTCTGGGAATGTGAAGCATCTCAAAGGAGGGTCATAAAACTGTAGGCAAGTGTGGATCATGCTCCTCTGAGAAGGGTCCAAGTCCATAACCATATCCAGGATACCTCCATAATGCTCTCTAAATAATGGGATGTGGTCAGGGGTGATAAGTGACTGGACCTGCCTGATACCAGTCAATACAAGCTCAAAGAAATGGTATGATATGTTGCTCTTCCTGGGAGTAGCCATAAATGCTGAAGAGGATGATGAAGATAGCTGCTGATGAGGATCAAGGCTGATACTGGAGATGAGCCACTGATAGGCTGATGCTGGTGATGATGAAGATGACTGAAGCAGACCACTGATGATGATTGCTGAAGCAGATAACTGATGAAACAGGGGTCTATGCAGATGAAGGGGTCAAAACCAAGCCAGATATAATGTGGATACCCTGAAAAACAAATAAACAAATGTTAAATGATGCAATGATGATGTATGCAAATGATATGCAAGGGTTTGTGATCAAGCTGGATCTGATTATTTGTCTTGATATAAGCCCATGTATGTTCAAAGAAGGTCCAGATGAAGGTTCAGAAATCCAGTAACCAAGGTGGGGGACTCAAATAAAGAGTCACATGTCCGGGGTTAATCACAAGAACTGTCCAAAATGAGGTATTCTTAATCAAAACAAGTAACAGGGTATGATGTGGCCAAGGGTACCTGCAAACCTGTAAACAGCCCAACCCCTTCACAGGTGGTGTTCTAGAACAAGGATCCTCATATTTGGATCAGTTATGAGAAGTGTAAACACTTCTATCCCAGAGGTACAGTGTTTACAATAACCATAAAAGATCCTCATCTAATTCACCTCAGTTTCTGAAGGTCAATAACAAAAGGTCATCCAGACTTAGCAGGCTTCCCATATAGCCCTAGCACTACAGGAAATCTGTAGCACAGAGTTCTCAAGAAGAAACCCACATCTGAACCGTGTTTCATATTCCCGCACCAGACCGAAATGGAATGGGAAAGAACATGAACCACTCTAGCCTAGGTGTCACTCAGGTCCCAGGTACAGGACCTCAAACTCTCAATGGAACCCCCACCCACCAAGACAACAAACCAGATCCAGCAAGATGATAGTATGACAGTATGATGTATAAAGTTGTAAAGAAAGCAATAAATAACTGTACATAAAGCAATAAAACAAATACATAAACACACATAACACATAACACCCCAGTAAACACAAATCAAACAAGCTCTAGGAGGAACCCACAAAAAGAACCAGAAGCCCTGGTTACAGTATAAGGGTCCCCAGCAGAGTCGCCAAGCTGTCGCTCCCACCAAATGAGGCTGGATCAAATGGGGTACAGACGCGAACGGTCGGTGAAAGGGAAGGAATGAATAGAGTCGCCAGCTAGGTGTTGCACCCCAAAATTTTCCCTCACAATACAAGACTTTGTGTGCTAAGAAGGTTCACAAGGTTCACAAGACCTTTCATGCGGTTCATGAAGTTTACAAGACCTTTCATGAGGTTCACAAGGTTCACAAGACCTTTCATGAGGTTCAAAAGGTTCACAAGACCTTTCATGAGGTTCACAAGGTTCACAAGACATCTTATGAGGTTCACAAGATTCACAAAGTTCATCATGAGTCAGAAGATTTGACAAATCCCTCAGGCAAGGCATTCCCCTAAGCAGTGCATCCAAAACTAGGGTTTTGACTTTAATCAGGATAAATGGACTTCCAAGACTTCAAGTGAGCTTCATAACATCTTATATATGTCTAAGAATCCCTATGACAAATTTCAGAACTTTTCCCAAAGGTTTGCTCAGTCAGATGATCAAATAAGTCAAAATCAGTCAAAGCAGTTAAGAAGTCAAATTGAGGTCAACTGTGGTCAAACTAAAGTCAAACTTCATGATTTTTTGCCAACATCAAGTATATGAAGTAAAATTCATCATTTGATCAAGGTTTGATCATGATTCATCAAGGATATTTCAGATCATCAAGAATCAGAGGTTTCTAAATTAGGGTTTCCTTAGGAAAAGTCAACTGAACTTTGACCAGCCATAACTTTCACATTCTTCATCACCAATTTTCCATCCAAAGCTAATTTTGAATGAAATTGAATTCTATACAACTTTGTGTCTCACAAGCCAAGCCCAAAAATGCTTCATTTGGAAGGTATGAGCTAAGACATTCTAGGTCCTTTTGAAAGTCAACAAAAAGTCAACAACTTCAAAAGGGCATAACTTGAGAGTGGTAAATGATATCGACATGAAACCAGTGGGGTTGGTTAGAGGACTCTTCAAGATTTCCAAAATGTCCAAGAACACCTTCATATCATTAAAATTGAAGGATTTGTGCCCTTGCAAAGTTGGGAAATTTTTGGGAATTTTATGAAGCAAATAAGGCCTTAAAGTCAATTTTTGCTAAATGAGCCCACCTAATTGCCATTCAAACCTTACAAACTCATCAAGCACGACCCAACCCACTCATTTTCTGATTTTTTATTTTTTATTTCATATTTATTTGAATTTTATTCATTAAAATACAAATTAAATTGAAATAAAATATAAAAGTCATATATTTGATTTGATTTTTTGGTTCTAGAAAGTTTTAACACTCATTTAAACTTGATTAATACCATTTAAATTCAGATCATCCAAACATGGCAAGGCTAGATCAAGAATATTCAAAATTTAAGATCACATCTTTTTCAATCTCCCAAAGTCCAAATATCCACAAATTTGTTAAAGTCTTGACCTAATTTCATCAAGTGGTATATATATAACATGAAGACAAGCATTGCACACGAAAAATTGCAGCCTCTCACCTTGTCTCAAAACTTCAAAAAATCACATACAAATTCAATTTTCGGATTTCAAATTGCAAGAGGTTATAAGGTATTTTAAGGACACCAAGAGGTTCCCTGGACATCCTTGAGTCGAAGCCAACCTTCTATTGCATCAAAACCATGCCATATCATGCTAACCGATTGAGTTTTTCTTCATTTGTTTTGATTTGTCGTTTTCATATGTTTGCTTGATAAAACTCAAAACTAATTATCAATTCTTGTTTGTTTTGAAGCATAGAAGGAATCTGTATGGTTTGTTTTAAGTTTCATGACCGCAACTGGATTTCACCATAGTTAGGGTTTTAGAATCCGTTTTAGGGTTTTACGATCTAAGCCATATAAATGGTGTTAATTGACAAAATTAAGTTGATTAAGACATGGGTAATCCGTTAAAACAATCAATTTGGATGAATTTTGCTTGTATTGCAGGTTGGCAAGGGCATATGATTTCCTGCGCAAAAATTCATAGCAAAATTCCTATGAAATTTCGCAGGAAATTTCATAGGGCTGGAGGTAGAAGACGATGGCTTTTGGCGCCATCTGTAATTTCAAAATTTGTTTTTAATATTTTTACAATTGTGTTTCATTATAATTTCAAATAATCATGTCTGGCTTGGTGGTTGTGAGGCGCGCTGGTGATGCTTGAAACCTGGGTTCGATTCCCAGGTTTTTACCTTTTGATCAATTATTTCTCTCATATTTTGTAGGTTTTTAATATATAATCTTGAACTCCTCCCTTTACTCAGAAGCCGCACGCAGCCCAGTGGTGGGTCTCATTACTGGTAACAGGGAGGTCCTGGGTTCAAAACCAGGCCTCCCCTTTTTTTCTTTCTCTCCTTTTAGTCTTTGTTTTAATTATTATTACTATTATTTGTTTTCTTAATTAAAATTAATTGATAGTTAAATTATAAACCAAATATTCTTAGTTCTAAAAATTTTCATAAACTTTAATTCATTTTGATTAATTCTAATATTTTTTTCATAAGCTCTAATTATCATATAAATGTTAGTTTATTTAATTATGTATATTTATATTTTGTAAATAGTTTTTTATTTGTAAATAATTAGTTAACCCTAATTTTCTTCTATTTAAAACTTAATCCTGTTTTATTTAATCATGTACATATTTTATAATTTATTTAAAATAATTAAAATTTTGTAAATATAATTATAATTAATCCTATTTTCATAATATGTAAATATTCTATAAATTGTTTATAGTTTAACTTTGTATGTAAATAATTTCTTTAGTATATGTTTAAAATAATTAAAATTTGTAAATATAATTTATTTATAATTAACCTAATTTCTATAACTTATACATAATTTAAAATTTCATATAATTAGTATATAATTGTTCATATTTTATTCTTAATCTTAAAAAATAATTGTTCATTGATCTTTTAATATTTTTTGCTTATATTATTAACTATGTTTATTTTTATATTTATTTCATTATTACTAACCCCATTGTGATTTATTATTATTATTATTATTTCACTAACCCAATTATATTATTATTATTATTTATGCTTATTTATTTAATTTGCTTTTATTATTATCATGTAATTGTTTCTTTGATGTAATATTTAGTAGTAATGTTTAAATATTTATTTTATGCTATGGTTAGTAAAATAGGGAGTGTAACATGTTTGTATATTTAAAATTAATTTAGCTCATTAAATTTAAAGATAAATATTAAAATTGTACACTCACACACGTAAGTCGATCTTTGATCGCCATCTCACTTCCTTAAGGATACCTCTCATGTTGCCTATTACAAAAAAGGTCAAGTAGGGTGTATAAAGCAAAGTCCCTCAATTTCACATCATCTAGTCCCTTAACAGATAAAAGATCAAGTCCCTTCGAATGTTGCCTTCGTAATGATCTTGTCCCTTTCGAATAAAGATGATAAGTCCCTTCGAATTGCTTATACACCCCACAGTTGCCTAAATAACAGATGACCCTTCACTTGTCCCTCACATCCAAGGTAATGACTACCTATTCCTTAATAATAGGGATAGTCTTACCACTTAAAGGATTCAAGAACAGAAAAGACTTAAATTTAGGGTAGGTTCCTCTTAGATACTTGCTCACTCTTCAAAACATTTCAAACACTTCATACATTTCAAACAAATTTTCAAAACAAAGGTTTTATACGCATCCGTACATGGATCATTATAAAACACTTAAGAAAATTTCTATTCACACACTTCACATTTCAAAAACATTTTAAAGTGAGCTAAGTAACTAAGAGCCCATGGATAACCATGGATGTAAAGGGTGCTAACACCTTCCCTTTACATAACCTACCCCCCGGACCCAAAAATCTTTTAAAAGGTCTTTCCTGTTCTTTTATGCCTTTCCTTTGGATAAAATAAAAGTCGGTGGCGACTCTTGCTATCCGCAACATAACTAAAGTCAGTTCTCCCACCGTGTTACACTAGGCATTTTTATCCCGAGGGAAAGGTAATGCTGCATAAACCTAGAAAAGATAAGGATAAGACGGTTGCGAACCAGAGAGACTGAGAAAGGGGGTTGGTTACAAACTGGGAAGGTATTAGCACTCAGATTGTCCGCCGTACTCGACGGGATCCACACTTTGAAAGATTTGTGTTTTAAAGGGGTAGTGTCTGTGCTATCTGTGTATCAAAGCTAGAAAGAATGCAAGTGTCAGTGCTGGAAGAAAGTGAAGTGAAATATGTGGAGTGTCAGTGTAAGAACAGGAGTGCAAAGCCCAAGATAATGAGGCTAAAAGAATAATGCTGAAAGGAGAGGGAATATACAGAGACTTTTGTTCGATAACTGTTAAGTTATGCCTACGTATCCTCTCGTGCAATGAGGAGGTCAGAACACCGTAGTTCGACTCAAAGAGACTGAAAGATTAATTGACTTATGAACTGCTTACTTGTCTATGCTCAAGTGTATGACCTGTCTGGCTCAGGTGCAAACTGTCTTGCATTAGACGGAAGAAGCAAGTTCTCGTTTGTGAGTGAATGATATGAGAAAAGAATCCCGAAGGAGATGATTATTGTTTGTTTTTTGTGTTTTCAAGCTTTTATTGCTTTTTGGTGTTTGTCATAAGTTAATGAGATTAAGCCTAAACCAGTGGGTTAGTAAACTCATCACATCCTCCCTCTGATTAGGGGTAATGAGAATACCTTAAGTGTGAAGCAAGCACCTCACACTTAATCACCATGATGTAGGATTAAGATCATTAACCTACTTGTGATTATTTAGATGTTTTTGTTGTCTTTGTTTAGTGTTAAGTAATGAGTTTAAGCCATAATCAGGGATTTAATGGACCCATTACACCATCCCAATAGAAGGATAATAGATGAGAACATTTAAGCTGAGGAAGGCTCCTCAACTTAATCCATGATTAGGGATTAACCTCATGACAAAACAAAACCTTTATTAAATGGATTTTAAATAATAAGAGGAAGAAATGATTTTTATGGTTTGTAAGACAACTTGAGGAGGACCTGTCCATTAACACTAGGGTTAGTCCTTCTTAACCAATTAAGGAAGAATTAGAACCCTAATGCAAGACCCAAGTTACAAGCTTGATGTCTTGGTGGTTATTAAGTGAATTGATTAAAGGATTTAAACACATTAAGGGTTTAACACTTAGGATTAAAGTTATACACTCCATCCTAATAGAAGGATGCAGGCATAAACTTAATCACAAAGCCTTAAAACCTTTAGGGTTTAGTCCTTAATTATGAGATGAGAAAAGAAGACTCAAAGATGACACAAAGATAAAATCTAAATGGGGGACTAATCAAAACCCTAATTGTCATCATACTTGGAGATCCTAGGGTTTATGAGGCTTAAGAGAGAAAGGTCTTCAAAGAGCCACCAAGGAGAGAAGCAGATGAAAGGAGGAAGAAGCAAAGAGAAACAAGACAACTTGCTTCACTTAAGAAGACAAGTTGCCTGAAGAAAGAAAGTAAGAGATGAACATGAATGAGCAAGCTCACTCTAATACAAAGATAAAATGCAGCAAGGATGCAAGAGAGGTGAGAAAATATTGTGAGAAGTGAAGGCAAATTCACTTCCCAAAACAACTTACCACCTGAAAAGTTAGCAAAAGAAATGAAATGCAATGCAAATGAGATGAAATGTCATGGTGCAAACCAAAGTTAGAAGCATAAACATGATTTCAATGATTCTAAGAGATGATGCAAACACATGACAAGAAATGAGAATGATCAAACAAGCATAAGGATGCAAATGAGGCATGCTTTGAACCACAGAAGTTCATGAATGTTTATGAGATGAAATGAATATATAACATGGCAAAGGAATGATGCAATGATCAAAAATGATTCTAATATGTCCTAAGATGTATTGTGAACCATGTGGATACACAAAATGTCATGGCAAGTTCTTAAATGCAAGCAAATGAGAGATGGATGCAAAGGAAGGCACAAATTAGGGTTTGTATGCAACATGCAATACAAAAATCCAAAACCAGAAGCAAATGATGTGACAAAAAATTGAAAGTGGGATCAAAGTAACCTTAACCCTACACAAGTTCATTGCCCAATGGGGGGGACTTAACTCTTAACCTAGTGCAAGTTATGAATTTTCTAAGTCAACTAGGGTTTTGGGATACCTCACAAAGAAAAATACAAAACAAATTGAAAATGCAAGATAAGTTCAAACCAATTTTATCCTATAAACTACATGCTATGGAGGATGCAATGCAAGAAGAACCATCCTCAAACTCTCAAAGGTTAGGCAGAATGGATTTTTCCAAGTTTGAACAAAAATATTGCCTTTAAAAGAATTTAATTCCAATGAAAATTGTCAAAATGCATCAAGAACCAAAAAGAAATTTGTTTTGAGAGTTTGATAATGTTTCTAAATGTTTTGAAATGCAATGTGAATTTTTTTGGAATTTTTAAATACCTAAATGCATTTTTAATTAATTAATTTCCATTAACTAATTAACAATAAACATTTAAATGATTTAAAAATGATTTTTAATGCAAAAAAATAAAATAAAAATATTTTTGGGTTCTAAAAATTTATGAAATGTTTGACAAAAATTTTCAGAATTTTTAAATGTGATTTGCTATTTTAAATAATTCGTGGAAGTTAATTATAAAACAAATGAAATAAAATGAATTTAAAAAGAAAGAAAGAGAAAGTCAAACAGATCAAAGGTTGTGGTTCAAACTTAGGGACGCGGGAATTGACCTGGCGCGCAAACGAACGGCCAAAATTCAAACTTGCCTAATTATGTCATTAGCCCTAATCCTGAGCCCTAATCACTTTCAGATGACCGGAACAGTGTTCCGGTCATCTTCTCCGGCCAACCATTTTCCCAATCTCACTCAAAACGCATCAAAACTTCACTAAACTCTCTAGAATCAATCTATGAACATCATTAAACATAAACCCTACAACAAAAATCATTTATTTTTCATGAATCAAGAGAAACAAACAAAATCGTTTTTTACGGGCAAACTTTCAGACAGTCAATACATGCTTGTTTCTTGACCATTTTCAAAACCAAACACATCCAGATGATCAGTGCAACTCATAGAATCATTTTATAACAAGAAATTAAAGTTCTGGAAAAAATGTTCTTGAGCTCACCTGAACTGGAGCTTTCGAAACAGGGACTTTCTAGCTGATTCTTTGGTCCAAACAAGCTCCAATGATCCTCCCCAGAAGTTTGTGATGTTTAGCTGGAGTTTATATAGTCTCTAGAGGAAGTTTGCAGAAGCTCAGGTCAATGGAGGAGGGAAATCGTGTTTTTGATGTGGGAGGTTTCAGGCCAAAACAATGGTTGGGAAATGATCAGAGGATCATGGTGAGTGATTTTGTAAAGTTTGTTTTGATGTTTGAAGCCTCTTGTAATACCTCAAAATTTGCCCTCATATTTATCCCCTTTACTGGTGTATCATTTCGCACTCAACTGCATTTCTCACCAGGTCATTAACATCATAGTAGTTCATTTCATTGTTTCATAAGGCATGTGATCAGGGCTCAAGGAAATTAGGGTTTTGTACCTTATACGTATCTGGCAAGGATTGAAATAACAGAGAATGTTCACTGGACTATGATTCCACTCCAAATGCGGCTGCTCAGTTGTGTCTCAATTCAGATGGGAGTTTAATTTAATTTTGGTCAAATTATCGAAAGATCACTGCAATTGCAAGGTTATTTTGGACCACTGGACTATTTCTTAGACAATGCGTATTCAAAGTTCGGGCTGCCGTGTGTTGTGATTCATCGGGATATCGAGCAGTATTTTGTGTGAAGTTTGGTTTGAATCTTCAGTTTACCAGTGATTCGTCTGGATTCGAATGGTTAGGGCATGTTTCAGATAATTCAAAGAGTTACGACTAATTTAAAAAAATATATTCAGTGGCTCATAAGTGGTTGTGCTTATAGATTTGTGGAAAGATTTCAAGATATGTTTTGGGCCAAAATCAAGATCTCATTCATTGCTCTGTTCTCACTGTTATTAACCATTCCCGATTATTCCATTCCATCTTCACCTTTATGCTTCAATACGTTTCCATTAATTCATCTTCATTTCTCTCTTATTCACTTTCCCATTTATCTTTTGTCCGTAATCCATTTTGAACCATCTTTCATTTTTCATAGTTCATATCAAACTCATGTTTTCTCCTTGTCCATTTTTACACCATTTAAGCTCGATATCAATTTCGTTCTAGAATCATCATAAATTTCCACAAAAAGTAATAAGAGGTCATATTTCTTTTGTTTTCACCCTAATATCCAAATCATCAAATTAATTTCCAATCAGTCACCTTAAGTCCAAGTCCGTGTCCAATAAAATTTATTTTTTATACCTCTTATTTTTCAAGTCAATATTCTTTTGAGTTCCATATTTTAGGCCCATTAATCAATTCTCTTGTTATTCCATGACAAGTCAACGGATTTCATTTCTTCGAACCCTCTGTTTACTATCTTTCTTTTAAGTCCTAATTGAACCCATTAACTCTTTCTTTAATCCATTTTTAATAAGTCTTTTAGAAACTCTTCCAATTACTTGTTATCATATCCAGTTCCAAAGTTCTTCTTAAAAATATTTTCCAACCATTAGGTTTAATTTAACTCTGAGTCAAGTCAAATTGACATTTGGGTTGAATTTTGATTTATTAATACCACAATAGAAGAGTGTTAAAGTTCTTGAGCAAAGGGGTCAATCAAATTTGCAGGCTCAATTCCCATTCACATTTGTCACATAGAAATTTTATATGGGGTCCCTGGCTCGCTTTTTTCTTCGATTGCCATGTTTGGTACGAAAAGCTTATGCATGAGAAATTTATAGCAGCATGACAAGAACTTGTACATTGGAAAATAAAGTAATAGTTAGATTATAACATAATGTCCAATAACAAAAGATGAAGCTTGTTACGAAAATTCGGTTGTATTTACGACAATAGCATAACAAATTACAGGAGGATAATTTAATAACAGGAAGGAAGATCCTCAATTGCTCTTACTCAATGGAATGATAGTCCTGGAAAGCTAGCCAGAAGGCAATTAATAGAGAAAAGGATGGCCAAGCGTGCTGCTGAGTTGGTAAAACAGGATGATGAAGTTATTGTAAAACTTGAAGAGGTTGCTATTGAACGTTCAAAATCAGTTGATTCTGCAGTTCTAGGCAAATACAACATTTGGAGGAAAGAAAATGAAAATGAGAATGATTCTACCGCTTGGTTGATGCGAGATCAGATCATTATGGCTAGGGTATACTTGAGTATTGCGAAGATGAAAAACAAGCTTGATTTGTACCAAGAGCTGCAAACACGGCTTAAAGAGAGTCAACATGCTTTAGGTGAGGCAACTTCTGATGCTGACCTGCAACACAGTGAACATGAAAAAATGAAAGCTATGGGTCAAATTCTTTCTAAGGCTAAAGATCAATTGTATGACTGTAAGTTGGTTACTGGGAAATTGAGGGCAATGCTACAAACTGCTGATGAGCAAGTTAGAGGCTTGAAGAAACAAAGCACATTCCTTAGTCAGTTGGCTGCCAAGACCATACCAAATGGAATTCACTGCTTATCAATGCGCCTTACCATAGATTACTACCTCCTTCCACCAGAAAAGAGAAAGTTCCCTAAGACTGAGAATTTGGATAATCCTAGTCTTTATCATTATGCCCTATTCTCAGACAATGTTTTGGCTGCATCTATTGTTGTCAACTCAACTGTTTTGAATGCGAAGGATCCTTCAAAGCATGTCTTTCACCTTGTTACTGATAAACTAAATTTTGGAGCCATGAACATGTGGTTTTTATTAAATCCTCCTGGAAAAGCTACAATCTTTGTTGAAAATGTTGATGACTTTAATTGGTTGAACTCATCCTACTGCCCAGTCCTAAAACAGCTTGAATCTGCGACAATGAAAGAGTATTATTTCAAGGCAGGCCATCCAACCACTACTGGTGCTTCTAATCTCAAGTACAGAAATCCAATAGAAATTACAACAATCACAGTCCAACTAATCCTAACAGAATCACCCTAATCTCATAACCACCTAACTGAATTCTAACAGAATCGAAACTGATTTTATTACCTGAAGCTTCTAGAACCATCCTCAAGGCATTTTCTATAAAGCAGGAGCTTCCCATTCAATCCTGTTTCTTCCACAATTTTTCAGGACCCTTTAACCATTCAATTCTCCAACTTTCTTCTCCAATTCCAATCTTCATGTTCTTCAACCAATTCCTTCAACCAACTTCTTCTACACAACCCATTCATCTCTTCTTCTGATTTCACAAACTCTTCTATTCTTCAATTCTCATTCTTCTTTCATCACCATCTTCTCCACCTACATCACCTTCAATTGAACTCATTCCATATTCTTCTTCTGGATTCACCTTACTCACACCAACATTCATCACCTTTTTTCTTCCGATCCTCTTCACATCCTTCATAGCATCATAATCTTCATTCACCTTGAACCTGCAATCCTAACACAAAAATTCATCAACAACAAATTATGATCAAAGCAAAACCGCAAGGAAAAGAAGAAGAGATTGAGGAGTATCATACCGGAAGTGTAACCTCATCGTCATTTCTTCAGAATTGAATCATCCTCAACTCTTAATCGATCTTCTGTTACCGATCTTCAACCTGAAGACGCAACTTCGGCGTAAATTTCCATCACCTTCATCGTTACGAATCCAAGAGCTTCAACCATCTTGAGCCTTCAACATCGGTCTCCTGTACCAACAGTTCATAGAGAAAGTGCAAGCATCAGCAACAACGTGAAAAACGAAAATAAACGAATTGAAGAAGAAAGGGAAAGGGATTGAGGATCGAAGAAGAGAAGTAGCGACGACATTGAACTTACCCGAAGCATTCATCATCATTGTCGATTATTCTCGTCTCATCACGATCGCCTTCTCCGTTTCGTCAAAATAAGTATCTTCATCACCAAGTTTTCATCAACACCTGCCAATACCAAGACGCGATCGGAGTTGAGATTAAAAGAATCATCCATTCGCGACGAACGAGAGAACGCGAGAACGACGCTTCTGACTCATTTTTCAGGTAGGCAACCTATAACTCTTTTCGCAACGATTCGGTTTCTTTTACTTTCGATGAACTTTATTCTGTAGTTTTGCTAAGGGTTGAGAGGAATCCGAGTCTGGATTTTGGTTTAGAAGCAGGTTTGAGAGAAGGTTAGGGTTAGAAATTCCGTATTCGGAGGGACATCACGATGGATTTGCCGCCGTCGCGGCCTTAGGGTTTAGAGAAAACGGGTGTTTGAGAGGGGGAAGGAGTGCTTGAGAGAGAAGATGAAAATGGAGGGGTTTCGTGTAGAGAGAGCAGATGAGAGATGACCTAGGTCAAAATTATTAAAAGATTGGAGGTGAGGAATGGAAATAGATGAAGTTTGGTTCATGGTGTTAATAGATTAAGGAAGGTGGTGGAGGAGGCCACGGCGGCGTTGATTAGGGCAAGGTTGGGGAAGAACAAAGGGTGACGGCGCGAAACAGGGGAGAGAAGAAGACTTAGGGTTTCACATACCCCTTTGTTTTTCGTTGCAGGTGTTCTTGTTGTATGTTTATTTTTGTTTAGTTTTTAAATTAAGAAAGATTTCAAAAGGAATGTTATGAGTTAATGAAAATTAAGGAAATTAATGAATGGTTAAAAGGATTAATTCACCATAAGTATATTAAATCCACTGTTAATTTTCGTTTTTTTTAGAAGTTAGAAGAGGATAAGTGATAGTGGGCCTCAAAATTGCTATCCACACCCCTATTCGTCAAGCCCATCAGAAAATCAACTAGAAAAATTTGCTCTTCTCACCCCCTCTCACTTCTGCGAATTTGGGCCCAAATGTTTGCTTTCTGCACCTCCTCTTTTAGGCCCATATTAGAAAAACAACTATAAAAATAATTAATGAACCCCTCTTTCTTTTTCTTTTAGATTTTAATCTTAGTTTAGTATAATTTAGGATTAATTCAATTAAAAATAGGAATATCCATAATAAAATTCCACAAAAATTTCAGTAGCTTAATAATCCATTTTAGAAATTTTCGGTACTTTTATTTTCTGAATTTTGCATTATTTTCGATTTAATTCTGATTTTTCTTTTAATTAGCTTTTATTGAATTTCCTTTAATTGTGCTTGAGCTTGTTCATTTTATTTTGGTAACTTCCAGTAACTTTTTTAGCCCACTCTTTTTACTGTAGTTAGAAGACCTATAATAGTACTTAGGATAATTTTTTGTAGATTTTTTAGAACATTTTGTCTTAGGTTTTAGAGGCTAATTCTTTAGAAATTAGGGATTAATTTGTAGCTGAAAATAATCAAGTTTTAGGCCTAGTTAAATTCTGAATTTTTAGGATTCATTTTGACACAATGATATAGGTAATTTTAGGACTTTATAGAATCAATTCCATAATTTTTTCAGGACTTTAAATATTTTTAGTGTATTAATCTTTAGGCTAGTTATTCATGCAAAATTCACTTGTTTTAGTTTAGAATATTAGGACTCCTTTAGAACTAATTTCATTAGGTTTAGTCTTAGAAATTTAAAATGACTTAGAAGAGTACACTTATTGATTTTTAGAATAATAATAGTGAATAGTCCCCTTTGATTTAGAACTTAGGCTTAAAGTTTCATTTTCATTAGAATTAGAATAAATAAATAGGACTATTTTTCATGCCTTTAATTGTTTTGTTTAGAAGTTTATTTCTCAATCCAATTTCATTGTTTTTGCCTTATCATTTGATTTTATAACTTGAATAGGTTTCCCCATTGTTCTTAGAATCAACTTAACTTCCTTAGGAAGTAAGTTGAATTCTAGTAGTTGCTAGCCCCTTTTTAGGAATAGAAAACCTCATTAACCATAGGCCCTCTCTTGTAAATAAATAAACAGTTAGGATTGAGTCTTAGTCCCTTAGATTTTGTCCTTTTGCAATTTGAGTCATTCTTTCTCATCTTAAAAAGAAAAGCAATAAAACACTTAATAAAAACCGAACAATCTTGTACGACACGAGACTTTGTTGCAGAGTGTTTATACGCGTCTTGTTTCGGGGCGAGGTATAAATATTCACCGCGATGGATAGGTCTTAGTACAAGACCGTTCACAAACAAACTCAAAACACTTCTTTTAAAAGACAAAAAAACAAATAACAAGCGGCTATCCTGCGGGAACTTCTTTTCTCATCTCATTCACTCATAGCACGAACTCGCGGCGACTTGTCTTTCATGCAAGACGGTAAACGCACTCGTACCAGACGAGCCTGCAACACCTGAGCATAGACATACGCAGTTCAAGCATAAAAAACACAAACAAATAGTTCCCGCCTTAGTTAGGCGAACTACGTCGACTCTGATCCTCATTATCCCGATGAGGTACGTAGGCAGCGGGGTAGGGCCCGTTCGAGCACATTCTTTATTTTCCCTACATTTCCCCTTTCTTTCCATTTTCTTATTTCAGTTCCTTTCTCATTTCCATTCCATTTCCAGTTAGCGGTTTTGTTCAGCAGCATATTATTTCTCACCCTTTGAAACAAACAAGCAAGCGTGGATCCCGTCGGGTACGGCAGACGGATTGGGGTGCTAATACCTTCTCAATTCGTAACCGACTCCCGAACTCAGATCTTTGGTTCGCAGGACCTTGTCCTTTCCTTCTTCCTCAGGTTTGTGTAACATTACCTTTCCCATTCATTCGGGATAAAAATATCTGGCTGGCGACTCTAACCTTTCCGCGCCACTTTCGCGTTTGTACTAGGATGAAAATCCCGGGAGCGACACCTGTGTACTGAGTTTCGAAACAAAAATGCATAAGAGGTGAGTTTTAGGGACTATGACTTATGAGAGGCTTCAACTTCCAAGATTATGTGAAATGTAATCCATGAGGCATGTATGTGAAGCTGTGATTGGTCAGAGAGTTGTTGCTGGCCTAGCTTGATTGGTTTGGCCTATTTTGCATAAAGTCAACTTTTGTGTAAGAGAGGTATGGGCTGGTTCAGTCAAGGTACAAAGGCATGGCTTGGCTCAGCTGTGATCAAGGAGGACCATGGAAATGAGTTTGAGGCAATGCAGCAAGTGGATCAGGGTTTATGTGAGTTTTTGCAATTTCACAAAGTTTTGGCCCTTTTGAAGTTTCTTAATGCACAAGTCATGAAAATGGACAATTCTTTGGTGCATTCTGATCTTCAAGTCATGGTTCATGTTTGTGTAATGCATAGAAGTCACATTGAAGTCACATTATGCCTTGGCATGAGGTTTTGCAACTTTGCCTCTTTGGTGTAAAACTTGAAATTATGTGATTTTATCCAACTTTGCAAGGCCATAACTTTTGATCCAAAATGAATTAGAATGAGTTCTTGTACTTTTTGAAAAGGGAATGATTCAATCTACAACTTTCATGACCAAAGTTTTCTCATTTGAAGCATTTTTGAATCAATTTGGGGAGGTTGAAAAACTTTCCCAAAATGGCAAGTTTACATTACAAGTCACTTTCCCAAAAAGGCAATTTTGCAAATGGCTTGAAATTCTTCAATTTTGTGAACTTCTAACATCTTCTATGATCAAATAAAGATCATACACATTCAAAATGATGGAGAACACCCTTTGGTTGGGTCATTGGGGGCCTCAGATGCCCTGATTTTGCACTGACTTGCTCAAGAAGTCAACTCTTGATCAAATGCCTTCCCCATGGAATTTCTTCATGAAAATTGATATGCATGATCCCTATACCTTGTATAGACCAATAGAAACAAGAATGACCAAAATTTTTGGAGTTATGGCCTCTGAAACCAAAACCCTAATTTTAGGTCATTTGTGCAGTTAAACCTGGCTCTGCTTCCATGCATTTCTCAGTTCCTGTGATTCTTTGACTTCTTTGATCTTGAGAGGGTATAATATGATGCTTGAACATACATGGACCTCTTTGAAGTGATTGGTGACCTTTGGAGTGGCTCAAATGGCTCTTGGATTGCTCAGATCACAAACCCTAGATGCAGATGACTTTGAATCAATGCAGTGAATCAAAGATGTGGTATGAGATGCTATGATTAAATTTATGCAAATGAAAATTATCACAAGCCATGATGAAAGGGGTGAGGGCAAATTTGGGGTGTTTACAGCTGAGCGAGGAAATCCCTGGAATACTCGCTGAGCGAGGGATAGCTCGCTGAGCGACAACTGCGAATTCCAGAATTTTCACAGCTGCGAACATACCTACCAAACAATTCCCAATCTCCAAAATACTTCCATAAACATGATCTAAAGCATATATCTAACATTATACTTCGATTATAACGATTTCTAACCGATTAATCCATCAATTTCTCACATTTCACCAAAACCCTAACTATTTATCTTCTTTAAACTTCATCAAAACCAAAACCCAATCATTCACACACATACATAATCATACACAATATCAAGATAACAATGTTTATCACCCTTACCCGATTATTTCGATTCCTATGAGCAATCTTGAAGAATCCAAGCTTTTCCCTCTTTTTCTCCTCTTTTCTCTTCTCTTCCTTTCCATTTCCTTTCTTTCTCTTCTATTTCATTTTCTTTCTCTTCTCACAACTTATATTCTTTTCTCTCTATTTCTCTTACTATCTATTCTTTCCACTAAATATCATTTTTCTCACCAAAATATAATTCCATCTAATTCTAACTTATCACTAATTAGAAAATGTCTAAAATACCCTCTTATCCAATTTTACCCGAAAATTTATAAAACGGTAAAATCACATATCACCCCAACATATCACATTAATTCATCAACATATCATATCATCATGTTAATTTCACAAATAAAATAAAAGACTCAACAATTGGGAAATAATCAAATTGGGGCGTTACAACTCTCCCCCACTTTAGAAATTTCCGTCCTCGAAAATATTACCTGATTCAAACAACTCCGGATACGACTCGCGCATCCTAATCTCTAATTCCCAAGTCATATTGCCTTCCGCAGCGCCTCCCCACGCCACTTTCACAAGCGTAATATCCTTGCCTCTTAGCTTCTTAATTTCACGATCCAAAATCCTATCCGGCAAAGCTCCCACCGTAAGGTTATCTCTTACTTCAACCTTGTCCATATGAATAACATGTGACAGATCCGAAACATACTTCCGAAGTTGCGAAACATGGACACATCATGCAAATTCGAAAGATTCGGAGGCAACGCCACACGATAAGCCACAACACCAACTCTTGCAGTAATCTGATACGGCCCAATAAAACGAGAAGTCAACTTCTTCGACTTCAAAGCACGGCCCACACCCGTAACCGGTGTAACTCTCAAAAACACATGGTCGCCTTCTTGAAACTCAAGATCTTTCTTTCTCTTGTCATGATAACTCTTTTGCTTACTTTGAGAAGCTCTCATCTTCTCCCGAATAAAATTCACTTTTTCCGTTGTTTGTTGTACCATCTCGGTCCAACTACCGTTCTCTCTCCGGTTTCACGCCAACACAAAGGTGTTTGACATCTCCGACCATATAAAGCCTCAAATGGTGCCATACCAATACTCGAATGAAAACTGTTATTGTAGGTGAACTCAATCAACGCTAAATAACTATCCCAAACACCACCTTGTTCTAGCACACAAGCACGTAATAAATCCTCCAACGATTGAATTGTCCTCTCGGTTTGACCGTCCGTTTGTGGATGGTAAGCCGAACTTAATCTTAGCTTAGAACCCAAAGCCTTTGCAAACTTTCCCAAAACCTCGATGTAAATCTAGGATCTCTATCCGATACAATACTCTTAGGAACTCCATGTAACTTCACAATCACAGAAACATAAATCTTGGCTAGCTTTTCCAAAGAATAACTAATATCAATCGGAATAAAGTGAGCAGATTTAGTAAGCCTATCCACAATCACCCAATAGCATTATGACCTCTTTGCGTATTCGGCAAACCCGTAACAAAATCCATCGATATACTATCCCATTTCAATTCCGGAATATCCAACGGTTGTATCAAACCACCAGGCTTCTGATGTTCCACCTTAGACTTCTGACAAGTCAAACACGCATACACAAAATGAGCTACATCTCTCTTCAATCCGGACCACTAAAAGATCTTCTTCAAATCTTGATACATCTTATTCGCTCCCGGATGAATACTTAAATTACTTCGGTGTCCCTCTTCCAATATCATCTTTTTCAACTCCTCATCATCGGGAATACAAATACGACCTCAGAATCTCAAAACCCCAAAATTATCGACCTTAAAATCCTCATCTCATTCATCATCAAATTGACAAATTTCAAATCCAACTTTTGATTTTCACAAACGGTTGCAAGAAAATCATTTGTAACATGTAGCATACCAAGTCTCACACTTCTCGGCGTCATCTCGCAAACCAAACTCAAGTCTCTAAAATCCTCCAAAAGTTCCCATTCCCTTATCATCAATGCGGACATATGTAACAACTTACGACTTAAAGCATCGGCTACAACATTCGCCTTACCCGAATGGTAATTCAAACCAAAATCATAATCCTTCAAAAGCTCTAACCATCTCCTTTGTCTCATGTTCAATTCCTTTTGATCAAATAAATACTTCAAACTCTTGTGATCACTAAAAACTTCAAATCTCGCACCATAAAGATAATGCATCCAAATTTTTAGAACAAACACCATAACCGCTAATTCCAAATCATGAGTAGGGTAATTCTTTTCATGCACCTTTAATTGTCTTGAAGCATAAGCTACAACTTTTCCATCTTGCATCAAAACACCACCTAACCCAAACAATGAAGCATCACAAAACACCACAAATGGTTGTGTCGGGTTTAGTAAAATCAAGATCAGAGCCGTTGTTAACCTTCTCTTAAGTTCCATGAAACTCTCTTCACAATGAATATCCCAAATGAAAGCCTTTCCCTTACAAGTCAACTGCGTTAACGGAAGTGTCAACTTTGAAAATCCTTCAATAAACCTCTGATAATAACCTGCCAAGCCTAAAAAGCTTAGAATCTCCGTAACTGATCTAGGAACTTCCCATTGCATCACCGCATCAATCTTGGATGGATCCACACTAATACCACCATCGGAAATAACATTCCCAAGGAAACTCACCTTTGACAACCAAAACTCACACTTTGACAACTTAACATACAAATTCTTCTCTTTCAAAATCTGCAACACAACTCTTAAATGCTCTTCATGCTCCTCTTGAGACTTAGAATAAATCAAAATGTAGTCAATGAACACAACCACAAAACGGTCCAACTGTTCATGAAAAATACCACTCATATATTCCATAAACACACCCGACGCATTAGAAACTCCGAATGTCATCACGGAATACTCGTAATGACCATACCATGTCCTAAAAGTCGTCTTTTGAATATCCTCTTCTTTCACACGAATCTGGTGATATCCTAATCTCAAATCAATCTTACTTAAAACACGCGCACCAACCAATTGGTCCATCAAATCATCGATCCTTGGAAGTGGATAATTGTTCTTAATTGTCACCTTGTTAAATTGTCGATAATCAATACACAACCGCATACTTCCATCTTTCTTCTTTACCAACAATACCAGTGCACCCCAAGGAGAAACACTCGGCCTAACAAATTTCTTATCCAACAAGTCATTCAACTACTTCTTCAATTCTACCAACTCTGAAGCTGACATACGATACGGTGCCATCAAAATCGGTCTAGTACCCGGAACTAGATCAATAGAAAACTCAACTTCTCTTTCCGGCGGTACATCCTTAATATCATCCGGAAACACTTATGGAAAATTACACACCACTGGAAATCTACTGAGCTCCACTCCGCTATCCACTGACAACGATGCAAATAAACCAAACAACTGAGCTTCGTCCACTAAACGTTTCTTCAACTCTTTCGTGGATAGGAAACTCTCATCTTCACCATCATCCAAAGAAGGAAACCTCACTAACTTGTGATAACAATCTATATGAACCTGATTAAACTGCAACCAGTTCATACCCAAGATCACGTCCAAACCCTCCAACGGCAAACAAATTAAATCCACAACAAAATCTTTACCATACATGGTCAAAGAACAACTTACACACACCAAAAAAGTAATTACCGACCCTGAAGCATGAGTCTCAATAACCATCTCACCACCCCAAGAAGATATAAATAGATTCAAACGCTTAGCGCACTCAAGAGAAATGAACGAATGAGTCGCCCTCGTATCAATAATAGTAACTAAATGCGTACTATTAATAAAACATGTACCTTTAATCAAACGGTCTGCACTAGTAGTATCCTTCCCGGCTAATGCAAACACCTTTCCGCCCGCCTGAGCTTGCTTCGGCTTAGTACACTTAGTACTAATGTGACCAACTTCTCCACAATTGAAGCACTTCACAACATTCCTCTTACACTCGGTAGTAGCATGTCCAAGACCTCCACAGTTCGAACATTTCACAATATTCTTCCCACATTCAAAAGACTTATGGCCTAAATCGCCACACTTGTAACACTTAACGGGACCAGAACTCCATCCACTAGATCTCCTATCAAAGTTTCCCCTATGCTTGACCTTATCAGCGAGTGTCACATGAGGTCCACTTTTAGCTTGTTGTTTCCCTTTCCTCTCATTCACACTCTTGTAATATGTAGAACGAGCTTTGCTATCTTCTTCAAAAATTCTACAACATTCCGTCAGATCTGAAAACTTTCTAATCCTCTGATATCCCACAGATTGCTTAATCTCAAGACGCAAGTCATTCTCATACTTAACACACTTCGAAAACTCAGCAGTAGCAACAACATAATGAGGATGAAACTGAACCAACTCCACAAACTTAGCAGTATAGTCAACCACTGACATACTACCTTGCTTCAGCTCAAGGAATTCCATCTCATTCTTTCCCTTCACACTCTCAGGGTAATACTTCCCTAAGAACTCGACACAAAAAACTTCCCAAGTTATCTCTTCATCATCCTCCTCAAGAGCTTGACTTCTACCGACCCACCAATCATTGACTTCTTCCTTCAGCATGTGAGAACCAAGCCTCACCTTACTCTCTTCAGCATAATCCATAACTCTGAAGATTCTTTCAATCTCCTTCAACCAATTATGAGCACCATCGGGATCAAATCTTCCTTTGAAGACCGGTGGTTGATTCTTCCTGATCTCATCATTAACACTCACATTCGGCGCGCCCTGCATCGCCCTAGCCATTGCTTCCAAAGCAGTAACCATCGTATTGTCATTTCTACCAGCCATATTCTGATCATTCCCAAAGACAACAACAAGATTAAACAAAAGTTCAATCATCACAACAACAAGACAGACACAACTGACTCAAACACTGGCTCTGATACCACTTAATGTAACACCCCCTTTCTATACCCCAAATAAGCAATTAAATCACTTAGGCACACATTAAAAATTCCATCAGAGTAATTTTTGAAACATGGTATAAAAGGAGCAATGCCACATTATACTTGAAAATTTAAAACATACAACACCTACTCATTAAGATATGCAACAAACGGGGTAACTTGCAAACACAAAAGATTTCATCCTTACACCAATATTCATATAATTCAAATAACAACAGAAACAAACATAACCATTTCAAACTTATATACTTATCATAAATATATCTACAAGTTTAAATCACTAAAATATTTCATGTTTACATAAAACATTCAATACTAAAATACATATAAAATGTATCACAAAAAGGCATCAAGCCGACCCTAGCTACCCGGTGCTACATATCAGAGCCAACCGACCTCAAAAGATGAAGACAAACTTCACAAAAAGACCTCCAACAACCTACTCTGCAATGCCTCATAGAGCATCATAAAACAGCAGAAGGGTGAGAAACATTATCATAATAACATTACATATAATTATATATCTCAACATATAAAATACACATAAAGCATGTTCTCACCACAAATCATTCTCATCACTTATATATATATATATATATATATATATATATATATATATATATATATATATATATATATATATATATATATATACACACACACACACACACACACAATATCGAGCATATTCATCATGCATCAATTCACTATTCACACATATACACCACGATGTATAAACACACATATATATATCTATACACACATCTATATCTATACACACACACACACACACACACACACACACACACACACACATATATATATATATATATATATATATATATATATATATATATAGATAGATAGATATAAACAAGCATATTTTCATCAATACATACTTTCACCTCCACATAAACATACATATTCATGTTTATTCATCAACATCAATTATAAATGATAAATGCAAATCATAGAGACCGACACACGACTCTATGAAGATGCAAATGTGGTACCGACTCAATCATCAACAAGTTCACTCAGGAACTAATGGAACCATCGCTCGTTACCTAAAGTAACTCCCCGTCGGGTATACAATGTTCACCCATTGCTCACACCCCACATGAGCACACAATGTTTATGGATTGCTCACACCCCACACGGGCACACAATCCGATTGCTCACACCCCACACATGCACACAATCAATGTGAATAAATCACCCATCGCTCACACCCTACACGGGCACACGATGTTTCTGGATTGCTCACACCCCACACGGGCACACAATCCGATCGCTCACACCCCACATGGGCACACGATCGTGTTGTAGTCATCGCTTACACTCCACATGAGCACACGATGCTATAACGGATTCACAAAGAATCCCACAACACAAGAATGCATACATTATGCTTCACATGCAAAATGACACACAACATTCTTGAAAATGCATACATTATTCACAACATAATTATGCACTCAACTCATTCAATTAACTTACATTGACATTCAATTCAAGCAATGTATTCATTTGCCAAACGACCACAACATCACATCAAACCCACAATTCCATAATTAACTCATTTACGTTTTATCAGAAAAGTCGGGTGAAAGTCGGCTAAAAATTACATTTCTTAGCATCATTAATTTTTACACATTCCTAGCTTTGAATCGATATAAAGAACGTCTAGAATGGTTAACCGAAACTAAAGCTACGGATTAAAACACAAATTCCTCAAAAACCTACAGGCTCGCTGAGCGCCCTCTTGCTCGCTGAGCGAGGAAATCCCTTGAATTCTTGCTGAGTGAGGGATAGGTCGCTGAGCGACAACTGCGAATTCCAGAATTTTCACAACTGCGAACAGACCTACCAAACACTTTCCAATCTCCAAAATACTTCCATAAACATGATCTAAAGCATATATCTAACATCATACTTCGATTATAACAATTTCTAATCGATTAATCCATCAATTTCTCACATTTCACCAAAACCCTGACTATTTATCTTCTCTAAAATTCATCAAAACCAAAACCCAATCATTCACACACATACATAATCATACACAATATCAAGATAACAATGTTTATCACCCCTTACGCGATTATTTCGATTCCTAGGAGCAATCTTGAAGAATCCAAACTTTTCCCTCTTTTTCTCCTCTTTTCTCTTCTCTTCCTTTCTATTTCCTTTCTTTCTCTTCTATTTCCTTTCATTTCTATTCTCATAAGTTATATTCTTTTCTCTCTATTTCTCTTACTATCTATTCTTTCCACCAAATATCATTTTTCTCACCAAAATATAATTCCATCTAATTCTAACTTATCACTAATTAGAAAATATCTAAAATACCCTCTTATCCAATTTTACCCGAAAATTTATAAAACGGTAAAATCACATATCACCCCAACATATCACATTAATTCATCAACATATCATATCATCATGTTAATTTCACAAATAAAATAATTATTACCCAAATAAAATAAAAGACTCAACAACAATTGGGAAATAATCAAATCGGGGCGTTACAGATATCATAATGTTTGAGATCATCAAAAATCTCAGTGTTGGTAAATGGAAGCCCCACAAAAGAATTCAAGATTGAGAGAGGCTTGAAACAAGATGATCCACTTTCTCTATTCCCATTTCTTTTTATTGCTGAAGGTTTTAATCTCCTAATGAAAAAAGCAGTTAAGAGGGGAAACTTTGTTGGATTTAAATTCGAGAACAGAACGGAGAATTTTCCCATCTCCAATACGCTGATGACACAATTATCATTGGAGAAAAGAGTTGGAGGAACATTAGAAGCATAAAAGCAAATCTGATTTTGTTCGAATGGATGTTGGGATTGAAAGTCAATTATAAAAAAAGTAGCTTAATCAGAGTACATGTGTGTAACTGCTGGCTTAGAGATGCAACCAATGTTCTTGGGTGCAGGGTTGGTTCGACTCCTTTCACTTACCCATGGATGCCGATCAGAGCCAACCCTAGGCTAAAGAGTACTTGGAAACCGGTTCTGGATTTGGTAAGATCGAGATTATCCACATGGAAACATAAGAACTTATCCTTAGGTGGTAGAGTCGTCGTGTTAAAATCCGTTATGTCGACAATTCCAATATTTTTTTCTCCGTCTTCAAAGCTCCTACATGTATCATAACTAAAATTGAATCTTTTTTCAAATATTTTTTGGGGGGGGGGGGTAGCGAGGGAGAGAGGAAAGTGAACTGGATTAAATGAGATTATATATGTCGTCCCATCAAAGAAGGAAGGGTGGGAATTAAAAACTTAAGGGATTTTAACCAAGCTCTATTAGGCAAATGGAACTGGAAAATAAGAAATGAGAGAGATGACTTGTGGTTTAAGGCTTTGTCGGAAAGATACAGTGGAATTGAATGAGTAAATTGAGAGGGTGATAACAAAAGTTCGATATGGTGAAGGGATTTGAATAACATAGATTTAGGAGACATAAAGAACTGTGAGACTTACTTAGTGAATGAGAGATATAGGAGGTTAAGGGTAGAAGTCAGGACAAATCCATGTTTAAAGTGGTCATAGGCATGACACAAAGCGGTCCCATCAAAGGTTTCGTGCTTAATTTGGAGGTTATTTCATGACAGACTTCCAACGAAGAATAACCTTTTGAGAAGAGGGATTTTAGGCCAGGATAATATTCTCTGTGCTGGAGGTTGCGGCGACGATGAATCGTCATCTCACCTTTTCTTTGAGTGCCCTTTTTTTGTAGGTATTTCACAATGCGCGATCAATTGGCTTGACATGCAGATTGCCTTTCCTAGACTTAGTCAGGAGCACCTTAATCAATTTCAAGGCATTCTTAGCAGCAACAGACAACCTCGTAGTAGAGTTAGAGTGATTTGGATGACTTGTATTTGGAGTATTTGGAAAGAAAGAAACAATCACATCTTCAAGAACTAGGGGTGTTCAAAACCAAACCAACCCAATAGAAAACCGCAAACCAAACCAAACCAAACCAAACCGAAACCGCAAAAAAACCACACTTGGTTCGGATGTATTTGGACCATTATTTAACAAAACCGTGCGGTTCGGTTCGGTTTGTGGTTTGTATTTTGCAAACCAAACTAAACCAAACCAAACCGCATTATGTTACAACACAACCTTCGCTTATCCCACATCCAACCCAAAACTTAAATCTATTATGCCTTAACCATACAAATATTCTCTTAGTCACACTTAGGGTTTTAGTTTCAACATTCTCAAATCTCTTCGAGTAGTATTGTACATTCTTCTCATCATATTTGCTATGTACATCTCATCTCTTCTACTCTAATCTCTCTTATCTTATATTCTTTCTTTTTCATATTCATCTTCTCCTTTTTTATATTATTGTTTTCTCATCCAATTACGTTTTTATCGCACCTTTTTTCTATAATATCGCATATCTTATGATCTTTCTTTTTCATCTTCTCTAATCTTTCCTATCCTCCATTTTTTCTTTTTATTGTAATATTTTTTATATTGATTTATACTACTATTTATGTTTTTTATTCCACTCTGATATAATCTTATTTTTGTATATTGAATGAGAATTTATTGTCTAAATATGATGAGTTTTGTTGCTATTTGATTATGTATGAATGACTAAATACAAAATTATGTTGTTCTCTATAGGTGTATGTATGACTCAATAAAAATATTATAAAAAACCGAACCAACCGAACCAATCCAAACCGCATTAGTTTGGTTTGGTTTGGTTCGGTTTTATTTCTTAAAGTAAACCGAACCAAACCAAACCGCATGCTTTTTTCTCTTGCGGTTCGGATGATTTTTTGCGTAAAAACCGCCCAAACCGCACCGCGAACACCCCTATCAAGAACAATGTTTCTCCCTTGGACCAAATTCTCGAAAACACACAACGTCTGACATGGTTATGGTTGAAAAGCAAACACAAGTATCTGAATTGCAACTTAATGTAATGGTATACCAACCCAAGGATCATTCTCGAGTAATTTGCATTTGTTGAGTTTGTTCCCGTGGCTTGGTGGTAGCCTTTCCTTTGGATTTCCAATTATTTCTCAGGTCAGCAACGAGTGTCGGTTTTGCTCGGATGTCCAGAGATGATCGCGCCCGCAGCATGTTTCAGTGTTTTTTGTAGGTTTGATGGAGCTGATCTGTGGTTTGGTTGTGGGGTGCGTCTGCAAAATATCATCATTTGTTTTTTGGTTTGGTTTCAACTCGTGTACTGAGGTGCGGGTCTGGTTTAGTCGTATCTAGTCAGCTGCTTTCTTCGCACCAGCCGTTGGATGGTTTATCGATTTTGTAAAATTCTGCTCGCGAGTTTATGTAGTGGCAAGCTTTTAGCCTCAGATTCGACTAGTTATATTCTCGTCTAGCGGTGATTTGTGCGACTGAGATGCATTCCGCAAAAGAATCGTATGTAGATGTATTTTTGTCGGTTTGGTGGATTCTTCATTTTTTGGTATATGGGAATTTTGCAACTGGTATATCATGTTATGTAAATTATTGTTGTTGTTAGTTTTGTTTTGTCTTTGGGTGTTTCAATTGTATTTGATTTTAAATATTGGATGCTGTTTGTATAGACATGTCTTATGCCCTTTTCTGATTTTTGAATATAATTTTGCTTTTTAAAAAAAAAAATAAAATCGGTTTTTGCTTCTTTACCCTATTGAGAAGCTTCCTCTTACGCACACACTTCACCCTAAAAAGTGAGGGAAAAATCCCTTTTTTTTCTTCTTATTTTCATGTTACGTTCTTCTTATAAATACACAATAACCAATGTTCAATGCACTTTCTTTTCATTTCACACCCCAATTATAAAATTGAATTCTTCTGTTCACAATTTTCTTTCCACCTACCACCACCATTTTCATTTTCGCGTACTTTCTCGATTAAATCAAACAACACTTTTCCTCAATTTCCCGATTTTTAGGGCAAAATTATCTTCAAAACCCTAATAATTGAAGAATCGTACTTTTCCTATTTTCTCTAAACTGTAAATTAGGGCGTGAATTTGCCATAGCTTAGTAGACAGAAATCGAACAGCATGTTTTTCAGCGGCGATCCCTCTAATCGCAAACGAGTGGATTTAGGTGGGAGAAGTTCCAAGGAAAGGGACAGAAAGAATCTTCTTGAACAAACGCGATTGGAACGAAATCGGCGGTTGTGGTTGCGTCAGCAGAACTCTGCTGCACTCAGGATTCAGGTTTTCCCCCCTTCTTGATGCGTTTGACTTGATGATTTTGATTTGATTAGTTGTGGTTGATAGTAGAATTACTCTGATTTCTTGTAGTGAAAATCGGTGCATTTTTTTGTACTGTGGATTTAATGCATTGGTTGAAAGGTTGAAGTTGTTGGTGCATTGAGTTGGTTGTAGTGTTTTGAATTTCCATTTTGAAGTATTAGGTTTACTATTTTGTCTTCCATTAAGTGTTCTAAAACTAGAGTTTTCATTGATTGGATGTTTTATGAAATGTGATGATGGATGCTCTGGTTCACACATAGAAACACAATGACATGATAATAGTTGAAACGGAACTACGGTGAGTTGAGTTGGTGTGAGTAGAGTAGTTAACTAGTCATACTTAGCTATCAATGGCTAGCGGAATTGTTATTACATTGATAAAAGAGAAGAATAGGGTTGTGAAGAAAGGAGATAAAATACATCTAGATGGGGATAGGAGTGGGACGTCCTTTTAGAATTGAAATGAAAAGAATGAGGTGAGGTAAAATGGCTAAATAATGCAACCAAATTCTTGGAATTCTATTCATATTGGTGATAAATGTCACTCTGAAACAACTTAATGAGGTACCGAAGAAAAGCCTCATCCACTATCCCATCCTATTAGGTGTAATGCAATGAGAAAAGACGATTATGTTATCCTATTTATAGTTAGTTATCCTATTACAGTTATCTGTCTGTTGAATCATTCAAATTCTGTTGTACTGTAAGTATAAGTCTGCAAACACGTACCTCTTAATAACAATTACAAGATTCCGAGACCATTTTTGTTTTCTCTCCCTCAGTTTCTCCCAAGTATCTTGTACTGATAGAGAAAGCGCCGTATGAGGTCTATGAGTTTGAGCATGTCAGTTTTACTAATTCTATTTAGAGGCTGTTTGACCTAGTTCTTTTTTTGGCATTAATAGCTACTTTAAAATTAAAGGGTGCGTTTGATTTGTTAAAAAATAAGGGAATGGTCTTCACAACTCTAGTTGTCATGTGTTTGAATTAAAAAATGTTCACGGAACAAGACAGAAATCGGGATTAGGGTCTCTTGACAAAAACTGAAATTTTTGTCCTTCATTAAACTATGGGACAACCTTTTGTTCCCAGTACAAGTTATTTAAAATGCGAAAACACCATTTTATTTTCTATTAAAATAATATTTTTTCTCTACTATATTTATTTTCTCTTTCTCGTCCTCCTCTATTAATATTTACATTTTAATGGGTATTGTAGTAAATTTTTCTGTATTTTATTTGTCCAGACCAATAAATGTTCAGTACTTTAAAGGATTTTACTGTTGTGTCCAATACTTACCCTTTTGTGAATCAAACGCACCCAAAGCTAAAGCTTAAGAGTTTTTGAAGTAAAGTTTAAGTTGTTTGGTAATTGTTGGTATTTTCTATCTTAGTTAGTATTTTTTTAATGAATAATAGAATTTGAGTTAATTAATAAAAATAGATAAAATTATAAAAGCTCTACTTGATTTGAAAAGCTCCTCTTAACAACTTCTAAAAAAATTCCTTATATTTAGCTTATTTTTATAATATATACTAAAAAAAGATAAGCCCATCTTTTTAATTAATATTTTTTTTAGAAATACTGTTGGCTTAACTTCTTTTTAAGGAGAAGAAAAGTGAAGAATAA